>OZ037753.1:8117223-9317223 GCA_964035475.1 Salix caprea | reverse complement strand
CACAAGTTCTTGAGATTTGTTATGAATCTTATGATGTGCGGCCTGTTCACACAGTCCATTAGTTTATTTATATGCCAAGCCAGCAGCCAAAATAACACATATTTTTATTTTATTTTTGCTTAAAAAGTTGATGATCCCATTACTTAAGCTTCATATGTCCCAATCACCATCTGGGTATGCTTGATTTTGTAGTATAATGAACATATTTGCAAATAATACTAAGTCTTTCAATGCATATCCAAGAAATATTTTTAAATTGAATCTCAATCCTTTCAAAATTAAAAAATATATATCCCATCTATCTCTATTATTCTCATCTTCTCTCCGCTAACGTTAAACTTAAAAAAAAAAAAAAAAAAAACCAGCAATATCAAGTTTTCATATTGTAGCCCATGCAAAGACCCAAAAACGTAAACCACAATCGATTCCAGCCCACATAACACCAACCACTCTAAATGGCCCAGATATATAGCTAGGGCTCAGTATGTCCTAAAACGGACTCCCTCTCCTCAGCTCTTCTCCTTTCCCTCCTCTCTGTCTCAAAAACCCTCCACAATCTCTCATATTCTCTCTTGGGTTTTCAGCGAAGATGCTAACAGGGGACATACCACCGAACCAAACAATTTACATTAAGAACCTCAACGAGAAGGTCAAGAAAGAAGGTATGTTTTTGCTTACTTCGATCTAACGTTCTTCCTGTTTTTCTTGCCCGGAATAATAAGCTAAGTTTGAGCTACTAAAACCCTAAAAAAATCTAAATTTTACGATTGTTTTTGCTTCTTAAGAAATATAGAACTCGACCCATTTGAGCTAAAAGCAGTTTTGGTTAATCTTTCGAGGAGATTTCTTCCTTAGGGTTATTGCTAGAGAGATCAAGATTAGAATTTTAGTGTGGAAGTAGCTTAAATTAGTCGTTAAAGAAAGTTATTTGATCAATGAGAAGCGAAACTAATGTGATTTGTATTTATGTGTTTTAACTTAATTATGTGAGATTTTTTATGGGGTGTCTTTGTTTTGGTGTATGGGCAGAGTTGAAGAGATCACTTTATTGTCTGTTCTCTCAATATGGGAGGATTTTGGATGTTGTTGCTTTGAAGACGGCGAGACTCCGAGGGCAAGCGTGGGTTGTGTTTAGTGAAGTTACAGCTGCAAGTAATGCTGTGAGACAAATGCAGGGTTTTCTGTTTTATGATAAACCTATGGTAAGTCTTGCAATGCTTGGTGAGTAAGTCGTCACTCTTTGTATTTGTTAGTGCATCAATTAGGATATTTTTCTCTTAAGTCTCCTTAGTGTTAAGAATTTTTAATTTTATTATCTTCCAGCTCTTAAATCCACGATTTTGATTTGCATAAACTGAGTATCAACTAGTTTTGGGTGTGATTTGGTGGTCATTCACTATAGCCTTTGTGCTTGGCCCTATCCAGTTTCTCTTTTGGTTTTATCATCGAGTCGTTGTTTGTTTGTTATGGACAAGCTTAACAGTGGGATGACATTTTTGCACTAGCTCCTTTAAAACAATAGTTGGAAAATGGATGGTTCTTGTTGAGATTGATCTGTACAAGAAGTCATAGATTTTCATGGTTAATGATGGGCTTGTTGTGTTTCTTAAAGCAATAATTCACTATGTAATTGAATAGGAAGAAAAGGGAAAGATTCTCAATGTCATACAAGAAATTTCAAATACACCATTCATGGAGTTATATTATGTTTTCACCTAAGAAAATGTTCATAGGTGCGCAATATAATTTATGTCAGTGTAAGGGAGAAATATGTGTTCGTGATTTACTACAATTTTGCAATAACATTGACTGGTGGACTCTTTGAAGCATGCATTCCTTGAAGATATTTGTATTTGTGAATTATGCCTTTATTTAGAATCTTAAGCTCATTCCTTTTTCTGCAGAATATCTTTGTTATTAGTATATTTTCGTTGTGGTAATGTATCATTGATGTGGTGCAGCGGATACAATATACAAAAACAAAGTCTGATTGCATCACAGAAGCAGAAGGAGTCTATGATCCCAATGCAAAGAAGAAGAAAAAGCAAGAAGAAAAAGGTGAGTACAATGAAGTAGCAATTTCTACCTTTTAAGCCTTACAACTGGTATGTTCATGCCATACTTGAGAATTTGAGTGCTCAAATGGAACTCATTACAGTGAGTTAAGGAAAATTGCATTAGGAAATTATAATAGAGAAATATGCTTGAATTCTTCTTTGTAAGTGGCGTACTAAGCAGAAAGTAAAATTCTTTCTGCTGTTTGATTATGCACTAATAATTGGACACATGTTTTCCTCTTCAGCTGAGAGAAAGAAACGTGCTGAAGAAGCTCAGCAATCAGTTCCAGCTAATGGGAAACCTGCTGAAAGTAACGGGGGTGCAGTAAGTCTTATTTTATGCTTCTGTCCTCTAGTGTGCCTTGAACTCTTGCATGCATGTTTTGCTGGTCTTACAAGTTGAGCAACTAAGCTTGGGTTCATATGCAGTATTCATGTGTTTCATCTGCATAAAGATGAAGAGTGTCGAAGCATGATAAATTTTGAAGAATGCAATGTGCCAATGATGTCTGTATTGATTTTATTGCTGGCATTAATGCATCACATATCACACTCAAACCCTCTGTGTGTATTTCATATGTGCACTGCAACTACTTTTGAATTACCATACTTCATCTAATCAATGCTTGCTAATTATATCCTATCCGTGTCTATGATTTGTAGACTTCTTTCCGCCAAGGAAACCAGAGTGCACAAGAAACCATCCCACCAAATAATATATTGTTTATTCAAAACTTGCCCCATAAAGCCACTAGCATGATGTTGCAAGTGCTCTTCCAGCAATACCCAGGGTTTAGGGAAGTCCGGATGATTGAGGCAAAGCCAGGTATTGCATTTGTGGAATTTGAAGATGATGTGCAATCCTCCATGGCCATGCAGGCTCTTCAAGGTTTCAAAATTACTCCCCAGAACCCTATGGCTATTACTTACGCCAAGAAGTAACCAACCCCTGTTTTAAGCAAGTTCCCTTTTCACTTCCTGCCTCAAATGTTTCCCCTGGATATTATGATGATTGAAGAATTCTATGCATACAGTAACCATGTAGATTTTCGAAAACTAATTGTAGAATTTCACTTCCAATTTGTTTGATGTTCAATTTCACTATTTGAAGTAAATGCAATGAGAAGATCTGAATATTTCTTTCCAAGCTAATCTCCTTGAAGTGTTTTGAATTAGATGATCTCAAATAACTAGCAAGTTTCGTTTTCCTTTATTTTCTGTCTATTTAGTTTGCACCATGCTGTCTAGTGCATCAATATTTAGAGGTGTTTGGAAGCACTTAAAAAATGTTTTTCAAACAATTTGATTTGTTTTATTTTAAATAAAAATTTTAGTATTTTTATATTATTTTAATGTATTGATATAAAAAAATAATAAAAATATCTTAAAAAACAAAAATACCAAATATACTCCAAAATCTTTTTTAAACAACAATAACGGTGTCATCGATAGTATGACCACCACTAATTAGACCGTGAATAAATGTTAATTTACTATCAGTATTCTAAAATATTTATAATATAATAATACGAGGATTAAATCTTAACAAAAAAAATTTAAAACAACAATGACGTGTCATCGATAGCATGACCAGCAATAATTAGAATACTAATTATGTGTAATAATATTTTATAGTGACAACTATAATAATTGTGACAAAAATTCATTAGTCAATGTTATTTTTGTGAAAAATAATTTCCGCGTCTTTTTTTATATATGATATTTCAGATCTCATATCACGAAAAAAAAATATATCAACCTTGTAGTTTTCCAACAAAATCCAAATTTAATAATATGTAGAGGTAAAGGTTGGGCATAAATCCTGTTCATTTAATTTTCTGCATGAGCTTCAATGCTAAGTCTTTTAATTTCTAAGGAGAATGAGCAGGATCAGTAAAAACATCTTCTCCAGGCTAGGAAGCTTTCTGATGAAGCAAGTTAAACAGCAAATCTCTAGCCCTCTTAGATATTCTGTTTGTCATGTGCCATCTTTTCTTGGTGCCAGTGATGTTTCCGCAAACGCAACTAATCCAAGCGATGTGCAAGACGAGATCAGCTTTAATCTTACTTCTAGCCATCAAATCGACCAGCTGAAGGCATATTTAAACACTCCCATCCTCAGAAAATGATTGGTAAGAGAAGTGTATAGTACATTATTTGGAACAAAACCCTCTCCCAACATTTTTTAAACGAATTTTTCTCTTCACTAACCCACTTAGCAGTGCAGTGTAAGAATAAGAACTTGGCTGGATGGCATTCTCTATCATCTTCTCAAACAAATTTAGGGCTTTATCACCTCTTCCATTCCTAGTATATGCCTTGATCATTGTCATATAGGCAACTTCATCGTGATCCAAACCATCCCTATGCATCCTGTGGAAAACAGTTTCGGCTTCAGAGATTCTCCCCTGTTTGCTTAGACAAGAAATGATGCAGGCATAGATAGCGACATTAGGTTTTGGACCCATTTCCTTCATCTGGTCCAAAATACCAAAAGCTGATGCTAGATCCTCTTGTTTACAGTATTCCTTTACCATGATCAGATAAGTCTCCAAGTTTGGAACTATGCCCTCATTTTGCATAATTTCAAACAGAGACTTGACATCCTCAAAGCGCCCATCCTGGAATAGACGTTTGATCAAAGAGTTGAAAGTGAAAAGCAAAGGAATGCATCCGGCACTGGCCACATTTTTAAAGCAGGCCAACGCAGCTTCTGTCTTTCCACCCTCACACAAGGCACTAACATAGATACTGCCAGCCACATTACATAGATTCAAGTCAATTCTTGTAATTTCTCTCAGAATTAGCTCAATTTCTTGCTCCAAGCCCGCACTGGAATTTATCTTATCAAAATTTGAGAGTGAAGAATGGTCCAGCCCACACCCGTTCTTGGCAATTGCCTGCAACATCAACAAACAGAGTTGAAGCTCAAGCCCCTTAGGTTCATTCTTCATGAGTACAAAAAACAAACCATGGTCCGGAATAATTCCACTTTCCAGCATTCTTTCACACATTTCATCAACTTCCAAACACCTATTCTGCTTATAAAGAGCGGCAATTATAGGTGTATAAGAACGCACACAGGGAGCCAAATTGCAGGGAACCATGCTATTCATAAGCATCGTAGCACAATCCAACTTCCCTTGCTTGCAATAATAACAAATCATTAAATTATAAGTGAACTCATTAGGCTGGATCCCCAAGTCACTCATCAGGTTCCACAGCACCCATGCTTTATCAAACAAGCCCATCTTTAAAAAACCATGAATTAAAGTGTTATAAGTACAAATATCTGGGTCACAACCCTTCTTTAGCATCCTAAAATAAACCCTCATTGCCATCTTCATCTTCTTATTCTTACCATGAGCATTCATTAGCGAAGTATACAGCACCTTGTCCACAAAGAAACCTTGCACCTCCATCTCTTCAAAAACCAACTCCGCCTCCACCAACCACCCTTTCTTGCAAAGCCCAAAAAACAATGTCTTAAACATTTGCAGAGTAGGCGGCAACCCAGTATTTTTGCACCTTATATCAAACACCTGTATCGCTTCACCCACATACCCTTGATGACACAGCCCATTAATCAAAACATTATAAATCCACATACCCAGTTTCACATTAGCATCACTAATTCTAACAAAATAATCAAAAGCTTCCAAAAACTTATCTTGCTCGTAAAATCCTTCAAGAATCACGGTACAAGCAGCATTACTAAGCACGCAATCCTCACTACCAATAAGTCTATCAAAAAGCTTTACAGCATCATCTAATTTCCCTAACTTAGCCAAGCAAATAACCATAGAATTAACAATATTCGAGTCCGGTTCAATACCTCTAGCAATCAAATGATCATGATAAAAATCATGCGCCGATAGAGGCTCGCCCAAGTCAACCAATTTTCTAAGGATCTCGCAAGAAATTCCAAGGCCAAGGTCCACGCCACTCGCGGCGGCAAATTCAATGGCGAAAACTGCATCAGGGACAGTAGGAGAGCTGGCAATGAATCTCTGAATAGCTTGCTGGGCAGAGGATAAAAGACCCCGGCGAAGAAGGTCATGGACTAGGGATTGGAAAAGGGAGGTGTGGTCATTTGAGGTTGGTTGAGGGTCTAAAGGGACAGCACAGGTTGAAGTAATTGGTCTTTTTTTGGATTTGAAGTAGATAGAATGATGAAAAGGCCTCCTTTTTATCATGTTTTCATCAATTGGGATGCTAAATTTTCATGTCAAAAATGGAAGTTTACGGGGGGAGAAATTGTGGGGTAGAACTATGTGAGCGGGTGATGAAATGGAGGGAGGAAATCGGGGGTTTAGCCAGTTCAGTGGATTGAGATGTGCCTCCGTTTTGTTACACGCCACAGCTGAAGAGAGATGAAGAGGCAGCTGAGGAGAGATGAACGCAGATGAAGGTTATGTCTTAAGAGAAATTAGGGTTTGTTGTGTGTTTTTATAGTGGGGGCAGAAAGTAATTGTTAATTACTTTAAGGGCCGGGATGCAATTGATGTTATTGTAAGGATTGTTATTTAAATTCTGTATTTCAATTTATTGTAATGGGGGGTTATTTGATGTGGGGAGTTAAGTAAGTAGTGGGTAGTTTATTAACTTCTATTCTGAACAAGCCTATATATGGCTCAGTATTTTCAATTAATGGATAACAAGTATTTTCCCGAAATTGAATTACAATATTCAAGTGGAGGCCCTGGCTCCTTCAATTGCCAGAACATAAATATACCCAAAACTCTACTAAAATTATCCAGCAGCTAACACGTGGGTTTAGGCCTTGGGGTTTTAAGAGCTGGTGATCAACCGTTGCCCTTGTTTGGAGTGGTTTTGGGCCCTCTAGTGATGAGTGGATTATGATTTAGTCCCTACACTGTTAATATGTTATAGTTTAGCCCTTATACTTCTGAAAATCATAGGTTAATCTCTTTATGAGTTGACCGTTTATTCTTTTTCAAATATTAACATTTCCTTCTTTAAATGCACTTTGGTTTTGCTTATGGCAGGTGATATTGGAAAATTGGTGAAGAAATGGAGGATATTTTAGGGAAACACTATTCAATTATCCTGAAAAACTATTGAAAATGAAATGACTAAATTAAAAAAAAGTAAAAAAATAGAGCGGTTCACAATTTTCTTGTTTTTCCAAAATTAATTAACCAGCATAAAAGTATTATAGACCTGTAATGCACAAAACCAAGACATAATTATGACCTAGCATGGGGTTTAACTCGATTCAAAGCTTAAATAATGGGCTAGCAAGGTAAACCTTAAAAAAATTATATTTTAACCGTAATGATATCGTTTTGTATATAAATTATATATAGATAAATCGAAGTTACCTGGTCAAACTACCCTCGTCAAAACTCAAATCACTCAAATCTGGTCAGGCTTGCGGGTTTGGAAGGACGGTTGTGGTTGTTTTTTAAAGTGCTTTTCATTAGAAATATATTAAAATAATATATTTTTTTTAAATTATTTTTGACATCAGCACATCAAAATAATTTAAAAATACTAAAAAAAAATTCATTTAAAATAAAAAAAAAATAATCAAATTTTACGGAAACTGCAGGTGTACCACCCTCCCAAACAGCTTCATCTACCCGGTTTGAAAGAAAACCTTGCCTTGACTACATTTAGCATCCATGGATTACTGGATTGACCTGGACTCATGTCCTGGGGAGACGTTTCCCGCAACCTCTGTCGACTCATTAATACCAGACATTTCATAAGCAGTAAGCACAGACATTTACTGTTACTTCCATCGAAAGTGCACTACCAGGACGGCATATCTGATTATCCGAAACGTTTCTTGTCCCATTGGGCGTTTCTGAAATTACAAATTATCTGAAGTTCTTACAATTCATTTACAGCAAAAAGTACAATAATTTGATAATTTTCCAGCGAAACCCATTCCCCTAATTACCGTTTACAGAGAGGATCACCCCCTGCCTTGTTTACATGACTATTTACCTGGAAACAAATGAGATAGATCAGGATCATCCAAGTTCACATCCAACCAACCTTGCAATCGCATATATTCAGCATAATGATCTGGTGGCGTCACTGCACGACAATTTCCTGGAGTAAAGCCATGAACCCTCTCGAGAACTTATTAAAATATGTTTCTTATTCTATTTAGATTCATTTTCTTTAAATTTGAAATTATTCTTTGTTTTTTTTGGATTTTGAAATATATAGTTTCATGAGAATAAAAAAAATGGGTATTTTTTAAGACAAACTTAAAATGTAAGACAAAGTCATGGTGAGTTTGCTATGTGAATAAACTTAGTTTTTCCAAGTCAATACATTTTTATTCTATAAATGTGAAATATTTTCAATTATCATTAAAACTTCTTCTGGGATAAAATAAAGTTTTTTTTTATATCGTTTTATTTCAAATAATATTTTCATATAAAATAAGTTGCATTTTTTATCCTTATACTACAAATGAATAAGTTGTATTATTCACAACAATATTTTGAATATTACCCTCGTGTAAGTTTTGTATCCTTATATTAAAGTAGATGATAAAATTATTATCCCTCTAATATTCTGGACATTAACATCTTTCAAGTTTTTCATCTTTATATTAAAAATGAATAATATTTATTTATTAAAAAAAATTAAATATAGACCAATTTTAAAAAAAAATATGCAATATATATATTTAAAAAAATTGTCAATTTTTTTTCTTCAAAACAACTCGAGTTTTTTTTAGAATCTACGTCTTATTTCCTGCACACATTTTTTGGCATTTGTGAAGCAAGGTTGTCAATTCTGTTTTGGTTAATGTTTCTTTTTTCAATTGGAGCAGAACATTTCGATTTCAGAGCGTTTTGACACGACGTTTCGAGGTTGTACTGCTTATGTGTGTGTGTGTATATATATATATAATTAAATATATTAATTCCAAAAAAAAAATTAGTTCAGATCCAAAAATAAAATTATTTACAATTGTGTAATTTAATCTAAAAAAGAAATAATAAAATAATTTTTGTAAACAAAATTATGAACATGTACAACATTACGAGAATGTCATCATCAATCTCGCAAGGTCATTATATTCTCTGGTTGTTTTGAAATTTTAACATAGTATATATAAATATTTCATTAGACTCCTCGTAAAATTGCATCTCAATCTAATGGTTGGATTAATAGATGTGGTTGATATTATAAAATTATTTATTATTTTACAGAAACACTATTTGCCCGAAAACTACACAGGCGAAATGATTTATGCGCGTTTCTGCCGGAATCTGATCAAAAAATCCAGAATGGACCAGTACTTAACCCGAGATAAAAACAACATCGTTTTATCTCGTTATTTTAACTAATACAAAATGTTTCAGCCATTTTAACCGAAAGATAACCTGATTGACATCCCTGGTGGGAAGTGATAAAAAGGAAAATGTTTAGAGATATTGAGGTTAGCAATAGCCTGAAAAAAAAATATCAGTGGGTTCCTTTAATAATATATTTTTTACCCGAAAAAATAGATTAATTATAGTATCGAACTAAAAACTAAATCTTTTATTAATTAAAAATTAAACAGTTCATCCACATATAAACAGATTTATTCATAAGACTTTAAAGAATAAATGCCTTGGAATCGCTTTTTAAAATAATAATAAATTGCAATCTCAAACTATATTTGGATTTTTATTTTGAATAAAGTATACAATAGAGATCAAGATTCTAAAAATAAATAAATAAATCACCACATTTTTTCCTCCCGTCTCCCAGCACACATGGAATGTTCATGGTAAAACAATTACAAATCTTTTAACAATAAGAATCACTTGCACTTCTCTTGCTTGAACCCTAATCTCTCATTCCTCAAATCATACTCCACATAAAAATTCTGCATCTGAAAACTCCCCAAAATCATCCCAGGTCCGTCCACCCTCTCCGGCCCCGTCACCATCGTCAAACACGCCACCCCACCACCGACAAATGCGAAATAATTTTCCACCGGCAGTGCCACGTCAGCACCACCCTTAAAATACAACCTCAGCTCAGGAAACGACACCGTTTTGGCATCAGAGACATTAAAGCAAGGCCCTAGCCCAGTCACATCCTCAAATTCCTTAATTCTCTTGTAATCTGTAATTTGTCTAATAAACTCATCACTCAATGGCTCAAAAGCCTCACGTGCAATGAACGTGAACGTGGTCGCTGAGTCGATGATAACCCCACCATTGCCATCCTCTCCCGGTGACAAGTACTTGTAAGGCATCTTCACATGGTGTCCGCCGATGGTGATTCGCCGGAGACCCAAATAGTAATAAACTGAGAAACTACTTTTGTCTTCAACTTTAGGGTTTTTCACAAATGGAGTGTACACCAAGGCATTGGTTTTCTTACCAGAATCTAGCTGTTCTATGTCGAGAACTAGTGAGCTGCTCTTTTTGGTGTCATCGTCGAATCTACGAGAGAGTAAACAGTAAGAGAACTTACCAAGACCAAGTTGGCTTGGTAAAGATGAAAGTCCACGACCAAATCCAGCAATTCCCGCGGGTTGGTGGGAAGAGAGAACGGAGCACCCGACAAGGAAGTTGGGTTTTGATAGGCCATGGAGATGGAGAGTTTCTGATAGTGCAATGCCTACAGTTGTGCCTGATCCGTACAAGATCATATAAGGCGGACAAGTTTGGTTGAGGCAGGAGTTAACACTACAGTCTTGATCGCAGTTTATGTTTGATTGGTGGATCCAAGAGCATTTAGGGTTTTTGCATCCAATAATCTTGGAAGATGATGATTCTTTAGGGATAAAAGGTTGGATTCTTGGTGATGACGAGGAGGAGGAGAAAGAACAGTGCTTACACAGGTAGCGAGAGGTGCAAGGGAACCAGACAACGTCACTTCCAGTATCCATGATGAAAGAGAGTGTCTGAGGTGGAGTGCCAAAGCTGAGAGAAATTGAGTAGCCTCCATAGCTATGAGAGAAGAGTGGGGCGGTGGCGGTGGCTGCGGGAGTAGGTTGGGGATTTTTAAGGTGGCGGGCTCGTGCTAGGGAGGTTGTGACAAGGTGGTTCAACTTTTGGTATTGATCTTGGAACGGGATTTGGTTTGTTTGGGGATATTGTAATGGAATTGTTATGGAAGAAGAAATGAAGGGAAATAAGGAAAGGAGAGATAGACAGTAGAGCCAAGAAGAAGTAACAGAAACCATGGCTGTTTAATAACTTGTTCTTGCTCAGTGCCTTTGGAAGATAGAGAGGCAAACAATAATCTTTTGCTTAAATTTGGTGTCATATTGTTGATAAGGAGACGGCATGGCCTAATGGGACAGTGGCAGGTAGGTTTGGGTGATTCAATTTTGGACCATGCTTGCTTTAAATGGTTCAAAACATCACAGCTGTCAATGTGCATGCATTTAAGGAGATGAAAAGAAGGCCATCTCGATGCTGAATGGCTTATGATTCTAGAAGTTTAGAAGAGAAGAACAATGTTACTCGAAAGAAACTTGTGATTTTTCCACTTGTAAGATCACTGAAAAAAGGCATGCCTGTGGTTGAAATAAAATAAAACATTATTTTGTTTATTTTATTTTAACTACAGTTTAAAGCGCAGTATATCTCAAGGGTGTCAATATTGTTCCGGTCTTCATTATGGTTTTTTTATTGATACAAAATATTTTGGTTTCGTAGTGTTTCGGCATGCCATTTCGGGATCGTACTGTTCATATATAATTAATTATATATATATATATATATGTGAAAAAAATTAAAATATTAATTTAACAAGCATGATTAAAATTCAAGTTAAATTACCTTTAAATTATACAATACAAACACAAAGTCAAACAAACATAATCTCAAAATTAAAAACATCTCTAAAATTCCAAAATATTATGAAAGTAAAATGTTCTAAAATAAAAAAAATATAAATCAAATATCTTCTACATCATCAATATAAAAATAAGGATTTTAAGGCTGAAACAGCATACTCGGAATGGTACCAAGACTTTCCGGCCGGTATTGAGCCGGTATTTTCAAAACAAGCTGAAATTAAAACCAAGATAAAAACGATATTATTTCATTCTAATTTTTTTAATAACATGGAATATTTTAGCCAAAACAGAATGATATTAACATCAATAAACTATACCTATGGTAATAGTATATAAACGGGGGCCCAACAATAGCTCACCCAAAGCGTAGAGTAGACTTTAGAGAGAGAGATTGTTGATCATAGAAGCCATTAATTAATGTCCTTAAACTGGTGGGTGGATATCTAGGTATCACCAATAGCCGTTGGATTGGCACCGCTTGCGCATGAAAGAACAGATCCTTTTCGTGGGGTCTCAAGACCATAAAGGACTCTTGGGCACGTGCCCCATCTGTCTACTTGTCTTGGCTTTGAGCAGAAAACCAGACAACTGTGTACTTCTGCTCCCACGGGAGTTGACCTATTCATCTCTAGCAAATTAAATGCTCAACTTTTAATAAATTTCTGTGGCTGCCATGCACTTCTGAAAGAGATTTCCACCATTGCTATTCTTTCATCTACAGTGCTGCTGGCCAGTGGGCCAATGCTATAGTTATTGGGGCGAAGGCCGCCTCCAACACGCCACCAACCATCGTTACAAAACCAAAGATATCTCGTCACTGAAAGGAGAAACTTACATGACAAGATGGAGAAATACAGGTACTGTAGGTTCCTTGTTCAAGACAAGGATATTTCAGTCATAAAATTTGCCTTAGGTAGGGTAGATGAAGGCAATATAGGTAAGAAGACTGCTATTTTGCAGCCCCCCTGGATCACAATCCTTTCTGCGTTACACCGCTAGAGGGTGTCTGAAGCATATTTATGTATTAGATGCACACAGAGATAAAAGTTTTCCTTACAGTGGCCATTGGTCAAATTGATTTATTCGAACGCTTCCATTGTTTAATCCATCAAGGGTAAAGAAAGAGTTCGAAGATCTCAATGGATAAACAGTTGCATTCAGCAGTTATCCTTGGGAAAACATGCAATCTACATAAACTGACGACTTTAATTAGGATAGGGAAAAAGAAAATTCCTCATGCATCTCAATCACATTACATACCCAGGTAAGAAACAGTGACTTCACAGCTGCTTAGCCTTCTTCCGTGCCAGAAACCGTTCTTTAGCTGCAGCCAGTGCATCTTGATTTCTTTTATGATGATCAGGATTTGGCTGATTGGCTGGTGGTTGTTCAGCTGGAGTTTTTCCTTCTGTTGATGTGCCTGAAATTGGTTTATTAGAAACTGGCTCGGGATCTAATGGTTCAGAACTTCTGGGAGGGGAAGTTTCCTTCTGATGTGCCTCTTTCACACTGGAAGAATCCAATGCAAACTTTGAGTCTGTCAGTGCATCATTTCTGGCAGACGTTTCACCGGCTACTTTATCACCTGGCTTCTTAAATTCAGTTTGATTATCTTGTTTCTCTTGCTTCTTGGCCAGTAAGTCTTTTGTACCAAGTGCAACATTTTTTCCCAGGTTGAAATAGAAGTCACTCAAATCACTCTTCTTGGTAACCTTAAAAACAAGAAAACATACACATCTTGGTTAGCAACTCACCAAACAGCATACCATGTTTCTTATCACCACAAACATATAAGCTTTATCAAGTACTATGATCCATAGTTGTCAATTCCGTTCCGTTCCGTTAAAAAAACCGAGATGAAACGGCGTCATTTTCGTCTCGGTTTTAATTCCGGCCTGTTCCGGAAATTCCGGCCGGAACGTCTCGGTACCGTTCCGGGTGTGCCGTCCCGGCCTTAAAATCCTCTTTTTTTTTTCTTTTTTTTTCACTTGTGATTTTTTTTTCTAATTTTGAGATTATGTTTGTTTGACTTTGTATTTATATTATATAATTTAAAGTTAATTTATCTTGAATTTTAATTATGCTTGTTAAATTAATATTTTAATTTATATATATATATATATATAATTAATTATATATGAACAGTACAACCCCGAAACGGCACGCCGAAACGCTCCAAAACCGGAACATTCCGTTCCAATAGAAAAACCAGAACGACGATCGGAAGGGTATTGACAACTATGCTATGATCAGTTCAAAACTATATTAACATTTACATCTTACATTTCATATTCATTTGACTGCACTTATAACACAGCACAGCATGCTAGGTCTTGATAAACACCACCCACCAAGCCAACCTTAAAACACACACACTAAGCCAAGCCTTAAATAGTCAAGTTGTGCACGAAGCAATGAAGATGAAACTGAAAACTAAGGGGGTGTTTGGTACCATTACCCACTTTTGGTTTTCCATTTTGAGGAAACCAAAAACTGTTTCTGAAAGACCCTTTAATAACCAATCTCAATCTTAGTGAGATTTTAGGAGTGTAGTAGCTTTTGCTTTTAGATGTGTTTCAAAAGTACAATTCACTTTAAAAAACATCAAATTGATGTTTTTTTAGTGCTTTTTGATGATTTTGATGTGTTGATGTCAAAAATAAAATAAAAATCTAAAAAAAATATTTTGATGCATATTCATGCAAAAAACACTTTTGAAAAGCATGTTGCACCACAATAACAAACACACACAAACTCTTATCAAAATCACGATCATCGTAGTAACCCAAGAACCCAGCTCCAAAAAATTACTGAAACTTCCACTAGTTTGATTTATCTCTCATGCAATGAAAAATTATTCAAATATCTAATTGGTCCATTTCACAACCCATATATCACAAGGGGAGATTCCTTTTGTTCAAAGACATAAAGTAAAAGCCCATGCACAATTCCAAGTTCTTCATTTCTCATATAAAAGTTATTCTGAGCCAGATTTCTTGATGAAGATTGGCAAACAAAATCGAAGCATCTTTAAATACTACAACCTTTATTGCATTTCATACATGGTATTGAACAGAACCTACATGCTTACTAATCAGCCCATTGCATCCAAATTGAATTGAAGACAACCCATTTCATCTCTAGCAAAACTACCTAATTGCTAACGCCATCATATTCCCTAGCTTCAACAAATCTTTGTCTATACTAGGAGTGTAACAAGGTTAGCAAGGTCAGTTTGCCACCCACAAACTACCTGTTTCTAGTTCAAACTTAACACCACCTCAACCTTTCCTGGTTTTTCAATAAAGCATCCTTGTGCTATGGTAATCAAAATGCAATGCTTTCAATTCTATGATATTTTTAACCAAATTCTTGTCTACATAGAAAGTTAGATGTGGTTAGTTCGGTCAACTTTGAATTCATAAGTTTCTCGTTCTGCTTGTATCAAACACGATGAAGGAAATATCAAGTTATTAATGTTCTTTCATAAACAGGACTGCAGTCCTATGATCAAATCCCCAATTCGTTGAGGAAACATATTCTAAATTTCACCCCTCGTTTGTAGTGCAGATGGTATTCAAATATAGACAAGTATACATAACTAATTCGGCTGCTCTTCCCTATTATGTTTATTTCTGTTTCCTCTTACATCATCTGTACACGGTCATTCATCTTTTAATGGGTCATTCTAAATGACTACCTTTTGATTAATACACTTGATTGCTATCAAAAAAATAAATCTCTTCCCTCAAGGCATCGAAGTCTGAGCCCATCAACTGATATGCAACATTCCTACTAATCTCCTAGAGGTATTTGATCAACTATAACAAGGCTTCTACATTCTACATCATAAAATCTGTTGGAACCCAGCTCTAGACTAAACATAAGTTGAGCTAATTTAGAATTAAACCTGTTTTATGTTCTTTTAGGCAAACAAATACAGACTCTTGATGTGTTCCGTCCTTGGAGCTATCACAAATCTAGAGTGAACCCTAAGCTGAAACAACTCCAGAATAACCGCATGACCAACATTATCTCAAACGCAAACACTCCAACTCTTTACACTAATCCATCAGCAACTCACACGACAATTTAAGAACTCTACCTATATTAAAAAGTTGCATTATTCATGTCTCATTGCCAACTAGCTACAGAAACATTACAGAGTATAGAAATAGTAGCATAAACAAAAACATTCAAGTGACAGTAAGCAGACGCAATACTACTAGCATGTACGAACCAGCAAATCTAGAGTCACTGAGAGCATGGAAAGCATTAACAAAACAGTGATGGCTTAATTAAGAGATGAAATTATATCCAATGAGGACCAAAATATGACAATGTGCAGCAAAATCAAATTAAGAGCAGAAAAGCTATACATACATCCTCTTTCTCCTCTCTAAGCTCACGCAAACGCTCTTCCTCCATCCATTTCTCCTGCTCTGCAAGTTTCCTCTTATAAGCAGCTGTAACAAACTTATCCTTATCTGCAAATAAGTGATCATCTTTAATTCTTTCTTTCTCAAGATTTTTCTCAAATATTACATCATGTTGTCGTTTTCGTTCTTCTGCCTTCCCCATCAAAGTCTTAATATATTTAGACTGAAAAAGAAAACCAAAATAATCATCACTCAATTTCCCCTTTCAAAACTTTTAAATGCCTAGTCCCGGTGCATTGCTTCTTCACTCACATAAAATGTGACCCACCATGGTAATTACCGTGAAGGGGCAAAGCAACGGGAGTACCTAATGAACCGTGCTGATACAATCAAAATACCTCTCTCTTTTAGCGATCTAGGGCTTTCGGCTGAGCAATTTTCTGCTTCATCTCGTCATAAACTCCATCATAATCAAACACTGATGGATCTTCTTCTAATGCTTTCTTATGCGTATCCTCAATCTTAACAATCAAAAGATTTTTTTTAAATATATAATAAATAAAAGAAAGAAAAAAAAAGGAGAAGAAAGTGATTGAAAAAGCTTACTTACATCTTTGAGAGATTTTTTCTTAGCAGCCTGCCGTGAAATCTCCTTCTCCACATCGTCTTCTTCTTCTTCTCCGAATCCTAGCGCCGTAGGAAGTGGAGGGCGTGGTGGCTTTTTCTGCTGTGGTTGTCTTAGCAACAATCCATACTTTTTCATTTTTTCTACCTAGACCCTGGGCTGGGCAATTAGTTTTGATAGGATGTTGCTTTCCTCCGGCGAAGGAACTGGAAAACACTATCGGAGAATTCGAACTCCGGTTGTCTGATTGCTCTGGAGGGGAAAAAAATGCAATCTTTCTTTCAGAGGGTCCGTTTGGTGTAGGGATTTTTCCTTAACCGAAGAAACATCTGAGAGTTGATTAAAAGTACGATTCTACCCTTTTTATTTTTTATTACGAGGGTGCCTAAAATAACCAAATTATCCCGAATATTCACAAAACAACCAAATATTAATTGGAAAAAATGACCTGAAAAAAAAAATCCAGTTAACAATTTTTAAAAGTTAATTTGAGTTCCGTTTTGATTTTAGATTTTAAAAAATTGAAAAATCGAACCAAAAAAATTAAATTATGCGCTTGTTTTGTAGTGTTAATGACATTGTTTTTTAAATTTCATTCAGAAATGCATCAAAATATTTTATTTATTTTTTAAAAATTATTTTTGATATCATCACATTAAAATAATCTAAAAACACCAAAATTATTTAATTTAAAATAAAAGATCAAAATATTTTTTATTTTTTTTCAAAAACATTTTTAAAACGCAATATTAAACAACACGTAGCAATCAAATTGAACTAAGCATCTTATTTTTTATTTAAAAAATTAAAGATTTGATGAAAAAATATTTTTTAAAACAATTTAAATTTTATTTATTTTTAACAAAGTAAAAACCCCTTTAATTTGATTTGATTAGATTTTTTTTTTAATCCAATGCTTGCAACTAGGCTATTATTGGTTTCAATTTAATTAAAGAGTATAATTATAATTTTATAGTCATGCGTGAATACATGTATTTTCAAAGAGTTAGTTTGAAACACACTAAATTATGGTTTCTTTAAATAATAATTATTTTTATATTCTTTAATATTTTAATTGTTATGTGAAGAATAGTTTTTTTAAAAAATATATAAAAATATTTTAATATATCTTGAAATAAAAAATACTTTAGAAAATTATTATTATTTTACTCTTAAATACAATATATATTTAAATAAAAAAACAATAATTACCTTACTCCGAAACACTGTAAAAAAATGGGACCGGGGGAGACCCAGCTACTGTCCATGCAAAAGAAAAATTACACTGTTTATTTAGTGACCGTATTCTAATGGTTTTGTATGTTAGTGCTACTAAGTTTGAAATTTATAAATTGGTCCTTTCATTATAGTTATTAGACTGTTGACTGTGGGTGTATTCGAATGCTCACACTCAAAATTATTAAATACACTGCAAGAGTTGATTTAAATTAAATATTTGGAGAAATACGAAGTAGAAAAGTGATTGCATTAAAATAATGTGTTTTTTATTTTTTTTCTCTTAAAAAAATTAAACCGACTTTTAAGATTTTGAGAAAAAAGAGAAATAAGAAAGAAATTGTCTTAAGAAATGTAGTGGATTTGTTCTATCTACGTTGAAAGTAATGGTTTATCTCGTATTAGTGTAAGAACTAGAATTCTACCTTTATTCCATCTAACTTAAAATCTTGAATTATCTCATAAATACGAACCAAATTTGGCTAAATCTCTCTAGTATATGAAGACTAATTTCATCTTGAAAATGGTATTGTAGTTAGGATTTTAGAAAGATAAGTCGACACACAGATGCTAGACAGGTCTGATTTTAGCACGTGCTGATCCACCATTGCTAACAAGTGTTTTCACTGAATAAAACAGACTCGTTACAGAAACAGGGTTCAATTTAAGCATGTTGGGATAATAGAGGGACTGCCAGTGATCTTTATCCAACTGCCTGCCTGCCTGCCATCGCCCCTTTCAATCCTAGCAGCCTCTTCTCTCTCTCTCTCTTTCTCAAGTGAAAGAAGGGAGAAATAAAGCTGCTTTTAAGCATAAACAAAGAATAAAAGGAATCAGAGGGAGATGGGGAAGGGAAGAGCAGGAAGAGAAGTGGCGGTCTCTGCCCTCCAATCCGCTTGTACCGATGACATCTCCACCAGCCTTGCCACCGCTGAAAGGTCCCTTCTTTTCTCTTCTTCTTTTCCATTTGTTCTATTCTATGTATGATGTTAAAGGAGGCCAAGTTCTAATCTTTTTAGGAACTGACAAGGAATTTTCTCATGCGTCAAATGGGTTTTGCCAATCGGTATCTAGAAAAACTTTAACGCTTTATTTTTTCTCAAAAATTAATAGCCCCATTTTGGTTTTTGTTGAATTTCATATTCTAATGGATTCTCATTTGTTCATATTGGTTAGAACTGCTCACAAGAAGGGAGCGAACATTATTCTCGTTTAGGTAGGTCGGTTATGCTGATATCTCTTTGCTAAGTATGAAGACAACATAGAAGCTGTTTGGCACGGCGTTTCACCCACCGTGCCGCAGCTTTTGGTAATTTTTTTTTTCATTTTAAATGAATATGTTTTGGTGTTTTTAGATCATTTTGATGTGCTGATATCAAAAATGATTTTTAAAAAATAAAAAAACATCATTTTGATGTATTTCGGCATGAAAAGCACTTTGAAAAGCTACCGCAACAGCTCTCCCGAACAGGCCCATAGAAGATCAAATGAAATGAAATATTGTCATCATTGCTTAAATGAAATGGAAGTTTTTTTAGCAGTTTTTGAGTGATTTCCGAGATACTATTCTCTTGTTGCAGTATGCTATATGTTGGTTATGTAGAATCTACACTATAGGAAATGAAAGTGAAATTGTTGCCTAGTTGTGAAATTTGAAAGTTGCTAGCTGTTTTGTCGAGGGAAATTGGTGGTTATGAAGGTAGTTTACAGTTAAACTATACACTGAAGAGGCGAGGAAGGAACCTGCCATTGGAATCAGATGTGCTTGCCTGCGCTGGCGATGGCTTACTGTGTCTATGATCCAAGATATGTGGAAGGGGATGGTTAACACTCCAGGAACGAGACAGTCTAAAATAACCGGTGCTTATAATCATGATGTTATGAATTTTTTTACCTTCTGCCTGTCTTTCTTTTTAGTGGAAAGAAAATTTCACTAAAAACTTGGTCGTTTTGGAAAAAAGAAAGTGACTATGAAATAGGTTGATCCAATTCACTGGAAAAAAATGGGAGAAGGGGTGGGGTCTTGCGAAATACATCAATATTTTCTATGTTGTTTATACAAGATCATGATGGTAATTGTTGGTGTACTATGAGGGGGGGAATGTATTAACAGTGATGTGATATAGATAGATTTCTCAAATGCTGCTGGCCTCCATCACACACTGGTTTCTTTTTCATTTGCTTTAGTATCCAGAAACAAGTATGAGTGTCATTTCTAATTCGTCATTATCCTTATAAAGTAATTACATGATGGAAATTTTGAAGCAGCTGGTGAATTTGTTTATTTTTTAAACATTAGCAAGGTGCTGGGATCAGTGCGTTCCAGAGGCACCCAGGCTATGGCACTGCAGGGTGCAGGGATATTAGTGTACTCCACTGCTATTGGTTCTGAACCTCAAGAACTTAATTTTCATGATCATTAGAAATGAGTAGAGCAGGGTCATGCTGGGGCTATATTGGAGTTTCTGTACTGGTACACTGGCAGTGTATTATATGTTTGGTTTGTCATGCTGATTCTAACTCTGTTTTTTCTATTTTGATCCTTATTTATGCATGCTTTCTCTATGGATTTAACCACACTGGCACTTGCCATTTGATATTATGTTCATAAAACATCACTCCATTACCTCCTGTTCCTTTTCCTTTACTTTTTTGTAGAGTTTTTTTATAGCATGTATGTCACAATTTACTAGTATCCATTCCTGCCATAATTTTTATACAATAATGCAAAATGAGTGGTCCCAAGTGTTCATCACCTTCACATTTTGTCATCTTGATTATTGCCATGTCAAGTTTATTAAATAAGCATGCTAGCATTTTATTTTGGAGGCTTGAACTGACAGTGTTTATTGTTTTTTGTAGGTGCTTATTATTGTTATTATTATTTGATAAATAAACCCTGGGTTCGTGTTCGCTTACATGAGTGATGTTAGTCTTCTTAAA
Organism: Salix caprea; assembly: GCA_964035475.1. NCBI lineage: Eukaryota > Viridiplantae > Streptophyta > Magnoliopsida > Malpighiales > Salicaceae > Salix > Salix caprea. The sequence continues at coordinate 9,296,184 of OZ037753.1, read as the reverse complement.
GCTTTTCTGATCTCAACTGTTTAAACAAAATAATCAGATAGTGTTATTGTAGCCTGAAATCATCGCTGCCCATGAGAGAGAATTCACGTACATGGTTTTAGATAATGTTTAGATAGATTTTTGTCATGTATATTCCTCCTAAGTTCTGATGAGCTAAACCATCCCAGCTTCTTGGCAATTATACTCGAGTGATGGGTAGAGCTTTTCTAAAGTATCAGAGCCACAAATTTAGACTTGCAGCTACTTGTACGTTTCAATTTTCTCCACGTAGCTTTTTTTGCAAGATTTGAACATATTTAGATCCTTTGGATTTGGGGTGTTAGTCTTGCCATGTGTCAGGATTTTTTGAAGGAATCTTCTGTTCCCATCCCTGTAATATTCCCAATCCAATGTGTTTCTAGAAGTCTCTCTCTTTCAACATCTTTAATGTTGGAAAAAGCTTGCTCCAAGAATCTATTCTGGATCACATCAAATGCGTCTGGCGCCAAAACTTGTATTATTTTGGATTTCGGTTGGTTCTTTATGATGTGCTTTCTCCTTTTCTTTTGTCTAGCTGTGCAGTGAGCTATCAATGTCAATTAACACAGATAATTTAACACTTTAGCAGTCGTAAGCTGATGCGTGTACTGTTTTCTGAGTTAAGAATAGCTAAGATATAGGACTTTGTTTTTCACGTAGTTACATGCAGAAGGAAAGTTAGAAAATAATAGCCAGGTCTTCCCGTAACACCCCCCGCCCCCAAATGAAAAGAGATGAGACTTGTATATATCACACTTTCCATCTTCCAACTACTGAATAAGGTGACTGAAGTAATTGAGGTGAAAGTCAATGTTAATTCTTTGTTCGTTCTGGCACTGCCATTCTAGATTCACTCTTTATCTGTTTTTATCTTCTTTTTTTCCCTGTTCTCATTTCCATGCATCATCACGGTCAGCCCTGGAATCCAGGATGATCCAATGAATTAGCCAACTGTTAGCATGTTACTGGACTTTGGGGCCATCATATGTAAGCAGGTTTCTGTTAGAAGACAGACTAGGTACCCAAGAATATGGCTACAAGTGGGGTTTGGTTTCTTTGTAGTGTATGGTAATGCATGCTTTACACAATTGCACGTTTGGACTTTCTAGGTGTTTTTCGATGATTTTGAGATCTCTATATTAAAGCCATCCAAGAACATCAATTAGGCTACAACCATGCATAGTGTTTTTGCCTTCAAAACGTTTATATTTGATTTGACCTTGTGCTCAAACTCTCTTTCTAGTTGAATGCTTTCACTGTTTTTTTAGTTGCTACTCATTCGAAGTGATTGAACTAGAACCCAAATGGCATGCTTTATAAAGCATTTCATTACTTGTTGAAGGCAGTAGTGATTACTTGTAATAGGAGACAAATTGAATGAGAAACTGAGCTGATGGAAATTCTGGGAGTTTCGAATCAGAGATTGCTGATATTAATTATTATCTACCCAACTAAATTTGCTTTGCAATATCGTGAAGATGGTTGATTATCTGAGAACCAAATACACTGAAATTGAAGAGGGGCTTTCCATTCTTGAAATGATCTGAAAATTGTTAGGTGCAAAATGGAAATGGATATAGAGGGGGAACAGGAGAAGCAAAGAAGTTAAAAGGAGCAGAAAGGGAGATTATAGGATAGATTGTCAAGCTATCTGCCTTCTCTTTACTTATTTTTAACTGGACCGCAAAAGCAGAAGCTGTGTTTTTCTTCAATCTGGAAAGCAAAAGTGTACCTTCCTTAGAAACTGTCATTGACTTTCATGGCCGCTTCTTTCAGCCTTCTTTTCATCCATCATCATCATTGTTGCCATTTTCCTCCTCAGATTCTTCTTGCGCGTCATCTTCATAGTCTTCTTCAACTTCTTCCTCATCTCCTTCATCAATGGTTTCATCACTGGGATGAACAAGCTGCAGCGTTAACCTCCCATCCTCTCTACATGCATGAAGAAACTCCAAGGTAGGCATCCTCACTTCTTTAAGGACAAACCTGCCATCATGCCTATAAGACTTAAAGATAACCTTAGGCTTTCCAGTCCTTCCGATACAAGAAATCGACGGAGGGATATTTCAGATCTCATATCACGAAAATAAACTAACAATCAATGAGGATGCATTTGTAGTTTTCCAGGTGGGCTAGCACGTCTGCTAGGTGCCTAGGTGTGTGGAAAATGGCGGCTGGTACAACATGGCGGTGGCCAGTTTTCACAGACAAACAAGCATGGGTTTCTCTGACGACGACTGTGATGATGGAAACAGTCTCACTTGCAAAATGAATTGACGAACCACAATGATTTATATTGCAAGTCAAGGTGTCAAACAACTTATTATTATTATTGTTGTTGTTGTTGTTGTTTTTTTAAGACAGGTAGCATCCTATGTATTCAGAACACATCGAAATTCCAATTTTTAACTTCTTTTTCTCATTTCAAAATATATCTCCTGCTCCTTTTTCTATCTTTTCACACATAATAATATATTAGTTACTTGACATGCGTGCATTTATTTATTTTTTTAATAAAAAAACATGTGGATTTTTTAACATGTTTTTCAAAATAAATATATTAAATGTAAATCAAAACAAAAAACAATTGTTAACGATAATTAAATATATAATTGGCATGAATCAAAATATTTAATCTCACAACATAATAGATAATTTATCAAATTATGTTCCGTGACTATGATTTTAAAAATATTTTCTTTTATTTAATAAAATAATAGTTATGGTGTCTGAGTCAGTTTACGCCCACCACGATTTTTTTCCCCACATGTACATTTTTTTTTTATAACCGGGGTGTCCGGGACATCTTACGCGCGCCACAAATAATCTCCGAACTCATTTTTTTTTTGTTTTTTTTTTGTTTTCTTTTTCCACTTATAATTTTTTTCTTTTGTAACCGGGGTGTCCGGACCAGCTTACGGGCACCACGATTATTATGTTATAGAATAGCTAAAGGAGATCCCAATTTGAAACAGTAATGAATATTTATTTCAACTGCGGTTTTCTCTGTTCATTACTATTTGAAAAAAAATCTTCTTTTTATATTTTTACATAATATATATATATATATATATATATATGTATATGTATATATATATATGTATATGTATATATAACCTAAGTCTTTTTGAAAAAAATAATAATATCATGGTTCTAAAATACTTTTAATATAATAATATGAAAATAAGAAAAATATAGAATATTTTTCTCTAACTATAATTATGATCTAACCACTTTTCATTATTTTCATTGTTATTAAAGTTATTTATTTATTTATTTAAACATACACAACAATCAAATAATGTTTTCGATTGCAGTTTTAAAATCTACCGATTAAATAATTATCAAAATAATTTTAACAGTAGAAACATTGAATCACTTTTAAATGGAAAAAAAACCTGTATCTAATAAAATCTATCCATTACAATTTTACCAATTAAAATAACAAATTATAATAAGCATAAAATAAATCAATTTCTTAAATAAATAAAAAACCAGCGGAGCGTGTGGTCATATTTAGCCGTTCTTTTTCTATACGAGAAACCACAACCGTTCGTTTTCTATTCGAGAAACCTCACTCCCCGTAATAAATCCTAATCAGTAGCTGGCGCTATAAATGCTAATGACCACGCCATTTGAAGTGGCTCATGCATGTTCCCTCATAAAACTCACACCAAATTTTTTATACAAGTTTTTAGATTATTTAAAAAATAAAAAAAAAAATAAAAAAAACTTCCTTCCGTGCAACTTTACTTTATTTTTCCCTCCCCGCTTCAACATGGACCATTGCCTTACTTCGGTCGCTACAGATAGCCAGCCTTCTTGTTTCCATCGGTGTTCACTTCGTTGTCAGACGTCCGTCGCCATCCTATGTATATAGCCTTAAATTAATTGAAAAACAGCACGTGTTGCACAAATGGTTGTGGTGGGGTCTAGATTCCCAGGAACCAAACACACCCATTTTCAATTATATTTTACGTGGTACACAAAAGGAGCAACAAAGATAGATATTTTAGACAAAGTAATTTTAAACTCACCTTTAGCACAACAGAGATAGATATTATTAATTATAATATTATAATTACAACCCACCCCACCCCACCCCACCCCACCCGTCCATTCCCTCACTCAAAGCTAATAAACCCTACTATCCCATTATCTTCTTCCCTGGCCGCCGCCCCCCCCACTCCTCTCTCCATTTTGAGCCATTTTCCACTTCTTCCACTCTTTCACCCAAATCCATACCTCCTCCTTATAAACAAAATCCTTTAGCCTCTTCACAAAGAAACCTTCTAAAATTCAAATCCCATAGTAGTACTAGCGGTAGCTCTCTTTGTTTCAATTCGAAATCTTAAAATTCAAATGGTGAGCTAGTCAAGCCCTTGTTTTCACTTCTCATTTTCTATATTGCAATAATCCCAGGACTTTGTTTTTATTTTCTTTTTGATGATATTTATTAGTAATTGGTGTAGGCTTTGCCGAATCAGCAAACTGTTGATTATCCAAGCTTCAAGCTTGTGATTGTTGGCGATGGTGGCACAGGTATGTATTTTTGGCCAAGCAAATATCTCTTCATTTGTATTTCTGTTAATTAGCTCATTGTGTTGGATCAATATATGTAGAAATGCCGTTAGCCGAGAAGGCCCTCCCGTTGGAGAGCAGCAATTGACAAAAACAGCCATATTTTCACGGGGTGACGTAAAACAGTTCTGCTGGAATTATAGGTTTGTATCATGTTTTCTTTTCTTGATCTTATACATGTTTTCTTTTTTTGTATCATGTTTTTTTTTTGTATCATGTTTTCTTTTCGTGATCTTATAACTATTATTATAATAAGAACCCACGAAAAACGTCGACTTTGACATAAGGTGATTAAACTAAACTAGGAAAGCAACAGTGCTTCGCTCCCTCAAGACTTGACATCCCCATTTAAATAAATCTAGTTTTGACCACATACTATGGATAACTTGGAAATATATTACCATCATCTAAGCTTGTAGCAAAACAGACTGATACAATTTAAATGAAACTCAAGCAACAGGATTCAGAAGCATTCTCATCAGTCAAAAATTTAATAGCCTAAAAACCATTCACATGTCTTAACAGTAATTACCAAAACAAATTCATCTAGTTCAAACCAGCAACATGAAGCAAAATAGCCAAGCCCCAGCAGGATGAGGTGCTTGAGGGTGTCATCCTGAGATATAATACAGGAAATAAATTAATAAAACAGTGTACACCCCACATGTAAACTAATAAAGCAGTGTTTGGAAATGTGATGAAACTTACCATTCATTTTTTCTTGAAGGATGCTTTTTTTGCCTGGGCCTTCTCATCCTTTTTTTCTTTTTTCCTCAATCACCTTGCGGCAGTCATGCTGCCTCTGAAAAGAGAGTGAGGCATGATTGGTGGAATAGCCACACTTGAAGCATGGCTTATTTTGTACCATTTCAATCTTTGCTATGTTTTTCATCATCTGACAAAATTAAAGTTTACTATTAGGAAAATAGAATATTAAATTGAGAGACAAGAATCCAATGCCACAATCAAATAAGAATTGAAGGAATTGATGGTGTGTGGTTGATTAGTGCAGTAACTACAAACTTTAGCTAAATAAATTGGTGTAGTTTTTTCTTTTGAATGATTTATTGTGTGCATCTGTGTTTTTTTTGGGTAGTAAGGTGTTTGTGTGTTTTGTGTCTGTAAACATTATATTTGATAATGATATGTATTAATCATTAGGCTATTTTCTGAAAAAAGATATGCAGGTTTTTTTTTTGAAAATCTTTTAACATAAAAAATTGTAAATATAAATCAAAAAGTTTATTCAAGTATTTAACTCCTGTAGATAAATGGGAAAATAAAAAAAGAACATTAATGCTAACTAATTAAAAGCGAAACTGAAAAAATTAAGAGATAAATATAGATCAAAATATTTGGACCCGTAACATGAGACACTTACCTAGTTGTTTTTACTAAATTTGTTTATCAAAATTAATTTTCTATTTGATCAAATAAAAATATAAATAGACACAAACATGAACTAATTGAATAAATAAAAGAAAAAACTATCATGCAAGGATACACCTATAGAAATATCATCTAAAAATAATTATATTTTATTTTCAAAAATTAAGTTCATTTATATAAATATCTTCAAAAATCAAATACATATAAAACATTTTTTTTAAATAAAAAAAACTTTATTTGAAAAGGTTTAATAAGCAAAATAAAAAATACGAGGGATATTAATTGAAATGTAGATTAAAGAATTGCTAAAATACAATTATTAAAAAAAGACAATAATTAGATAAAAAAACCAAAATTAAATTAAAAAAAAAGGCAGTACTATTCTCGGTGCCACCCCAACTGAGTTTAAATATGTGGTGATTGAAATGTGTGCGGGATCATTTTTTCTATTAACAAAGGAAAATTAGTACAATTTGATTATCTAAAGATAAAAATATGCTCTAAAACAAGTAAGTTGAAGAAAATAAATAAAAAATATCTAAACAATGGAATTTGGGGCCGAAACTATTCTAAAAATGACATTTAAAAATCGGGGCCATCTACATAATTATAAAACTTATTATTAGAATACTGAAAAGCGCGCAAAATATCTTTTAAAAAACAAATCTAGATTAATGTCTCATCAGCTCTTCTCCTTTCCCTCCTCTCTGTCTCAAAAACCCTCCACAATCTCTCATATTCTCTCTTGGGTTTTCAACGAAGATGCTAACAGGGGACATACCACCGAACCAAACAATTTACATTAAGAACCTCAACGAGAAGGTCAAGAAAGAAGGTATGTTGTTGCTTACTTCAATCTAACGGTCTTCCTGTTTTTCTTGCCCGGAAAAACAAGCAAAGTTTTAGCTACTAAAACCCTAAGAAAAATCTAAACCTTACGATTGTTTTTGCTTCTTATGCAGTCTAGAACTCGACCCATTTGAGCTAAAAGCAGTTTTGGTTAACCTTTCGAGGAGATTTCTTCCTTAGGGTTACTGCCAGTGAGATCAAGATTAGAATTTCAGTGTGGAAGTAGCTTTAATTAGTTGCTCAAGAAAGTTATTTGATCAATGAGAAGCGAAGCTAATGTGATTTGTATTTATGTATTTTGGCTTAATTGTGTGAGATTTTTTACGGTGTCTTTTTTTTGTTTGGTTAACCTATCGAGGAGATTTCTTCCTTAAGGGGTTACTGCCAGTGAGATCAAGATTAGAATTTTAGTGTGGAAGTAGCTTTAATTAGTTGCTCAAGAAAGTTATTTGATCATTCATGGAGTTATATTATGTTTTAACCTGAGAAAATATTCATAGGCGGGCAATATAATTGAAGAATTGAAATTCAAGAATTGTAGACAAAGAAAATGTGAGAAACTGCAACATACCTTCAATTTCGTTGGATTCTTTTCTCTTCTTTCGATTCTTTTTTCTTCTTTTGTTTGCTGAAGAAAGTTATTTGATGAATGAGAAGCGAAACTAATTGAAGAATTGAAATAGGAAGAAAAGGGAAAGATGCTCAATGTGATACAAAAAATTTCAAATGCACCATTCATGTAGTAACTTGAGAAAATGTTCATAGGTGCAAGATTCAAGAATTGTAAATATACCTTCAATTCTTTTCTCTTCTTTTGTTTGCTTCTGGCCGCCTGAAATAAGTGGGTTGAATTGTGTTATTCTATTATATATATATATAAAAAAAAAACACCCCAAAGTGGATACCATCTACCGGGACTTGAAAATTATTTTTTCACCACAACAATAAAATGCCTGTTAATTGAAATGTAGATTAAAGAATTGCTAAAATACAATTATTAAAAGAAGACAATAATTAGATAAAAAAACCAAAATTAAATAAAAAAAAAGGCAGTACTATTCTAGGTTCCACATATACATTAAAAAACAACAACTTGGGTTTCATGCCCAACTGAGTTTAAATATGTGGTGATTGAAATGTGTGCGGGGTTATTTTTTCTATTAACCAAGGAAAATCAGTAAAAGTTGATTATTTAAAGATAAAAATATGCTCTAAAACAAGTAAGTTGAAGAAAATAAAATAAAAACCTAAACAATGGAATTTGGGGCCTTGAACTCAAGATAAAGTATGTTGAGTTACCATTCTTCATCTAATCAATGCTTGCTAATTATATCCTGTCCGTGTCTGTGATTTGTAGACTTCTTTCCGCCAAGGAAACCCGAGTGCACAAGAAACCATCCCACCACATAATATATTGTTTATTCAAAACTTGCCCCATGAAGCCACTAGCATGATGTTGCAAGTGCTCTTCCAGCAATACCCAGGGTTTAGGGAAGTCCGGATGATTGAGGCAAAGCCAGGTATTGCATTTGTGGAATTTGAAGATGATGTGCAATCCTCCATGGCCATGCAGGCTCTTCAAGGTTTCAAAACCCTATGGCTATTACTTACGCCAAGAAGTAACCCACCCCTGTTTTAAGCAAGTTCCCTTTTCACTTCCTGCCTCAAATGTTTTCCCTGGATATTATGATGATTGAAGAATTCTATGCATACAGTAACCATGTAGATTTTTGAAAACTAATTGTAGAATTTCACTTCCAATTTGTTTGATGTTCAATTTCACTATTTGAAGTAAATGCAATGAGAAGATCTGAATATTTCTTTCCAAGCTAATCTCCTTGAAGTGTTTTGAATTAGATGATCTCAAATAACTGGCAAGTTTCGTTTTCCTTTATTTTCTGTCTATTTAGTTTGCACCATGCTGTCTAGTTTGCACCATGCTGTCTAGTGCATCAATATTTAGAGGTGTTTGGAAGCACTTAAAAAATGTTTTTCAAACAATTTGATTTGTTTTATTTTAAATAAAAAAATTTAGTATTTTTATAGTATTTTAATGTATTGATATAAAAAATAATAAAAATATCTTAAAAAACAAAAATACCAAATATACTCCAAAATCTTTTTTAAACAACAATAACGGTGTCATCGATAGTATGACCACCACTAATTAGACCGTGAATAAATGTTAATTTACTATCAGTATTCTAAAATATTTATAATATAATAATACGAGGATTAAATCTTAACAAAAAAAATTTAAAACAACAATGACGTGTCATCGATAGCATGACCAGCAATAATTAGAATATTAATTATGTGTAATAATATTTTATAGTGACAGCTATAATAATTGTGACAAAAATTCATTAGTCAATATTATTTTTGTGAAAAATAATTTCCGCGTCTTTTTTTATATATGATATTTCAGATCTCATATCACGAAAAAAAAATATACGAAACCACACGTAGACAAGACATGTAGAAAAATTGTACTAAATTATCTATAATAATAAAATATAAAATTGCCCTGTATTTTGCCATAGTCGGTACCAAATTTTTTAACATGCAACAAAATTATTAATGGTCCTAAATTTTTATATATTATTTTTTGAACTTTTTCCTTAAAAAAATAGAAGAAACTAATTATATATTGTGATTTTTTTTCTTCATATTAACGTATTAAAATATATATAAAAATTTGAATTGGCTTTTCTTTAAAAATCTCACATTAATTTAATTTAAGTGCTCTGGAAATTTTTAATATGATAATATGAAGAAAAAATTTGAAAAAATAATCTTTGATAAATTTTAGCACTTACATTTTTGCTACCTGTCAAATAAATTATTCGGCAAATAGTTAAAACATGCCTAACAAACAATTAGTATGTTGCAGGCAACAAATAATATATCTTTAGTCAATTTGATCAATTACGGTTTTGTTATCTACCAATTAAATTATTATCAAAGTAGTTAAAACAAAATCATTAGTCAAATTGTATATATATTTTAAAAGTCAGTTTAAATTTTTATATATATTTTTATACGTTAATATGAAGAAAAAAAATATCACTGTACATAATTAGTCTTTTCTATTTTTTAAGGAAAAAGTCCCAAAAATAATATATATAAAAATTTAGGACCATTAACAATTTTGTTACATATTAAAAAAATTGGTGTCGACTGTGACAAAATGCAGAGCAATTATTATATTTTTAGATTATTTTGACATATCGATATCAAAAATATTTTAAAAAAATATTAATTTTATACATTTTTTAACATATTTCTTAACAAAAAAAATATTTTAAAAAACAACGTCAATTCTCTTGAAAAAAATCATAGCATTCCTAGCTTTTAATCATTATTTAAACAAACACATAGAGTGTCTATTGTTTGGGACAGAAAATATTCTGATTATCCACGAAGTTCAACTAAATGCTTCAAGAGATTCTAAAAATATCAAGAGAACCTATAAGCAAATATATTAAGAGATGGAGAACCAATTGGAGAAAGTGCTACAGCAGAACAAAGGCAGCCCACCATTGATACCTTGGCACAGAATAAAGAAATGCTTTGGGGAAATGGGAATCTCATTGCTCAGGGTTTCCTTCAACATGCAAAGAAAATTATTCATTAACTTCTGCTCTTAGAGGCCTTCTTCGCGAAACTGAGATCCCGCTATACAAAGGGACTAGAACAATCTTGTCCAGGACAACTCCTTGCTTTTTCAGGAGGGCCACAAATTGAACAATTTGATTTTGATTTTCTCCTGGTATTACTTGTTGACATATAATGTCATACTTGTATGCTTTATATATTTTGATGATAACAATAAAAAGAAAATGGACTAATAATATGCTTGGATGAGATTAAGCTATAAACAGGTATTATACAAAGAATACATCAACAAGCATAATGGAGTACACGAAGAAATCACTCCAGGAAGTCCAAGATGCAAGCAAGTGAAGACTTAGAATAAGTGTTCATTTTAGTGCTTTATGTAAATCTCAATTTCTACCTTGATAGCACAAATTAAAATGAACTCACACACTTCACATTGCATGCATTAAAAGGATTTGATGATTAAAGGTTTAAGTCATAAGCAATCGGTTCAAGAAATTCAGAAAAGATAATTTGTCAAAATTGCCTTTCTGCATGAACCGGTCGACCGCTTGGTTTACCAAGTGAACCGGTCGACCGCTTGGAAGACAAATTGCCTTTTGAGCTGAACCGGTCGACCTCTTGGGTTATCCGTTGTGAACCGGTCGACCACTTGATATGACAGTTGCACTCAAACGGCTATAAACGGCTAGTTTCAAACGACTATAAACGGCTAGTTTCAAACGGCTATAAACGGCTAGTTTCTAACGGCTATAAACGGCTAGTTTCAAACGGCTATAAACGGCTAGTTTCTAACGGCTATAAACGGCTAGTTTCTCTTTGAAACTTATAAATAGGCCTCTTAATTGCAAAACAAAATTGACACAACTTCTATATCATATAGTGAGGCAATTACTAGTGCAAAAACACCTTCATATCATCAATCCTCATTAATACTCATATTTGTGTTTAAATCTTCATATCCTAACACAAAGAGTATTTCTCATTCTCACTACACTTAAACACCTTCAAATATTCTAAGTGCTATTAAGTGAGATAAAGAGATCATAGATCTTCATTTGTAATATCTACACTATTAAGAGTGTATTGTTGTTTTACAAAAACAACCATTGTGAAACTCTTGAGAGTTGAGTATAAAACTCTTGGTATTGGTGAGGGAACATCACCAAGGAAAAATCTTGAAGAGGGTACATCTTCAAGTGGGAAAAAGGAAATCTTGAAGAGGGCATATCTTCAAGTGGTGTAAAAGTCTTGGTGTGGATTCATCAAGCGGGATTTGTAATCTTGTTACTTGGATTAGTAAGAGAGTACAATACTCAAGTACGGGTTGGTACTTGAGTCGTGGATGTAGGCTTGCCGAACCACTTTAAAAACCGAGTTAGCAATCTCTCTCTCTTATCTCTTTACTTTAAAGTAATTAATTTTAAGATTGCATTATTTATTGTATTGTTGCCTTAATCCGTGAATAACAACAACTGGTATCAGAGCTTAGTTCTCATTTATTAAGTTTGCTTAGACTTTGAGTAGAATGGCAACTATATGCAATAATCTCCAAAATGAAGGTGCTTCAACATCTAGACCACCATTTTTTGATGGTGATGACTATGCCTATTGGAAAGCTAGAATGTCAATATATCTTCAATCTATAGATTTCAATTTATGGCTTTCTATTGAAAATGGACCTCATAGACCACTTAAAACTGTAAATGGTATAGAGATTCCAAAAAGCATGATAGAATATACTGATCTAGATAAAAGATTACTTTCTATGGATGCTAGAGCAATGAACACTTTATATTGTGCATTAAATAGAAGTGAATTTAATAGAATATCTTCATGTAAAAATGCTAGGGATATATGGCATGCTTTGGAAGTAACTCATGAAGGAACTAATCAAGTAAAAGAATCAAAAATTGATATGTTAGTTCATCAATATGAGTTATTTAAAATGTTGCAACATGAATCCATAACAAGTATGTTTACTCGTATGACTAGCATAACAAATAGTTTACATGCTCTTGGTAGAACTTACACAAATGCAGATATTGTAAGTAAGATTCTCAGATCTCTACCTAAAGCTTGGGAAGCTAAAGTAACAGCAATACGAGAAGCTAAAGATCTCACAAAACTTCCATTAGAGGAGCTCATCGGTTCTCTAATGACTCACGAGATATCTATGGATATACAAGATCAAGAAGAAAGGCCAAAGAAAAACTTGGCATTTAAAACTGCTCATCAAATTGAAAGCGAGGATAATGATGATGATGAAGACAGTAGCGACGATCTTGAAGAAAATGTAGCATCCATCACAAGACAGTTTCGAAACTTTCTTAGAAAGAAAAATGACAAGAGAAAGTTCTCGAACTACAAAAAGGAGGGAGAATCAAGTAAAGAAACTCCAAGGTGCTACAAATGCAACAAGTTGGGACATATCAAACCCGACTGTCCCCTTCTTCAAAAGAAGAAGAAAAATCGCTTTCAAAAGAAAGCTTTGAAAGCAACATGGAGCGATGACTCGAACTCAAGCTCTAGTGATGAAGAAGAACATGTGGCTAACATGTGCTTCATGGCAATCGAAAGCGAAAATGAGGTACAATCTTCGGATGATGAATCCGACCCTTCTTATATTGAATTACATGAACAACTTGAAAATTTGTATGTAGAATATAAGAAATTAGGTTCTAAATATAGTACTCTAAAAAGAAATCATATATGCTTAATTGAAGAAAAAGAATTATTAGAAAAAAAAGTATATGATTTAAATGACAAGAGTAGTAAAACTAATCAACTTGAAGAAGATAATAAATTCTTAAAAGAAAAAGTTGATGAGTTAAATGAAATTATCTCAAAATTCACACAAGGCTCAGAAATTTTTGAGAAAATGCTTTCGAGCCAGAGAAGTGTGTTTAACAAAGGAGGATTAGGTTATAAACCTAAGATAAACCAAAAATACTTAAAGAATTACTTTGTTAAAGCTAAACATTCTTATGATCCAAAAGCTAAACATTCTTATGATCCAAATCATACATGTAATTATTGTAGAAAATTAGGACATTTGATTTATGCATGTCCTATGAAGAAAAATAAGAATGTTAAAATGATTTGGGTTCCAAAAGGAACCACCCCTAACCAAGAAGAACCAACCAAGCTCAAGGAATCAACAAGAGTTGGTAAGTAAATTCTTTGGTAAACATAATTTCATTTTGGATATATGTTGTTATTAAATATTATGTTTTTATTTATCTAAAATGTAAATTTTCTTTTTGTTGATGCCAAAGGGGGAGAGAATATGAAAATATCAAATGCATCAATAATGGGGGAGAAAAATATGATTTAGGGGGAGAAAAATGATTTTTTCTTGAAATTGCATATGATATTTTTACTTAGATTAAATTGCTAAAAATGTTCAATGCCTCTTATATATTGCATTACAAAATATAGGGGGAGACTCAATTTTTTATCTAAGTTTTTTTGTTTATTGTCATCATCAAAAAGGGGGAGATTGTTGACATATAATGTCATACTTGTATGCTTTATATATTTTGATGATAACAATAAAAAGAAAATGGACTAATAATATGCTTGGATGAGATTAAGCTATAAACAGGTATTATACAAAGAATACATCAACAAGCATAATGGAGTACACGAAGAAATCACTCCAGGAAGTCCAAGATGCAAGCAAGTGAAGACTTAGAATAAGTGTTCATTTTAGTGCTTTATGTAAATCTCAATTTCTACCTTGATAGCACAAATTAAAATGAACTCACACACTTCACATTGCATGCATTAAAAGGATTTGATGATTAAAGGTTTAAGTCATAAGCAATCGGTTCAAGAAATTCAGAAAAGATAATTTGTCAAAATTGCCTTTCTGCATGAACCGGTCGACCGCTTGGTTTACCAAGTGAACCGGTCGACCGCTTGGAAGACAAATTGCCTTTTGAGTTGAACCGGTCGACCTCTTGGGTTATCCGTTGTGAACCGGTCGACCACTTGATATGACAGTTGCACTCAAACGGCTATAAACGGCTAGTTTCAAACGACTATAAACGGCTAGTTTCTAACGGCTATAAACGGCTAGTTTCTAACGGCTATAAACGGCTAGTTTCTCTTTGAAACTTATAAATAGGCCTCTTAATTGCAAAACAAAATTGACACAACTTCTATATCATATAGTGAGGCAATTACTAGTGCAAAAACACCTTCATATCATCAATCCTCATTAATACTCATATTTGTGTTTAAATCTTCATATCCTAACACAAAGAGTATTTCTCATTCTCACTACACTTAAACACCTTCAAATATTCTAAGTGCTATTAAGTGAGATAAAGAGATCATAGATCTTCATTTGTAATATCTACACTATTAAGAGTGTATTGTTGTTTTACAAAAACAACCATTGTGAAACTCTTGAGAGTTGAGTATAAAACTCTTGGTATTGGTGAGGGAACATCACCAAGGAAAAATCTTGAAGAGGGTACATCTTCAAGTGGGAAAAAGGAAATCTTGAAGAGGGCATATCTTCAAGTGGTGTAAAAGTCTTGGTGTGGATTCATCAAGCGGGATTTGTAATCTTGTTACTTGGATTAGTAAGAGAGTACAATACTCAAGTACGGGTTGGTACTTGAGTCGTGGATGTAGGCTTGCCGAACCACGTTAAAAACCGAGTTAGCAATCTCTCTCTCTTATCTCTTTACTTTAAAGTAATTAATTTTAAGATTACATTATTTATTGTATTGTTGCCTTAATCCGTGAATAACAACATTACTTTCAGCTTGACTTCCTTGAGGCTAGGAATGCTGAAATGAATTGGTTTATTTAAGAGTTCTTCTGATAAACTCTCCTGCAAAATGAGAAACAAGATAGTGAAAACAACAGCAAATGTGATCTGAATTGGACATATTGTCTATTGGAAATGCAAGAGTAGTGTAGGATACTTACATCATCATCTATCTTGTAGAGGGGATCAAGGATCATTGTCTCAAGATTGGGGCAAAGTTCAAGCAATGCAGCCATGCCAAGAAGATCATATTGGGTAAACCCAGTTTGTAGCTCTAAGTGTTTGAGATTGTGCAGAAGAAAATCTTTGGGAATACCATCCTTGGCGGCAAGCTTTTTGAATCATTATCATGCAAGGAAAGCTACCATAAGAGCATTTCATTAGATGATGAACTTAAAAACAATTTTTGGCAGCCATACTCTCAAGGGGATCATTACATAAGAGTAAAAACAAATAATAATATAATCTTTTCCTATCAAGGAGAATAGTTGGCAAAAACGATTGATGTTTCAATCGCCAGGACATCAGCTGCTCCAAACTAAATAGCCAATTCAATAGTATTTCTATAAGGAAATTATCTTGGTATAATGATCTACTAAATCACCATCTCTTTATAAAATCTTCAAGTCTTTTTGTACTGGTTAAATAATATTCTTTCACATTATATATTATTATAAATTTGTTTAGAAACATGATTAATTAACATATTTGAGTCCAATTTAAAAATGAGATGCACTTATTTTAGGGTTAAAATTTTAATGGACATTATTCTGCAACAAAAATACTTTAATATAAAACATTAATATGAACAAAATAAATTATAGTTTAATGAAGAAATAATCTAGGAAAATCCTTAGCTGACACGTTTTATGAACCCTAAACAAAGTGGATCTCATTAAAAAATATAAAAAAATTCTGCACAAATCACCAAATAAATTTTAAACCTATAATTTTATTTTATTTTCTTCCAAGACATGAATAATTTTTACACCCATAAATATCTAGCCGATGAAGTAACGGTCCAAGCAATCTTTTCTTTAACTTGTAACAAAATTTCGCTTTATTTCAAGACTAGAGATAATTCTGATTGGTTCAAGGATAAATGCAATTATTTTCTGTATGCAATTAAGTACAGCAACCTTTCTTTCTAGTGAATACAGCTCCTCAAGTACTCGGTGGAATTTCCCAACGCTTTGGAAGGGGACCAAAGTCATATATCACCTCTCTATGGCAAGACCACACAAGTTTTATAGCTTCTGGGGTGCCAATCCCGGCACCTCTTGGATCTCCGGCGGGTCCAAACCTGCCACACATCATTGAATTTTTTACATGTTTCAGCTTTACTCGAACAACAAAACTACTCTGATTCGATATCCTACCAATGATTCTGTGGAGCTCCGGTTGTTCTTCCTCTTAATCCAGCATAAGTAGTTCCATTCACCGTTTTGCCAATAACTTCCTGGATATTCATGTATTCAATAAACAGACTGAAAGTGAGTAAGCAGATCTATCAGTAAGGGAAACATTAAACTTCCATAGCAAATTCAGTATTGGGGGTGGGGGTGAGGCGAAGATATTTTCGAGTCTTGCCTGAAGAAACAGAACGTCATTTGAAACCACAGCAGCCGTTAAATGAGCGTGCATTCGCTCCAAAGCATCCAAAACCAGTGGGAGTTGATCTTTCTTGTATTCAGTAATAACCTGGAATCAAATAAAATGGATCCACAATGTTGATATCACTTATCTTCTTCCTGAAGAAATACACATTCACAGACCACTAGAGAAGAAAATCAAGTATGAAGCGCACAGACATTTCTCTACTAGGATGTCATATCTCAGTAGTATGAAGCGCGCATTTATTTCTCTACTGTGATTTTGTATCCCAGTAAGCTTGAACCACACAGATATTTCTCTACTATATCTCTCCATATTAGATGCATAGATACACTACCTGGTGTGCATCGAATACTTCAAATATGTAATGGAAAATAATTGGCCGACGCATAATACTTATTGAAGTTAAGCTAATATGATAGCAACCTCGATATCTTTAATAATTTAGAAACAAAGAGCTATATTCCATGCGTAATGACATGACAAAAATGTTTTTATCAGTTATCCAACTCCTTGCCATATCATATCTTAAACTTGTAAAAGTAAATGCACTTCTGTACTGATCATATTTGTATCCGAGTGCTATATCCATGCTTCCTGGGTACCCCAACATTGGATTGATCAGGGCATGTGGGTGGATAACAAACCTTTAAAATATCAAGTCACTCATAATATACCTTCATAAGGAACAGGTATAAACAACAGTTTTCCAAACCCAGGTTTGTTATTTACTAGTTACATGAAGTACACATCTCACAGGATCCTTAGGCAAGCACAAGAAACTGGAAGTAGTTCCCCATAAAAGTCAAAGATTATTTTCAAACCATATGGCACAGGTAGTAAACCACAATTTCCCACCCCGTCATTTTATATTTTATAGTTACATTAAGCCCATATTATTATCTGTATAAGAAGGTTTAGGGTGACCAGCAGATAATATTTGTTCTACTCCTGGTAGTTCCCTGTAAAACTCATAGATTCTTTCCTCTCAACTAAATAATATGATATACAAATTATCACATATCTCACTACCAGTTTGCATATGGACCCCTCATCACCAACTTCCAGGTCACAGAATAATATTAACATTATTGTAAAACTTCGAAAGCAAATTACAATTAAAAGGCTTGGTCTAGTTTCATCAGCACACTTCTCCATCTTCACTATGAGAAATAGCCCTCGAAAGAAATATTTAGTAAGAGGTACAATAAAGCTAAAAAAGCATGAAAAATGAAAAAAAAAAAAAAAAAAAAAAAAAAAAAAAAAAGAAGAATTATCCCTTTACCTGGAATGGTCCAAAAATTTCTCGTGTAACAAGCTCATAATTTTTCGCCCTCAAGATTTCTTCAAGAGGAACATAGATGGCTGTTGGTTTGAGAGCACCATATATGGAAGGAATGGAATGCTTCTCCAGAGGTTTTCCACCAAAGAGCAGCTTCGAACCTGGAATCTGAAGCAATTTATTCATATGGTCTAGCATTGCTTCAGTTGTTAACTGCAAAAAGTGAACAGAAAAACCTGCAGTTAGCATATTGAATCGTGATATATTGAGAACGATCAACAAGCTATAACTCAGTTATTAAATAATTTTGGCTAACCGATGAGAAGTATGGAAAGAAGAAACCATATGCAAACCTAACACAATTTTATAAATAACATTCATCCTTACAGTGAGAACAGGGCCAATAGTTAGATCCTCTAATTTCCTTCTCTCTGCGAGATCCTTCATTTTGGATATAAGTGAAGTAGCGGACCAGTTCTACACCAATGTACATGCATATTAATAGAAAGAAAAGAAAAGAACCAAATGTCATGGCACTGAATTAAGATAGTGGCAGCAAAGCTACACAAATGGTAAAAGGTAGATTCACTAATAATAACTCAGCCATCATGATACAAACGAGTAGCATACTAGACCAAACATAGAAACCTAAAGCAGCTAACCTCATGCATGAATAGAATCGACTGTGCAGAGCACTTCTGACCGCTGCATGCATATGCATCCTGGTCACAAACCCAAGCAATGTAATCTACCTGACACTCAGAAACCAAAAGAGATGATTTGAAATCAGCCTTGATCCACAAAAAAATTGTGTTGAAAGTAAATAATATTTGCAAGAAACTAAAGATACCTCATTAACATCTGGTCCTAAAATTTTCCAGTCAAATCCAGCATCTTCCAATTTAATCCGACCCTTCAAGTCAACTGCCAACTTTTCTGCAACTTTTGAGCTACCAGTGAAGAGGGTCATTTGTGGATTTGCCTATAAGAGTTACATGGAGACATCTATTAAAAAAATCAAGATTTTTCTTCCAATGCCTTAATTGCCCAATAAATAATCATAGAATAAAATACAGGAAAAAAACTTTGGCTTCAAGAAACTTTTCCAATTTCCAGTTTAGTACCAACAACTATATTTAATTATGATACAACGCAGGAGGGAGAATAGAAATGCAATTTCACTACAAAAGTTGGACCTAATAGGCTAAAAAAAATATATGAACTAAACTAAGTATAAGAAAGTGCATTACGCTCCAAAATGTCTTGGATGATATTAACAGTAGTAGTTAAAAAAAAGTCATTCTATAGAACCAACCTCCAACAAAAGCTTGTTCATCGTCTTCCCATCAGAATTTATGAAGTCAACATCACTCAAAGGCATTCCACAGTGATGGAGTAGGCGTATCATTTGCTCCATAACAATGCACACCTGAGAAAAGTATCGGGTCATGAAGTCATAATCTGCACAAAAACACCACAAAATGGAAAGTGGAAACAAAACAAAAACTGTACACTGAAATATCTTCAAATATCATACCTTGCTATCAACTTTAAGAATGGGTTTGTTGCCCATATATAATGCACCCATCAACTGAAGTGCAGGAATCTCTAGTGGGAAATTGAAAGGAGTAATAATTGCAACCTGCATACAAATTCTTTCATTCATGTGAATGATGAACTGTGCATTTTCAAAAACTAAGAACTTCAAAAAAATCCAACTGCTCTCTAATAAATTTTGTATGCATTAACTGATTGCATAATGGGTAACTTAAGCTAGACTAGAGATCAAATGGAATAAACTGGTTGACTATTAATTTGATCCCTTATTGATCGCCAAACTGTTAATTATTAACTGAAATACAACACATGAAGTACTTACAGCACCGTAGGGCCACCGGAAACCATTACTTTGCTGTCCAAGATGATTTCCTGGCACTGCAAAAGACCTTGCCAGGAAACGAACCTGTGATATATAGAGAATTGTTTTTGAAGGGAAGTTAGCAAAACATTGCAAACAATATCTTAAAAAAACATGCAGGATTGAAAATATCTTATAAATGGAACATTTGAATCAAGAAAACGTGAATTATTATTAGCTGTAGTGCAGCGAACTATGCATGCAGCAAAAGTTCTCAAATGGAATGATCAATACCACATCCATTCATCTCAGATGGGAAACAAAGCTGAATAAATCATATTTTAGGCAATTCAATACCAATATGCCATTCAGAAGGAATTTAGCCTTACGAGGCCATTGTTTTTTGGAAAGGTTTGTCTTGACTTACTTGATCACCTGAGAAATTCTCGAGAAATTTTTGAGTAACTTGCACTTCACCAAGAGCTTGTTGATAACTCTTAGGAGCAACCCTTTGAATTAACCTGGTGAAGAAATCAGAAACCTGAAATCATCACAAAAGGCATTACATCAACAATGAAAAGCAAATTTAAACAAAAAAAAGAAAATAATCATCAACAGAATTCCCGATTGAAAACCATCATAAA
Source organism: Salix caprea (assembly GCA_964035475.1). Classification (NCBI taxonomy): domain Eukaryota; kingdom Viridiplantae; phylum Streptophyta; class Magnoliopsida; order Malpighiales; family Salicaceae; genus Salix; species Salix caprea. Next base: position 9,275,542 of record OZ037753.1, on the reverse strand, counting down.
GATGAATGAAGACATCATTCTTGGACTCAGAATAATTAACCTTTGGAACCGAAAGCATGCGGGCTGCCTTGGCAGTTATGTCTCCATATAAAAGATACCTGCAAACAATGGTCATCAAGTTTTCATTTCCAAAGAATAATAACGATATAGTGCTGTAACAACAATACATAAATAAATAAATAAACCTCTCTGGTGATTTAAATGGATTGTGCAGTCCATGCTTGGGACACTTGGACAAACTCTCTACAAATGGCTGCATAACAATTATTCCATCAGTTCAGTAGAAATGAAGGCCAAACATATTAAAGGATGTTTGTGATATACACACACCCACAAACACACATACCTGAATTCCAGTTTCATCTACCTCAGCAATTTTAATGAATGGTTCTCCATTTAAAGGATCCACAATTGTATTCCAGGTTGAAGATCCTATCCATTTGCCCTGCACTATTATACAAAAAAAATAAAAAATAAAACCCATATCCATTCATTCTTCAATCATCATTTCGTCCAAAACATGAGAATCTATTTTAGTTAGCACGTACCCAGGTTGTGTACCTTGGCAGGTTGAGAACCAGAAATACTTTCAGCATCTACTGTTACAAAAGGTAAGGAATGAACAGACCTGCAACAACACATCCCCCCCCTCAATTAACCATTTGTTACAAAATTCTCAATTCAAAAACAAAACAAAGGGCACCTTGAGAGATTATATGAGCTGAGCCAATTTCTTGTAGCCTTTTGGGATGCTCTACATGCTAGGAATCCATACATCATCTTGGGCTCTCCTTTTTTTTTATTTTTTCTCAACGCCTTGTTACGGCTTTTGCTTTATAAGTTTTGTTTTTGTGGCAATCAGGAACATTTTTAGTGGCTCTGTCTGTCACTTTCTTTGTTGCTGTTTATTTTTTGGAAAACTTATAAATTAGTCCCCAAATTATCCAACTGCTCTGTTTAATGTTATCTCCAATTTAAAAAATTGCAGAACGATATTAACGAGGAAGGATGTAACGACGGGGGACCCAATTCAATAAACAGTAGTTTGAGGACCCGATAAATAAAATAAATATAATTGGAGGAGTTGACTTGAGTTTACCCTTATTTTTTAAAATGGTAGTACTAGATTATGGTGCCATCTCACATCCCAATAACTGATGGGCCCACAACTCTATGCAGTGTAGTTCTGCTGTATGCAATCGTAGGTGTATAAGATTTCAATCGATTCTTGGCCACACACGTATACAATAGGCCAAACATCGAACGGTTCTGACTTGGATTGAGAAATATAATGATGGGATTCATAGACCATGGTGGACCTTACTTCCACTCAAATATTTGATGGTAAGATTTTTGTATTGGTGGAGTGAAATACACGCAAGCAAGGACGAGGATATTGGATAATGATAGAAATCAACGTTGGATAACGATAGAAATCAATGGTGGGTTATTTGATATTTTATTTTTTAATTGAAATAACATGTTTTAGTTTTCAAATATTTTTGTGTTATTTTAAAGTTATATACACACTATATTTTAAAATATTAATTTTATAAATATAATTTAAATTTAAAAATAAGCTAAATTGAGATTATACCATTCATATTTCAAATACATGTAAGAAAATAAAAGTTGTAAGAAAAAATGACCTGATTAAATTAATGAGTTTATAAATAACCTCAATAACTGGAAAAAAATATAGTTTGACTTCAAAAATTCAAGATAATATATTTAAAAAAAATATTGGGATAATAACATATTGGATTGACCCGAATCAACATGGATTAACCTTTCAAATTCATGACAAGGGTCATGAGATCATAATAACCCAAAATAAAACAGGTCAAAACAAATTATGAAGCTCAATTCACAATAATTTTATTATTGAATGGTAAAATTAGGAAAATTCAAACTAAAAAAAAAAAAATTAACAAAATTTAGAGAGAGAAAATATAAAACTTTTGTTGACAATCTCCTAAGATATTTATAAACTCCAATTGCCCTAAAATTCTAATATAAGATATAACAATATGTAAGGAGATTTCTCGTGAAAGTGTAGTTTAATCCAACGATTAAGTTGAAAGATATGATTAATACTACAAAACTAGATAATGTTTTTTTTATATATATAAAAATATATTATTTGGTTAGAATAGAATGATCAGAATGGAACTAGAATATTCTGATCAAAATTTAGACAAAATTTACAAAATAAATCGAGATTCTAAGCGAGATGAACAAATTATCTTTCTTGTAGTGCTTACAACTTTCATGTTTTATTTACTTGTTTCAATTCTTTTTCCCTTTTACCAACTCTTGTTCTGGTGTGATTCTTGTGATAGTATGTAGCAAGATTGTTAAAATCATTTTTTTTAACATGACACAAAAATATAATAGAAACTTAAATCATAAAATTAGATCATAAAATTAAAAATAAAATACTCTTAGTTTCTTATAGGTTGAAGGGCAAAACTAGCAAAAGCAGAGGCTAAAAGCCTAAAACATTCAAAAGCAACAGGACCAAGCATAATAATTAAAAAAAAAAACACACATTTATTCGCATGTAATGAATTCATTGGCATTAATAGCCAGGCATGATTAAACATCATATTCACCGTCTCCTTTAAAAGAAATTTAACTAGCAAATATAAATAAAAACTTGAATTCTTGGCAGTTGTTGGCTTTCAATACATTAATTAAGAGTTGCTACAATGGTGGGAATGGTGCTACTGTTTTTCACCTTTGTCATATGCATAAATTAATTCGACATTACTCTAGTCATAACGTAACAAAGCCTTTACCTTTCTCAAAGCCTTTACCTTTGCGTAACAAGTGATAACAATCTAGTTTTGACATGACACTCACTAAATTCTTTCATCCAAGACATAAAACAAAACCCCAATTTTAGTGTTAAATCATAATAAAAAAATCTACACTTCAATCACTTCCACCAAGGTTGTTATTTTCTTTTTATTTCGGTTGAAACGGCCAAAATGCTTTGTATTAATTAAAAGAACAAGATAAAATGATGTAGTTTTTATCTTGTTTAAAATTTCAGTCCGTTCTGAAAATTCCTCACAAATTTTGGCCAGCACATTCCGGTTCTGTTTTATCCGTTCCGTTTTGGCCAAATAGTATTTTTTTTAAATAATGAATAATTTTACAATATCATATCTCTTAATCCGACCGTTAGATTGAGATGAAATTTTACAAGGAATCTCTTGATATATATAATGTTAAAATATCAGAGCAAACATAAATTGTAATGACCTTGTGAGATTGATGATGATATTCTCGTAATATTATACATGCTCATAATTTTTAGAAATATTATTTTATTGTGTCTTTTTTAGATTAAATTGCACAATTCTAAATAATTTTATTTTTGGATTTGAACTAAAAAAAAAATTGAATTAATATGAAGCTACTTCCATGATTTTCCTTTTGTTTTGTTCATGTCTGCACATTATATTATTGTTTTGACTTGTCGGCAATTTTGCTCATAACGCCACAAGACTTTTTTTGTTAAGCAAATATTTCTCTTCAGTGATCATGTATTTGCTTGTGTTTATGATGTGTTCTTGCTTATTATTTAAATAACACAAGCACACCTTATATCCCTTTCATCCAAATTATACATGATCTCATGATTTTATCAAGATTTTTGGCAAATCAAATTCTAGTACGAAAAGAAATGCCAATTTGATTTTTGTTTAACAAATGTGTTCTGGGAATTCAAAGGATTTTATTGAAAAATGATCTTATACCTTCAAAAAACCCACATATATAAAGCTAAGCTCTTAGCTAAACAAATAATCCAAAAAATCATTTCACATGGAAAAGCAAATCTTATCGATTCAGAATGCATGTTTTTGAAATGAGGAGAGGTCATCTTTGATATGCCTTCACAAAGTCTCAAATATCCATTGAAGTCCCTATTTGAGCCTAATAATTTTTTTTTTATAATTAACCCTAACAAAGATCATTTGAGTTGTCTTTGGAAGTGTCACCAACCACAAAGGGGGAAAATCCAGTGCCGACATCAACCCAGGTACATCCAGGGGCCTTCCTCACACCTAAATCCCTCATATAAGTCCTGACTTCTGCCAGCTTGCTCCACCGACCAGCAGCAGCATGCATATTAGCAATCAACACATAGTAACCTGGGTTTTCAGGCTTTCCAACAATTTCTCAGCTGCCCATTCCCCTATCTCTGTGTTTCCATGGATCCGGCAGGCTCCTATAAGAGTGGCCCACATAGCAGTGGTTGGCCTGTAAGGCATACTGGTAATTACTTTCTTTGCTTTGTTTAACAATCCAGCTCCCCCAAAGAGATCAACAATGCAAGAGAAGTGCTCTACTGCAGGGACTATCCCATAGAGAGTTGACATCTTTTTAAACAACGCGTTTCCTTCAGTTACTAGACCAGAATGGCTGCAAGCTGATAGAACTGCCACCATGGTGACCTGGTCTGGTTTAATCCGATGTTTGATCATTTCATCAAACAATTTTAATGCAGTCTTCCCCTCTCCCTGTATACCATACCCAGCAATCAAGGAGGTATAAGTCACTTCATCCCTCCTTCCCAATGAATCAAACACTCTTTTAGCTGCTAAAACCTTTCCAGATCTTGCATACATCTGAACAAGGGAATTCCAAAGTAATAAATGGTCCTCAAACTCTTCTCGCCTCAAAATGTAACAATGGAATTCCTTCCCACGTTGTAAATTTGCCACTCGAGCACAATGAGGAAGAATGCTTGCAATAGTCACATAATTTGGTTCAATTCCCGAAAACAGCATCTCCCTGAACAGGAATGAGGCTTCCTCAGATCGGTCCATGCGAGTATAACCAGAAAGCATGGAGTTCCAGGTAGTTAACTTCTTAGTTTTAATTGATTTAAATAAAATGCCAGCATGCCTGAGGTCTTTACAACGTGAATACATAGTTATCAGTGCATTTCTTACATTATCAAATCCATCGAAACAGCTACGAATTACAGAAGCATGAATCACTGTTCCTAACTTAATGGCCCCAATGTTTGAACATGCACCTAAGCCAATAATCATTGCCACTGGATCCAAATCCATGCCACACCTTCTCATCTGAGAAAGCAACTCGAGTGCCCCTTTAAAATTTCTTGTCTGCACACACCCTCCTGCTATGGTGTTCCAGGTTATAATATTCACTTCTGCACCTGCTAGTCTCATTTCTTCAAACAGTTCAAATGCTTCCTTCCACATGCCCCTGGAGGCATAACTACTGATTATTCCGTTCCAAGAAACAACATCTCTTTCTGGCATTTCATTGAATAAGCGGTGAGCAGTATCCAATTCACCAAATTTTCCATACATGGAAACCAAAGAATTATGCACGTACAAGTTCCATCTGTGCCCATAGGCAGCATTGATAGACTTATGTACCTCCCTCCCGAAGTCCAGATCCAATTTTTCACCACAAGCCTTAAGGACTGATGTATAAGTGAAATCATCAGGTCTAACCCCTTTATGTACCATTTCTCTATATGCTGAAAGAGTCTCTCCATGTAACCCATTGTTAACATAGGAAGATATAAGCAAGTTCCAAGGCAAAGGGTTCACAATATTTGAATTCACAGTGATGATGTGGGCATCAGCTAGGAGACTGAAGCTTGAGTAAAATGTAACAAGCTTGGGAACCAAAACCAGATGATTTTCAAATCCCAAAGAGATGGTGTGGGCATGGAGCTGTTTACCCTGCGGGAGTGATTTAATGTTGGTACAAGAGTAAAGTAATGAAGAAATTGAATGTAAGATAACATCATGATTAGCTGAAGAGGCATGGAGCTTGATCAGAGAAAAGGTTTCAAATGCTTTTAATAAATGTCCCTTCCTTGCAAGGTCTCTGAGAGAATTAAAAAGGTTATCTATCATAGAAACATTGTTAGACGCATCCGTTTCTCCAGCAGGGTTATTGCTTTGAACAACAACTGCTTTGGCACTTTTTTTTCCTTGTTTAGGTATGCATTTTTGTATTTGACTTACAGAAAGTCCTCTTAACACAAAATGCAGAGGAGAAGAAGGCATGCCCTGTAAACATAACCACAGTGTTCAATAACATCGTGAGTCCAAACTGATCACATAACTTTGCCTGCATTTGCAAAGACTAAATTGGAAAGATAGAATTTGCCAAGCATGTGACTCTATTTTCGCTTTTCAAGATCAAGGAAAAGGTAGAATAGATTACCCAACTCAAGCAGCATACCACAATCTTCTTTGCTATTTAGCACTTCCCCTGTAAACATTTTTACATGTAAGTTATGGACTAATTGTGATAAAATGCAAACGATTGGCATATCTAGATTCAATTTACATGTTAAGAATCTGGAAATAACACCAGGTAGCATGTAAGTCTGAACGTAGGTCAAATTCACTTGAGGTTTTCTTGATTCTCGATAACAATAAGGATGAATACGCAGGGAGGGGAAAAACAAATATTCTTACTTTTTTCAACAGCACTTCAAAACTATTTCAAACCACTGATTTCTAAGGCCCGAGAAAAAATCATTCAAGAAAATAGAAATAAAAAATAAAAAAAAAAACAGCAAAATGGTCTGTAGCACTAAAAGTTTGCTAGAAAGGCTAAATTATATAGACATGTAGTTTAGTTTGCTTAGTTTGCTGTTCGTCACAAAATGGGCTTTATCATCAGCAGAAATCATTGATTTTTCACTTCTTAAATTTTCATGCAGAGCAAAATGAAAAAACCAATTTGGAAGGGGAGAGAGAACTTTACCGGTTGAAATCGGAATAGCGGTTTGACGGCTTCTGAGATATCTTTATTTCCGTGCTGTCTGGGGAGGCTGGGAACGGGAAGGGAAGAGCTGAGGGGAGGGGAGGGGGGCTGGTGGGTCTGTGGTGTGGGGGTGGGGTAGGGGTAGGGGTGGAAACGAATATATATATATATATTACCAAAAAAATAAAAGCTGTGGCCTCTCCACTGTACACTGTCTCTAGAATCACTGTGGATTCGAGCAATGCACGCCCGAAATTGGCCCTCGGGCGCTCGGCGAAGAGGGGCTGGCAGGCGGGGCTATTTCCGGCTTTTCCACTTGATTTTTTTTTTAATATTCATTTGTGAATAGTGTATTGACCATTTCGTCCCCGGTAATAGGACAAAATAAGGTTTATAGCTGGGGGGCACCGGCGTAATTGCGCGCGGCCGGACCGGTCCGGTCCGCCGCAACTTTCGAATATTTAATTATTTTCTGAAATGGCTAAAGACGATTTTAGCCCCTAATAAGACAAAAACACTTCATTCGGTCAAGGGACAGGACGGTAATTGTCCCTATTTTTACAATTAAATAATCGGGTCTGGAAGGGCTTCCGCCGCACGCGCCAGGCGGTTTTTCGCCTCACGTCCTCTTCGGGAGGCGCGTGCGGCGTCCTCCGGTGTCCGGAAATTGTCTACCGGAGGCCAGAACGATGCGCCTCCGAGTGGTCTTCCTAACGCGGTGGCGCGTGTTACCGAAAAGAGTCCGTGGACGCGTAGGAGGCCGGTTAAAGCCGCCGGCCACGTTTCTCTCTCCCTGGAGTGTCAAAGTTGCACTTTGGTCCTTCTACTTTCAATTTCCGGGTTGGCTGTATATAACTCAATCAATTCGGTACAAAGGTTCCGATTTTTGCAATTTTGTCCTCTGATTTCAATTGACAAAAAATATAAGTTGCATTTCAGCCCTTTGACTTTTACTTTTTTAATTTAAGCCCTTTATATGTCATTTTCAATTCAGCCCTTATACTTTGATTTTTTTTTATCCCTACTTTTATCCATGTATATATAAGTGTATTTAACACAATAAGAATAATAATAATCATGATTTAATGATTTTTCATTCTTACTCTTTTGTTATTTTTTTTCCCTCCCGATAATTTGATAAAAAAAATTTTTGCCAGTAATAGCCATGGTAATTTTTTTTTTATCTTTTGTTAAAGTTTCTAGGATATTTTTAATCTTTCATTTACTTTTGTTTCTTTCATTATTAACATAATAATAATAATTATCATAAGAATAATAATAATAGTGATTATTATTATTATTATTATTATAAGAATAGTGCTTATGTATTCTAATATTATAATAATAGTGATTATCTATTCTTTCATAATAAAAATAATAATAATAATCATTTTAAATTGGTTTTTCTTGCTTGCTGTTTTGTTCATGCTTTTTATTTTTTTCCCTCGGTATAATTTAATAATTTTTGTTGTTTTTATTCTAGCGGCAATAATAATTTTAGATATTAAGACTCCGATGTTGCTATTGTTATAATATTTTAAATGAATATTGCTTCCTTTTCCCTGTTGTTTTTTTATTTGCTCTTTCTATTAATTGATTTTAATAATTTTATTATCTGCACAATAATGATTTCAGTAAGTTTTTTTTTCTTATTCGAATATTTTGCTCTTTTTTCTAATGTTAGTGCACGCTCTTTTGTGATCGTTTATAACGCAATTCCTATATTTTAGAAGATGTAATCTATACTTACGTGACAAACTCAACTCAAAATTTTAAACATTTTATCTTTTAATCTATAATTTTTATTTGCTTATATCATATAAATTGATCGTTGTAGATTTAATTGTATTAAATTATATACAAAAAAATACCCGCGGCAACGCGCGGGCAATTATCTAGTATATATATATATATATAGTTGAAAATGATGTAATTATATCAAAAATATTTGTTTTTGTTTTTGTTTTTATTAAAAAATACCTCAACAAATAAAAAATTATATACAAAATTAATAATTATATTATTGATGGGTTTTTTAAAAATAATTATTAATTATATAACTTACTCCTATTAATTGTATAATTAATTGCATAATTAAATTATATATAAAATAATTGCATTATATTTAAAATGATATATAAAATGAAGATATACCGGATGTTGTTCATCGATCACATAGTCAGGAATCACAGACGCTTTCATGTATGAATTTAGTTCGTGATGAAATTGCAATTAGTTTGATGGGAGAATAAAAACAAATATCTGATTTACTTGAATTATTAATTATATTTTATTTTTATGATTTTTAATCTACAATATTTTAAAAAAACTATATATATATATATGTGTGTGTGTGTGTGTGTGTGTGTGTGTGTGTGTGTTCTTTAAAGTAATTTCAAAAATTGATAACAATATGAAAAGCATGGTAACCAAACACACGAAATTATTTTTCATTAAACTTCAAACTCAACCACAATTTTAATCAAATACTTCAATTTCAATTTTAAACCTCAACTAAAAATACTTTTCATAAACCACAACAGCAACAACCGTGCTAAACAAACTTTTAATAACCTCAGATTGGCAGGCAGGAAGAGTGGTTTCCACGCTAAATGGGGGAGAAAAGAGGAGATAATGATAGAACCCTATGGCCTGTGAGGGTTTAGGGTTTTGCCAGTTTCAGCCGAAAACGCGATTCTTCCACCATGGACACGAAACGCTGTATGCGAAACGAAACGCAACGCGACGCAGAGAAACAAAAAAATTACAGCTTCTATTGCCAGCGAGCAAACATTACCATGTGCCCATCCACGTGACAATCACTATCAACTGTAAAGGACATTTTAGTCATTTCATTATAAAATGGCTGCCGAGGTCGTGGTGGTAGGCACCCTTTACCCTACCACCACAGCTACCGCGACTCCCTGAGAAACGCGCAAGCGTCGGTATCTCCGCCTCAGCTTTCCGCCCTCTCCCCCACTCTATATATTTTAAAAATTTATTATTATTTTTACTATTAATGGATACTGTTTTTATATCAAGTTAAAAAAGGCAAAAAAGAAACCTCTAAATTTCTCCGCCTTCCATTGCCTTAACCTCTTGAGCCTTCCTTTTGCATTGCGCACGCTCTTGCAAATCCCTTCTAATACGCTGCCGTCTGCTTCCTCACAACTAAACACTTCTCTGGCTGTTTTTTACAATCGGTGCGTGCGTCCTTGCATGATTGGTTTCTGAGAAATGTCGGTGATTTCTAATCTCATGTCGTGCGGTGGTCTCCGTGAACCCGCCGTTAATTGCATTGACAAGAAGAACTTAGATTTCGGTTTAAATTGGAGAGCCGCCACCTGTAGAACCAGGATTTCAATGCCGTTTGAGGTGATCGTTTGATTTCATTTTTTTTCTTTTTAATTATTATTGTTAGTGTTATTTTGATAATGTTTTTCCTTTAGAAAAATGAATTCCGTTTAGGTATTGAGGGTAAATCAAGTAGAGGGAATAAAGAAAAGAGGAGAATACGGATGGCATTGATAGATGAGAAGGTCGTTTATGGAAGAGATAAGACCGAGCGACCTGCTGTCTTGGTATATCCAATTTTCTTCATTTAATTTTTTTTTCTTATCTCAGAAAAAAAAGGAATTAAGGTGCTAGAAAACTAGTAGTGTTTTCAGTTTGAGTGATGGGATTTTTATTTTTTTATTTTTTCAGGCCTATGAACTTGTTCAAGGATCACTCGTAAGTTGTTAGTTGTTCCCAAATTTACAAAAAACAATATTACATTATTAGAATGAATTGTTACTTTTTGGTTATCTGCAGAATATTCGATGAATTAATGGTTCATATAAAAACAATGAGGTTCTCTTTTCTATTCTTATGAGGTGTACAACTGTAAAGAATTTTTTAAGTCTTGTATCGATTCAATGGTGAAAATGAATAGATTTGGAAAGTTGGTCCATGTCCAACTGATTATAGTTAGTGAGAAGATGTATGGAAAATGAGGTTTATGGTTGATGCGCTATCTTTTCATATTACATTTTTGAGTGTGAAATAGAGTTGATGTCAGCGGAGTGGGTGTAAAAATTTTGTCATGGGCAGAATTGCTTGTGCTGAATGATTTGCTGCCTAGGTAAAATGGGGTTCTGTGATGGGTAAATCTAAGTACTGCATATTAGTTTTAACTCATTTATGATTTTCTATGTTTGTCTTGATTACCTGTTAGAAAATATAATTTTCACGACAGAAATATACTTGCACCGTGTTTATGTTTAATCCTTGCCCCTTGGATTGCTAGTTGGGATACCATTTCTCCTTCTAGAACTAGGATTTCAAACAGGAAACTATCTAATGGAGACAAGAGCCAGGGGACTAGCTTAGACTCCTAAAATAAATACCCTTTGAAAGAAAACCTTGGAATTAACAATTATGGAAGACAATACACTAAATTGCAAAAACTAAAGAGCTCAATAATCTTAGTTGTTATCCTTTCTGTTTTATTTCCGCTCAAAGTATAGGTTCCAATTGTGATGTGCTCAAGTTGTCTTATGCTGTAGCATTGATAACCTAAGCAATCTAGTTTTTCTCTTTCTATAAAATTATGAAATGTCAAGTGTTCCTTTTCTGATGATTTTGTTTGTATGTGCCATCACCTCAGTGAAGTGGTCTCGTTACCTTCTGCTGCAGAACTTCATGCGTTAATTTCTAACATATTTTGAATAGTTTCTTTATGTTTTCTTTTACATATACACATTAATAGGAACGCTTTGAAATATAGTTTACGGATTTAAAATATCACAGGAACCTTTACGCGGAGATTGGCACAACGACGGGGGACCCAATTCAATACACGGTAGTTTGAGGACCCGATAAATAAAATAAATATAATTGGAGGAGTTGACTTGAGTTTACCCTTATTTTTTAAAATGGTAGTACTAGATTATGGTGCCATCTCACATCCCAATAACTGATGGGCCCACAACTCCATGTAGTGTAGTTCTGCTGTATGCAATCGTAGGTGTATAAGATTTCAATCGATTCTTGGCCACACACGTTTACAATAGGCCAAACATCGAACGGTTCTGACTTGGATTGAGAAATATAATGATGGGATTCATAGACCAAGGTGGACCTCACTTCCACTCAAATATTTGATGGTAAGATTTTTGTATTGGTGGAGTGGAAATACACGCAAGCAAGGACGAGGATATTGGATCAATGTTGGATAACGATAGAAATCAATGTTGGATAACGATAGAAATCAATACTGGATTAATTGATATTTTATTTTTTAATTGAAATAACATGTTTTAGTTATGAAACTAGCGATATGCCCGCGCGTTGTGTCGGAGCTTTTTTATCTATGTAGAAAATTGATTGTTTTTATATGTATTGTATTTTGCTATTTTAATATATAATTAGTAAAATTATAATTGATAACATCTGTATAATCGAAATGCAAAGTGGGTCGTATATTTTTTAATCGTAGATAATGTAGATAATTTTTTTTAATTAGTTGCATTTTTTCCCCAGTAATATTAGATCTGACACATTATAACTAAAAATATTGTACTTTTTTTTTCTTCAAAAATGAACTTATATTTTCTGCGTGCTATAATTAGTTATTTCAATGTTTAATTACTAAAATTGCTACAGATAAAAATATGTTAGAAATGAGTTTTTTGCATGGTATAATCAGTATGCTTGTCCGCGCATTGCGCTAGGGTTTTTTTCATGTAGAAAACTAATTGATTTTTTACATGTTGTAATTAGTTGTTTAAATATTTAATTAGTAACATTATAATAGATAAAATATGTAACAAATAATTTTTTTCCCAGCGTAGAAGGAATAGTGTAATCGAAATGGGAAGTGGTTTGTATATTTTTTAATTGGAGATAAGCTAGGTAAATTTAAAAAAAAAATATTTTAGTTGTCTTTTTTTTCCAATAATATTAGATTTGACACATTATAAATAAAACGGAGAGTAACTCGCATATTTTTTAATTGTAGATAATCGAGGTAATCTTGTCAAAAGAAAAAAAAATGAGTTGATAATGTACGTCAATCTGTGTACCTTTTGTTTTTTTGAGCTGTATTTTTTCTCTAGTAATATCAGATTTGAAATATTAAAAATGGGAAAATTGGAAAAAAAAATTCAAAAATAAACCTAAAGAAAAGAGTATAAAATTCAAATTCAAAGCAAATTTTTTTTATAAGATTTATTAATCATATTATTATATTAAATGTATTTAAGCATATTGATATAAAAATTTTTGTTTTAAAATCCAGGGTCAAATTCTCTCTCTCTCTCTCTCTATATATATATTTTTAGGCGATAATATTTAATAAATATTAAAACATATAATTAGTCTCATATACTTTATAGAGTAATAAAAATGGGAAGCGATTTGTATATGTTTAAATTCTAGATAACGTAGGTAAATTTGTAATTTTATTCTTTGTTTGAGTTCAATTTTATTCCCAGTAATATTAGATCCAACGCATTACAAATCAAAATATTTTAATTTATTTTTCAAAATAAACTGAGTTTTTTTTTCATGTTATAATTACTTAATTGCCGTCTTAAAAGAACAGTGTAATCGAGACGGGAAGTGGTTCTTATATTTTTGAATTGCAGATAATGGAGGTAAATTTGTCTGCCTTTTGTTTTTTTGAGTTGTATATTTTTCTCAATGATATGAGATCTGCAATATTCGAAATCTAAATATTGTAAATTTTTTTCAAAAAATAAACATGAACAAAAGAGCAAAAAATTAAAATTTGGAGCCAATTTATTTTAATTTTATAAGATTTATTCATCATATTATTATACTAAATATATTTAAGAATATTGATATAAATTTTTTGCCTTGAAAAAAGCCGCGGTATTTTTTTTTTCCTCTCTGTATATATTTTTAGACGATAATATTAAATAAAAATTCAAACATATAAGTAGTTTAGCATACTTTAATTTGACATAAATATACAAATATATAATTAATTTCACACACTTTCAATAAATTTTTTTTGATTATTATCAGGCGATAATATTCAATAAATATTCTAACAATTCAATTATTATTATTAAATTTTTGTTAATTATTATTATTATTCTCATTATTATTATTATTATTATTATTATTATTATTATTATTATTATTGTTAGCATTTAAAAAATATTTGTGATTTTAAAAAAAATAAATGAATGTTCACATGATTACTACCAGGAATAAAATTTGAAGACTAAATAAAAAGAAATCCCAACAAAAGAAAAGATAAAAGAAATATTAAAAACCAAATTAAAGAAAAATATATACATAAACTTGTACAATAATAGGGAATAATGCATAATTATACACATAATAATAAAGGAAATCAATTTCAATAGAACAATTAAAAACATAAGGCCCTAAATAAAAATAAAATATATGATTGATTTAAAGTGAAGGATTAATTTGACAACCATTTATACTTTTGCACCAAAAATATTAAAAGATTGAAGAGAGAAAAAAATTAAAAGAAGAGGGACTGAAATTAGAGTGTAATATATAATGCATTTGACATGAAGGACAAAATTGAAAACAATATAACCTGCTGTACTAAATCAATTAAAGGATCTAATAGAAAACCGAAAAATTCAAAGAAGAAGGACTGAGATGCAAACTCCATATATATCAATTTGAATTAAAGGACGCAATTGACAGGAATCGAAACTTCCATTACATAAATCAAACAAAAGCCAAGGGACTGAAATTCATGAACAATAAATCGGGGGACTGAAGTGGAATCGGACGCTGAGGAGAGAGAAACGTGCACATAAACGTTCAACCGACTATATGAGCCTATACGTCGATTATATCACCACACGCGCCACTCCATGAGATTCAGGTAAGGGTTGCGAATCGTTCTACCCGGCGGAGGAAAATTTTTAACGGCATTATGACACCGCACGCGCTGCCTAAATCGATGGAGGGGAGAAAACGCTCCGACGCGCCTGTACGGACACCTGACGTTGCTGACGCAAGCGCACAGTGACGTGTGTTTCAATTACGAAACCACCCCTGAGGCTAATTCATGGATTTTGTCTTATCGGGGGCTACAGACGTAATAACACATTTTTAAAAATATTAAAAAAAAAGGTTCCGGCGGACCGGACCGGTCCGTACGTGTGCAATTACAACCGTAGCCCTCAGCCGAAAACGTGTTTTTGTCTTATTATCGGGGGTTGTTTCGCCATTACACTGTTCACATCCGGAAAAAACAAAAAAAATAGGGTGGACGAACTCGCGCGACGCACGCCGGATAAAAGACCACTCCACAGTGCCACTGAGTCTGAAGGAACAGTACCAAACCCGAGCTCTTTTAGCTTATGTCTTAACTAGTTAATTGCACGTATTATGTTGGGTCAAGTAATATATTTTGTTAGTTCAAAAATAAAATATAATATCTATACATGCAAGAGTTGATATAATAAAAAACATCAACACCTTATTATAACAATAGCAACATCGAAGACTTAACTTTTAAAAATATCATTACTATTATTGTTAAAACATTAAATTATTCTTATGAGAAAAAAAAACTCAAAAATATTAATAAAAGAGAAAGCAAGAAAAAAAAACTAAAATTATTATTAGTATTATTATTATTATTATTGTGTGAATAATGGGAAAATAAATTCAATAAAATAGTAAAAAAGACCAAAAACTTTAACAAAAGAGCAAACAAAATAAAAATAAAAAAAATAATTATTAGCTAAAAAAATCATTTGACGTGGAAAAAAAAAACCAAAAGAAAAAACAAAAAAAATAAGAAATGTCAATTTTCAAATGATCATAAATACAAACTAAAATTTAAGAATAATTTTTTTGAAAAAAATGTTATCTCAACAAAATAGAAAATAAAAAAAATTAAAAATCAAAACTAAAGGCACATATATATAAACAAAGACAAAAATAGGAATTATTTAAGAACTATAAAAAATTAAAAGAATTAAAATAAAAAATTAAAAGTATAAGGGTCGAAAACAAACCCAAATATATTATCAATTTCAATAAAATGAAAAAAATTGAAAAAATCAAATAAAGTATAACATTTATACATGCAAGGTTTGATATAATAAAACACATCAACACATTCTATTATAACAACAGGAACATCGAATCCTTAACATCTAAAAATATCATTACTATTACTGCTAAAACAATAAAAATTATTAAATTACCCCGAAGAAAAAAATCAAAAACATTAAAAAATGAGAAAACAAGAAAAAAAATTAAAATTATTATTCTTATTGCGTTAATAATGGGGAAAAAATCAATCAAATAAAAGAAAAGTCAATATCTTTAACAAAAAAATGAAAAACATATTTATAAGCAAAAAGTAAATCTGACGTTAAAATAAATAAATAAAAATAATCAAAAGAGAGAAAAATGCATAGGTGAAAAACAAAAAGCAAAAAGCAAACAAAAAATGAAAAAAAAATTATAAGCAAAATAATGCATAAAAGGCGCGCTGGCAGGGTTCGACCCCTTCCCTCTAGTTTAGAAAAAAAAAAATTCTTTTCCACTGAGCTACATGTGTTTCATCTGTTTTTACTCCGCAAAAATAACTAAATATTAGAAAACAGGTGAAACGAACCAAAAACTAAGCAACACTATTGTAATCCACAGTGATTTGTCTCACATGCTACAGTAACCGAACCATGACCTCTTTTAGTATATAGTACGAGTCATACACCCGCGCTTCGCCGCTGGGGTTAAAAATGTTTTTTTTTATCTAGTTTTAATATATATAATTTCTTATTTTGCATTTAAGTTTTTATTTTTAATTTTATTTGTATTTATATTAAATGGAGTTTGCATTAAAAATTATAGTAAGTTTAGCTTTCGTGGTGTACAATGAGAGCGAAACTTTCTCTTATACATGTATAGCTAAACTTGAAATATTTGAAACACCCCTACAAGTAACTCTTCTATTCTGTCTTATTTAAATCTATAAAGGTTATTTTACTGTGCATGGAAAATGTGAAATAACAGGGACACCCTCATTGACAATTATTGGTTTTTGTCTTATTTGAGGGTACCATGGTTATTGTACTGTGCACAAAAATGAGAAAAATTGAAAATACCTCTGATACCATGACATTGTTTTAAACACATTTTACATAATATAATGAATATATAAAAAAATAATATACAATTATTATTATTATTATTATTATTATTGTAAATAATTTTGTTACTTTAATAATCGAAAGTTTTATAGGCTGATTATTTAACTCAGATATATAATATCATAAAAAATCTAAGACCATTAATATTTATTTGCATGTTAAAAATTTTATTTCTTGCTATGGCAAAGTGTAGAGCGAATGGGTCGTATATTTTTTTATTGTAAATAAATTGGCACAATTTTTCGACCTGTTTTGTCTTCATGTGATTTCATATATTTTTTATGTGATATTAAATCTGAACTACCATACAAAAAACCCGTAAAAGTCCACTTTTAAGAAAAATAACAACTGATGAATTATTTTAAATATTGTTCTCATTGTTATTATCATGATTGTTAAATTATCACAATTATTATAGCTATTATTATAACCATTATTGTACATAATTAATATTTTAATTATTATTGTCATATTATCCCTGACACCATTATTATTGTTAGAAAAAAAATAAATTATTTTTTATTTTATAAGATTTATTCTTAATATTATTATATTAAAAGTATTTCATAACAATGACATGAAATTAATTTGAGTTTTTTTTTTTAAAAAAAAAACTTAGGTCATTTATCTATATATATTTTAAGGCGTTAATATTAAACAAATATCAAAAGATATAAGTAGTCTAACATATTTATAAGACAAAAAACTTACAAATAATTATTATCATTATTTTTAATACCTTATCTATAATAATTAGAAATTTTAACACCTAAAAATATTAACAAAAAAGCAATTAAAAAAAAATCAATATCATTACTATTGTGTAAAAATTAAACCATGAAATTATCTCTAAGAATAACAAAACTAAAACTTTAATAAAAGAGCAAAAAACAAAAAAACTCAAATAAATATATACTCATTTTTTTATCGGAGGACAAAATTGCAACAAATAAAAACTTTGAGATCAAAAACATTAAATGCATTTAAAACAAAAATAAAATCAAAAGAATAAGGGTAAAAATTAAAAATGGCATATATGATTAATTAAAATTGGAGGACGAAAGTGAAAGATATCAAAAGCTACAGACCGAAAATTAATGGGAAAAAAAAATCAAAAGAGTGGGGGCTAAAGTGAAAGTCTGCATATATTATTAATTGCAATTAAAGGATGTAATTGAAAAAACCCGAAACTTGTATAGAAGAAATAAGGAGGTAAATCAAAATACAAAGACGAAGGACTAAAATTAATACTATGGAAACTAAGAGCACTTACCTGAAATCTGTCACTGCAGGAGAGAGAAATGGGGTGAAAAACCAAACCCCGACCACCGGTCACCACACGACCTCTTAACGCCAACACGCGCGACGCCATCCGGTAGAGGACATTTCTGCGCATCCGACGATATGGCGAAAGATAATTTTCGACACCCTACGTACATGAGACGCGCCTCCTCTCTGGCGCGTAAAGGAAATAATAGACGGCGCGTTAACCAGACGCTCCTGCAGATAATCAGAAAAAAAATAATAAACAAATACCGACGTACCGTAATACCCCCATTCCCGATGATAATCACAAAAATACCTGAGAGTAATATACTATAAGGCCCCTGGTGTCAGCGTGCTGTTTTGTCGTTTAGGAGGGCAGTGCAGTAGTTTCACTGTTTGCCACCGAGACAAAAATCAAAAATGCCCTCATTGCCAGTGAATTGTTCTGTCGTTTTCGGAGGGTTAAGTTGTTTTTTTACTGTGCATGGCCAGAAGGAAAAAACATAAATAGCCTTAACCTTGCGTCGTTTTTTGGTCTGCTCCCAGGGGTGAATGAGTAGTTTGACTGTGTAAAAAAATAATAAACAGACGATAACACCCCCATAAATTTAGTCAATGCCAACTGGTCCCCGTGCAAAGTCTACAATACCCCGGAGGTGAAGGCAAATATTGAGGCGCACTAAAGGGTGAAAACGTAGTTACACTATTAAAAAACACAGTGAACTGAGTGTATGGCTACAGTGGAAACGCCACACCCTTTAGTTTCTTTTTAATAATATTTTTGTGTTATTTTAAAGTTATATACACATGCATATTTTTAAATATTAATTTTATAAATATAATTTAAAATTAAAATTAAGATAAATTGAGATTGTACCATTCATATTTCAAATACATGTAAGAAAATAAAAGTTGAACCAATACGACCCGATTAAATTAATGAGTTTATAAATAATGTCAACAACTGAAAAAAAATATAGTTTGACTTAAAAAATTCAAGATAATATATTAAAAAAAATATTAGATTGAATCGGATCAACATGGATTAACCTTCCAAATTCATGACATGGCTCATGAGATCATAATAACCCAAAATAAAATAGGTCAAAACAAATTATGAAGCTCCATTCCCAATAATTTTATTATTAAATGGTAAAATTGGGAAAATTCAAACTAAAAAAAAAAAAAAAAAAACTTTTCAAAACATATTTACAAAATTTAGAAGATAAAAAAAAATATTGTTGACAATCTCCTAAGATATTTATAAACTCCAATTGCCCTAAAATTCTAATATGAGATATAACAATATGTAAAGAGACTCTCGTGAAAGTTTAGTTTAATCCAATGGTCAAGTTGAAAGATATGATTAATACTACAAAACTAGATAATTTTTTTTATGATTTTTTTATAAAAAAATATATTATTTGGTTAGAATAGAATGATCAGAATGGAACCAGAACATTCTGATCAAAATTTAGATGGAATTTACAAAATAAACGAAATTCAAAGCGAGATGAACAAATTATCTTTCTTGTAGTGCTTAGAACTTTCATGTTTTATTTACTTGTATCAATTCTTTTTCCCTTTTACCAATTCTTGCTCCTTAAATTGTAAAATCAGATCATAAAATTATTAGTAAAATATTTTTAGTTTTTTATATGTTGAAGGGCAAAACTAGCAAAAGCAGAGGCTAAAAGCCTAAAACATTCAAAAGCAACAGGATCAAGCATAATAATTAAAAAAAAAAACACACATTTATTCGCATGTAATGAATTCATTGGCATTAATAGCCAGGCATGATTAAACATCATATTCACCGTCTCCTTTAAAAGAAATTTAACTAGCAAATATAAATAAAAACTTGAATTCTTGGCAGTTGTTGGCTTTCAATACATTAATTAAGAGTTGCTACAATGGTGGGAATGGTGCTACTGTTTTTCACCTTTGTCATATGCATAAATTAATTCGACATTACTCTAGTCATAACGTAACAAAGCCTTTACCTTTCTCAAAGCCTTTACCTTTGCGTAACAAGTGATAACAATCTATATTTAATTATGATACAACGCAGGAGGGAGAATAGAAATGCAATTTCACTACAAAAGTTGGACCTAATAGGCTAAAAAAAATATATGAACTAAACTAAGTATAAGAAAGTGCATTACGCTCCAAAATGTCTTGGATGATATTAACAGTAGTAGTTAAAAAAAAGTCATTCTATAGAACCAACCTCCAACAAAAGCTTGTTCATCGTCTTCCCATCAGAATTTATGAAGTCAACATCACTCAAAGGCATTCCACAGTGATGGAGTAGGCGTATCATTTGCTCCATAACAATGCACACCTGAGAAAAGTATCGGGTCATGAAGTCATAATCTGCACAAAAACACCACAAAATGGAAAGTGGAAACAAAACAAAAACTGTACACTGAAATATCTTCAAATATCATACCTTGCTATCAACTTTAAGAATGGGTTTGTTGCCCATATATAATGCACCCATCAACTGAAGTGCAGGAATCTCTAGTGGGAAATTGAAAGGAGTAATAATTGCAACCTGCATACAAATTCTTTCATTCATGTGAATGATGAACTGTGCATTTTCAAAAACTAAGAACTTCAAAAAAATCCAACTGCTCTCTAATAAATTTTGTATGCATTAACTGATTGCATAATGGGTAACTTAAGCTAGACTAGAGATCAAATGGAATAAACTGGTTGACTATTAATTTGATCCCTTATTGATCGCCAAACTGTTAATTATTAACTGAAATACAACACATGAAGTACTTACAGCACCGTAGGGCCACCGGAAACCATTACTTTGCTGTCCAAGATGATTTCCTGGCACTGCAAAAGACCTTGCCAGGAAACGAACCTGTGATATATAGAGAATTGTTTTTGAAGGGAAGTTAGCAAAACATTGCAAACAATATCTTAAAAAAACATGCAGGATTGAAAATATCTTATAAATGGAACATTTGAATCAAGAAAACGTGAATTATTATTAGCTGTAGTGCAGCGAACTATGCATGCAGCAAAAGTTCTCAAATGGAATGATCAATACCACATCCATTCATCTCAGATGGGAAACAAAGCTGAATAAATCATATTTTAGGCAATTCAATACCAATATGCCATTCAGAAGGAATTTAGCCTTACGAGGCCATTGTTTTTTGGAAAGGTTTGTCTTGACTTACTTGATCACCTGAGAAATTCTCGAGAAATTTTTGAGTAACTTGCACTTCACCAAGAGCTTGTTGATAACTCTTAGGAGCAACCCTTTGAATTAACCTGGTGAAGAAATCAGAAACCTGAAATCATCACAAAAGGCATTACATCAACAATGAAAAGCAAATTTAAACAAAAAAAAGAAAATAATCATCAACAGAATTCCCGATTGAAAACCATCATAAAGATGAATGAAGACATCATTCTTGGACTCAGAATAATTAACCTTTGGAACCGAAAGCATGCGGGCTGCCTTGGCAGTTATGTCTCCATATAAAAGATACCTGCAAACAATGGTCATCAAGTTTTCATTTCCAAAGAATAATAACGATATAGTGCTGTAACAACAATACATAAATAAATAAATAAACCTCTCTGGTGATTTAAATGGATTGTGCAGTCCATGCTTGGGACACTTGGACAAACTCTCTACAAATGGCTGCATAACAATTATTCCATCAGTTCAGTAGAAATGAAGGCCAAACATATTAAAGGATGTTTGTGATATACACACACCCACAAACACACATACCTGAATTCCAGTTTCATCTACCTCAGCAATTTTAATGAATGGTTCTCCATTTAAAGGATCCACAATTGTATTCCAGGTTGAAGATCCTATCCATTTGCCCTGCACTATTATACAAAAAAAATAAAAAATAAAACCCATATCCATTCATTCTTCAATCATCATTTCGTCCAAAACATGAGAATCTATTTTAGTTAGCACGTACCCAGGTTGTGTACCTTGGCAGGTTGAGAACCAGAAATACTTTCAGCATCTACTGTTACAAAAGGTAAGGAATGAACAGACCTGCAACAACACATCCCCCCCCTCAATTAACCATTTGTTACAAAATTCTCAATTCAAAAACAAAACAAAGGGCACCTTGAGAGATTATATGAGCTGAGCCAATTTCTTGTAGCCTTTTGGGATGCTCTACATGCTAGGAATCCATACATCATCTTGGGCTCTCCTTTTTTTTTATTTTTTCTCAACGCCTTGTTACGGCTTTTGCTTTATAAGTTTTGTTTTTGTGGCAATCAGGAACATTTTTAGTGGCTCTGTCTGTCACTTTCTTTGTTGCTGTTTATTTTTTGGAAAACTTATAAATTAGTCCCCAAATTATCCAACTGCTCTGTTTAATGTTATCTCCAATTTAAAAAATTGCAGAACGATATTAACGAGGAAGGATGTAACGACGGGGGACCCAATTCAATAAACAGTAGTTTGAGGACCCGATAAATAAAATAAATATAATTGGAGGAGTTGACTTGAGTTTACCCTTATTTTTTAAAATGGTAGTACTAGATTATGGTGCCATCTCACATCCCAATAACTGATGGGCCCACAACTCTATGCAGTGTAGTTCTGCTGTATGCAATCGTAGGTGTATAAGATTTCAATCGATTCTTGGCCACACACGTATACAATAGGCCAAACATCGAACGGTTCTGACTTGGATTGAGAAATATAATGATGGGATTCATAGACCATGGTGGACCTTACTTCCACTCAAATATTTGATGGTAAGATTTTTGTATTGGTGGAGTGAAATACACGCAAGCAAGGACGAGGATATTGGATAATGATAGAAATCAACGTTGGATAACGATAGAAATCAATGGTGGGTTATTTGATATTTTATTTTTTAATTGAAATAACATGTTTTAGTTTTCAAATATTTTTGTGTTATTTTAAAGTTATATACACACTATATTTTAAAATATTAATTTTATAAATATAATTTAAATTTAAAAATAAGCTAAATTGAGATTATACCATTCATATTTCAAATACATGTAAGAAAATAAAAGTTGTAAGAAAAAATGACCTGATTAAATTAATGAGTTTATAAATAACCTCAATAACTGGAAAAAAATATAGTTTGACTTCAAAAATTCAAGATAATATATTTAAAAAAAATATTGGGATAATAACATATTGGATTGACCCGAATCAACATGGATTAACCTTTCAAATTCATGACAAGGGTCATGAGATCATAATAACCCAAAATAAAACAGGTCAAAACAAATTATGAAGCTCAATTCACAATAATTTTATTATTGAATGGTAAAATTAGGAAAATTCAAACTAAAAAAAAAAAAATTAACAAAATTTAGAGAGAGAAAATATAAAACTTTTGTTGACAATCTCCTAAGATATTTATAAACTCCAATTGCCCTAAAATTCTAATATAAGATATAACAATATGTAAGGAGATTTCTCGTGAAAGTGTAGTTTAATCCAACGATTAAGTTGAAAGATATGATTAATACTACAAAACTAGATAATGTTTTTTTTATATATATAAAAATATATTATTTGGTTAGAATAGAATGATCAGAATGGAACTAGAATATTCTGATCAAAATTTAGACAAAATTTACAAAATAAATCGAGATTCTAAGCGAGATGAACAAATTATCTTTCTTGTAGTGCTTACAACTTTCATGTTTTATTTACTTGTTTCAATTCTTTTTCCCTTTTACCAACTCTTGTTCTGGTGTGATTCTTGTGATAGTATGTAGCAAGATTGTTAAAATCATTTTTTTTAACATGACACAAAAATATAATAGAAACTTAAATCATAAAATTAGATCATAAAATTAAAAATAAAATACTCTTAGTTTCTTATAGGTTGAAGGGCAAAACTAGCAAAAGCAGAGGCTAAAAGCCTAAAACATTCAAAAGCAACAGGACCAAGCATAATAATTAAAAAAAAAAACACACATTTATTCGCATGTAATGAATTCATTGGCATTAATAGCCAGGCATGATTAAACATCATATTCACCGTCTCCTTTAAAAGAAATTTAACTAGCAAATATAAATAAAAACTTGAATTCTTGGCAGTTGTTGGCTTTCAATACATTAATTAAGAGTTGCTACAATGGTGGGAATGGTGCTACTGTTTTTCACCTTTGTCATATGCATAAATTAATTCGACATTACTCTAGTCATAACGTAACAAAGCCTTTACCTTTCTCAAAGCCTTTACCTTTGCGTAACAAGTGATAACAATCTAGTTTTGACATGACACTCACTAAATTCTTTCATCCAAGACATAAAACAAAACCCCAATTTTAGTGTTAAATCATAATAAAAAAATCTACACTTCAATCACTTCCACCAAGGTTGTTATTTTCTTTTTATTTCGGTTGAAACGGCCAAAATGCTTTGTATTAATTAAAAGAACAAGATAAAATGATGTAGTTTTTATCTTGTTTAAAATTTCAGTCCGTTCTGAAAATTCCTCACAAATTTTGGCCAGCACATTCCGGTTCTGTTTTATCCGTTCCGTTTTGGCCAAATAGTATTTTTTTTAAATAATGAATAATTTTACAATATCATATCTCTTAATCCGACCGTTAGATTGAGATGAAATTTTACAAGGAATCTCTTGATATATATAATGTTAAAATATCAGAGCAAACATAAATTGTAATGACCTTGTGAGATTGATGATGATATTCTCGTAATATTATACATGCTCATAATTTTTAGAAATATTATTTTATTGTGTCTTTTTTAGATTAAATTGCACAATTCTAAATAATTTTATTTTTGGATTTGAACTAAAAAAAAAATTGAATTAATATGAAGCTACTTCCATGATTTTCCTTTTGTTTTGTTCATGTCTGCACATTATATTATTGTTTTGACTTGTCGGCAATTTTGCTCATAACGCCACAAGACTTTTTTTGTTAAGCAAATATTTCTCTTCAGTGATCATGTATTTGCTTGTGTTTATGATGTGTTCTTGCTTATTATTTAAATAACACAAGCACACCTTATATCCCTTTCATCCAAATTATACATGATCTCATGATTTTATCAAGATTTTTGGCAAATCAAATTCTAGTACGAAAAGAAATGCCAATTTGATTTTTGTTTAACAAATGTGTTCTGGGAATTCAAAGGATTTTATTGAAAAATGATCTTATACCTTCAAAAAACCCACATATATAAAGCTAAGCTCTTAGCTAAACAAATAATCCAAAAAATCATTTCACATGGAAAAGCAAATCTTATCGATTCAGAATGCATGTTTTTGAAATGAGGAGAGGTCATCTTTGATATGCCTTCACAAAGTCTCAAATATCCATTGAAGTCCCTATTTGAGCCTAATAATTTTTTTTTTATAATTAACCCTAACAAAGATCATTTGAGTTGTCTTTGGAAGTGTCACCAACCACAAAGGGGGAAAATCCAGTGCCGACATCAACCCAGGTACATCCAGGGGCCTTCCTCACACCTAAATCCCTCATATAAGTCCTGACTTCTGCCAGCTTGCTCCACCGACCAGCAGCAGCATGCATATTAGCAATCAACACATAGTAACCTGGGTTTTCAGGCTTTCCAACAATTTCTCAGCTGCCCATTCCCCTATCTCTGTGTTTCCATGGATCCGGCAGGCTCCTATAAGAGTGGCCCACATAGCAGTGGTTGGCCTGTAAGGCATACTGGTAATTACTTTCTTTGCTTTGTTTAACAATCCAGCTCCCCCAAAGAGATCAACAATGCAAGAGAAGTGCTCTACTGCAGGGACTATCCCATAGAGAGTTGACATCTTTTTAAACAACGCGTTTCCTTCAGTTACTAGACCAGAATGGCTGCAAGCTGATAGAACTGCCACCATGGTGACCTGGTCTGGTTTAATCCGATGTTTGATCATTTCATCAAACAATTTTAATGCAGTCTTCCCCTCTCCCTGTATACCATACCCAGCAATCAAGGAGGTATAAGTCACTTCATCCCTCCTTCCCAATGAATCAAACACTCTTTTAGCTGCTAAAACCTTTCCAGATCTTGCATACATCTGAACAAGGGAATTCCAAAGTAATAAATGGTCCTCAAACTCTTCTCGCCTCAAAATGTAACAATGGAATTCCTTCCCACGTTGTAAATTTGCCACTCGAGCACAATGAGGAAGAATGCTTGCAATAGTCACATAATTTGGTTCAATTCCCGAAAACAGCATCTCCCTGAACAGGAATGAGGCTTCCTCAGATCGGTCCATGCGAGTATAACCAGAAAGCATGGAGTTCCAGGTAGTTAACTTCTTAGTTTTAATTGATTTAAATAAAATGCCAGCATGCCTGAGGTCTTTACAACGTGAATACATAGTTATCAGTGCATTTCTTACATTATCAAATCCATCGAAACAGCTACGAATTACAGAAGCATGAATCACTGTTCCTAACTTAATGGCCCCAATGTTTGAACATGCACCTAAGCCAATAATCATTGCCACTGGATCCAAATCCATGCCACACCTTCTCATCTGAGAAAGCAACTCGAGTGCCCCTTTAAAATTTCTTGTCTGCACACACCCTCCTGCTATGGTGTTCCAGGTTATAATATTCACTTCTGCACCTGCTAGTCTCATTTCTTCAAACAGTTCAAATGCTTCCTTCCACATGCCCCTGGAGGCATAACTACTGATTATTCCGTTCCAAGAAACAACATCTCTTTCTGGCATTTCATTGAATAAGCGGTGAGCAGTATCCAATTCACCAAATTTTCCATACATGGAAACCAAAGAATTATGCACGTACAAGTTCCATCTGTGCCCATAGGCAGCATTGATAGACTTATGTACCTCCCTCCCGAAGTCCAGATCCAATTTTTCACCACAAGCCTTAAGGACTGATGTATAAGTGAAATCATCAGGTCTAACCCCTTTATGTACCATTTCTCTATATGCTGAAAGAGTCTCTCCATGTAACCCATTGTTAACATAGGAAGATATAAGCAAGTTCCAAGGCAAAGGGTTCACAATATTTGAATTCACAGTGATGATGTGGGCATCAGCTAGGAGACTGAAGCTTGAGTAAAATGTAACAAGCTTGGGAACCAAAACCAGATGATTTTCAAATCCCAAAGAGATGGTGTGGGCATGGAGCTGTTTACCCTGCGGGAGTGATTTAATGTTGGTACAAGAGTAAAGTAATGAAGAAATTGAATGTAAGATAACATCATGATTAGCTGAAGAGGCATGGAGCTTGATCAGAGAAAAGGTTTCAAATGCTTTTAATAAATGTCCCTTCCTTGCAAGGTCTCTGAGAGAATTAAAAAGGTTATCTATCATAGAAACATTGTTAGACGCATCCGTTTCTCCAGCAGGGTTATTGCTTTGAACAACAACTGCTTTGGCACTTTTTTTTCCTTGTTTAGGTATGCATTTTTGTATTTGACTTACAGAAAGTCCTCTTAACACAAAATGCAGAGGAGAAGAAGGCATGCCCTGTAAACATAACCACAGTGTTCAATAACATCGTGAGTCCAAACTGATCACATAACTTTGCCTGCATTTGCAAAGACTAAATTGGAAAGATAGAATTTGCCAAGCATGTGACTCTATTTTCGCTTTTCAAGATCAAGGAAAAGGTAGAATAGATTACCCAACTCAAGCAGCATACCACAATCTTCTTTGCTATTTAGCACTTCCCCTGTAAACATTTTTACATGTAAGTTATGGACTAATTGTGATAAAATGCAAACGATTGGCATATCTAGATTCAATTTACATGTTAAGAATCTGGAAATAACACCAGGTAGCATGTAAGTCTGAACGTAGGTCAAATTCACTTGAGGTTTTCTTGATTCTCGATAACAATAAGGATGAATACGCAGGGAGGGGAAAAACAAATATTCTTACTTTTTTCAACAGCACTTCAAAACTATTTCAAACCACTGATTTCTAAGGCCCGAGAAAAAATCATTCAAGAAAATAGAAATAAAAAATAAAAAAAAAAACAGCAAAATGGTCTGTAGCACTAAAAGTTTGCTAGAAAGGCTAAATTATATAGACATGTAGTTTAGTTTGCTTAGTTTGCTGTTCGTCACAAAATGGGCTTTATCATCAGCAGAAATCATTGATTTTTCACTTCTTAAATTTTCATGCAGAGCAAAATGAAAAAACCAATTTGGAAGGGGAGAGAGAACTTTACCGGTTGAAATCGGAATAGCGGTTTGACGGCTTCTGAGATATCTTTATTTCCGTGCTGTCTGGGGAGGCTGGGAACGGGAAGGGAAGAGCTGAGGGGAGGGGAGGGGGGCTGGTGGGTCTGTGGTGTGGGGGTGGGGTAGGGGTAGGGGTGGAAACGAATATATATATATATATTACCAAAAAAATAAAAGCTGTGGCCTCTCCACTGTACACTGTCTCTAGAATCACTGTGGATTCGAGCAATGCACGCCCGAAATTGGCCCTCGGGCGCTCGGCGAAGAGGGGCTGGCAGGCGGGGCTATTTCCGGCTTTTCCACTTGATTTTTTTTTTAATATTCATTTGTGAATAGTGTATTGACCATTTCGTCCCCGGTAATAGGACAAAATAAGGTTTATAGCTGGGGGGCACCGGCGTAATTGCGCGCGGCCGGACCGGTCCGGTCCGCCGCAACTTTCGAATATTTAATTATTTTCTGAAATGGCTAAAGACGATTTTAGCCCCTAATAAGACAAAAACACTTCATTCGGTCAAGGGACAGGACGGTAATTGTCCCTATTTTTACAATTAAATAATCGGGTCTGGAAGGGCTTCCGCCGCACGCGCCAGGCGGTTTTTCGCCTCACGTCCTCTTCGGGAGGCGCGTGCGGCGTCCTCCGGTGTCCGGAAATTGTCTACCGGAGGCCAGAACGATGCGCCTCCGAGTGGTCTTCCTAACGCGGTGGCGCGTGTTACCGAAAAGAGTCCGTGGACGCGTAGGAGGCCGGTTAAAGCCGCCGGCCACGTTTCTCTCTCCCTGGAGTGTCAAAGTTGCACTTTGGTCCTTCTACTTTCAATTTCCGGGTTGGCTGTATATAACTCAATCAATTCGGTACAAAGGTTCCGATTTTTGCAATTTTGTCCTCTGATTTCAATTGACAAAAAATATAAGTTGCATTTCAGCCCTTTGACTTTTACTTTTTTAATTTAAGCCCTTTATATGTCATTTTCAATTCAGCCCTTATACTTTGATTTTTTTTTATCCCTACTTTTATCCATGTATATATAAGTGTATTTAACACAATAAGAATAATAATAATCATGATTTAATGATTTTTCATTCTTACTCTTTTGTTATTTTTTTTCCCTCCCGATAATTTGATAAAAAAAATTTTTGCCAGTAATAGCCATGGTAATTTTTTTTTTATCTTTTGTTAAAGTTTCTAGGATATTTTTAATCTTTCATTTACTTTTGTTTCTTTCATTATTAACATAATAATAATAATTATCATAAGAATAATAATAATAGTGATTATTATTATTATTATTATTATAAGAATAGTGCTTATGTATTCTAATATTATAATAATAGTGATTATCTATTCTTTCATAATAAAAATAATAATAATAATCATTTTAAATTGGTTTTTCTTGCTTGCTGTTTTGTTCATGCTTTTTATTTTTTTCCCTCGGTATAATTTAATAATTTTTGTTGTTTTTATTCTAGCGGCAATAATAATTTTAGATATTAAGACTCCGATGTTGCTATTGTTATAATATTTTAAATGAATATTGCTTCCTTTTCCCTGTTGTTTTTTTATTTGCTCTTTCTATTAATTGATTTTAATAATTTTATTATCTGCACAATAATGATTTCAGTAAGTTTTTTTTTCTTATTCGAATATTTTGCTCTTTTTTCTAATGTTAGTGCACGCTCTTTTGTGATCGTTTATAACGCAATTCCTATATTTTAGAAGATGTAATCTATACTTACGTGACAAACTCAACTCAAAATTTTAAACATTTTATCTTTTAATCTATAATTTTTATTTGCTTATATCATATAAATTGATCGTTGTAGATTTAATTGTATTAAATTATATACAAAAAAATACCCGCGGCAACGCGCGGGCAATTATCTAGTATATATATATATATATAGTTGAAAATGATGTAATTATATCAAAAATATTTGTTTTTGTTTTTGTTTTTATTAAAAAATACCTCAACAAATAAAAAATTATATACAAAATTAATAATTATATTATTGATGGGTTTTTTAAAAATAATTATTAATTATATAACTTACTCCTATTAATTGTATAATTAATTGCATAATTAAATTATATATAAAATAATTGCATTATATTTAAAATGATATATAAAATGAAGATATACCGGATGTTGTTCATCGATCACATAGTCAGGAATCACAGACGCTTTCATGTATGAATTTAGTTCGTGATGAAATTGCAATTAGTTTGATGGGAGAATAAAAACAAATATCTGATTTACTTGAATTATTAATTATATTTTATTTTTATGATTTTTAATCTACAATATTTTAAAAAAACTATATATATATATATGTGTGTGTGTGTGTGTGTGTGTGTGTGTGTGTGTTCTTTAAAGTAATTTCAAAAATTGATAACAATATGAAAAGCATGGTAACCAAACACACGAAATTATTTTTCATTAAACTTCAAACTCAACCACAATTTTAATCAAATACTTCAATTTCAATTTTAAACCTCAACTAAAAATACTTTTCATAAACCACAACAGCAACAACCGTGCTAAACAAACTTTTAATAACCTCAGATTGGCAGGCAGGAAGAGTGGTTTCCACGCTAAATGGGGGAGAAAAGAGGAGATAATGATAGAACCCTATGGCCTGTGAGGGTTTAGGGTTTTGCCAGTTTCAGCCGAAAACGCGATTCTTCCACCATGGACACGAAACGCTGTATGCGAAACGAAACGCAACGCGACGCAGAGAAACAAAAAAATTACAGCTTCTATTGCCAGCGAGCAAACATTACCATGTGCCCATCCACGTGACAATCACTATCAACTGTAAAGGACATTTTAGTCATTTCATTATAAAATGGCTGCCGAGGTCGTGGTGGTAGGCACCCTTTACCCTACCACCACAGCTACCGCGACTCCCTGAGAAACGCGCAAGCGTCGGTATCTCCGCCTCAGCTTTCCGCCCTCTCCCCCACTCTATATATTTTAAAAATTTATTATTATTTTTACTATTAATGGATACTGTTTTTATATCAAGTTAAAAAAGGCAAAAAAGAAACCTCTAAATTTCTCCGCCTTCCATTGCCTTAACCTCTTGAGCCTTCCTTTTGCATTGCGCACGCTCTTGCAAATCCCTTCTAATACGCTGCCGTCTGCTTCCTCACAACTAAACACTTCTCTGGCTGTTTTTTACAATCGGTGCGTGCGTCCTTGCATGATTGGTTTCTGAGAAATGTCGGTGATTTCTAATCTCATGTCGTGCGGTGGTCTCCGTGAACCCGCCGTTAATTGCATTGACAAGAAGAACTTAGATTTCGGTTTAAATTGGAGAGCCGCCACCTGTAGAACCAGGATTTCAATGCCGTTTGAGGTGATCGTTTGATTTCATTTTTTTTCTTTTTAATTATTATTGTTAGTGTTATTTTGATAATGTTTTTCCTTTAGAAAAATGAATTCCGTTTAGGTATTGAGGGTAAATCAAGTAGAGGGAATAAAGAAAAGAGGAGAATACGGATGGCATTGATAGATGAGAAGGTCGTTTATGGAAGAGATAAGACCGAGCGACCTGCTGTCTTGGTATATCCAATTTTCTTCATTTAATTTTTTTTTCTTATCTCAGAAAAAAAAGGAATTAAGGTGCTAGAAAACTAGTAGTGTTTTCAGTTTGAGTGATGGGATTTTTATTTTTTTATTTTTTCAGGCCTATGAACTTGTTCAAGGATCACTCGTAAGTTGTTAGTTGTTCCCAAATTTACAAAAAACAATATTACATTATTAGAATGAATTGTTACTTTTTGGTTATCTGCAGAATATTCGATGAATTAATGGTTCATATAAAAACAATGAGGTTCTCTTTTCTATTCTTATGAGGTGTACAACTGTAAAGAATTTTTTAAGTCTTGTATCGATTCAATGGTGAAAATGAATAGATTTGGAAAGTTGGTCCATGTCCAACTGATTATAGTTAGTGAGAAGATGTATGGAAAATGAGGTTTATGGTTGATGCGCTATCTTTTCATATTACATTTTTGAGTGTGAAATAGAGTTGATGTCAGCGGAGTGGGTGTAAAAATTTTGTCATGGGCAGAATTGCTTGTGCTGAATGATTTGCTGCCTAGGTAAAATGGGGTTCTGTGATGGGTAAATCTAAGTACTGCATATTAGTTTTAACTCATTTATGATTTTCTATGTTTGTCTTGATTACCTGTTAGAAAATATAATTTTCACGACAGAAATATACTTGCACCGTGTTTATGTTTAATCCTTGCCCCTTGGATTGCTAGTTGGGATACCATTTCTCCTTCTAGAACTAGGATTTCAAACAGGAAACTATCTAATGGAGACAAGAGCCAGGGGACTAGCTTAGACTCCTAAAATAAATACCCTTTGAAAGAAAACCTTGGAATTAACAATTATGGAAGACAATACACTAAATTGCAAAAACTAAAGAGCTCAATAATCTTAGTTGTTATCCTTTCTGTTTTATTTCCGCTCAAAGTATAGGTTCCAATTGTGATGTGCTCAAGTTGTCTTATGCTGTAGCATTGATAACCTAAGCAATCTAGTTTTTCTCTTTCTATAAAATTATGAAATGTCAAGTGTTCCTTTTCTGATGATTTTGTTTGTATGTGCCATCACCTCAGTGAAGTGGTCTCGTTACCTTCTGCTGCAGAACTTCATGCGTTAATTTCTAACATATTTTGAATAGTTTCTTTATGTTTTCTTTTACATATACACATTAATAGGAACGCTTTGAAATATAGTTTACGGATTTAAAATATCACAGGAACCTTTACGCGGAGATTGGCACAACGACGGGGGACCCAATTCAATACACGGTAGTTTGAGGACCCGATAAATAAAATAAATATAATTGGAGGAGTTGACTTGAGTTTACCCTTATTTTTTAAAATGGTAGTACTAGATTATGGTGCCATCTCACATCCCAATAACTGATGGGCCCACAACTCCATGTAGTGTAGTTCTGCTGTATGCAATCGTAGGTGTATAAGATTTCAATCGATTCTTGGCCACACACGTTTACAATAGGCCAAACATCGAACGGTTCTGACTTGGATTGAGAAATATAATGATGGGATTCATAGACCAAGGTGGACCTCACTTCCACTCAAATATTTGATGGTAAGATTTTTGTATTGGTGGAGTGGAAATACACGCAAGCAAGGACGAGGATATTGGATCAATGTTGGATAACGATAGAAATCAATGTTGGATAACGATAGAAATCAATACTGGATTAATTGATATTTTATTTTTTAATTGAAATAACATGTTTTAGTTATGAAACTAGCGATATGCCCGCGCGTTGTGTCGGAGCTTTTTTATCTATGTAGAAAATTGATTGTTTTTATATGTATTGTATTTTGCTATTTTAATATATAATTAGTAAAATTATAATTGATAACATCTGTATAATCGAAATGCAAAGTGGGTCGTATATTTTTTAATCGTAGATAATGTAGATAATTTTTTTTAATTAGTTGCATTTTTTCCCCAGTAATATTAGATCTGACACATTATAACTAAAAATATTGTACTTTTTTTTTCTTCAAAAATGAACTTATATTTTCTGCGTGCTATAATTAGTTATTTCAATGTTTAATTACTAAAATTGCTACAGATAAAAATATGTTAGAAATGAGTTTTTTGCATGGTATAATCAGTATGCTTGTCCGCGCATTGCGCTAGGGTTTTTTTCATGTAGAAAACTAATTGATTTTTTACATGTTGTAATTAGTTGTTTAAATATTTAATTAGTAACATTATAATAGATAAAATATGTAACAAATAATTTTTTTCCCAGCGTAGAAGGAATAGTGTAATCGAAATGGGAAGTGGTTTGTATATTTTTTAATTGGAGATAAGCTAGGTAAATTTAAAAAAAAAATATTTTAGTTGTCTTTTTTTTCCAATAATATTAGATTTGACACATTATAAATAAAACGGAGAGTAACTCGCATATTTTTTAATTGTAGATAATCGAGGTAATCTTGTCAAAAGAAAAAAAAATGAGTTGATAATGTACGTCAATCTGTGTACCTTTTGTTTTTTTGAGCTGTATTTTTTCTCTAGTAATATCAGATTTGAAATATTAAAAATGGGAAAATTGGAAAAAAAAATTCAAAAATAAACCTAAAGAAAAGAGTATAAAATTCAAATTCAAAGCAAATTTTTTTTATAAGATTTATTAATCATATTATTATATTAAATGTATTTAAGCATATTGATATAAAAATTTTTGTTTTAAAATCCAGGGTCAAATTCTCTCTCTCTCTCTCTCTATATATATATTTTTAGGCGATAATATTTAATAAATATTAAAACATATAATTAGTCTCATATACTTTATAGAGTAATAAAAATGGGAAGCGATTTGTATATGTTTAAATTCTAGATAACGTAGGTAAATTTGTAATTTTATTCTTTGTTTGAGTTCAATTTTATTCCCAGTAATATTAGATCCAACGCATTACAAATCAAAATATTTTAATTTATTTTTCAAAATAAACTGAGTTTTTTTTTCATGTTATAATTACTTAATTGCCGTCTTAAAAGAACAGTGTAATCGAGACGGGAAGTGGTTCTTATATTTTTGAATTGCAGATAATGGAGGTAAATTTGTCTGCCTTTTGTTTTTTTGAGTTGTATATTTTTCTCAATGATATGAGATCTGCAATATTCGAAATCTAAATATTGTAAATTTTTTTCAAAAAATAAACATGAACAAAAGAGCAAAAAATTAAAATTTGGAGCCAATTTATTTTAATTTTATAAGATTTATTCATCATATTATTATACTAAATATATTTAAGAATATTGATATAAATTTTTTGCCTTGAAAAAAGCCGCGGTATTTTTTTTTTCCTCTCTGTATATATTTTTAGACGATAATATTAAATAAAAATTCAAACATATAAGTAGTTTAGCATACTTTAATTTGACATAAATATACAAATATATAATTAATTTCACACACTTTCAATAAATTTTTTTTGATTATTATCAGGCGATAATATTCAATAAATATTCTAACAATTCAATTATTATTATTAAATTTTTGTTAATTATTATTATTATTCTCATTATTATTATTATTATTATTATTATTATTATTA
The DNA here is from genome assembly GCA_964035475.1 of Salix caprea. Taxonomy (NCBI): domain Eukaryota; kingdom Viridiplantae; phylum Streptophyta; class Magnoliopsida; order Malpighiales; family Salicaceae; genus Salix; species Salix caprea. Next base: position 9,240,006 of record OZ037753.1, on the reverse strand, counting down.
TTATTATTATTGTTAGCATTTAAAAAATATTTGTGATTTTAAAAAAAATAAATGAATGTTCACATGATTACTACCAGGAATAAAATTTGAAGACTAAATAAAAAGAAATCCCAACAAAAGAAAAGATAAAAGAAATATTAAAAACCAAATTAAAGAAAAATATATACATAAACTTGTACAATAATAGGGAATAATGCATAATTATACACATAATAATAAAGGAAATCAATTTCAATAGAACAATTAAAAACATAAGGCCCTAAATAAAAATAAAATATATGATTGATTTAAAGTGAAGGATTAATTTGACAACCATTTATACTTTTGCACCAAAAATATTAAAAGATTGAAGAGAGAAAAAAATTAAAAGAAGAGGGACTGAAATTAGAGTGTAATATATAATGCATTTGACATGAAGGACAAAATTGAAAACAATATAACCTGCTGTACTAAATCAATTAAAGGATCTAATAGAAAACCGAAAAATTCAAAGAAGAAGGACTGAGATGCAAACTCCATATATATCAATTTGAATTAAAGGACGCAATTGACAGGAATCGAAACTTCCATTACATAAATCAAACAAAAGCCAAGGGACTGAAATTCATGAACAATAAATCGGGGGACTGAAGTGGAATCGGACGCTGAGGAGAGAGAAACGTGCACATAAACGTTCAACCGACTATATGAGCCTATACGTCGATTATATCACCACACGCGCCACTCCATGAGATTCAGGTAAGGGTTGCGAATCGTTCTACCCGGCGGAGGAAAATTTTTAACGGCATTATGACACCGCACGCGCTGCCTAAATCGATGGAGGGGAGAAAACGCTCCGACGCGCCTGTACGGACACCTGACGTTGCTGACGCAAGCGCACAGTGACGTGTGTTTCAATTACGAAACCACCCCTGAGGCTAATTCATGGATTTTGTCTTATCGGGGGCTACAGACGTAATAACACATTTTTAAAAATATTAAAAAAAAAGGTTCCGGCGGACCGGACCGGTCCGTACGTGTGCAATTACAACCGTAGCCCTCAGCCGAAAACGTGTTTTTGTCTTATTATCGGGGGTTGTTTCGCCATTACACTGTTCACATCCGGAAAAAACAAAAAAAATAGGGTGGACGAACTCGCGCGACGCACGCCGGATAAAAGACCACTCCACAGTGCCACTGAGTCTGAAGGAACAGTACCAAACCCGAGCTCTTTTAGCTTATGTCTTAACTAGTTAATTGCACGTATTATGTTGGGTCAAGTAATATATTTTGTTAGTTCAAAAATAAAATATAATATCTATACATGCAAGAGTTGATATAATAAAAAACATCAACACCTTATTATAACAATAGCAACATCGAAGACTTAACTTTTAAAAATATCATTACTATTATTGTTAAAACATTAAATTATTCTTATGAGAAAAAAAAACTCAAAAATATTAATAAAAGAGAAAGCAAGAAAAAAAAACTAAAATTATTATTAGTATTATTATTATTATTATTGTGTGAATAATGGGAAAATAAATTCAATAAAATAGTAAAAAAGACCAAAAACTTTAACAAAAGAGCAAACAAAATAAAAATAAAAAAAATAATTATTAGCTAAAAAAATCATTTGACGTGGAAAAAAAAAACCAAAAGAAAAAACAAAAAAAATAAGAAATGTCAATTTTCAAATGATCATAAATACAAACTAAAATTTAAGAATAATTTTTTTGAAAAAAATGTTATCTCAACAAAATAGAAAATAAAAAAAATTAAAAATCAAAACTAAAGGCACATATATATAAACAAAGACAAAAATAGGAATTATTTAAGAACTATAAAAAATTAAAAGAATTAAAATAAAAAATTAAAAGTATAAGGGTCGAAAACAAACCCAAATATATTATCAATTTCAATAAAATGAAAAAAATTGAAAAAATCAAATAAAGTATAACATTTATACATGCAAGGTTTGATATAATAAAACACATCAACACATTCTATTATAACAACAGGAACATCGAATCCTTAACATCTAAAAATATCATTACTATTACTGCTAAAACAATAAAAATTATTAAATTACCCCGAAGAAAAAAATCAAAAACATTAAAAAATGAGAAAACAAGAAAAAAAATTAAAATTATTATTCTTATTGCGTTAATAATGGGGAAAAAATCAATCAAATAAAAGAAAAGTCAATATCTTTAACAAAAAAATGAAAAACATATTTATAAGCAAAAAGTAAATCTGACGTTAAAATAAATAAATAAAAATAATCAAAAGAGAGAAAAATGCATAGGTGAAAAACAAAAAGCAAAAAGCAAACAAAAAATGAAAAAAAAATTATAAGCAAAATAATGCATAAAAGGCGCGCTGGCAGGGTTCGACCCCTTCCCTCTAGTTTAGAAAAAAAAAAATTCTTTTCCACTGAGCTACATGTGTTTCATCTGTTTTTACTCCGCAAAAATAACTAAATATTAGAAAACAGGTGAAACGAACCAAAAACTAAGCAACACTATTGTAATCCACAGTGATTTGTCTCACATGCTACAGTAACCGAACCATGACCTCTTTTAGTATATAGTACGAGTCATACACCCGCGCTTCGCCGCTGGGGTTAAAAATGTTTTTTTTTATCTAGTTTTAATATATATAATTTCTTATTTTGCATTTAAGTTTTTATTTTTAATTTTATTTGTATTTATATTAAATGGAGTTTGCATTAAAAATTATAGTAAGTTTAGCTTTCGTGGTGTACAATGAGAGCGAAACTTTCTCTTATACATGTATAGCTAAACTTGAAATATTTGAAACACCCCTACAAGTAACTCTTCTATTCTGTCTTATTTAAATCTATAAAGGTTATTTTACTGTGCATGGAAAATGTGAAATAACAGGGACACCCTCATTGACAATTATTGGTTTTTGTCTTATTTGAGGGTACCATGGTTATTGTACTGTGCACAAAAATGAGAAAAATTGAAAATACCTCTGATACCATGACATTGTTTTAAACACATTTTACATAATATAATGAATATATAAAAAAATAATATACAATTATTATTATTATTATTATTATTATTGTAAATAATTTTGTTACTTTAATAATCGAAAGTTTTATAGGCTGATTATTTAACTCAGATATATAATATCATAAAAAATCTAAGACCATTAATATTTATTTGCATGTTAAAAATTTTATTTCTTGCTATGGCAAAGTGTAGAGCGAATGGGTCGTATATTTTTTTATTGTAAATAAATTGGCACAATTTTTCGACCTGTTTTGTCTTCATGTGATTTCATATATTTTTTATGTGATATTAAATCTGAACTACCATACAAAAAACCCGTAAAAGTCCACTTTTAAGAAAAATAACAACTGATGAATTATTTTAAATATTGTTCTCATTGTTATTATCATGATTGTTAAATTATCACAATTATTATAGCTATTATTATAACCATTATTGTACATAATTAATATTTTAATTATTATTGTCATATTATCCCTGACACCATTATTATTGTTAGAAAAAAAATAAATTATTTTTTATTTTATAAGATTTATTCTTAATATTATTATATTAAAAGTATTTCATAACAATGACATGAAATTAATTTGAGTTTTTTTTTTTAAAAAAAAAACTTAGGTCATTTATCTATATATATTTTAAGGCGTTAATATTAAACAAATATCAAAAGATATAAGTAGTCTAACATATTTATAAGACAAAAAACTTACAAATAATTATTATCATTATTTTTAATACCTTATCTATAATAATTAGAAATTTTAACACCTAAAAATATTAACAAAAAAGCAATTAAAAAAAAATCAATATCATTACTATTGTGTAAAAATTAAACCATGAAATTATCTCTAAGAATAACAAAACTAAAACTTTAATAAAAGAGCAAAAAACAAAAAAACTCAAATAAATATATACTCATTTTTTTATCGGAGGACAAAATTGCAACAAATAAAAACTTTGAGATCAAAAACATTAAATGCATTTAAAACAAAAATAAAATCAAAAGAATAAGGGTAAAAATTAAAAATGGCATATATGATTAATTAAAATTGGAGGACGAAAGTGAAAGATATCAAAAGCTACAGACCGAAAATTAATGGGAAAAAAAAATCAAAAGAGTGGGGGCTAAAGTGAAAGTCTGCATATATTATTAATTGCAATTAAAGGATGTAATTGAAAAAACCCGAAACTTGTATAGAAGAAATAAGGAGGTAAATCAAAATACAAAGACGAAGGACTAAAATTAATACTATGGAAACTAAGAGCACTTACCTGAAATCTGTCACTGCAGGAGAGAGAAATGGGGTGAAAAACCAAACCCCGACCACCGGTCACCACACGACCTCTTAACGCCAACACGCGCGACGCCATCCGGTAGAGGACATTTCTGCGCATCCGACGATATGGCGAAAGATAATTTTCGACACCCTACGTACATGAGACGCGCCTCCTCTCTGGCGCGTAAAGGAAATAATAGACGGCGCGTTAACCAGACGCTCCTGCAGATAATCAGAAAAAAAATAATAAACAAATACCGACGTACCGTAATACCCCCATTCCCGATGATAATCACAAAAATACCTGAGAGTAATATACTATAAGGCCCCTGGTGTCAGCGTGCTGTTTTGTCGTTTAGGAGGGCAGTGCAGTAGTTTCACTGTTTGCCACCGAGACAAAAATCAAAAATGCCCTCATTGCCAGTGAATTGTTCTGTCGTTTTCGGAGGGTTAAGTTGTTTTTTTACTGTGCATGGCCAGAAGGAAAAAACATAAATAGCCTTAACCTTGCGTCGTTTTTTGGTCTGCTCCCAGGGGTGAATGAGTAGTTTGACTGTGTAAAAAAATAATAAACAGACGATAACACCCCCATAAATTTAGTCAATGCCAACTGGTCCCCGTGCAAAGTCTACAATACCCCGGAGGTGAAGGCAAATATTGAGGCGCACTAAAGGGTGAAAACGTAGTTACACTATTAAAAAACACAGTGAACTGAGTGTATGGCTACAGTGGAAACGCCACACCCTTTAGTTTCTTTTTAATAATATTTTTGTGTTATTTTAAAGTTATATACACATGCATATTTTTAAATATTAATTTTATAAATATAATTTAAAATTAAAATTAAGATAAATTGAGATTGTACCATTCATATTTCAAATACATGTAAGAAAATAAAAGTTGAACCAATACGACCCGATTAAATTAATGAGTTTATAAATAATGTCAACAACTGAAAAAAAATATAGTTTGACTTAAAAAATTCAAGATAATATATTAAAAAAAATATTAGATTGAATCGGATCAACATGGATTAACCTTCCAAATTCATGACATGGCTCATGAGATCATAATAACCCAAAATAAAATAGGTCAAAACAAATTATGAAGCTCCATTCCCAATAATTTTATTATTAAATGGTAAAATTGGGAAAATTCAAACTAAAAAAAAAAAAAAAAAAACTTTTCAAAACATATTTACAAAATTTAGAAGATAAAAAAAAATATTGTTGACAATCTCCTAAGATATTTATAAACTCCAATTGCCCTAAAATTCTAATATGAGATATAACAATATGTAAAGAGACTCTCGTGAAAGTTTAGTTTAATCCAATGGTCAAGTTGAAAGATATGATTAATACTACAAAACTAGATAATTTTTTTTATGATTTTTTTATAAAAAAATATATTATTTGGTTAGAATAGAATGATCAGAATGGAACCAGAACATTCTGATCAAAATTTAGATGGAATTTACAAAATAAACGAAATTCAAAGCGAGATGAACAAATTATCTTTCTTGTAGTGCTTAGAACTTTCATGTTTTATTTACTTGTATCAATTCTTTTTCCCTTTTACCAATTCTTGCTCCTTAAATTGTAAAATCAGATCATAAAATTATTAGTAAAATATTTTTAGTTTTTTATATGTTGAAGGGCAAAACTAGCAAAAGCAGAGGCTAAAAGCCTAAAACATTCAAAAGCAACAGGATCAAGCATAATAATTAAAAAAAAAAACACACATTTATTCGCATGTAATGAATTCATTGGCATTAATAGCCAGGCATGATTAAACATCATATTCACCGTCTCCTTTAAAAGAAATTTAACTAGCAAATATAAATAAAAACTTGAATTCTTGGCAGTTGTTGGCTTTCAATACATTAATTAAGAGTTGCTACAATGGTGGGAATGGTGCTACTGTTTTTCACCTTTGTCATATGCATAAATTAATTCGACATTACTCTAGTCATAACGTAACAAAGCCTTTACCTTTCTCAAAGCCTTTACCTTTGCGTAACAAGTGATAACAATCTATATTTAATTATGATACAACGCAGGAGGGAGAATAGAAATGCAATTTCACTACAAAAGTTGGACCTAATAGGCTAAAAAAAATATATGAACTAAACTAAGTATAAGAAAGTGCATTACGCTCCAAAATGTCTTGGATGATATTAACAGTAGTAGTTAAAAAAAAGTCATTCTATAGAACCAACCTCCAACAAAAGCTTGTTCATCGTCTTCCCATCAGAATTTATGAAGTCAACATCACTCAAAGGCATTCCACAGTGATGGAGTAGGCGTATCATTTGCTCCATAACAATGCACACCTGAGAAAAGTATCGGGTCATGAAGTCATAATCTGCACAAAAACACCACAAAATGGAAAGTGGAAACAAAACAAAAACTGTACACTGAAATATCTTCAAATATCATACCTTGCTATCAACTTTAAGAATGGGTTTGTTGCCCATATATAATGCACCCATCAACTGAAGTGCAGGAATCTCTAGTGGGAAATTGAAAGGAGTAATAATTGCAACCTGCATACAAATTCTTTCATTCATGTGAATGATGAACTGTGCATTTTCAAAAACTAAGAACTTCAAAAAAATCCAACTGCTCTCTAATAAATTTTGTATGCATTAACTGATTGCATAATGGGTAACTTAAGCTAGACTAGAGATCAAATGGAATAAACTGGTTGACTATTAATTTGATCCCTTATTGATCGCCAAACTGTTAATTATTAACTGAAATACAACACATGAAGTACTTACAGCACCGTAGGGCCACCGGAAACCATTACTTTGCTGTCCAAGATGATTTCCTGGCACTGCAAAAGACCTTGCCAGGAAACGAACCTGTGATATATAGAGAATTGTTTTTGAAGGGAAGTTAGCAAAACATTGCAAACAATATCTTAAAAAAACATGCAGGATTGAAAATATCTTATAAATGGAACATTTGAATCAAGAAAACGTGAATTATTATTAGCTGTAGTGCAGCGAACTATGCATGCAGCAAAAGTTCTCAAATGGAATGATCAATACCACATCCATTCATCTCAGATGGGAAACAAAGCTGAATAAATCATATTTTAGGCAATTCAATACCAATATGCCATTCAGAAGGAATTTAGCCTTACGAGGCCATTGTTTTTTGGAAAGGTTTGTCTTGACTTACTTGATCACCTGAGAAATTCTCGAGAAATTTTTGAGTAACTTGCACTTCACCAAGAGCTTGTTGATAACTCTTAGGAGCAACCCTTTGAATTAACCTGGTGAAGAAATCAGAAACCTGAAATCATCACAAAAGGCATTACATCAACAATGAAAAGCAAATTTAAACAAAAAAAAGAAAATAATCATCAACAGAATTCCCGATTGAAAACCATCATAAAGATGAATGAAGACATCATTCTTGGACTCAGAATAATTAACCTTTGGAACCGAAAGCATGCGGGCTGCCTTGGCAGTTATGTCTCCATATAAAAGATACCTGCAAACAATGGTCATCAAGTTTTCATTTCCAAAGAATAATAACGATATAGTGCTGTAACAACAATACATAAATAAATAAATAAACCTCTCTGGTGATTTAAATGGATTGTGCAGTCCATGCTTGGGACACTTGGACAAACTCTCTACAAATGGCTGCATAACAATTATTCCATCAGTTCAGTAGAAATGAAGGCCAAACATATTAAAGGATGTTTGTGATATACACACACCCACAAACACACATACCTGAATTCCAGTTTCATCTACCTCAGCAATTTTAATGAATGGTTCTCCATTTAAAGGATCCACAATTGTATTCCAGGTTGAAGATCCTATCCATTTGCCCTGCACTATTATACAAAAAAAATAAAAAATAAAACCCATATCCATTCATTCTTCAATCATCATTTCGTCCAAAACATGAGAATCTATTTTAGTTAGCACGTACCCAGGTTGTGTACCTTGGCAGGTTGAGAACCAGAAATACTTTCAGCATCTACTGTTACAAAAGGTAAGGAATGAACAGACCTGCAACAACACATCCCCCCCCTCAATTAACCATTTGTTACAAAATTCTCAATTCAAAAACAAAACAAAGGGCACCTTGAGAGATTATATGAGCTGAGCCAATTTCTTGTAGCCTTTTGGGATGCTCTACATGCTAGGAATCCATACATCATCTTGGGCTCTCCTTTTTTTTTATTTTTTCTCAACGCCTTGTTACGGCTTTTGCTTTATAAGTTTTGTTTTTGTGGCAATCAGGAACATTTTTAGTGGCTCTGTCTGTCACTTTCTTTGTTGCTGTTTATTTTTTGGAAAACTTATAAATTAGTCCCCAAATTATCCAACTGCTCTGTTTAATGTTATCTCCAATTTAAAAAATTGCAGAACGATATTAACGAGGAAGGATGTAACGACGGGGGACCCAATTCAATAAACAGTAGTTTGAGGACCCGATAAATAAAATAAATATAATTGGAGGAGTTGACTTGAGTTTACCCTTATTTTTTAAAATGGTAGTACTAGATTATGGTGCCATCTCACATCCCAATAACTGATGGGCCCACAACTCTATGCAGTGTAGTTCTGCTGTATGCAATCGTAGGTGTATAAGATTTCAATCGATTCTTGGCCACACACGTATACAATAGGCCAAACATCGAACGGTTCTGACTTGGATTGAGAAATATAATGATGGGATTCATAGACCATGGTGGACCTTACTTCCACTCAAATATTTGATGGTAAGATTTTTGTATTGGTGGAGTGAAATACACGCAAGCAAGGACGAGGATATTGGATAATGATAGAAATCAACGTTGGATAACGATAGAAATCAATGGTGGGTTATTTGATATTTTATTTTTTAATTGAAATAACATGTTTTAGTTTTCAAATATTTTTGTGTTATTTTAAAGTTATATACACACTATATTTTAAAATATTAATTTTATAAATATAATTTAAATTTAAAAATAAGCTAAATTGAGATTATACCATTCATATTTCAAATACATGTAAGAAAATAAAAGTTGTAAGAAAAAATGACCTGATTAAATTAATGAGTTTATAAATAACCTCAATAACTGGAAAAAAATATAGTTTGACTTCAAAAATTCAAGATAATATATTTAAAAAAAATATTGGGATAATAACATATTGGATTGACCCGAATCAACATGGATTAACCTTTCAAATTCATGACAAGGGTCATGAGATCATAATAACCCAAAATAAAACAGGTCAAAACAAATTATGAAGCTCAATTCACAATAATTTTATTATTGAATGGTAAAATTAGGAAAATTCAAACTAAAAAAAAAAAAATTAACAAAATTTAGAGAGAGAAAATATAAAACTTTTGTTGACAATCTCCTAAGATATTTATAAACTCCAATTGCCCTAAAATTCTAATATAAGATATAACAATATGTAAGGAGATTTCTCGTGAAAGTGTAGTTTAATCCAACGATTAAGTTGAAAGATATGATTAATACTACAAAACTAGATAATGTTTTTTTTATATATATAAAAATATATTATTTGGTTAGAATAGAATGATCAGAATGGAACTAGAATATTCTGATCAAAATTTAGACAAAATTTACAAAATAAATCGAGATTCTAAGCGAGATGAACAAATTATCTTTCTTGTAGTGCTTACAACTTTCATGTTTTATTTACTTGTTTCAATTCTTTTTCCCTTTTACCAACTCTTGTTCTGGTGTGATTCTTGTGATAGTATGTAGCAAGATTGTTAAAATCATTTTTTTTAACATGACACAAAAATATAATAGAAACTTAAATCATAAAATTAGATCATAAAATTAAAAATAAAATACTCTTAGTTTCTTATAGGTTGAAGGGCAAAACTAGCAAAAGCAGAGGCTAAAAGCCTAAAACATTCAAAAGCAACAGGACCAAGCATAATAATTAAAAAAAAAAACACACATTTATTCGCATGTAATGAATTCATTGGCATTAATAGCCAGGCATGATTAAACATCATATTCACCGTCTCCTTTAAAAGAAATTTAACTAGCAAATATAAATAAAAACTTGAATTCTTGGCAGTTGTTGGCTTTCAATACATTAATTAAGAGTTGCTACAATGGTGGGAATGGTGCTACTGTTTTTCACCTTTGTCATATGCATAAATTAATTCGACATTACTCTAGTCATAACGTAACAAAGCCTTTACCTTTCTCAAAGCCTTTACCTTTGCGTAACAAGTGATAACAATCTAGTTTTGACATGACACTCACTAAATTCTTTCATCCAAGACATAAAACAAAACCCCAATTTTAGTGTTAAATCATAATAAAAAAATCTACACTTCAATCACTTCCACCAAGGTTGTTATTTTCTTTTTATTTCGGTTGAAACGGCCAAAATGCTTTGTATTAATTAAAAGAACAAGATAAAATGATGTAGTTTTTATCTTGTTTAAAATTTCAGTCCGTTCTGAAAATTCCTCACAAATTTTGGCCAGCACATTCCGGTTCTGTTTTATCCGTTCCGTTTTGGCCAAATAGTATTTTTTTTAAATAATGAATAATTTTACAATATCATATCTCTTAATCCGACCGTTAGATTGAGATGAAATTTTACAAGGAATCTCTTGATATATATAATGTTAAAATATCAGAGCAAACATAAATTGTAATGACCTTGTGAGATTGATGATGATATTCTCGTAATATTATACATGCTCATAATTTTTAGAAATATTATTTTATTGTGTCTTTTTTAGATTAAATTGCACAATTCTAAATAATTTTATTTTTGGATTTGAACTAAAAAAAAAATTGAATTAATATATATATATATATATATATATATATATATATATATATATATATATATATATATATATATATATATAAACAGTACAACTCCAAAATACTTCAAAATCAAAATATTCTGTTCCAATTAAAAAAAATATATATTAACCGAAACCACCAATAACAAGGGAATTGACAACCTTGCTTTCATATATAAAAACTACGTGCAAACTGAGGATAAAAATAGATTCATGAGAAAATGGCTTTGAGACACCGATTATTGATAATAGGATAATGCTCAACTAGGTTCCTCGAAAGCCATCTATCCGACCGGGATAATACAATTTAAGCTTTGAGTTTAGATTCGTCTTTGAAGAAAATTAGGCATCTGTTTCCGACTATTTTCATTATCAAGGTTTCAAAACACAAGTACTATTATAATCCCTAGATAAATCTAATAAATAATAATAACCCAATGAACACAAATTTAAATAAAAGCATGAACAAATTTAAATCTAGATTATTATTTTTTATTTAACAGACTATGAATTGAGATATATCATTTTTCACTTTTCCAAAAAAATATTTTTTCCCAAGTTATTCTAATGTAAGTTTGATCTATATACTGTTCTTGTGTTTGTTTTGTGTAATTGAATTAAATTCAACTTATTGAATTCAATTGGATCTACAACTTGAGTCACATACAGATTGCCATGCTATTTTTCTTTGTATTATAAGATTTAAAATAGGCACATTAAAAAACAAAGTAATAATAGACAGAAACCAACAACAAGGCCTTGCACCTTTCCAACTTGTGACCTTTGATTAAAAGCTAGAGACAAAGTGAAATCTATCCAAGTTCTGATATATATATATATATATATATATATATATATATATATATATATATATATATATATATTAATAATGATATGGGATTTTGTTTACTAGTCTCTTTCGTTCACAATGTTTCCACACAAACTTTGACTCTATCAAAACAATGAATCAAAGCTTAAACTTTGGATTTGATTACCTTTCTAATCTAACGGCATGCTTCCCGGAAGAACATGCTTTGCCTTTTCAATTTTTGAAATTCAAACAAAACTTCGGGAATGTTTGGTAAGATGAAATTTTATTTACGAGAATGTTTGGTATTGTAGTAGTTTTTACAATTATTGTATTAAAAAACAAGTTTTTTAAAATTATAATATGTTTGATTGAAATACATGTTCAGTCAAAACTATGATCGAAGATAATATTAAGAAAAAAACAATTAATGTTGGTAATAAAATGATCTAAATAGGACATAAATCAATTTTTATCCAGTAATTAAATTAATATACAATTCACGACACAACATAAAAAGACATATTCAAGATGTTATGCTTGACATCGCGTTTCGAAAGCGTTTTTGAAAAAAAATTAAATTGTTTTATTTTTATTTTAAATTATTTTTTTCGTGTTTTTATATCATGATATCAAGAATATTTGTTTTTAAAATATTATTTTGATATATTTATAAATAAAAATTATTTTCATAAACAGTTAGATAATGTTTAGATAAATTGTGGGGACTTACCTTACCAATAAAAATACAAGTGGGTCTTGTAACTAGGCACTTAGATACTGTGGTTCGCCCAAAACGTGGAAGCAATACAAAAACAATGGAATCTATCTATAGAAAAAGATTTTAATCAATTAATTATTTTTAAGGTCAACTGTTCGGAAAGCCTTTCTCTCCTCTCTTTATTCTTCAACCAAGCAAGCTGCAGGCTTTCGGTCCATTAATTGAACTAATTTTAAAACAAAATTTCAGTCAATAAATTTTATAATATAGTTGTTTGGAAGGCCTTTTCTAGTCTTATTTTGTTCCCATTGGAATAAATTATGTCGATATGATTGTATTTAATTAATCAAAATATTTCGAACAAATTACTAATGATTTCCCACTTTTTAAACAACAAAAACTACCCTTAAACGGCCATCCAAATTAATATATATAGATAATTTAGCCGGTGGGGTTATTCCGGTTCACTGGATTTGTTAATCGCAACTACCGGGGTTCACTGCTCTTGATATTTATCAACAGTCAAGGTTTTAATTCCAAAACTATACTACACACACACACACACACACACACACACACACACACACATATATATATATATATATATATATAATTAAAATATTAATTATCATTATCAAACAACACCTAAATGTAGTGTTTATCATGGCTACTAGCTAATTAAATATATATATATCATCGACCACAAATTGCAATTTTAATAATCAATTTTCAAAGAGGCAGTAAACGTGCAAGAATCACACTTGGGCTGACGCCTCATCAATCGATCCTTGTTGATTTCTTTATTTTTTTTTCTGTCGTCTCATCAATCTTTGTTATCAATACGTTAACGAAGGTCAATTGCTTGGACCAATAGCATCGATTCTTTAGCCCATGTTTGACCTCGACCCTTATTATTCAATCCTACCCGCATTTAGAAAGAAACTGCAGTCACCATGAGGGTAATTAATACAGGAGGTAGCTAAAGTTTGACCATGTTTTTGTATTCTGACTTTTGTAATGCAGGAAGTTTCAAAGATGGTAGCTGGGGCCCGAGCATTGCGGCTTGAACCTCTCTCTCTCCTCTCTCTCTCTCTAACATGTTGTCTTACTTTTAATGGTAGAAGTTAAAAAGTTCGAATGTAATTGTTGGAATTTGATTGGAGGGTGACATGCATTTTTTTAATGCGTGTGCTTTTTCATGTAAGGCTAATGGGGGTTGAATTTCTTCTTCTTTTTTTTTTTTTTTTTTTTTTAGAAAAAAAAAAGAGTCAAAGACAGCATGCTCTAAATATATATGCAATAAGGGAGGTGTTGTTGAGAGCCCGAGAGCAAAGAGGTTGGAAACAGAAACACGAAATGACAAAGATGGATGCCATAAGAAGAGCTCGTCATGAGGTTTTGCTGAAAGAAGATGAAAGAGCTGATTCTAGTGGTGATGAAGGTAGTTGCAGAGAAGAGATTGCTACTAAGGTTAAGCTTTTTCTCTTGCTAGTTGTTGTTCTTATGTTTCCTTTAATTTTATTTAGAGGATTCATCTGAAGCATGCTAATTAAAACTTTTATTTCGAAAATTACAAGTGAAGTGAAGTGCATGTTCAATGAATCCCCATCAAACATCAACTGAATCTTGGACAAAAAAAATGAAATCGACTGAGTTTTGGCCGAATCCAACCTGACCGGCCCCTTAAAAACTACATGGAAATATTTTAAGAATACAGTGATCGCATATACTACAATCAAGATCTTTGTTTCACTCGATCAATTTCTTTTATGGTAGTTGTTTTTTTGTAGAGCAGATCTTCTTCTGCTGCTTCTTCTTCTTCTTCTTCTTCTTCTTCTTCTTCTTCTTCTTCTTCTTCTTCTTCTTCTTCTTCTTCTTCTTCTTCTTCTTCTTCTTCTTCTTCTTCTGCTTCTTCTTCTTCGTTTCTTCTGTGTGTAATGCAAAATTTGATCTGATTTACAGCTGGATAACTTCTCTTAGTGAAGTACATGTTTTAGGGATTATATATTCATAAAAAAACTATCATTTAAGCCAGAGTTTTCATGGCTGCATGCCCTTTTTGTATACTGCTGTTACAGGTCGGAAGTAAAAGAGATGATCACTGGAAATCATCTTCACCAGAACATGGAGATTCAGGCAAGCAGGTAGAAGATAGTCTTTGAGACACCCCCTCTCTCTTTCTGAGGCTCTCCTTTCCAGTATCGAATTCAAGTTTAAGATTTATATCAGTAAATTTATATTGATTGGATCTGATCAGTCCTTGTATAGAAATTCTTATCCTTGAATTATTGGAATTGCATGCATAGCTTTTCGTTTGGCAAGATTCATAGCATGTGGGATCGAAGAAATGTACTCCTTCCATGAATTGAAGTTTCCATCAAACAATTCTTATCAAGAACTAGAACCACACCAATCATAATCCATATTAATTACCACACGAAAATGACTTCTTGGAATATATATCGAAGAATTTTAGTACGACTGTGAGACCTAATTAAGAATCTTTATTGGTTTAAAAGTCATATGAACTCGGTGGTGTAGTTTTGTTTATATAACTTCAAGGGATTTGTTTGGTGATCAAGAAGCTTACTCTCTCTCTCTTTTCTCTCTCTTTAAATTAACTAAAATGAGGCATTAGGTTTACTCAATTCTTTGACTTTTTAACTCAAACTAGAAAGATTTGTTTTTTGATTTATTTTCGCCAACTAGTAAATGTTGACAAAACCCTAACCATTTCTACACTTTCTTTTCCTTTCGGGTATTATTTTCCGTTGATTTTCTTATGTATAATCACAATGCTTAAACAGGTTGTTGTAGCGACTGAACAGGAAAGAGCCACCATGGAAGCTGATGCAAAAGAATCTTCCAGCCAAAAGGAACTGGTCAGAATTGTTTCTTCACGTTTTTATTATCAATCATGAAATAATATATAAGCCCCTTTGGGGGCATCCAAACAATTAATTATGAGTTGAAATCTTATTATTTTTAAATTATTATTTCTAATTAAATTAAATGTCAATATAAGGTAATGGAATATGCATGGTGTTACGCTTGTAGTATTCACACTTGAAGCTTTATCAACAGAAACAGTAACATTGTTTTCTCAACATCGGCATGTGCAGGATGATCAGCTTGAATCTGCAAGAGCTGAGATGGGTGAAGCAAGAGACGAAAATCAACGGCTAAAAATATATTTGGATCGCATAGTGAAGGATTATCGGACCCTTCAGATGAAATTCCATGACATCACTGATCAGCAAGAAGAAACTAAGAAATCTACAGATCCTGTCGATGATCATCAAGGAAGTGAGCATCATGAGCTTGTGTCGCTTACCCTTGGAAGAATTTCGAGTGAGCCTAAAAGGGATGGAAAGAGCTGTAAGACTTCTAGCCAAGGGGAAAATCACGATAAAAAAAGTCTTTCTCTTGGATTAGACTGCACATTTGAAGCGTCTAAATCTGATACGAATGAGGGTTTGCCAAATTTAAGCTCCGTTAACAGTTTTGGTGAGCCAAAGGAAGAAGCCGGGGAGGCTTGGCAACGTAGTAAAGCTCTCAAGACAATGCGAGGAGGAGATGATGAAGTAATTATGCAGCAAAACCCTGCTAAGAAAGCTAGGGTTTCTGTGAGAGCTAGATGCGATACCCCAACGGTTAGTATATACTAAGTATTAATACGCGGATGATATATAACTTCAAATTGAGTGTGGTTACTATATACTAAGTATTAATGTTTTTTTTTTGTTTTTTTTTTTTTTATCATCACATCAAAACGATTTGAAAACACTAAAATTTTAATTTAAAACAAAAAATAAAAATAATTTTTTTTTCTATTTTTTTCAAATTTTTTCTTAAAATGCACTGTCAAACACATCTTAAGTCCTAGACAATTAAGGAATTAAACTACTCAAAGAAACCTTTAATCTAATTAGGAACCTAACATTCTAATTAAATTAGGATTCTAATAAACTACTCTATTACAAATTCTTCTTCATTAAAGATTCCTACATTAACTAGAGTTTTATCTAACAATGATAAAACTGTAATAAATATCTTAATATTATAGAGTTCTAACAATATTAAAACTCTAAATACTATTAGCCTAAATCCTAGTTGATAATGAACTTTAACACTTCCCTTCAATATCATTTGTCATCATTCTTCATAATTCCTAGCATATCGCTCATCGTTGCAAGAACATCATGTTTGAGTGACTTTGTAAAAATATATGTGACTTGGTCTTGAGTTTTTATAAACCTGACTTCAACTACTTTGTTTGCAATGTAATCTCCTAGAGAATGCAATCTTGTGTTAATGTGTTTACTTTTGTCATGAAAAACTGAATTTTTAGTTAATGCACTAGATAATAAGTTGCTCTATAAATCTTTGTAGGCTTCTCTTGTGGCTTTCACAACTCTTTCATTATAGCCAAATCTCTATCATTATAACTAGCAAGATCAAATCTAATAGAATAACCAGAAAATAAGTCAATTAATGGTACCTTTGATGTATCATTGAACTCGTTTCAAGGCTTTAAAATATGTCATTGTTGGTGTCTTCATAAATATATTCACAGGTCCTACACCATAAAGAATATTTAAACAAATGCATGTCAAATATATTAAACTCTCAACTAACTCTTGAATGTTATAGATCTTATCTTATCTTCCTCGTCATTCTTTGACAATTTCACCCCACATTCAACTGAAGTATTCACTTTTGTACAATCCTCTCTTTTGAACTTCTTGAGAACTTCCCTTACAAACTTCTTTTAATTCACAAAGATTTTATATTCTTCTTTTTTGATCTCAATCCCTAAGTAGTAGACATAAGACCAATATATATCATCTCAAACTCCTTGATAATTTATTGTTTAAAGTCTTCAAACATCTTTGGATTTTCTATAAAGATTAAGTCATCTAAATACAAAAATACAATACTAGTATCACCACTCTCTTTAATCTTTATATAGATAGTATTTTCATATAGCCATTTAACAAATTTATTTTCTAATACTAGCCATCAATATGACTATACCAAGCCCATAGGGCTTTCTTCAATTCATGCAAGGCTTTCTTCAACTTTAAAACTTTATTTTTCATAACTCATAGGTTACTTAATGTAGCTCTCCTCTTCAAGAAAACCATTAAGGGTTCATTTGATATTTATTTGATAGATTCTCCTTCTATTTTAGGCATTAATGACAAAGAACAATCAAATGGTCTTTAATCTAGTTACTAGAGAAAATACTTCATCATAGTCAATCTCATGTTTTTTATTATAGTTTTTTGTCACTAACTTTACCTTGTACCTCTTCACCTCTTTTTTGGCATTCTTCTTTTCTTTGTATATCTACTTAGCACTTATTGACTTATTTCCACTAGGTTTATGAACCAATTTTCATATGTCATTCTTCTCAATTAATGTAATCTTCTCATCTATAACAATTCTCTACTTTTTATCTTTTATTGCTTCTTCAAACACTATAGGATCACATATAACAAAGTGACAATATAATATTACATCATCATCAATAGGATTAGTTATCTCATACAAGTCATCATGGCTCCTCATCTTTCTTAGTAAACTTAGTAGAATGTCACTACTAGAGCTTCCACTATAATAAAAAAAAAAAAGAAAAAAAGAAATTGAGCTCATTGATGTTTATGGAGGTGTAACTATAGGTTCTTGATGATCTTCATATATTTTCTCCTCTTCATCAAGAATCAATAAGAAATCATATTTCTAACCATTATTTACCTTTCAATCTCATGTTCCTTCTTTGTTAAACTCAAAATCTCTATTAATCATAGTTTTTCATTTATTAGGTTAGTAAAGCTTGTATCATTTGGACTTTTGATCATAGCCCACAAAGATCATCCTTGCTTTTATCATTTAGCTTGGTCCTTACTTTATCATATATATAAACATTTATCTTTGTGTTTAGCAACATTCTATTTTTTTTTTTATCATGGATATCTTTGCAATTATAGCTCTTTTAGAGTCAAGTAATGTCAAAATATGATCTTTCATCCTAATCTCATACCCCTTCTCGAATAATTATCCTAAGGGAAATAAGTTGTTTTTCATCATTGGTATATAATATACATCACCAATAAATTAATAACTTTCATTTAATTTAATCAAAATCATAAATTTTCCTTTGATGGCAATGTTTAAAAAACTGCAAAGGTGACATTACTTATAATTGATTCATCAAGCTTCATAAACTTGTTTTTGTCTTTATATATTTGATTGCTAGCTCAATTTTCTATATACCATATGTTATTTTTATCTTTCATTCTCTCATTATACACTAGTAATATGGTGGCTTCCTTCTATTATTTTATCACAAGATTTGTATTATCCTTAACCTTATTAGTTGGAATCTAACAATCCTTAGCATAATGACATGTTTTTTTGACAGTTATAGCATTTAACTTTTGATTTATCAAACCTACTGTCAAATCTTGATTTTAGATTGCTACTGTTAGATAAACTGGCTGATTAGTTCCCTTTATGTGGTTGACCAATTAATTTGTTGAGGTTATCATGACTATTTTTTCCAATTTTATCTCTTCCTCCTCTTTCTTTGCTTTGTTCATGTCCTCAACCGTTTTGGTAACATCTAGAACCATCTTGCTTTGAAAAAAGTGTTTGTGCACCAATGTTTTCTTAAATCTCATTGACTTTTTTAATGGGCTTATAATTTCCCCATGAGACCTTATATTGAAAGAACTTTTATATTTTGGGACTTCTTTGTTGCGACCACCATATAATGGAACTTTTTTGCAGCAAGTGTAGGATGTTCTTTACCACACGTGTCTCTTTAATCTTCTCATCATATCTCTTTAGTTGACTGCATATGACCAATACTCTTGCAAAGTATTAAAAACATATTCTCTTAATTAAGCATATGTAAATTTTTTAAGTCACCACGTAATTTTTGTAGACGTATCTTTCTCGCATTGTTAGCTCCTTTGTTTGATTCTTGTAAAACTTCTTATGCTTGATTGGTAGTGGTTGCATGGGACATTATCTCAAAAGTGACATCATCTAGAAATTGATGGATAATTGTAAGTGCTTGTTGATCCTTACAACCTTGCTTTGAGCTGAAGACAATGTTGCTCTATAGGCTTTTCAAAGCCTTTTCCAGCCGCCGCCGTCTCTCATACATTTTAGAAACCTAGCCAATTTTTTTCTCGAATAAACCAAGTTTCATAGTTGTCCTTTATCAACCTAAGACATTGAAGTGAAAAGTTTGGATTGACCATGTTAGATAATCAAACCTATACTCTGATACTACTTGTTGAAAGATGAAGATATGGATGGTAATTAGTTTATAAGAACAAGGCCAAAGAACAAGAAGAAGAATGACAGAAATTATTATTTTATCAAGTATTTTCTCAGATAAAACATCTTTTTAGCTCTTCTCTATACTTTCTAAATTTTGAATACATTAGCCTTTATAGTTTTATGCCTCTATGTCTTAGACAATAATAGAATTAAACTACTCAGAGAAAATTTTAATTTAACTAGAAATCTAACATTCTAATTAAATAAAGATTACAATAAACTAGTCTATTACAAATTATTCCTAATCAACGATTCTTACATTAACTAAAATTTTAAACTCTAATAGATAATAATGGAGTTATAACAAAATTAAAAAATTTACAAACTCCAAACCCTAGCTAGCATTGAACTTTAACAATTACACGTCATTATATAGCTTTGATATATTCAATCTTTTTTCTTTCATTTATGTATTTTCAACAAACAAAGCTTCCTCGTCAATGCTCTGTGAAATCTGTATTCCTTAATCAATGTAGTTAGTGATGGCTATGATATTGCAATGAAAAGTTAGTGATGGCTATGCATGCAGATGAATGACGGGTGCCAATGGAGAAAATATGGGCAGAAGATAGCAAAAGGAAATCCATGTCCTCGAGCATACTATCGTTGCACTGCTGCACCATCGTGCCCAGTAAGGAAACAGGTACGTAGCCACAAATCATCACCATCTCAAATAAGAACAGTATTTATCAAAAATAAATAATATTTTTAATAAAATTAAGATAATATTCAGCTAAAATAAATAAATAAATAAAACAGAACGTGCTGTGTTTTTTAAATTCAGGTTCAAAGATGTGCTGAAGATATGACAATCTTAACCACAACCTATGAAGGAACGCACAACCACCCGCTTCCTATTTCTGCCACAGCTATGGCTTCTACGACTTCTGCAGCTGCTTCCATGTTACTCTCTGGCTCATCATCAAGCTCTGGTTCCGGCCCGTCATTCAACTCCGGCACCATCGCCGTCGACCTCCATGGACAGAACTACTATCTACCCGATAACTACTCAAAATCAAAGCAGTTCTACTTGAGCAACTCTTCACTGTCATCTTCATCACCATACCCTACAATCACTCTTGACCTCACTTCAAGCCCATCCGGTGCTGCTTCATCTCATTTCAGTAGATTTACAGCTTCAAACTACCGGCCTGACATTCAAATATTTGCTCCTACAAGCCTCAACTTTGGCTCCTCTGAGTCGTCTAACGCAATGGCGCCGCCCTGGGGCAATGGTTTCCCCACTACTTCCGGCCAGTCTCACAGCAGGAACCACCTCGGAACTTTAAACATTGGAAGACCAGCCATGGATCAGGGTAACATTTACGATCAGTTCTGCATGCAAAAGATTAATGATCACCTAGCAGCTGCTACTTCTCAGCAGACACAGCTGCCAGCTGATACCATTGCTGCGGCAACCAAGGCAATTACAGCAGACCCGAGTTTCCAGTCTGCTCTAGCAGCTGCTCTCTCCTCCATCATTGGCACCGGAGCTGGCGGTAGCGCCACTGGTGCTGCAAATCTAGGTGGCGGTAATCATTTAGTTCCAAAATGGGGACCGCCGGTTACGAATAGCTTCTCATCACCACCACCTCCTAACGGCAATCCTTGTGCAAGCTACTTCAACAAAACGACGTCTTCTCAGCCACCTGCAAGTTCGAAGACAATATTTGTGCCACTTTCATTGCCATTTTCTACTCCTAGTAATGCTGCATCCGCGTCTCCTGCTGACAAAAATGATCGTGCCAACTGAGTATATTTTGTGTAATTAGCTTTAATTATCCTCGCATGGATATAGGAATTGTATGGTAACAAATAAATATGTGCATATAGAGATGGTGAGCAATCTTTGAAGTTGAATAGTTTTATATTTATTATTATTATTATTTTCCTTTTCCCTTTCTAATCTGTGCCAAAATAAAAAATATCGTTTATGATCTGCTGTAGAAGTGCATCGAAAAAAAAATGAAATACGGTGCAATAGGAGTGCATGTTGACGCTTAGCATTTAAGTCAAATTATAAGACATTTATTGTTGAAGGACTTAGTTGTACATTTCAAACAACATGAAGGACCAAACAAGAACAATACAAGGCAAGTTATATTTTAATTTGGAGATGCCGGTGCTGTGAAGGTATTTATTTCGGAAATATCTCGTGGCTCTAGTTGTTCAATTTCGGAAATATCTTCATCTAATTTTAATTACCACTTCCGTATGAGATCTACCCTAAGAAAAAGAATGAATTGGTAACATTTAAATAGTGCTAGTTTGGTGTGTTTAATATTTATGGTAGCGAGTTTTTGAAAATATTTTTAACTTAGAAATATATTAAAATAATATATATTTTTACCTTTTTCACATTAAAACAAATTAAAAATGTTTTATTTTTTTAATTTATTTCATTAAATAAGTGTTACTTTATTTTCTTACTTCATTAATGATAAGTTGTATTTCTTTTTATTTTTTGAAAATAATTATCTATTTATTTACCATAAAAGTGTCTTCTATTATTTTAAAAAATATATAAGTGTTAGTTTATTTTTTAAATCATTAATGTAGGATAGATTTATGTATTTATTGATTAAACATACATGATTCAATTTGTTTGTGTTTTTTTAAGCATGATCTTTCAATATAGTTTGATTTTATGTTTAAATTTTTATAATCTTTACATCCATATATTTTTTTTCTAGCGATTTTCTTTGGATTTAAAAAATAAATAAAAATAATCTAGCATATATTAATAATATTATTAAGTAATAATTATTTTTTGTATTTTTCAGTTTATGTAAAAAAAATCCCACTACAATTAAAAAAATAAATAAAAATAATCTAGCATATATTAATAATATTATTAAGTAATAATTATTTTTTGTATTTTTCAGTTTATGTAAAAAAAATCCCACTACAATTAAGAATTTCAAGATATAATTTGTAGCTATAAATAAATAAAAACTTACAATACAAAAACTTTTAATCTTTTATTTTGTTAATTATAATTTAGTATAGTTCTTACGTTTTACAGGCGGTGAAAGTGAATAGATAGGTAGGGACGGAATCGGATGAGTCGGTCCCTTCACGCACTCAATAGGCCGACCATCGTCCAATCCATTTTCCTTTCTATTTTTTATTTACAGAAGATTGAGGAAGAAGTTTGATTCTCTACTCTCTGTCTTTTTTTTGGACTCTGTTTCTTCTTCCCCAATAACGTTTTAACTTGGTAATAATAATTAATCCAATCTCTCAATCGATCTCTTCTTCCTGTTCTTATTACAGGTAACTAGTTTATTCACATCTTCTTTATAATTATTGTTATTTATGTTTCGATCTGTATGTATATACGAAAATAAAATCAGAAGATATAAGGAAATCGTAAACCCTAACTGCTTTGTCGCATGGTAGATTTATAGATGGGTTTTTGGTTTTATTGGATCTCGCTTTGTTTTGAGATAGAAGGCAGATGAATTGTAGGGAGAAAGCCCAAGATTTTATTAATTGAGTCCTGTCAATGGCGAACTAGATGAATATATAAATTTTGTTTTTTAACTACACGAAAAGAAAATTGTTAAAATATGCAAAGGACAACATGAGTTATGTGATCCTATGCTGTAATAAATTTTAAAGGGATTGTCTATTTATGTTTTTGCAATCATTGTCATGTTGTGTTTAATGATGGTTGAAATTGAATTGGGATATTTCTAAAGCTTTGATTATTTGGCTTTGTAGGTTCCCCTGCAATGTCAACTCCTGCTAGGAAGAGATTGATGAGAGATTTTAAGAGGTTGCAGCAAGACCCGCCTGCAGGCATCAGTGGAGCACCTCAAGATAACAACATAATGCTCTGGAATGCTGTGATTTTTGGGTAAGATAAGAAGCCATTCTGGAAAAACTCTTTTCCCTTGCTTCTTCGTCCTTTATTTCCTTGTTTCATTTTTTTTTTCTTTAATAGAATTACAATTTGTTAAGCTATTTTTGTCTGATTTTGATCGCAGTCCTGATGACACTTCATGGGATGGAGGTGAATAATCCTTGCCCTAAAGCCTTTACTCCTAGATCTACGAGCTCATGTTTCCATGCAATTTATTTGCTTCTGAGTTTTTTTTCATGTTTCAATTACCCCATAGAAAGTTCGTGGATTATATGCATCTGTCTCATTTAGCTTCATGAATGTTCAAATGCTGTAGAATTAGATTACTCTATATATGTATTCAAATAACAACCCACTCTGCTTGATCTCACTGTTGAGTGCTGGTTCGAAATTGTGCCTTGTGATGCAAGTGCAAACTGAAATTTATCTTGGTCATTTTCTCATCCAGTCTACTCTAAACATTGTGTTGCATTACATGGCATATTGGTGTGTAACCATGCATTGACATGCAAATATAATATGCTTCATAGCCAAATCTTACATTTTTCAGTAGTTGGACTTCTAAGAATGATCAGAATTATTCATTTTTACGACACAAAATGAGATCAGGTTAAACAAAAACCAAAGCTAGGTAGTTTATGGAGCTCTTGTCAAGTTTCGACATCCTTTTATCGGATCTTGGAGTGGGCAGGTTGTGGGATTTTGTGATGAAACATAAATTTTACTCTTTGAGTGCTGTCGTCTAGATGACGATTTCTAGAATTGTCAAGGACTTTTACACATTGAGGTTATTTTTGTGGGTCGGGATAGCATTTATTGCTTCTTTAGGGTGTTTTGTTTCAAGTGCTTTCTTAAGTATTACCTTGACTTACCACTCGGTGAGACTGGAGTGTCTTTTGCTTTGATCACTTAGCCAGATGACTTATGTCCGAATCTTTGCTTGTACATTCTTCTGTTTCTAATGAAATAATTTTAAAAATGTAAGAGGATTAGCTCTAGTTTGTCTGACTGTAGTCAGACAGTTTTGCCAAAATCAAATAATTTGCCATGATGTGTGACTTGAAGTTGTTAGAATACTTAGGTCCGAGCCCAAGGTGAAGCTGAAGATGAGCAGCTATTTGAGTGGTCTACTTTTTGTTAGCTTGCATGTTTACTGCTGAATCGAGAAAAAAATATTTATTCATAGGCCAGCTACTCAGCCATGTGACCTTGCTGCATAACTTCTGTGAAAATAACAATTGTATGCAATTTTTTGGTTTTTTTATTATTTTGTTTTCATTGCTTCAATAGCCTCATTGTTACAGCTCTTGTAAAAATTAAATCTACATGAATCAAGTTTCTTTTTGAGTTCTCCAGGCACGTTTAAATTGACTCTTCAGTTTTCCGAGGATTATCCAAACAAACCCCCCACAGTGCGATTTGTTTCTCGAATGTTTCATCCAAACAGTAAGTATTTGAATTATCATCAGTTTAGCATTCACATTAATATGACTATCACTTCTTAATCTTTGCTATGAATTCATCAGTTTATGCAGATGGAAGTATCTGTCTGGATATTTTACAGAATCAGTGGAGTCCTATATATGATGTGGCAGCTATACTCACATCTATACAGGTATGGCAGAAATTATGTTATCATTGGATGATATAGCGATTAGTTTATTCTATGTGACCAGTGATATACTCATATATGCTTCATACATTCCTAAATTTGTCTTTCTCAAGGCTCGTGCACTAAAGCATTCATGATGTCGGGTGAGAAGAGATACAATAAGCATCTGGCACTGTGGTAAATTTTTTGAAGAATACTGTCGCTAGAACTAGAAAAAATGGGTTTAGGATCTGTAGAAAATTTTAAAAGAATAAATTGAATGATAGAAAAGAGGACATAACCTGTGAAATAGCCTAGGCACACCCCATTTATGCTAATTAAACCCTAACCCTAATACTTTATTGAAATGTACTCTAATAAATTCACATGCAAATCATTTGGCAACTAAAGAATCTAAACCACAACTATTCTTAACTATATGTGATAACTCAAATTACTAAGGAAATTATTAATTTTCCAAAAACTCCTCCATCAATTCACTTGAGACAACACTGCCCTGAGAACCATGCATGAAAAGAAAAGGAAGGGAGATGGGACCTTCTATAGAAATAAACCATATAGGTGGCCTGCCCTTCACTATGGACTGAATTTTCTGTAATGTGAAAAAGCAATGATCAATTGCTGTCAAAGTATTTTAAAGAAGGGAAAAAAACCCATGGCTTGATATTTTAAAAGATAGTTAAAAAATATTGTGATTGTCAATCCCTAAGAATCCAAACATACAAGGATGAAATAGAAAAAAAAAAGTTAACAAGAAGTAAAAAAACAAAGAACTAGCTGATTCAAGTGAGGTAGCCAAAATTGACGAGGTGGGATCATGCGGATGGGATAGCCAAATAGAAGAAAAAATGATTGGTTGTCTTGTGATTCATGTGACCTAGGCTATAGGACAGGTCGGGTTTCAAAAAAAATGAGAGAGGAATTGACCTGATAAAAAACATGGGTGGAGTTGTGAATTGGTAACCCATGGAAAGCCCAATTAAAACCAGGTCAAAACTTGTTGACTATTTTTCTTTATTTTATTTTATTTTGAAAATGTCATTTTTACATTTCTTATAAAATAAAAAATTGTTTGTCTTGGGCTAACTCGAGTCAATCCACCTGACACATGATTATGTACTTGCCCCGGATCCACTCTAGAAAAATGAGAGAACAACTAAAAAATTTAAATTAAATGGAATTGAAAAGAAAAATCAAATTCACAAAAGAATCAAAATAAAAAATAAAAACAAATCAAGAAAAGTTTGATAAATCCAAGGATGGAATTAAAAATAAATAAAAATTTGACAAAAAGTATAAAAATCAAATGTAGAAATAAAAACATTGAAGACCACAAATGAAATGTCATAAAATGATAGTTTATTTTTTTAATTGCTAGCATGAAATCCAATGGGTAGGAGAGAGAGAAGAGGAAAAGAGAAAGTTTGGTCAGTGACAAACCGTCAATGCAAAAACCACACGCCATCCCATGTGGAAGAGGGTGTCGTGGAGCTTCAAATGTCGTACCAAAAGTACGTGTTCTTCCATCAGACAGTGACTCACGTGCTGTTCAAAGAGCATGGAGCTATCTCGAACACCTCTTCAACCTTTTTTTTTAGTAATTTTAAAAAAGGAGGAAGAATGAATCACTCATAACCCATCTTAATAATATCAGAAAAGCAATAGGAAATGACAAAAACACCACTAGACAGCTTGCAAGTTGTGTTTGTAGGGAAGGGGTAAAATGGTACATTTACTGTGTAAAGCACAGTACCCTGTAAGTGTGTGCCATTGAACATGCATGGAAGACATCTTGATGCAGGACAACCATGGGGGCTGTTCTGGATCTGATTTTCAGGTGCTGTTTAGGCTTTTGATTGATGTGGATTTCTGATGGAATATAAAGATGTGGAACAGATTTTCCAGCAAACTTTGAAAATATTAAAATACCCCGGCATTCTAGAATCTAAACAGATTACATAGATCTTATTATTTTGTCTCCTGCATCAAAACTTGTATGATTTCCACATTGTGCTCCCTTTCCTTTCCCAGAAATGGTAAAACACGGTCCTTTCTGCCAGTTAAGCTTTGGTATAAGAGTGCATAGAAATCCTTAAAAAACTGCTGACATGTAAGTTCTTATAATAGAACACCTGGGATAGTTTGAAAATCAACATTCAGATGTAGAATGCTGGATCAGATGAACACAGGATGCTTGGTGGTAGCAATATTTGATGAAATTGGACAATAATGAACTCATTTATCTGACACTAGTTTGGACTTTGATTGCCTTTGAGTTGTATTTCTTAAAGGGATTTTAAAGACTTGAACACGTGAAAGGAACAAGCTTCAATTTCTTGACTGGGAACTTGAATGAGACATGCCATTCTTTGTGGATGCTCTTTACCCTTTATAGCACTAGTTAAACAATCTACTTGCCCCTCTCCATCATATGATTGTTTACATTGTATTTAATTTACTCAGTACTGTAGAATTCGGATCCAAAAACATCATAAATTTACTCGTCATTTGTTACTCGTATACTGGCAATAACATAGCATCCCATAATGATTTGCTTTGAGTAATTTTACTGCATTCTGGTGATTGAGCTGTACATTTACTTGTTTCAGTCATTGCTCTGTGACCCCAACCCCAACTCGCCTGCAAACTCAGAAGCCGCTCGGATGTTCAGTGAAAACAAGCGGGAGTACAACCGGAGAGTGAGGGAAATTGTTGAGCAGAGCTGGACGGCAGACTAAAACTCGAGATGACTCTCTCTCAAGGCAGTCCCAAGTCTGAAGGTTTCAAGGCATGTCTTCAACATTTCCGCTGTTAAGAATCGTGTAATCTTATCGACTTTTATCCGCTTTCGTCCCTGTTTCAAATGCTCTGTACCTTGGTGTCGTTTTCTCCATTTTATGCCTGGGTAAAAAAAAGAAATTTGTGTATCAATTTGCATAGCATTGTTGTTGAATCCTTCATGCTTCAATATAGAAGTTAGTTTGCCTTAAATTGCAAAAGCAAATAGTGGAATTTCCTCCTTTGCTAGCACATTGCACGAGGCGTAGCTAGTGGTAATTTATTAATTACTTTCTACTATTTATTTATTTTGAAGAAAGAGATGGATATAAAAAGAAAAAGAGATACTATACAATTCATGATTTTTCAAAAGTAATAAGAAAGAATGCTGTATCTTTTTTACTTTTATAAATGGATTTCAAGAAATAACCAATAAGATGTCACTGCTATTTATTCCATGAGCGTTCAGAGTATTTTTTTTAAAAAAAAGATTATTTTATTTAATTATATAATTTTTCTAAAAGGTTACTTCCATCAATTTTTCTTCCATTTATGTAAATTTCATTTATAGAGTTTGCGCGTCAAATTATTATATAGGATGTGCAGAGCAATAGTGGACCACTTCAATCCAACAACCTTTACTAACAAAATAAATAAATTTGAACAATTCATCATCACTGGTAATTTTACAATATCAGACACGAGACAAATTCAAATTTTGAACCCACACTTGTGACCAATGAAGCAAAGATCACATAAACATCTTCATCTTAAACCCCCCCTCTTAGGCTCTTACATTTAAAAGGAAAAGACCCACTGGAAAAAAAGGGAAGATAAAACCAAAAAGAGTAGGAGAATGAAATGGTTCAGCAATTTGTTGTGGCATGTCTGTGTAATTGGTTTAGGTCAAACTGATCTCTTCCAGTGGCGGAGCATCCTGAAATTGTGACAGGAAGAAAGAAGCTCGTCAGCAGGAATAAAAATCGATAGTCGTACTCATAAACAACTTAAGCATTCACAGCAAAACACGGTTTGTGTACAACGGACAGTTTACCATGTTTTCTTTGTTCTCTTCAGGTGTAATCGCAGCAGCAGTAGGGCTATTTGTACCACCACCTGTAAATGCATTGAACCCTTTAAGTTAAATGCATCCAGGAATTGCAAAAAGAAATCAATGTGCAAGCTCTGCCTTACCTTTTTCAGCAGCAGATTTCTTTTCCTGCTTCTTGATCTTGATCTTGGTTGTTTCTTCCTTGCTACCCTTCTGGGGTTTCTTCTGTACCCTACGACCCGCGGTGTCTGAAACAGTCCTTGAGTTTTCAGTACTCTTGTTCAAAGAACTCCCCGTAGTCCTGATTGCTGTAGTGTTCTTCCTCTGAAAAGTCTCCTTGTTGGTTGATTCTGTCACTATGGAAACTTGAGCCGCGTCAGCATTTAAGGACCTGGGCCTCAGTTTCCTTGTCCCCGTTACAGAAAGAGAGCTGTGGACTTCATCATCAGATGATCGAGTTGTGTCTTCTGGTAGCACTTGAGAACAGGTTTCCGAGACCCGAGCCTGTTCTTGATGATCTGAAATATTGTAGCTTTCAAATAATTCTTTCACTGATTCCCCAAACTCACTGAGATCGTGACGACCAACATACGATTTCAGCTCATTTCGCAACCTTTGAATTTGGACCGGCTGCATGTATCAAAGCATCCCATGTTAACTCATGAAAAGAAAACAAAATTAAGGAAAATAGCAGAGAATATAAGACCGCAACAAAAAAAAAAAAAAGTCATACCTCACATCCAGCTTCCAAGGCAAGTTTGAAGAAAGCAAGAGAAATTGAATGCTTAGCAACAGATTCGGATATCTTAATTTGTGAGAGCCAATAGGAAGCTAAAGCGATCGCGTTGAATTTCTTTCGGGTTGAAGCCATGGAAGCATTAGAAAGCGGGGTGTCATTTTTTGTAGCAGATCTCTTGACTCTAGTCTCAGATATCGGGGTGATGTTCCCTGCAGTTGCTGGTGGTTTCAGAGCAGTAGCGGCCACTGACTTGGGAGGAACAGATAACCTTCTTCTAGGCGGCCTTGCAGATTTGTCCTCGCCGGACAGTTGAAGAACACTCACACTTTTACTTAAAGTTGACGGAGCCCTGTCCATGGATAACAATAAACACAACTCAGGTCAGGAGTAAAAATCATCATTAATTTATGACTATCACTTCTTAATCTTTGCTATGAATTCATCAGTTTATGCAGATGGAAGTATCTGTCTGGATATTTTACAGAATCAGTGGAGTCCAATATATGATGTGGCAGCTATACTCACATCTATACAGGTATGGCAGAAATTATGTTATCATTGGATGATATAGCGATTAGTTTATTCTATGTGACCGGTGATATACTCATATATGCTTCATACATTCCTAAATTTGTCTTTCTCAAGGCTCGTGCACTAAAGCATTCATGATGTAGGGTGGGAAGAGATACAATAAGCATCTGGCACTGTGGTAAATTTTTTGAAGAATACTGTCGCTAGAACTAGAAAAAATGGGTTTAGGATCTGTAGAAAATTTTAAAAGAATAAATTGAATGATAGAAAAGAAGACATAACCTGTGAAATAGCCTAGGCACACCCCATTTATGCTAATTAAACCCTAACCCTAATACTTTATTGAAATGCACTCTAGTAAATTCACATGCATTCACATTAATATCATCAGTTTAGCATTCACATTAATATGACTATCACTTCTTAATCTTTGCTATGAATTCATCAGTTTATGCAGATGGAAGTTGATGGAGCCCTGTCCATGGATAACAATAAACACAACTCAGGCCAGGAGTAAAAATCAGTTAAATTTAGTTAAATGTAAGAAAAAAAAATTATAAGAACGCACCTCCTGGGAGCAGAGGAAGGGATGGAGACTTGTGGTTTTTCCTTGTCCTCCCTGGATGTTGATTTGGAAGCAGATCTCAGTGGATACCTTAACTTTGATTTTCCTGATTTCCATTACACCCAAATTAGAAAAAAAAAAAAGAAAAAAAAAAGAGCAACGAAGAGATTAGAGGAATGGTGGTATGAACCTGCAAGAACACCAGCAGACTGCTGCTCTAATGCTTCCATTTCTTTGATTTTGTGAAGTGATCTTCTTTCTGAAGCTAATTGAAACGCGCACTCCCTCTTCAAGAATTTTGATGGGTTTTTTCTTCTTTTTGTCGTTCTTTCTTTCAAACTGAAAATATGACAGTCCGCAAGGAAGGGGTTTCGTCCATTTAAACTAGGAAAGTACGCTCTGTCCCTACTTTTAACCACTCTAATAATATGTGTGTGTGTGGTTTTCTAAAAAAAATTATTAAAAAAAATGAGATAACCATTTGGCTTCTATCTCTTTCTATTCCCTGATTTCTGTCAAGAGATGCTGGTTTCAGACACGTGGCGAGTAAAGAGAGGGGGATTATCTGGTGGCTTTGAGAATGGGATTGAAGCAGCAAGGCAAATTAAATTATTAATTAATAAAAAACAAGAAGAAGACTTTGATATGGAATTGGAGGGAATAAAGGGATCAAGAGACGGTAACGGTCTAAAATTAAGTGGGTGGGAGGGACCTACCAAAGGCTAAGAACGGCAAGGCGCTTCATGTTCGTGGAGTACAACTGCCCCCATCAAACGCTCGTCAGTTAGTTTTTCGAATTTCAAAATTTCAAATCCTGTGCCTGCCGTCCGCTCAAACTTCACTTCAAATTTTAGAGTTCATACATGTGTTTTATATATACTAGTTATATTACTCGTGCGTTGCCGCACGTATTTTTATGTATATAATTTAACATAATTAAATTTATAACGATAAATTTATATGATATAATTTATCCATATTTATTTTTCAGACTAGATGCGCTGGGCTTTTGGTAAACTAATTTTTGATCATTATAGATTCATTACTATTCAACTTCTACCCTCGAAGTTTACTAGTATTATTCCTACAAGGCTTAAATAGCTGTAATTTCTCCCTTTTACTACCGTGTATCCGTTTGGGGTGCACATTTTGAGACACAGTTTGGATTTTGTTTTGCTTAAATTTATTTATATATTTTTATATTATCTTGGATGGGTTAATATTAAAAATAAAAATAATTTTATTTTAATATATTTTAGCTAAAAATCACTTTAAGTAACTCTTTTTCTTAGAAATGCAGAAGCAAATAAATTCCATGTTTGTTGCTATTATTTGAGTGTGGGGCCTGTATGGAATCCATATAAGTTTATTTATTTATTTATACTTTTAAGTACATATTATAATAAATTAATATTTTTTAAAAATAATTTTTTTATGTAAATAGTTTTATTGCTAATTGAGTATACTACACACTTTGTTGTGATCTAGTTAGGTAACAACAAACAATCATAGTAATTATTAAAATTAAATCAAACACACAGTAAATTATTAGAAAATAATGCACTTAATTTTAATAATAATTTGTTTTTTTTTCTACTTTTATGTCAAGTATCTCTTAAAATACTCCATAAATATAGTAATATCCTTGAAAAGACTTGAAAAAGTTTTTAAGCCATTTAGGGCCTGTTTGGGAGAGCGGTAGCGGTTGCGGTTGTGGTTGGAAAAATGGAGTTTTGAAAATGGAGTTTTGAAAATGGAGTTTTTAAAAATGGAAAGTGTTTGGTTAAAACTGTGGTTGAGTTGAAGGTTGAAGAAAAAGGAGTTTTGGTGTTTGGTTTCCAAACTTTACAAACTGCTTTTAACTTGGGAAATTACTTAAAAGGGCATGGAAATATACACACACATTTATTTATATATATTTATATTATATTAATACTCATAATTTTAATAATAATAATAATATAATATTATTTTATTATTTTAATATTAATATTTTATATTATTATTTTATTTTAATATTAAAAAATATTAATAGTTTAAAAACAAAATGAACACATTAACAAATAACCAATAAGTTCAAACACAATTAATTGAAATACATTTCATTACAAAAAATTCAATCAAATTAATCACAAATTAATACCCCTATTTTTTATGCTAAATTTGCTAACTATTATTATTATTATATAATTATATAATATACTAATAATTAGTATAAAATCCCCCCACCCCACCACATACCCGTCCGTTCCTTTCCATCTCAAACATAAAAAACCCTACCATCCTTCTCTTCTACCTCTTGCACCGCCGCCCTCCACCCACCCACCCAAAAAAGAAGCCAAAAACCAAACCAACACCTTAAAATCTCCGACTTCCTCAAATTTATCTACCATCCTTAATAAATCCCATTTCCTTAATAATATCTCACATGGGTATCCTTAAAATCCCTCAAACTCAAATGGGTTTGCTTTAAAATCATACAAAATGCATTGCTTCTCTACTGAACTGGGTTTTGCTGTTACATTTACTTAAAATCACTCCACTTTCCTCTCCTTTTAAAATAAGGAGAGGCTCCCAGGTATCTTTTCTTGCTTTGTTTTTTTGAATTGTTTCAATTTTTCAGTTCATTGTTCGTCACTTTGTGTTGTTGTGTTCTCATTGTTCAGTTTCATTGTTTACTTTTCAGTCCAACGGTACAATTCCAACGGTCATGTGCATGTGAGAAGCATCTTGCAGCTAAAGTTGCAGAGGAGAGCAAAGTTAAGAGATGGGAGGAGGGGCAGACGAGAGGATAAAGTAGGCTTTTTTTTTCAACGGTTATTTTTCCTATTTGAAATGTGTATCGTCGTTTCAATTAAGCCGGATCGCAATCTGAAAAGCTCCAAATTCCAGCTTTTCTTCAAACGGCGTTTCGGAGAGAATTTGGTGTGGGTCCCATGGTTTAAATGGTGTTTTGATTTTTACCAAACAGCAAAATTGCATCCCGTTTGGCAAACGCTGAACGCACCACGTTGCCAAACGGGTGCTTAATGGCTAGGGGTAATATTGGAATCTTTGGTAAGAAGAAGTTTTATACTGACAAAATCTGAAATATAGGGGGTGAAAGCAGAATTTTGAAGAATCTATAAGGGCGAACTTTGATCCTAGTTTTTTTTAAGTTTTTTTTTTTTTAAAAAAACTAGTTCAGTATAGAGTCACAGTAGAGAGTAAAGCAGAGAGTGAGAGGGAAAAAAGGAAAAAAGGGAAAAAGGAAGAAGAAGCAGCTCTCGGCAGATCACAGAGGCATCTGTTTTTCCATTATTTTCAAGCTCTCCATACTTACTGACGGACGGTGCGTACTCTCTCACTTTTTTTTATTATGATTTTTGATTCTGTAATTGAAGCTGAGATTGTTGCTGCTCGTAAATGGTAATGTTTTGATGCATTAAGGAATGGAAATGATAGGTTTGTGGTCTTAAAAAAAGCACATTTTTCAGGTAACTAACAGATCTGGTTCATATCCAACTCGTTTTGCTTTTCTACAACTAGTTTGGTTCGAGTAGACGGAGTGTTTTTGCGAGAGTGTGTTTTCTTGTTAGAAAAAAAAAATTAAAAGAAAAGGAAAGGATTATGTTTTCTCCTTGTTAAAATCAACAGCATTATTAATGGATTATAGTGGGAGGGATTTGGTTCGGAGCTTGCAGTTTATAAATGTTTGACACGTGATGGGCGCAGGGCTTTCTGCTCCTGTTTATTCAACTGCTATGGGAAGAAAATCACCTGCGAAATGGATCAAGACTGTTTTGTTTGGAAAGAAGCCTTCCAAATCTTTCACAGTGAAAGGAAGGGAGGTAATTACTACCCACTCACTCCTTGTTAATATCATGTTGCCTGCCTTAACTTTCTCAACCTTTGATTCAATCATATATCATGCAATTAGTTTGGAAAAAAGAAGAGATAATGTTGGTGCAACTAAAGCTTTACATTAGTTTGACATCCTTTATTAACTCTTGATCATAGCTATAATCGGACTCTTGATCATAGCTATAATCGGACTCTTGATCCTTGCCATGTTGTACTCATCAAGGTGAACATTCTTGGTTACACTATTGCACCCCAATTGACAAGTTTTACATTCGAACAAAATCATACCTACAAATTCTGCTTTTGAACTTTGATTGCTATGTGCAGAGACCTGCAAGTGAGAAAGAGACATTGGTTTCTGTCAGGGCTGTGGAAGCTGATGTGACCTCAGTTCCTCCCGTGGTCATGCAGACAACCCCCACTAGCACAAATATCACTGAAAGGACGTTAGAACCAGAGAGCAGGGAAACTACGGAGTTATCACAAGATGGGGGTGTATTGTCAACTGGAAATCAAGATGCAAATTATTCTCAAGTATACACTCCTGATGATGCACCATCAAATGCTGATAAAATAAGGCTTGATGAAGCTGCAACAATGGCACAAGCTGCATTTAGGGGTTACTTGGTAATTTTTGTGTTATTTTATTATTACTGTTGTGGATATTTAAGTAATTTGTTGTAACATTATTAAAATTATGTCTCTTGCTTTTGGTAATGGTTGTGTGGCATCTGTTTTCAAGCTTTGTTCGCCTACTGCACAAACGCAATTGCCTTAAA
Source organism: Salix caprea (assembly GCA_964035475.1). Taxonomy (NCBI): domain Eukaryota; kingdom Viridiplantae; phylum Streptophyta; class Magnoliopsida; order Malpighiales; family Salicaceae; genus Salix; species Salix caprea. The sequence goes on along the minus strand of OZ037753.1, from coordinate 9,204,225 downwards.
ATTAGATACAGTTTTATATGGATAATTTTCTTTGGCTCATCATTTTGTTCTTGTGGGTCTTCATTTTTGCTTAAAAAAATATTGAATCTTGTAAAGTTAGCCTGGTGGTGAAGCATCTAATGTGGTGTAGCAAGCATGAGGGTGACATTAACTAAATCTCTAATTGCTGAAATGATTCTTAGTTGATCTTGTATCCATTTCTTGTTGTAGCTGTTGCAATATGTCGTCTATTTGCTGATACAGCTTGTCAAATCATGTTTTGTAGAGGTTTTACAATCACTGATATAAGTTTATTTTGTGAAGGCTCGTCGGGCATTTCGGGCTCTTAAAGGCATAATAAGGCTTCAAGCTCTTATCCGTGGACACTTGGTTAGAAGGCAAGCTGTTGCTACTCTCTGCTGTGTGCTGGGAGTTGTCAAGTTACAGGCACTTGCACGAGGAAGAATGGTTAGGAATTCCGAGATTGGCAATGAGGTTCATAAAATATGTAGCCTAGTGAAGCCACCGGTAAATTCTTAAAAAACCAAACCAACAATCACTCATTTTTCCTTGTGCAATTATTGGGAAAATGTCTTTCCTCTTGTCTCATTTGAGCACCTATTTAAAATAATCTGATGTTTGAGTCAAGTATATGAATTTAGTTTTCCTTCTTCTTTTTGCACTTTGGGTGGGCTTGTGGCACTTCCAAGTGGTGTGGGAGTGCAGTGTAAACTCAGAATCAAAACTTCTTTCTTGAAGAATGTCCACGAATAGCATTAACAAATAACCAGCCTTATTGTTTAAGAATGTAGACCATTAACAAGTTTATTATTGCAAGTTTTCAAAGATTATCAAGGCTGCTGAAATCTCAGGGTTTTAATTTTGAATATATCAAACGTCATCCTGTGGAAATCTTATATGAGACTTTTGGACTCTTGCATTCTCTATTGGCAATGAGGTTCATAAAATATGTAGCCTAGTGAAGCCACTGGTAAATTCTTAAAAAACCAAACCAACAATCACTCATCTTTCCTTGTGCAATTATTGGGAAAATGTCTTTCCTCTTGTCTCATTTGAGCACCTGTTTAAAATAATCTGATGTTTGAGTCAAGTATATGAATGTAGTTTTCCTTCTTCTTTTTGCACTTTGGGTGGGCTTGTGGCACTTCCAAGTGGTGTGGGAGTGCAGTGTAAACTCAGAATCAAAACTTCTTTCTTGAAGAATGTCCATGAATAGCATTAACAAATAACCAGCCTTATTGTTTAAGAATGTAGACCATTAACAAGTTTATTATTGCAAGTTTTCAAAGATTATCAAGGCTGCTGAAATCTCAGGGTTTTAATTTTGAATATATCAAACGCCATCCTGTGGAAATCTTATATGAGACTTTTGGACTCTTGCATTCTCTTTTGAGTTTTGAAATTTTTAATGAGCAGGACACAGTTATATAACATGAAAAGTGAATATGAGCATGATTCATTTTTGTTGCAGTTCTTCCAAGAGTAGTAAATTTAACTAGTTTTAAAGAAACTACACAAAGTTAAATAAACACATTGGCATTCAATGATTTCTGAATTATAGTGCTTACTTCTGAATAACAATTGTTTGTGAGTCTCCAATTCCTTTTATTTTCTTATCTGCCTTGTATCTAGTCAAATTATATTGTTGATTGTTTTGCTTGCTCTCTTTTTATCGTTAATTCAGCTTTCACTCGTGTATCAGAAGGGCATCCTTGCAGATTCTAATGGAGTTGTTATCCAAACGGCCAAGCTGTCATCGAATGCTTTTGTTCGCAAGGTATGGATAGAACAATGATTTGATTGTATTATATTACATAGTGGCTGAATTTTTGTACAAAAACGCCCCTCTAGAAGGAAATATTGAGAAAAGCCCGAGGATGTGCGTTCTATGTGCCTATGGTTTTATTTATTTTTTTATCATTCCAATGATAAATAGCTCCTTGTGGCTATGGATAGAATCAACAAAAACCTTAATGAAACCAGATATTGTTAGGATTAACATGAGTGCATATCTGGCTTCTTGATAACAATCCTGACTATTCTCTACGAGAAAAAAGAACCACCACCATGACAAGTTTAACACAGGAACTGTGATTTGATTTGATTTACCCATTTACTTCTGATATGTAAAGCATAAAAATATGCGTATGTAAGCTCCAATGGGTACCAGCCATTCATCAAATGCAATAGAAAATTCCAAATACTTTTCCTATATATCATATGAACTACTTCCACAGTTAATGCATAAAACTAAGTAGTCATCAATAGTGAAAAACTATCCAGTAGGCCTTGGGTGTATAGTTCTAACTTTTAAGTCAAAAATCCTTCAGAGGGTTGGGATTTTATTCTCTCCCTTCAACTGCTCTTTTCTTTTGCTCTCCACAAAATCCGAAATATTACTATAGATTTAAAATCCCATATTTCTTATTTTCCTGTAATAAAAAAGTCCACAATCTCTTCTTGGCCTAGCATTATGATCTTGATTTGCTGAACCACATCTTTTTGTGATCTTACAAAGGTATTGAAAGAAATGGTTTTCAATATTTTCATGAGTAACTTGTGGTCAGGGTTGGCAATCACATAATTAGATTCATATCCATTTCTGTTAATCTGTGCTCTCTCATAAAGGAAGTTTTAGGCACAAAATCTTAATAAGAGGGATACCTATCCTTAAAATTCAATTGTTTTCAAGGATGTCTGCAAAATTTGGTAATTAGAGATATTCTTTAGTGATAAGAAATGCCATGAATATCATCATTTTTACCTGTTTTATGAGATCCTGAAGAAACAATTCACTCCAGTCTTTTGAATATGGGAAAGGGACAGGTGTTGCATCTTCCATGTAACTCAGGTCTATGTGCATGCAGAGCTTTCCACATATAAAAATGAAATAAACACGAAAGGTTCTTTAAAATTATTTGTGGTGCTTGCACAGGAATTGGGGAAATTTAGCAGTAATCAGTTAGAAAACATGCATGGATTTGAAGAACCCTTTTCATTTGTGGTGCCTGCACTGGGATCAAGGATACTTAGCAGTTATCAATTAGAAAACATGCATGATTTTTAATAACAACCCTTTCCATTTGATCTCTGATGGGACTGTTTCTCCAGCTTCTTGCTTCATCACCTAAGGTGATGCCTTTGCAACTTCCCTATGATTCTATGGAGCCGAACTCAGTTGCAAACTGGTTAGAATGCTGGACATCTTCCTGTTTCTGGAAACCAGCTCCCCGAGCAAAGAAAATTCCTCATTCAAAAATTAAGAGAAGGTATAGTAATGGTCAAATAGTGGAAGCTGAAACTGGTAGGCCAAAGCGCAGTGTTCGGAGGGTCCCTGCAGCAAATTTTGATAGCACCTCAGTACAAGCAACCTCTGAACTTGAGAAACCCAAGCGCAATTTGAGGAAAGCTTCAAGCAATCCAGCTGATTCAGTGCAGGAAAGTCCACAAATTGAGCTTGAAAAGGTAAAACGCAACTTACAAAAGGTTAATAACCATGTGGTAGAAAACTCTGCTCATTCAGAGGTTGAAATTGAAAAGCCAAAGCAAACTCTGGAAAAGTTAACTGGCACTTCAGGTGATAATGTTTTGGGATGGAGCGCAAGTAATTCTGCCGAGAAGATGAAGAATGAAACTACCTTGACAACACCCATTGTGCTTGATGTGGAGAAGAATGAACCAAACTTGATGTCCACGTTGCCTGATGCAGAGACTGCTGAAGAGCCTTTAGAAATGATCAAGGCATCGGAATCATCACATGAAGATCAAGCTGTAGTAGAATCTAAAGCTTCAGTTGATACTGATGGTAAAGGTGAGAATACTCCTCAACTAAATGGGCAATCCAAACACAAGGATGATCCAGAAATCAATGAAAATCACAAAACTGCAAAGAAAGCTTCAGTTGCAGTGAAACTAGAACGTGCTGAGAATGGAATACAGTGCAGTCCTACCCTCCCTAGCTATATGGCAGCAACTGAATCTGCAAAGGCAAAACTGAGACTACAAGGTTCCCCAAGATTTAGCCAAGATGGGGTTGAGAAAAATAATGTCACCCGGCGTCATTCTCTGCCATCTTCAACTAATAGCAAAATCAGCTCTGAGTCCCCAAGGACACAAAAAGCAGTTCATGGTAGTGGCAAAGGAGGGAACAAGAGTGATAGGTCTTTATTATCTTCAAGAGATGGAAATGGTAAAGTGTTTGCTTGCCCCTAAAATCAACAAGTCTTGTTTTTTAATGGATGCGTACTTGATTTAGTAGTGAAAATAATTGAGCAATTGTTTTGCAAGTTTTAACTGCTAAGCATTATAGTTACCTTTAAGGGATCAATAAGCATGTGTTTGTCATGTTTCAATGCTCCAAGTCTCCTAAAAATCAAATACCATGTGAAATTGCCTGTTGTCTGGAACTTCAGCTAAACATGAAAGCTTATCTTGTCACTTTTAGAAGATATTTCAATTGAGTAAATGTTCAATTTGTTATCATAATCACTAATTAGAACTTTTTTCAATTTGACATGAGCAATTCAGCTTTTTGTAAGCTTTAAGAGCTCGATTTTGTTGTACAATATGAACTTGATGATGCTGTTCTTCCTCCTTTTTGTTTTTTTGGTCATGCAGCAAAGGGAACCCAGCCAGAGTGGAGGAGGTGATTGTGGAACATTGCGACCTTACAAGGAGATAGCATAAGGTCGCATATTTCATCTGTGGTTTATCTTATTATATCTTTGGTTCAAGATGATGTTGTAGCAGTGAAATTTAGTATGATAGTCTTCTTGCAGGTTCACATCATAGTATTCTTGTATTCTTGTAATCTCTGCCTTGTTTTCTCGTACTCATGTTTTTTATTTTATTTGGGTGTAACGGAAACAGAAATATCAAAGTTAAGGCCACTGAGATCCGTGGAAAAACCACAAGTCTCCATCCCTTACTCTGCTCCCAGGAGGTGCGTGTTTGTGCTTCTTATAATTGTTTTTCTTACATTTAACTAAACTAACTGATTTTTACTGGATGTGTCTTTTGCAGGGCTCCGTCAACTAAAAGTGTGGGTGTTATTCAACTCTCCGATGAGGACACATCTGCAAGGCTGCCGCCTAGAAGAAGGCTATCTATTACTCCGAAGTTAGTGGCCGCTACTGCTCTGAAACCACCAGCAGGGAACTTCACCACCCCGATATCTGAGAGAGTCAAGAGATCCGCCAAAAAAAATGTCACCCCTCTTTCGAATGCTTCCATGCCTTCAACGCATAAGAAATTCAACACGATCGTTTCAGCTTCATACTGGCTCTTACAAATTAAGGTATCTGAATCTGCTGCTAAGCATTCGATTTCGCTTGCTCTCTTCAAGCTTGCCTTGGAAGCTGGATGTGAGGTGTAGCTCTTTTTTTTTTTGTCGAGGTCTTATATTCTCTGCCTTTGTTTTCATTTTATGAGTTAACATGTGATGGGATGCTCTGATACATGCAGCCCGTGCAAATTCAACGATTGCGTAATGAGCTAAAATCATACATCGGGCGTCACGACCTCTGTGATTTTGGGGAATCAATAAAAGACTTGTATGAGAGCTACAACATTCCAGGCCATCAAGAATAGGCTCGGGTCTCGGAAATATGTTATCATGTGTTGCCTGAAACTAGATCATCTGGTGATAAAGTTCACAGCTCTCTTTCGAGGAAATTGAGGCCCAGGTCCTTAAATACTGCTGTCTCTCAAGTTTCAGAGAAGAACTCCACGGCAACCAGGATTAGGGGGGTTCTTTGAACAAGTATTTTCAAAGAACCCCCCCTAATCCCTGTTGCCGTGGAGTTCTTCTCTGAAACTTGAGAGACAGCAGTATTTAACGACCTGGGCCTCAATTTCCTCGAAAGAGAGCTGTGAACTTTATCACCAGATGATCTAGTTTCAGGCAGCACATGATAACATGTTTCCGAGACCGGAGCCTGTTCTTGATGGCCTGTAATGTTGTAGCTCTCATACAAGTCTTTTATTGATTCCCCAAAATCACCGAGGTCGTGACGCCCGACGTATGATTTCAGCTCATTACGCAATCGTTGAATTTGCACGGGCTGCATGTATCAGAGCATGTTAGCTCATAAAATGAAAACAAAGGCAGATAATATAAGACCTCGAAAAGAAAAAAAGCCACACCTCACATCCAGCTTCCAAGGCAAGCGAAATCGAATGCTTAGCAGCAGATTCAGATACCTTAATTTGTAAGAGCCAGTATGAAGCGATCGTGTTGAATTTCTTACACGTTGAAGGCATGGAAGCATTCGAAAGAGGGGTGTCATTTTTTTTGGCAGAACCCGAAAACCCGTTCTGGGAAACCTCGAAACATAGACAATTATCTTGTAGGAGAAAAGTCACAACAATTCATGCCCTCTGTTACAAAACTCCAGAGGAGATACTTAAGGAATGAGCTCAATTTTGATGGGGTGTAATATATGCCAGTTTCGAGGAATTACACATGTTTTAAGGAATGAGCTGTTGAACTAATCGCACCGTGGGTCACCTTGAGCGCATTTTTCTTTGTTGTCTTTCTTCAAAGTGATCACAATAATATATTGAGCTGGGCTCATCCCTTGCTTACATCTCTGTAAATTGATTCGCAACTGGGAGATTAGTTCAACAGCTATAAATTATTGGCTCATCAAGGCCATTTCGTCTCTTTTTAATACTTGCGCAAAATGGCCTCTTCACTTATTACTGAATAATTATGTATTATCGGCTGCGCATCAATGAAGCAATGAGAAACGACTGAACATGCATTAATTAAAATGACTGAACATGTATTAATTAATGGATACATCTATAATTGACACTAATACATTTTTGATTTCCCTGCAAAACGTGATAAAGTATTTATACATACAGGTTCATCATGGGATTAATAGCCTAGCCAAATTATGAATACTTTATCATAAGTGGCTCATCATGGGATTAAGTACTTATACATAATGAGAAACAACACCAAATGGCCTCTTCACTTCAAACTCCTCAATTCCAATACGATGAATTGGGGTTGGGGTTGGGGTTGGGGTCACAGAGCAACGACTGAAACAAGTAAATGTACAGCTCAATCACCAGAATGCAGTAAGATTACTCAAAGCAAATCATTATGGGATGCTATGTTATTGCCAGTATACGAGTAACAAATGATGAGTAAATTTATGATGTTTTTGGATCCGAACTCTACAGTACTGAGTAAATTAAATACAATGTAAGCAATCATATGATGGAGAGGGGCAGGTAGATTGTATAGTTACTAGTGCTATAAAGGGTAAAGAGCATCCACAAAGAATGACATGTCTCATTCAAGTTCCTAGTCAAACTGTTGGTGAAACGATCATCTGCTGGTATTAAACATAAAACTTATGACTGATAGCAAACAAAGCTGTTAATTAGGCTGGCTTTGTTTCTACTGTATAACCCTTAGAAATGTATGAGGGTACTTTATAATCATATTGACAATTATAGACAAGTCAAGATAATTGTCAATTTTTTACAGCATGGAGAGGGTCAGGTAGACTCGTCTTTATAATTTAAGCAATCTAAAGATATTCCATCTTCAATCTCCAACCACTTGACCAATACCAAAGAAACCTCACTTTTCCATAAAGAATGCCGTGAACATATATAATCCCATCAAATTATGAAGCTATACATCTGAAAACTCGCATTGACTATGTGAAACCAAATAACGAGAATTCAATAATTTCATTGAAAAAGGGGTTCAAATCAAGAGTTCATGTCTCCAATCAACCCATGAATTCAAAGAAGATCGTCAAGTACACATGAAAGCTTTCCAAAATGTAGAGTCTTACAATTTGGTCAAGTCCTTATGCTTGCGTTCAACAGCAAACTACGTACGACATGTTAATTCTATCTTCGTTGGTCGACTCTCAAAGAGATTGACAAGTTCCAACCTCAATCAATTCGGAGTTCATCACTGTCGAAGACTGTTTCAGCAAGCACTAATAATCAACGAGACGGAGATTCATTCACATTTGATTGAAACTAACAAAAACCCAAGTGCTATTCTAATTTGTCTTTTGGTTGTATAATCAAATCCATTATTTCTTCATTTTTATCTTTTTTTTTTTAAATTATCTATTATATAATTCTTATATTATTTGTTCGATGAATCATTGTTCTCTAAATTTGTCCTATTAATATAATTATAATTTTTATTTTGTATCAAATTTCAATGTTGAATAAAAATGATCACGCCTTGGAAGTGGATTCTAATCTTCAAAAACTCTCTAATATCTTCATCTCAAGAGTTTCGGTCTTCAATCCACCCGTCAAGTCCTTATGTTTGAAGATTGATCATAGCTCCTATTGGCTTAATTAATGGATTGCGTACACCAACAATTCGGAGTTCATCACTCTCAAAGACTAAATAATCAACGGGACCAAATTCCATTACATTTAATTTAAAATATAACCACAAAAGCCGACTGCTATGATAATTTTTCCTAGCTTATATGTTTAAAGCTATACAAACATAACATGAGAGAAAAAGATTTTTAAGACAACTTACTTGTTTATTTAAATACTATATAAATATAAAAGTCATTTTATTATTAAAAATATTTAATAATGATACATAATTATTATTCGTAGTTAACATTGAGAGGTGTTCAAAAACAAAGGATTAATTGAATATATTCTGAAAACATGACGGGAGAGATTCTCTCATGTTCTCTACTTTTATGCTTGCTTACGTTCACTAAATCTAAATTATAAATTCAAATTCAAAAGAGAGAGGTTATTGTACATGTTCTATGTTTAAGATAGAATTCAACATTAATTTCTAACATAAGAGAAGAGGTTGTCTATAACAATATTTGTAAAACCACTGTCTTGTTGTGGTGTTCTGTATTCATTTAAATAGAGTGTATAGAGAAGATAATTAAGGAAGATAATTACAAGAGATAATTACAAATTAAAATCAAATCATATCTCCTAAACTATAGCTTCTGTAATCACGGAGGATTACACAAATCAATTCTTGATTTGCTGTGATTCTCTACAGCCCCCCGCAAGCTAAGAGTGGGATTAACACAAACTTGTAGCTTGGACCGAAAAAAGACAAAGAGATTCTTGGAGACACTTTTGGTGAAGACATACATTAGTCCTAATTTTAGGACAATACAACAAGACCAGAAAGTGCCATATTGGATGAGAATAATGCCATCCTTAAAACCATTATTAATATTTGTGGTTTAGATTCTTTAATACCAAAAACTTTTAATTTAAAATAAAATAAACGACATCAAAAATTTTCAACATTGGGAGAATTGATCATAAGCCACTCTTATCTTTTATAAGGGCTAGAACATAAGGATGAACACTCCCACAAAATCATACAATGTTAGTGAAAAGACGTTGGCTAATGAAGGAATATTCATAATTAATGTCAATAAACTTGATGATTTTACAAGTTAATATAATCTATAATAGAGAATCATAATCTCATATTTTGATATAATAGAGAATCATAATCTTAATATTTATAAATAAATAGTATAATTAATGTGATGCACTCACGTACTACCATGTACTACCAATGGTGGTGAATTTACAGATGCTGGCTTATGTGGAAATTGAAATCCTGTATGGCTCTCTTATATTGTCTGAAGCCTAAATTCTCTTCAAACCTTTTTCCTGCCTTTAAAGAATATGCCATTTCATTGCCATCCTATTCTTCCAAGCCCACCAAGGTTTTCTAACCTTTTTGTATTCTGCAGACTACGCAGAATCTTGGGAGCCAATTATTAGCAGTAGTTTTTAAATATGTGGGTTTCATGTAGCTTATACTAATATGTTTGAATAATTTGTGAATTTAAAGTTCATTGTTCTATGTGTGTGGCTGAAATTTCCTACCTCTTCCCCTTTTCTTTCAGATTAAACTTCAGCGACGAAAAAATATCTGATGTATAAAGAGAACTTGCAAAGAATGATGAATCTTTAATCATTCAGAACTATCGAGTAACTTTCAAGTTCCTATTTGACATGTACACTAACAGAGAGTAATTAGGTTCCTTTGTCCGGATCACAACTTATCAAATGATACAGTTTCATGTTTAACCTTAGATTTTCTTATGGTAAACATTCAATTATATATTTGACATCGATTGTTGATATGGTGTAGTATATGATTTAGCTTTGGGTTTTTCAAGATGAGATTTTTTATCTACAAGTGCATTCAGTCAAATTAAGAATCTTATGAATAATGGGTCTGTCCTAATTCTCTTTGTGGGTGATTCAATCATATCAAGTCAAGCTATGCATGCAAATTAATGTATGACAGTATACACTGAATGTATGTTAGCCTTTTATACCGATCCCTTTACCCGGGATCCTGGCATACACTGAATGTATAACAGTTTTTTTTCATGATGATCCCCTTATCCGGGATCCTAACATACACTGAATGTATGTTAGCCTTTTATACCGATCCCTTTACCCGGGATCCTGGCATACACTGAATGTATGACAGTTATTCATGATGATCCCCTTATCCGGGATCCTAACATACACTGAATGTATGTTAGCCTTTTATACCGATCCCTTTACCCGGGATCCTGGCATACACTGAATGTATGACAGTTATTCATGATGATCCCCTTATCCGGGATCCTAACATACACTGAATGTATGTTAGCCACCGCCATGTTTTGTTCATGACATTTCCAAACTTTCATGATACACAAGTCTTAAATATTCTTATTGATACGTCATATCTTCTCAAACTTCCATCCAGAATTATATAATATTTTGGAATCTTAGAGGAGATACTCAAGGAATGAGCTGTTGAACTAATCGGCCAGTTTATCTAACAGTAGCAATCTTAAGAATGCATTATATAATAGAATCCCAGTTGCCACTAATCCTATTGATTAGTTACTTTTTTACTGCAGCTCAATAATTGCCAGTTTATGTGATAAAATTATTATAAGTGGACAATTTATCAAACCTACTGTCAAATCTTGATTTTAGATTGCTACTGTTAGATAAATTGGCCGATTAGTTCCCTTTATGTGGTTGACCAATTAATTTGTTGAGGTTATCATGACTATTTTTTCCAATTTTATCTCTTCCTCCTCTTTCTTTGCTTTGTTCATGTCCTCAACCTTTTTGGTAACATCTAGAACCATCTTGCTTTGAAAAAAGTGTTTGTGCACCAATGTTTTCTTAAATCTCATTGACTTTTTTAATGGGCTTATAATTTTCCCATAAGACCTTATATTGAAAGAACTTTTATATTTTGGGACTTCTTTGTTGCGACCACCACATAATGGAACTTTTTTTGCAGCAAGTTTAGGATCTTCTTTACTACACGTGTCTCTTTAATCTCCTCATCATATCTCTTTAATTGATTGCATATGACCAATACTCTTGCAAAGTATTAAAAACATATTCTCTTAATTAAGCATATGTAAATTTTTTAAGTCACCACGTAATTTTTGTAGACGTATCTTTCTCGCATTGTTAGCTCCTTTGTTTGATTCTTGTAAAACTTTTTATGCTTGATTGGTGGTGGTTGCATTGGACATTATCTCAAAAGTGGCATCATCCTGAAATTGATGGATGATTGTAAGTGCTTGTTGATCCTTACAACCTTGCTTTGAGCTAAAGTCAATGTTGCTCTATAGGCTTTTCAAAGCCTTTTCCAGCCGTCTCTCATACATTTTAGAAACCTAGCCAATTTTTTTCTCGAATACACCAAGTTTCATAGTTGTCCTTTATCAACCTAAGACATTGAAGTGAAAAGTTTGGATCGACCATGTTAGATAATCAAACCTATACTCTGATACTACTTGTTGAAAGATGAAGATATGGATGGTAATTAGTTTATAAGAACAAGGCCAAAGAACAAGAAGAAGAATGACAGAAATTATTATTTTATCAAGTATTTTCTCAGATAAAACATCTTTTTAGCTCTTCTCTATACTTTCTAAATTTTGAATACATTAGCCTTTATAGTTTTATGCCTCTATGTCTTAGACAATAATAGAATTAAACTACTCAGAGAAAATTTTAATTTAACTAGAAATCTAACATTCTAATTAAATAAAGATTACAATAAACTAGTCTATTACAAATTATTCCTAATCAACGATTCTTACATTAACTAAAATTTTAAACTCTAATAGATAATAATGGAGTTATAACAAAATTAAAAAATTTACAAACTCCAAACCCTAGCTAGCATTGAACTTTAACAATTACACGTCATTATATAGCTTTGATATATTCAATCTTTTGTCTTTCATTTATGTATTTTCAACAAACAAAGCTTCCTCGTCAATGCTCTGTGAAATCTGTATTCCTTAATCAATGTAGTTAGTGATGGCTATGATATTGCAATGAAAAGTTAGTGATGGCTATGCATGCAGATGAATGACGGGTGCCAATGGAGAAAATATGGGCAGAAGATAGCAAAAGGAAATCCATGTCCTCGAGCATACTATCGTTGCACTGCTGCACCATCGTGCCCAGTAAGGAAACAGGTACGTAGCCACAAATCATCACCATCTCAAATAAGAACAGTATTTATCAAAAATAAATAATATTTTTAATAAAATTAAGATAATATTCAGCTAAAATAAATAAATAAATAAAACAGAACGTGCTGTGTTTTTTAAATTCAGGTTCAAAGATGTGCTGAAGATATGACAATCTTAACCACAACCTATGAAGGAACGCACAACCACCCGCTTCCTATTTCTGCCACAGCTATGGCTTCTACGACTTCTGCAGCTGCTTCCATGTTACTCTCTGGCTCATCATTCAACTCCGGCACCATCGCCGTCGACCTCCATGGACAGAACTACTATCTACCCGATAACTCAAAATCAAAGCAGTTCTACTTGAGCAACTCTTCATTGTCATCTTCATCACCATACCCTACAATCACTCTTGACCTCACTTCAAGCCCATCCGGTGCTTCATCTCATTTCAGTAGATTTACAGCTTCAAACTACCGGCCTGACACTCAAAAATTTGCTCCAACAAGCCTCAACTTTGGCTCCTCTGAGTCGTCTAACGCATTAGCGCCGCCCTGGGGCAATGGTTTCCTCACTACTTCCGGCTAGTCTCACAGCAGGAACCACCTCGGAACTTTAAACATTGGAAGACCAGCCATGGATCAGGGTAACATTTACGATCAGTTCTGCATGCAAAAGATTAATGATCACCTAGCAGCTGTTACTTCTCAGCAGTCACATCTGCCAGCTGATACCATTGCTGCGGCAACCAAGGCAATTACAGCAGACCCGAGTTTCCAATCTGCTCTAGCAGCTGCTCTCTCCTCCATCATTGGCACCGGAGCTGGCGGTAGCGCCACTGGTGCTGCAAATCTAGGTGGCGGTAATCATTTAGCTCCAAAATGGGGACCGGTTACGAATAGCTTCTCATCACCACCACCTCCTAACGGCAATCCTTGTGCAAGCTACTTCAACAAAACGACGTCTTCTCAGCCACCTGCAAGTTCGAAGACAATATTTGTGCCACTTTCATTGCCATTTTCTACTCCTAGTAATGCTGCATCCGCGTCTCCTGCTGACAAAAATGATCGTGCCAACTGAGTATATTTTGTGTAATTAGCTTTAATTATCCTGGCATGGATGTAGGAATCATATGGTAACAAATAAATATGTGCATATAGAGATGGTGAGCAATCTTTGAAGTTGAATAGTTTTTTTATTATTATTATTATTTTCCTTTTCCCTTTCTAATCTGTGCCAAAATAAAAAAACATCGTTTATGATATGTTGTAGAAGTGCATCGTAAAAAAATAATGAAGTACGGTGCAATAGGAGTGTTGACGCTTAGCATTTAAGTCAAATTATAAGACATTTATTGTTGAAGGACCTAGTTGTACATTTCAAACAACATGAAGGACCAAGCAAGAACAATACAAGGCAACTTATATTTTAACTTGGGGATGCCGGTGCTGTAAATGTAAAGGTATTTATTTCGAAAATATCTCGTGGCTCTAGTCGTTCAATTTCGGAAATATCTTCATCTAATTTTAATTACCACTTCCATATGAGATCTACCCTAAGAAAAAGAATGAATTGGTAACAATTAAATAGTGCTAGCTTGGTGTGTTTAATATTTATAGTAGCGAGTTTTTGAAAATATTTTTATCTTAGAAATATATTAAAATAATATATATTTTAACTTTTAAATCTATTTTTTACATGAGCACATTAAAACAAATTAAAAATGTTTTATTTTTTTAATTTATTTCATTAAATAAGTGTTACTTTATTTTTTTACTTCATTAATGATAGGTTGTATTTCTTTTATTTTTTGAAAATAATTATCTATTTATTTACCATAAAAGTGTCTTCTATTATTTTAAAAAATATATAAGTGTTAGTTTATTTTTTAAATCATTAATGTAGGATAGATTTATGTATTTATTGATTAAACATACATGATTCAATTTGTTTGTGTTTTTTTAAGCATGATCTTTCAATTTAGTTTGATTTTATGTTTAAATTTTTATAATCTTTACATCCATATATTTTTTTTCTAGCGATTTTCTTTGGATTTAAAAAATAAATAAAAATAATCTAGCATATATTAATAATATTATTAAGTAATAATTATTTTTTGTATTTTTCAATTTATGTAAAAAAATCCCACTACAATTAAGAATTTCAAGATATAATTTGTAGCTATAAATAAATAAAAACTTACAATACAAAAACTTTTAATCTTTTATTTTGTCAATTATAATTTAGTATAGTTCTTACGTTTTACAGGCGGTGAAAGTTAATAGATAGGTAGGGACGGAATCGGATGAGTCGGTCCCTTCATGCACTCAATAGGCCGACCATCGTCCAATCCATTTTCCTTTCTTCTTTTTATTTACAGAAGATTGAGGAAGAAGTTTGATTCTCTACTCTGTCTTTTTTTTGGACTCTGTTTCTGTTATTCCCTTAGAAATAACTACTGCAATTTTGTGAATTGTATGAATCTGGCTCTTCAAGGGGCCAGGACCTCCACAGATTCTTTAATTGAATTGTATGAAAAGTGATGATCTTTTAATTAATTTCGTCAGCCTTAAATAGGCAAGTTAATTACATTAACTTCAGCACTACTTAATTAACTTCCCATTCTTCCCACTAATCCCGTCACATAATTAACTGCAACTATTTCTAGAATATTCAAATACTGAAAAGAAATACTGAAAGGAAATAATTACATAACAGACCCCCATTCCTATTAATTACTTCTAGACCCGAATAAGTCCTTAAACTAAACCTAAATTGCATCTTGGTCCCTTCCTTTAAATACTTGCATTGACCGGTTGACTGGGGCTTGTAACACACTCCTCCCCTTTAGAAAAGCTCGACCTCGAGCTCCGGATAAGCCCTCTTCAGCTCATCGGCGTCCATCCACGTGGCGTCACCTTCATCGGCGCCCTTCCACTGAACCAATAAATCCACCCCCGCTCGGTTACCCTTCTTCTTAAGCCTCCTCTCCAGTATTTTCTCTGGTATCAGGGTTAGGGCTCCACTGTCCATCACTTCGGGTAGCCATGGATTTGAGCTTACATGGTCTCCAATCTTCTTCTTGAGGCAAGAAACATGGAAAATGGGATAGATCTTCGACTCCTTGGGCAAATCTAGCTTGTAGGCGACAGTACCAATTTTCTTGAGGATTTTGAAGGGACCGAAGTATCTCGGTGACAGCTTAAGGTTCTTCCTCATGGCGATGGTGACTTGACGGTACGGACGGAGTCGCAGGTAAACCCAGTCTCCTTCTTCAAACTCTCTCTCAGTTCTCTTCTTATCGGCATAAAGTTTCATTCTTGACTGAGCTTCTTGTAAATTTTCTCGTGCTAGGGCTAAAATCAGCTCACGGGTCTTCAACTCGTCGTCCACTGCTTGCACGGCTGTGGTTCCCGGTTCATATGGCAGAAGGCGTGGTGGGGGTCGTCCATAAACAAGCTCAAAGGGTGTGAACCCTGTTGAAGAGTGTTCCGAGGTGTTGTATGCCCACTCAGCTAGGGCTAACCAGCTGACCCAGTCCTTCGGCCGATCACTGGTAAAGCATCGAAGGTACCCCTCTAGCCACTTGTTCATTACTTCTGTGAGTCCGTCTGTTTGAGGATGATATGTTGAGCTCATTAGGAGCCTTGTTCCATTTAGTTTAAAAATTTCCTGCCAAAACTTACTTGTGAACACTGCATCTCTGTCGCTGACAATGCTATTGGGTATGCCATGTAGTTTAAAAACATTGTCCATGAACACTCTTGCTACTGTTGTTGCCGTGTATGGGTGAGCCATAGGAATAAAGTGACAATATTTACTGAGTCTGTCCACTATCACATAAATCACACTGCATCCCTTAGATGTAGGCAGACCTTCTATGAAATCCATGCTTATATCTGTCCAAATCTGATCTGGGATTGGTAGAGGTTGCAGCAACCCAGCAGGTTTAATATTTTCTGTTTTGCTCCTTTGGCAAACATCGCATTCCTTGATAAATTTCCTGATATCCTTCCTCATTCCATGCCAATAGAACTCTCTCTTGATTCTGCTGTGAGTTTTTTGTGACCCATTATGTCCTCCAATAGGACTACTGTGGAATTGATGAATAACTTGTGCTTGGTGCTCCTTAAGAGTACCCAAGTGTAGTTTACCTTTGTAGAATAGGAAACCACCTCTGTATTGATACTTGAGTGCATCTAAGACTCCTGCTTGTTGCTGCTCCAGCAACTGGCTCAGCTGTGGGTCCTGGTTGTAGGCTTGATGTAGAGCCTCCCACCATGTAACATTGATTATACTGAGAGCATGAATCTCTCCTTGAATGCAATTGTCTTCCTTTTCATCTCCTTCCTGTCCAGATCATCTTGAGAGGGCATCAGCTGCCTTATTCCCCTTCCCACTCCTATATTCCACATGGAAATCAAAGCCTAACAGCTTTGTTATCCATCTCTGTTGGAAGGGAGTCCCTACCTTTTGTTCCAGTAGATGCTTTAGGGCTTGTTGGTCAGTACGTACAACAAATTTGTAACCCAGTAGGTAGTGCCTCCATTTCTGCACTGCTAAGACAAGAGCAAGGAACTCTTTCTCATAGGTAGATAAAAATAGATTTTTACCTTTCAATGCTTGACTTAGATAAGCCAAGGGTCTTCCTTCTTGCATGAGGACAGCCCCTAGAGCATCCTTCGAGGCATCGCATTCCACCACAAAAGTCTTAGAAAAATCAGGCATAGCTAAAACAGGAGGGGTAACCATTGCTGTCTTTAGCTCTATGAATGCCTTAGAAGCCTTTTCATTCCATTGGAAGGAATTCTTCTTGAGCAAAGCAGTTAGGGGAGCTGCTATCCCTCCATATCCTTTCACAAATCGTCGATAATAACCTGTTAACCCTAGGAATCCCCTTAGGGCCTTAGGATTTTTGGGTTCGGGCCACTCCATCATAGCTGCAATTTTTGCAGGATCTGCTTGTACTCCCTCCTTAGAGATCATGTGGCCTAAATATTCTACTTCTCGACATCCAAAGACACACTTGGACTCCTTAGCATACAATTGATGATTCAATAGAACTTCTAAGATAGAATATAAGTGCCCTACATGTTCTTCAATTGTTCTACTGTATACAAGAATATCATCAAAAAATACAAGGACAAACCTCCTGAGGTAGGGTCTGAAAATGCCATTCATTAACCCTTGGAAGGTTGATGGGGCATTTGTGAGGCCAAAAGGCATCACAAGGAATTCATAGTGACCCTCATGAGTGCAAAAAGCTGTTTTTTGCACATCTTCAGTTCTTATTCTGATTTGATGGTATCCAGACCTTAAGTCCAGCTTAGAAAAATATTCTGCACCATGCAATTCATCCAATAATTCAGTAATATTGGGTATGGGAAACTTAGCTTTGATTGTGTCTTTGTTGAGGGCGCGGTAATCAATACACATCCTCCAACTCCCATCAGCTTTCCTCACTAGCAGTACTGGTGATGCATAGGGACTTTGGCTAGGTTGGATAACCCCAGTTTCCAGCATCTCCCTCACCAGCTTCTCTATCTCTTCTTTTTGATAATAAGGATATCGATATGGTCTTGCACTTGTTGGTTTGGCATCTGCATGTAGGTGAATTTGATGATCATGGCTTCTAATAGGTGGTAGCCCCTTGGGCTCTTGGAATACAACCTTGAACCTCTGTAAAACAGCCTGTACAGTTGGTTCAACAATAGCTCCACCTCCTTTTCCTTCAATCTTTCGTAGCTGCAACCATATTCCCTTATCTTCTGCAAAATTAATTTTGCTGAAGTTGGTCTCTTCTTCAATATCCTTGTTTGGCTTCTTCAAGCCTTGCAAGGTGACTTCTTCTTGGCCCAGAGTGAAACTCATCTTTAAATCTGTAAAGTTCTATTGGATTGTCCCTAAGCTTCTTAGCCAATCCACTCCTAGCACCACATCACACCCTCCTAGTGTTAATACAAACAGGTTGGCTATAATACTGCATGTTTGCATCTTTAGCATTACTGCTTTGCAATAACCATGGCAGGGAAGGGTTTCTCCATTAGCAACTTGGACAATAAGGTTACTCTCCTCCATGGTAAGTTTGACTCTTCTAGCTACTTCTTTGTCCACAAAACTATGGGTACTCCCAGTATCAATGAGAATTATTACTGAAACTTTGCCAATTTTTCCAATCAGCCGCATGGTTCTTGGAGAAGGAGCTCCTGCTATTGCATGTAGAGATATGCCCAATAATTCAGCCTGCTGCACCTCAGGTTCTGTCTCTATTTCCTCTATGATTCCTTCTTCATGTGTAGTTTCTTCATCAAAATCCATGCCTTCTAACAAGAACAATCGTGGCCTGTTGCATCTGTGACCCACCTGATATTTGTCATCACAAAAGTAACACAATCCCTTCTCCCTCCTTTCTTGCATCTGAGCTGGACTAATCCTTTTGACAGGATATGGGTTCTTTTTGGGGAATGTATTTTCGGTTCTTTGAGGGGCTGGAAGTCGAAGAACTGGTGGTGGAAAAGGTAATCTGTTTGTGGTGTTTTGGGTTGGTGTTTTGAGTGGTGTTCTGTATGTGGAGTTGTAAGAGTTGTTGGGGTTATTTCGGTAGGTTGATTGTTTTCTACTGACCTCTTCTTCTTGCAGGCGAGCCAAGCCGAAGGCAGCTGCCAACGAGCTAGGTTTAAACATGGTGACAGTTATCCGTAACTCATCCTTCAGTCCACTTAGGAATGTGCTGATGCGAAATTCCTCAGTTAAGCCACTGATTTTGTTAGACAGCGTCTCAAAATCTGTTTGGTAATCCTCCACAGTCCCCTTTTGCTTTAATTTGGTAAATGCACCAACTGGATCTTCATATGCTGCAGGTCCGAATCTGATGCGAATAGCCTCCACAAACTCTCCCCATGATGCTGTTGGATTGGATTCTTTCATCCAATGATACCAAGTGAGGGCCTTTCCTTCCATGTGAAAGGAAGCTATTTCCATTTTGTGATCATCTGGTGTTTCAAAGTAGTTGAAGAACTGCTGCGCCTTCATGATCCATTCGTTGGGATCACCCCCATCAAACCGAGGAAAATCCAGTCGTAAAGATCGAGCCTTAATACCTCAGTGCCCTTCAAATAACGGATTAGCATGAACTCTTGGATTTTGAGATGTACCTTCCCCTGAATTTCTTCTAGTTGTAATCTGGACTAGATTATCATAGCTGGTTGCCATGTTGCCCAGTTGCTGTAGAACTTTCTCCATGAGTTTTTCCTGCCTGGATTGATCATCTGTCAAGACTTTAGTTACCTCTTGTAATTGCCTCACTGTCTCAGACAATTGAGTTAGTCTAGTGCCCTCAGCCATGTCACAGGACCTTGGCTCTGATACCACTTGTTATTCCCTTAGAAATAACTACTGCAATTTTGTGAATTGTATGAATCTGGCTCCTCAAGGGGCCAGGACCTCCACAGATTCTTTAATTGAATTGTATGAAAAGTGATGATCTTTTAATTAATTTCGTCAGCCTTAAATAGGCAAGTTAATTACATTAACTTCAGCACTATTTAATTAACTTCCCATTCTTCCCACTAATCCCATCACATAATTAACTGCAACTATTTCTAGAATATTCAAATACTGAAAAGAAATACTGAAAGGAAATAATTACATAACAGACCCCCCATTCCTATTAATTACTTCTAGACCCGAATAAGTCCTTAAACTAAACCTAAATTGCATCTTGGTCCCTTCCTTTAAATACTTGCATTGACCGGTTGACTCCGGCTTGTAACAGTTTCTTCTTCCCCAATAACGTTTTAACTTGGTAATAATAATTAATCCAATCTCTCAATCGATCTCTTCTTCCTGTTCTTATTACAGGTAACTAGTTTATTCACATCTTCTTTATAATTATTGTTATTTATGTTTCGATCTGTATGTATATACGAAAAATAAAATCAGAAGATATAAGGAAATCGTAAACCCTAACTGCTTTGTCGCATGGTAGATTGATAGATGGGTTTTTGGTTTTATTGGATCTCGCTTTGTTTTGAGATAGAAGGCAGATGAATTGTAGGGAGAAAGCCCAAGATTTTATTAATTGAGTCATGTCAATGGCGAACTAGATGAATATATAAATTTTGTTTTTAACTACACGAAAAGAAAATTATTAAAATTTGCAAAGGACAACATGAGTTATGTGATCCTATGCTGTAATAAATTTTAAAGGGATTGTCTATTTATGTTTTTGCAATCATTGTGATGTTGTGTTTAATGATGGTTGAAATTGAATTGGGATATTTCTAAAGGTTTGATTATTTGGCTTTGTAGGTTCCCCTGCAATGTCAACTCCTGCTAGGAAGAGATTGATGAGAGATTTTAAGAGGTTGCAGCAAGACCCGCCTGCAGGCATCAGTGGAGCACCTCAAGATAACAACATAATGCTCTGGAATGCTGTGATTTTTGGGTAAGTTAAGAAGCCATTCTGGAAAGTCTTTTCCCTTGCTTCTTCGTCCTTTATTTCCTTGTTTCATTTTTTTTTCTTTAATAGAATTACAATTTGTTAAGCTATTTTTGTCTGATTTTGATCGCAGTCCTTGCTCTAAAGCCTTTATTCCTAGATCTACGAGCTCATGTCTCCATGCAATTTATTTGCTTCTGAGTTTTTTTTCATGTTTCAATTACCCCATAGAAAGTTATTGGATTATATGCATCTGTCTCATTTAGCTTCATGAATGTTCAAATGCTGTAGAATTAGATTACTCTATATATGTATTCAAATAACAACCCACTCTGCTTGATCTCACTGTTGAGTGCTGGTTCGAAATTGTGCCTTGTGATGCAAGTGCAAACTGAAATTTATCTTGGTCATTTTCTCATCCAGTCTACTCTAAACATTGTGTTGCATAACTGTTTGCATTACATGGCATATTGGTGTGCAACCATGCATTGACATGCAAATATAATATGCTTCATAGCCAAATCTTACATTTTTCAGTAGTTGGACTTCTAAGAATTATCAGAATTATTCATTTTTACAACACAAAATGAGATCAGGTTAAACAAAAACCAAAGCTAAGTAGTTTATGGAGCTCTCGTCAAGTTTCAACATCCTTTTATAGGACCTTGGAGTGGGGTGGTTGTGGGATTTTGTGATGAAACATTAATTTTACTCTTTGAGTGCTGTCGTCTAGAGGACGATTTCTAGAATTGTCAAGGACTTTTACACATTGAGGTTATTTTTGTGGGCCGGGATAGCATTTATTGCTTCTTTAGGGTGTTTTGTTTCAATTGCTTTCTTAAGTATTACCTTGACTTACCACTCAGTGAGACTGGAGTGTCTTTTGCTTTGATCACTTAGCCAGATGACTTATGTCCGAATCTTTGCTTGTACATTCTTCTGTTTCTAATGAAATAATTTCAAAAATGTAAGAGGATTAGCTCTAGTTTGTCTGACTGTAGTCAGACAGTCTTGCCAAAATCAAATAATTTGCCATGATGTGTGACTTGAAGTTGTTAGAATACTTAGGTCCTACCCAAGGTGCAGCTGAAGATGAGCAGCTATTTGAGTGGTCTACTTTTTGTTAGCTTGCATGTTTACTGCTGAATCGAGAAAAAATATTTATTCATAGGCCAGCTACTCAGCCATATGTGCTTGCTGCATAACTTCTGTTGTTTTCATTGCTTCAATAGCCTCATTGTTACAACTCTTGTAAAAATTAAATCTACATGAATCAAGTTTCTTTTTGAGTTCTCCAGGCACGTTTAAATTGACTCTTCAGTTTTCCGAGGATTATCCAAACAAACCCCCCACAGTGTGATTTGTTTCTCGAATGTTTCATCCAAACAGTAAGTATTTGAATTATCATCAGTTTAGCATTCACATTAATATGACTATCACTTCTTAATCTTTGCTATGAATTCATCAGTTTATGCAGATGGAAGTATCTGTCTGGATATTTTACAGAATCAGTGGAGTCCTATATATGATGTGGCAGCTATACTCACATCTATACAGGTATGGCAGAAATTATGTTATCATTGGATGATATAGTGATTAGTTTATTCTAGTGACCAGTGATATACTCATATATGCTTCATACATTTCTAAATCTGTCTTTCTCAAGGTTCATGCACTAAAGCATTCATGATGTAGGGTGGGAAGAGATACAATAAGCATCTGGCACTGTGGTAAATTTTTTGAAGAATACTGTAGCTAGAACTAGAAAAAATGGGTTTAGGATCTGTAGAAAATTTTAAAAGAATAAATTGAATGATAGAAAAGAAGACATAACCTGTGAAATAGCCTAGGCACACCCCATTTATGCTAATTAAACCCTAACCCTAATACTTTATTGAAATGTACTCTAATAAATTCACATGCAAATCATTTGGCAATTAAAGAATCTAAACCACAAATATTCTTAACTATATGTGATAACTCAAATTACTAAGGAAATTATTGATTTTCCAAAAACTCCTCCATCAGTTCACTTGAGACAACACTGCCCTGAGAACCATGCATGGAAAGAAAAGGAAGGGAGATGGGACCTTCTATAGAAATAAACCAGATAGGTGGCCTGCCCTTCACTATGGACTGAATTTTCTGTAATGTGAAAAAGCAATGATCAAGTGCTGTCAAAGTATTTTAAAGAAGGGAAAAAAACCCATGGCTTGATATTTTAAAAGATAGTTAAAAAAATATTGCGATTGTCAATCCCTAAGAATCCAAACATACAAGGATGAAATAGAAAAAAAAGTTAACAAGAAGTAAAAAAACAAAGAACTAGCTAATTCAAGTGAGGTAGCCAAAATTGACTGAGGTGGGATTATGCAGATGGGATAGCCAAATAGAAGAAAAAATGATTGGTTGTCTTGTGATTCGTGTGACCTAAGGTATAGGACAGGTCGAGGTCGGGTTTCAAAAGAAATTAGAGAAGAATTGACCTGATAAAAAACATGGGTTGAGTTGTGAATTGGTAACCCATGGAAAGTCTAATTAAAACCAGGTCAAAACTTGTTGACTATTTTTCTTTATTTTATTTTATTTTGAAAATGTCATTTTTACATTTCTTATAAAATAAAAAATTGTTTGTCTTGGGCTAACTCGAGTCAATCCACCTACGTGATTATGTACTTGCCCCGGATCGACTCTAGAAAAATGAGAGAACAATTAAAAAATTTAAATTAAATGGAATTGATAAGAAAAATCAAATTCACAAAAGAATCAAAATAAAAAATAAAAACAAATCAAGAAAAGTTTGATAAATCCAAGGATGGAATTAAAAATAAATAAAAATTTGACAAAATGTATAAAAATCAAATGTAGAAATAAAAACATTGAAGACCACAAATGAAATGTCATAAAATGATAGTTTATTTTTTTAATGGCCAGCATAAAATCCAATGGGTAGGAGAGAGAGAAGAGGAAAAGAGAAGGTTTGGTCAGTGACAAACTGTCATTGCAAAAACCAAACGCCATCCCATGTGGAAGAGGGTGTTGTGGAGCTTCAAATGTCGTACCAAAAGTACGAGTTCTTCCATCAGGCAGTGACTCACGTGCTGTTTCAAAGAGCATGGAGCTATCTCGAACACCTCTTCAACCTTTTTTTTTAATAATTTTAAAAAAGGAGGAAGAATGAATCACTCATAACCCATCTCAATAATATCAGAAAAGCAATAGGAAATGACAAAAACACCACTAGACAGCTTGCAAGCTGTGTTTGTAGGGAAGGGGTAAAATGGTACATTTACTGTGTAAAGCACAGTACCCTGTAAGTTCGTGTCCATTGAACATGCATGGAAGACATCTTGATGCAGGACAACCATGGGGGCTGTTCTGGATCTGATTTTCAGGTGCTGTTTAGGCTTTTGATTGATGCGGATTTCTGCTGGAATGTAAGGATGTGGAACAGATTTTCCAGCAAACTTTGAAAATATTAAAATACCCCGGCATTCTAGAATCTAAACAGATTACATAGATCTTATTATTTTGTCTCCTGCATCAAAACTTGTATGATTTCCGCATTGTGCTCCCTTTCCTTTCCCAGAAATGGTAAAACACGGTCCTTTCTGCCAGTGAAGTTTTGGTATAAGAGTGCATAGAAATCCTTTAAAAAACTGCTGATATGTAAGTTTTTATAATAGAACACCTGGGATAGTTTGAAAATCAACATTCAGATGTAGAATGCTGGATCAGATGAACACAGGATGCTTGGTGGTAGTAATATTTGATGAAATTGGACAATAACGAACTTTGACACTAGTTTGGACTTTGATTGCCTTTGAGTTGTATTTCTTAAAGGGATTTTAAAGACTTGAACACGTGGAAGGAACAAGCTTCAATTTCTTGACTGGGAACTTGAATGAGACATGCCATTCTTTGTGGATGCTCTTTACCCTTTATAGCACTAGTTAAACAATCTACTTGCCCCTCTCCATCATATGATTGTTTACATTGTATTTAATTTACTCAGTACTGTAGAATTCGGATCCAAAAACATCATAAATTTACTCGTCATTTGTTACTCGTATACTGGCAATAACATAGCATCCCATAATGATTTGCTTTGAGTAATTTTACTGCATTCTGGTGATTGAGCTGTACATTTACTTGTTTCAGTCATTGCTCTGTGACCCCAACCCCAACTCGCCTGCAAACTCAGAAGCCGCTCGGATGTTCAGTGAAAACAAGCGGGAGTACAACCGGAGAGTGAGGGAAATTGTTGAGCAGAGCTGGACGGCAGACTAAAACTCGAGATGACTCTCTCTCAAGGCAGTCCCAAGTCTGAAGGTTTCAAGGCATGTCTTCAACATTTCCGCTGTTAAGAATCGTGTAATCTTATCGACTTTTATCCGCTTTCGTCCCTGTTTCAAATGCTCTGTACCTTGGTGTCGTTTTCTCCATTTTATGCCTGGGTAAAAAAAAGAAATTTGTGTATCAATTTGCATAGCATTGTTGTTGAATCCTTCATGCTTCAATATAGAAGTTAGTTTGCCTTAAATTGCAAAAGCAAATAGTGGAATTTCCTCCTTTGCTAGCACATTGCACGAGGCGTAGCTAGTGGTAATTTATTAATTACTTTCTACTATTTATTTATTTTGAAGAAAGAGATGGATATAAAAAGAAAAAGAAAAAGAGATACTATACAGTTCATGATTTTTCAAAAGTAATAAGAAAGAATACCGTATCTTTTTTACTTTTATAAATGGATTTCAAGAAATAGCCAATAAGATGTTACTGCTATTTATTCCATGAGCGTTCAGAGTATTTTTTTTTAAAAAAAAAGATTATTTTATTTAATTATATATTTTTTTCTAAAAGGTTACTTCCATCAATTTTTCTTCCATTTATGTAAATTCCATTTATAGAATTTGCGCGTCAAATTATTATATAGGATGTGCGGAGCCAGCTGCGAGCACTCATTCACAGATGGCTGAAAAATAGTGATCCACTTCAATCCAACAACCTTTACTAACAAAAATAAATAAATTTGAACAATTCATTATCACTGGTAATTTTACAATATCAGACACGAGACAAATCCAAATTTTGAACCCACACTTGTGACCAGTGAAGCAAAGATCACACAAACACCTTCATCTTAAACCCCTCTTAGGCTCTTACATTTACCCACTGGAAAAAAAGGGAAGATAAAACCAAAAAGAGTAGGAGAATGAAATGGTTCAGCAATTTGTTGTGGCATGTCTGTGTAATTGGTTTAGGTCAAACTGATCTCTTCCAGTGGCGGAGCATCCTGAAATTGTGACAGGAAGAAAGAAGCTCGTCAGCAGGAATAAAAATCGATAGTCGTACTCATAAACAACTTAAGCATTCACCACAAAACACAGTTTGTGTACAGCGGACAGTTTACCATGTTTTCTTTGTTCTCTTCAGGTGTAATCGCAGCAGCAGTAGGGCTATTTGTACCACCACCTGTAAATGCATTGAACCCTTTAAGTTAAATACATCCAGGAATTGCAAAAAGAAATCAATGTGCAAGCTCTGCCTTACCTTTTTCAGCAGCAGATTTCTTTTCCTGCTTCTTGATCTTGATCTTGGTTGTTTCTTCCTTGCTACCCTTCTGGGGTTTCTTCTGTACCCTACGACCCGCGGTGTCTGAAACAGTCCTTGAGTTTTCAGTACTCTTGTTCAAAGAACTCCCCCTGGTCCTGATTGCTGCAGTGTTCTTCCTCTGAAAAGTCTCCTTGTTGGTTGATTCTGTCACTATGGAAACTTGAGCCGCGTCAGCATTTAAGGACCTGGGCCTCAGTTTCCTTGTCCCCGTTACAGAAAGAGAGCTGTGGACTTCATCATCAGATGATCGAGTTGTGTCTTCTGGCAGCACATGAGAACAGGTTTCCGAGACCTGAGCCTGTTCTTGATGATCTGAAATATTGTAGCTCTCAAATAATTCTTTCACTGATTCCCCAAACTCACTGAGATCGTGACGACCAACATACGATTTCAGCTCATTTCGCAACCTTTGAATTTGGACCAGCTGCATGTATCAAAGCATCCCATGTTAACTCATGAAAAGAAAAGAAAAGAAAATTAAGGAAAATAGCAGAGAATATAAGACCGCAACAAAAAAAAAAAAGTCATACCTCACATCCAGCTTCCAAGGCAAGTTTGAAGAAAGCAAGAGAAATTGAATGCTTAGCAACAGATTCAGATATCTTAATTTGTGAGAGCCAATAGGAAGCTAAAGCGATCGCGTTGAATTTCTTTCGGGTTGAAGCCATGGAAGCATTAGAAAGCGGGGTGTCATTTTTTGTAGCAGATCTCTTGACTCTAGTCTCAGATATCGGGGTGATGTTCCCTGCAGTTGCTGGTGGTTTCAGAGCAGTAGCGGCCACTGACTTGGGAGGAACAGATAACCTTCTTCTAGGCGGCCTTGCAGATTTGTCCTCGCCAGACAGTTGAAGAACACTCACACTTTTACTTAAAGTTGACGGAGCCCTGTCCATGGATAACAATAAACACAACTCAGGTCAGGAGTAAAAATCATCATTAATTTATGACTATCACTTCTTAATCTTTGCTATGAATTCATCAGTTTATGCAGATGGAAGTATCTGTCTGGATATTTTACAGAATCAGTGGAGTCCTATATATGATGTGGCAGCTATACTCACATCTATACAGGTATGGCAGAAATTATGTTATCATTGGATGATATAGCGATTAGTTTATTCTATGTGACCAGTGATATACTCATATATGCTTCATACATTCCTAAATTTGTCTTTCTCAAGGTTCATGCACTAAAGCATTCATGATGTCGGGTGGGAAGAGATACAATAAGCATCTGGCACTGTGGTAAATTTTTGAAGAATACTGTCGCTAGAACTAGAAAAAATGGGTTTAGGATCTGTAGAAAATTTTAAAAGAATAAATTGAATGATAGAAAAGAGGACATAACCTGTGAAATAGCCTAGGCACACCCCATTTATGCTAATTAAACCCTAACCCTAATACTTTATTGAAATGCACTCTATTAAATTCAAATGCATTCACATTAATATGACTATCACTTCTTAATCTTTGCTATGAATTCATCAGTTTATGCAGATGGAAGTTGATGGAGCCCTGTCCATGGATAACAATAAACACAACTCAAGCCAGGAGTAAAAATCAGTTAAATTTAGTTAAATGTAAGAAAAAAAAATTATAAGAAGAACGCACCTCCTGGGAGCAGAGGAAGGGATGGAGACTTGTGGTTTTTCCTTGTCCTCCCTGGATGTTGATTTGGAGGCAGATCTCAGTGGATACCTTAACTTTGATTTTCCTGATTTCCATTACACCCAAATTAAAAAAAAAAGGAGCAACGAAGAGATTAGAGGAATGGTATGGTATGAACCTGCAAGAACACCAGCAGACTGCTGCTCTAATGCTTCCATTTCTTTGATTGTGTGAAGTGATCTTCTTTCTGAAGCTAATGGAAACGCGCACTCCCTCTTCAAGAATTTTGATGGGTTTTTTCTTCTTTTTGTCGTTCTTTCTTTCAAACTGAAAATATGACAGTCCGCAAGGACGGGGTTTCGTCCATTTAAACTAGGAAAGTACGCTCTGTCCCTACTTTTAACCACTCTAATAATATGTGTGTGTGTGGTTTTCTAAAAATAATTATTAAAAAAAAATGAGATAACCATTTGGCTTCTATCTCTTTCTATTCCCTGATTTCTGTCAAGAGATGCTGGTTTGAGACACGTGGCGAGTAAAGAGAGGGGGATTATCTGGTGGCTTTGAGAATGGGATTGAAGCGGCAAGGCAAATTAAATTATTAATTAATAAAAGTACTATAAAACAATATTATTATTTAAAAAAAACAAGAAGAAGACTTTGATATGGAATTGGAGGGAATAAAGGGATAAAGAGACGGTAACGGTCTAAAATTGAGTGGGTGGGTGGGACCTACCAAAGGCTGAGAACGGCAAGGCGCTTCAAGTTCGTGGAGTACAACTGCCCCCATCAAACGCTCGTCAGTTAGTTTTTCGAATTTCAAAATTTCAAATCCTGTGCCTGCCGTCCGCTCAAACTTCACTTCAAATTTCAGAGTTCATACATGTGTTTTGTGTTTTATATATATACTAGCCAAGTATCCCCGCGTGTTGCCGTGGGTATTCTTATGTATATAATTTAACATAATTAAATTCATAACGATAAATTTATATGATATAACTAGATAAAAGTTATAGATTATGAGATAAAATATATAAAATTTTAAGTAGAATTTGTTACGCAAGCATAGATTACATCTTTTAGAATGTAGGTATTGCGTCATAAAAGATCACAAAATAGCACAAACTAACATTAAAAAAAAGAGCAAAATACTTTTATAAGAAAAAAAATTAATCACTAAAATCATTATTGTGCAGATAGTAAAATTATAAAAATTATTTAATATAAAAAAGCAAATAAAAATAATAATAATAATACTAATAAAAATAAAAATAAAGGGGAAAAGGAAGCAATATTAATTTAAAATATTATAACAATAACAACATCGGAGTCTTAACATCTAAAATTATTATTGTTGTTACTATCAAAACAATACAATTATCAAATTATACCAGGGAAAAAAAAATAAAAAGCATGAACAAAATAGCAAGCAAGAAAAACAATTAAAATATTATTATTATTATTATTATTATTATTATTATTATTATTATTATTATTATTATTATCATGAAAGATTAAATAAATAAATGAAAGATTAAAGAAATTGTAAAAACTACAAAAAAAGATCAAACAAAAAAATACAATAAAAACTAAAAAGTATCATTGTTATCACTGTCAACACAATAAAAACTATCAAATTGTTCTCAGGGAAAAAAACCCTAAAAACATTAACAAAAGAGTAAGCAAGAAAAATAATTAAATTATTATTATTATTATTATTATTATTATTATTATTATTATTATTATTATTATTATTATTATTATTATTATTTTCATTTATTTGTTTTATTTTTGTCTTAATAATGAAAGGGAAAAAATGGAAGAAAAAAAATCCTAAGAACTTCAACAAAAGAATAAAACAAAAACAAAAAAATAAAACAAAAACAAAAACTATCGTTGCTATCACTGTGAAAACAATAAAAATTATCAAATTATCCTGAGAAATAAACCCTCAAAAACATTAACAAAAGAGTAAGCAAGAAAAACAATTAAATTATTATTATTATTATTATCATTATCATTATCATTATCATTATTATCATTATTATTATTATTGTTATTATTATTTTCATTTATTTATTTTATTTTGTGTTAATAATGAAAGGGAAAAAATGGAAGGAAAAAAATCCTAAAAACTTCAACAGAAGATCATACAAAAGAATAAAACAAAAACAAAAACTATTGTTGCTATCACTGCCAAAACAATAAAAATTATCAAATTATCCCGAGGAAGAAATAATTAAAAAACATTAACAAAAGTGTAAGCAAGAAAAACAATTAAATTATTATTGTTGTTGTTGTTGTTGTTGTTGTTGTGTTAATAATGAAAAAAATAAAATAAATGAAAGACTAAAAAAACCATAAAAACTTTAAGAAAATTTAAATCATAAAAAGAAATCAAGGGATTAAAAAAAAACATTAAAAGTATAAGGCTCGAAAGGAAAATCAAATATTAAGGGATTAAAATCCAAAATTAAAAGTATAAGGACCGAAATGAAAATCAAATTTATTATCAATTTCAATCAAATGATAAAATTGCAAAAATTGAAACTGCTGTACCGAATTTATTGAGTTATTTAAACCCAATCCAGAAATTAAAAGAAGGAGGATCGAAGTGAAATTTAAACATTCAATTAATTTCAATTGAAGGACCCAATCGAACTAAATCAAAACTTATACAACAAAAATCAGGACCATAAACGAAATTAAAAGTGTAGGGACTGAAGTGAAAAAGCATGAAAACCGGGGGACTCCCCTGCACTTTGACGTGCAGGAGAGAAAGAAACGGCTGCAGCGGCTTTAACCGGCCGTCGCCGCGTCCACGGACGTCGGAGGCCAGAACGCGCCGCACCGGGAGGAAGACCAAGCGTCGGCGCATCGAGTGAGACGCCGGTAGCCCATCTCCGGCGACTCCATCACTACGCACGCACCACTCAAAGAGGGCGTGAGGCGGAAAACTGTCGGCCGCGTGTGAAACACGCGCCGACAGTAAAAAGTAAAAAAATAAAAAAGCATGGTCAATTACCGGCGTGTCCCTGTGCCTAAGTCAACTATTTTATCTTATTAGAGGCCAAACCGGTCATTAGCTATTTTCGGAAAAATATTAAATATTCAAAAGGTAGGCGGACCGGACCGGTCTGAAATTGTGCAATTACCGCGAAGCCCCTCCACCCATAACCGGTTTTTTGTCTTTTTCGAGGGGTAAAAGCGTTATTTCACTGTGCAAAAAACAATAAGAAAAAAAAGGAAAACCGGCAAACCAACCAAACCGAGCGAACCGAGAACCGAATCGACCCAAAAATACACTATTACAATCCACAGCGCACACACTCACATGCTACAGTGCATGCAGCTACAGGGAATTGGCCAGTCTATTATATATTAGGTAATATATATATATATATATATATATATATATATATATATATACATATATTACAAATCACAACTAATTATTTTGATAGTTTGATTCTATGTTAATTACCTTTAAATATTGAAATGATCCAAGAACATATAGAACAATGTTTTAAAATAAAAAAACAATTATTTAAAAAAAAAACATTATCATGCCACAATAACAAATAGGCTCATGGTATGTCTCTTTTCATGAGCCCATTGTTGACCTTTAGGTTATGTATTTATATTTTTATATTTTTTGATGATAATATAGAAAATATTTAAAAAAAATTGATATTCACCAAAATTGAATTGAAAATATTTTTTACTACAATGTACGAGTTATGGAAAATACTTTCGAGGACATTAATTTATCTAGGCATATGGGCCAATAATAAATCTTGAATACCATATTTATTTATACACTTAAATCTTGGTTATAAGTCATGGATGGATTATCGATTAGTAACTCATCAACACCTTTAAACCATATCTAAACCACACAATTCAACTTATCTCAGGTGAGGTGCGTTTAGGGGATTAATATATTTCTTAGTCATAATCAATATGTTACCATAAAATATCAAATAATACCATTCCAACTAGGTCTTCTAGTGATCCAGAACCAAATAATTAGATAATGATTCCTTGTCCCGATACCGTGAGAACAAGTGCGACGAAGATAAAACCTGAATATTGTTGGAAAAATATAATCGTTAGTATAAATATATTTTTAAATAAAACAATATTATTTTGTTATATGTGTTTTTGTTATATAAACAATAAAAAATAATCAACATCCCAAAAAATCTATTAATTTGAAATAAAGATACAAAGAAATATATATCTTTAATCAATACTTTTTTCCCTTTTAATTTTTTTTTAAAGAAATCTTATCAAAAGTTTAGTTTTCTTAAATCCAAACATATCATAATCAAAGAAAGTTTAATTAAATAAAATAATTAAATAATTAATTGATAATATGGTGCAAATATATTTAAAAAAAACTACAATAATAATTTTAATAAGAATCATATAATTAATAGATATTTCACTCATATTTACAAAACATACATTCTAAGTTCATATATAATAATCCATAAACAAACTTTCAATACAATAGGAGTCATTGATATTATTTAAAAATAAAAACAATATCATGTTTGAATAATTATTTAAACATAATTTAAATAGATTTATTTGAAAAGCATTCAAATATAAAATGTGAAAAGTGAGAAAAAAAATGTGATTAAAAAAATTATAGGTCAAGAATGCATTAGCGAGACATGTGATCCTAAGCCACTTCAGGACCCAAATGTGCATGGGCTTATAAACCTAAGCCTAGATACCTTTTTTTTTTTAATTTTATAGGGTTATTATTTTTTGAAATTTTTGAATGACATGTCACTAAGGTAAATGACACATCGCTAGCAAAGAAAAATGGTTGTTGCTCATTTATAATTTTTCCAAGCTAGTATAAGCAATTATGGGATTGGAAAATCATGATCCCAGTTTTTAGATCCAAAAACCTAGAGTTCATTTATTTTTCATCTAAAAAAAATTGAAAACAAACCTCATAAACCTATATAACCTTATTTCTAACAAAAAAAAAACACATTTTAATCGCCCAAAAGCTCTTTGCTCTTTGTTATATTTTAGGATTGAGAAGTGTATACCATTAGAGCTTACATTCTTTTATTTATAGATTGAGAGAACTTACATCATATCAAATAAAAAACAAGAAATTAACACATGTTCCTTTATTGTAGCGGATCAACAAGATGAATAGGTGAAAAGAGCATTAAGGGACTACTCCGTGCCTTTAATTAATAGGTCTACATCTATCATAAAAGAGGTTGACTATACAAGCTACTAGGCTAAGCTAACAATAATTCAAATAATACAATAAGCTATCTAGTTTGAGGGGTTATGCTAGGAAAGTCCTAATATTCATAGTATAAGAATCAAAACATCTTCAAGCATAATGGAGTGATATAGATTTCATTGTATTGATACTTTTCTCATTTTGACAGAGAGAAAGGGTGAATACCATACTAAATTGTTTATCACCTAATTTTATTACTACTTGGCAAGAGTTAACACAAAACATTTTTGGGAAAATATTTTTCTCTAGTGAATAAAACAAAGTTAAGGATGATATTACAACATTTACTCAACTTTTAAATGAATCTTTGTATGAAGCATGAGAGAGATTTAGAGATTTATTAAGAAAGTATCTACATCATGAAAATCTAACATGGCTTTAAGTCCAGACATTTTATAATAATTTTGTGAAACAACTTGTGAACTTTTGGAA
Source organism: Salix caprea (assembly GCA_964035475.1). Taxonomy (NCBI): domain Eukaryota; kingdom Viridiplantae; phylum Streptophyta; class Magnoliopsida; order Malpighiales; family Salicaceae; genus Salix; species Salix caprea. The sequence goes on along the minus strand of OZ037753.1, from coordinate 9,170,336 downwards.
TAATTGACATCTAAAAATTATCAATTGTCTTTGGGTAGAGTTTTTTAACTGGATTTTATTACCATATTGGCAGCACAAATGGTGACTTTATCAAAACAACTAGGTAAAATAAATGCTAATGCTATTCAAAATAATATTGTATCTTATTATTATGCAATAAATCACTTAAGTATCAATTGATAAGAGGAGAAGACTTTTCCTCAACCATTTTTTTAAAAGTTAATTATGTGACTAATGTCCAATGTCTAAACAATCTTTATTCAAACATATTTAATCTTGGATGGAGAAATCACCTAATTTTTCATGGAGTAACAATCTAGGGGCTATTAGATCACCTTAAAATTTATCACAACAAGAAAAGAAATTGATGCATGAGGAAATATCCATGCAATACATGCAAAATAGAAAATCACCAATCCCAAACTACTCAACTTCAATTCATAATCTTGAAGCTCAAATTGGTCAACTCTCAAATATTTTTTTACATAAGTCACAAAGAAATTTGTTGAGCAACATTGTCACCAATCCTAAAGAACATGTAAAAGCAATATCATTAAGAAATGGGAGGATAATTAAGTATTCATAAAAGGTAAGTTTAGAATAGATAAAACTGATAATCATAAGGATATGGAGATAAATAAGAAAGAATTATAGGATCAAATAATTGACTAGTAAACTAAAAATTCAAATAATAATAATAATAATAATAAAGATTTAAAACTCAATAATTTTAGGGAGTTTATATCTGAAACTTATTCCTTCTATTTATCATCTATGAATTCATTTTTTAGAGACTTAAGAATTTTAAAGCTTAATAATTACTTTAAACTTCTAAGTATTTTTAAGAAATTGCATATTAATCTTTTTTTCATTGAAACTTTAGACAAAATACCTAAATATGATAAGTTTTTGAAGGATGTTCTACCAAATAAATGGAAGTTCAAAAATCATGAGATGGTGTTGTTAATTGAATAGAGTAATGCAATGTTACAAAAAAAGTTGCCTCCTAAATTAAAAGATCCAAAGAGTTTACTATCACTTATACAGTTGGCAATTCTTATTTTAAAGAATATTTATGGACTTAGGTGCAAGTGTGAAATTAATATCTTTTTTAGTGCTTACAAAACTTTTGTTATGGTGAGACAAATCACACCATAATATTTTTATAGTTGACAGATAAATAAATCAAGTATCCATGAGGGATTATAAAAAATGTATTCGTAAAGGTTGACAAGTTGATTTCTTAACCAACTTTTTTTTTAATTAACATTGAGGAGGGCCATAAAATTCTCCTCATTCTTCATTGACCATTTTTAGCAATGGGGAGAGCATTAATTGAAGTTTAATAAGGAAACTCATTTTGAGAGTTCAAGATGACCAAGTAACATTCAATGTGTTTAAAGCTATGAACTTTTCATCTTGTTATCATTCATGTTTTTACATGAATAACATGAAAAGTTGGTAGCAACACTTTTAAAAAGGAAGTCATATTAAATAATGCAATGAATACTCAAAATCCTTTTCATCATTCGTTGAAGTAAAGTGGCTAAAAGTTTAAGGGATTAAACCTAATATTGAAAATATAAAATCATTTATTAAAGAGACATTTAAGAAGGAACTTAAGTCACTACAATCCTATCTATGTTTTGTGGAAAAAAAGTTGTTTAAGATTTTGACATGACAAAAAACTACATTGGAATTAACTATAACAAATATGAAGGGTGATCATTCATCTTTTTTATTAATAAAATTCTGATGGAAGAAATCCAAACCAATTGCCCAACCATAATAACATTTAAACTTCCAAATTATTTAAAAGGTGGTTCAGGTTGAAGTATTGAAATTATTGGAAATAGGATGATGAGAACTAAGGAAAGTCTAGCTAAATACTTTAAACAATTTTTTTTTTTGGGAGGCAACCTAGGTTTTTTTTTTTAATCTTTATTTATTTATTATTCTCTTTATTTTTATTCTAGTTTCTTTTTTTTTTAATTTATCAGTCTTTTATAGGTTTGCATAACTTTAAAAGCTCTCAAATGAGTTATATTTTCAAGGATAACATTCAATTGGATATTGAGAGTGCATTTCTTACTTTTTCTTTATTTATTTTCATTTCTCTTTTTTCTCATTGAAGACAATGGTTTAATTAAGTATAGAGGAAAAACAATATAAGTAATTTTAATTTCAAGAAAAAAACTAAAGAATTGGTTTGGTGAATAAAAAATCTTATGGTAAGAATATGGTTGAAATTGATTATAATTTTTATGACAAAGTCTTATTGCTTGAGTTTATTTGTTAATAGTTGACTTGATTTTGCTTAATTTGAGATTTTCTATATTAAATGAATGTTTATAATAATAACTAATTGTTTTGCATACCATGATAAACTTTTATGTGAATATTGTAAATTTTTATTATCTCTAAAAAATTTAAAACTTGTTTGTTAACACCTAAAATGAAATCCTAGATAAAATATTACTTAGAAAATGATTGAGACATTCTTTGAATTGATTTAACCTTTCAAGCTTCCCTATTTATTATTTTTATCCCTAGGATCTCTTAAGCTTTGTTGAGTTATATCTTGATCTTATTTTATTTTTTTTAAAAAAACTTCATATTCATATCTCAACAAGTAAATTTCACCACATCCCATGCAATTAAAATTATAAGTTTAAGGGTGTGAAAAATCAACAAGGTATTGTGAAGTTTTTTTTATCGAAACAATAATGTTTTAATCATTCGTTGAGATTAGATGATGTAAATTTTTTACAAAAGAAAAAAAACAGGAGCTTGAAATAATATAACAATTGATGATAAAACTAATGACAGAGGATTTGTTTTTTTTTGCTTTGCTACCATTGGAGATTTATGTTTTGTTTGAGCTTGGATCTTTAAAGCATGATAAAAAGAGATTTTTTTTTTTTTAAATGATTGGGAAGTAGTTCATGTGTTATCTTGATTTATTTACATTTTATCCTTTTGTTGTAGCGCTCACTTTAGCCTTGCATTACAAGCTTAATAAAGACTTTTTGATCCTTAGTAATATCTTGTTCTACATTATTGGAGAGTGATTTACTCATTCCAAAAAATATTATCACTTAAGAAACCATAATTTAATTGGGTAAGAACTTATTATTGGCCCCGATCTATTTTTTACTATATATTTAAGGGAAAACACTGCATTTATTAAATCTCTCAAAACAAATAATAAACAGTATGATCGACTTTTTAGTGGTAAAAAATAGTCAGTTGACCACTCACTCACTATTAAATCTTAGGGCTAATATATATATATATATATATATATATATATATATATATATATATATATATAATGAAGTTTAGGACTGCAATTTAAAATCCTAAAAAACAAAGACCAAAAATTAAAACTTCAAGAACCAAAGTGAGATTGTTCACTTCCCATGAATAGTAAGAAAGGGAAAAAAATATTTTTTTGTTTCCAAATTAAATTAGATCTTTGTTGCTTCAATTATTTATAATTAATAAAACTAAATCATATTTTACAAAATCAAATATCAAATTATTTTCTAACATCACAAATATAATATACATACAACTTCAAATAAATTATCAAGCGTAAAAAACATTTAGAAGATAATATAAAATAATGAAATTGAAATTAAAAAGTAATAGAATCAAATGATTGTTTAAGAGAAAAAAGATCATACTAAGGGCACCATTTTAGTCCACATGGTTGGTGTCACAATGAAATGAACGTGATGGCCACTTCAAATAAATGCGAAAGTCAATTTTTTTATCCATGATCCAAAGCAGAAAGACCAATCGGTTAACAGCAGGCAGAGTCACCTCTCCTTCTATCTTGCATCACATCACAACTATATAGCCCTTCAAGATATTGTTACGTGGTCAGGTTGTAGTATTTTTCTAAGTTTTTACTTTTTTTAAAATTAAATCAATACTCTTTTTTTATTATTTGACATGATAATATTATAATTAAAATTATATAAAAAATATTTAAAAAAAAACTCTAAAAAAATCAATTATATTTTTAAAAGTAATTTTTGTTCAAAAATACATTAAAATAATATATATATATATATATATTTTTTTTAAATTATTTTCGAAAATAATTTAAAAATATTAAAAAGAATTAATTTAAAATAAAAAGTTAAAATAATTTTTTTATTTTTATTTTTTCAAAAATATTTAAAAAAAAGAATGAAATGGCATGCGGCAGCCAACTCCCTCATTCATTAATGCGGCATCCTTTGCTCTCTCACGAGTCACCCATCACCGAGCACCCACTCCACCGCTACTCATCAACGGCTACTAAGCCACACACCTCTAAACAGCGCGTGGACTTATTGTATCATTTGAAGGAGGGGTTTAAATGTAATCTCCTACCATGCTTTAAAAATAAGGAAGCCGTGACCCTGCACAGTGAACACTTGTTCCCGAAGTAAGAGCACGGTGCCATGGCTTTTGTTTCGAGGATTTATTCACTGCATGCGCGACATCGGTAAGCCCTCACTTGTACTGTCTGATATTCCAATCAACTGGTAGTCATGAGGATGCTGGGAATATTACAATGAGCGCAGTTGCAGAGGATAAAACACTACCGTTCGTTTATCCATATTTATTTTTCAGACTAGATGCGCTGGGCTTTTGGTAAACTAAGTTTTGATCATTATAGATTCATTACTACTCAACTTCTACCCTCGAAGTTTACTAATATTATTCCTACAAGGCTTAAATAGCTGTAATTTCTCCCTTTTACTGCCGTGTATCCGTTTGGGGTGCACATTTTGAGGCACAGTTTGGATTTTGTTTTGCTTAAATTTATTTATATATTTTTATATTATCTTGGATGGGTTAATATTAAAAATAAAAATAATATTATTTTAATATATTTTAATTAAAAATCACTTAAGTAACTCTTTTTCTTAGAAATGCAGAAGCAAATACATTCCATGTTTGTTGCTATTATTTGAGTGTGGGGCTTGTATGGAATCCATATAAGTTTATTTATTTATTTATACTTTTAAGTACATATTATAATAAATTAATATTTTTAAAAAATAATTTTTTTATGTAAATAGTTTTATTGCTAATTGAGTATACTAAACACTTTGTTGTGATCTAGTAAGGTACAACAAACAATCATAGTAATTATTAAAATTAAATCAAACACACAGTGAATTATTAGAAAATAATGCACTTAATTTTAATAATATTTTGATTTTTTTTTCTACTTTTATATCAAGTATCTCTTAAAATACTCCATAAATATAGTAATATCCTTGAAAAGACTTGAAAAAGTTTTTAAGCCATTTAATGGATAGGGGTAATATTGGAATCTTTGGTAAGAAGAAGTTTCATACTGACAAAATCTGAAATATAGGGGGTGAAAGCAGAATTTTGAAGAATCTATAAGGGCGAACTTTGATCCTAGTTTTTTTTTTTTTTTTAAAAAAAAACTAGTTCAGTATAGAGTCACAGTAGAGAGTAAAGCAGACAGAGAGAGAGAGTGAGAGAGAAAAAAAGAAAAAAAAAAAGAAAAGAAAGAAGAAGCAGCTCTCGGCGGATCACAGAGGCATCTGTTTTTCCATTATTTTCAAGCTCTCCATACTTACTGACGGACGGTGCGTACTCTCTCACTTTTTTTTATTATGATTTTTGATTCTGTAATTGAAGCTGAGATTGTTGCTGTTCGTATATGGTAATGTTTTGATGCATTAAGGAATGAAAATGATAGGTTTGTGGTCTTAAAAAAAGCACATTTTTCAGGTAACTAACAGATCTGGTTCATATCCAACTCGTTTTGCTTTTCTACAACTAGTTTGGTTCGAGTAGACGGAGTGTTTTTGCGAGAGTGTGTTTTCTTGTTAGAAAAAAAATTAAAAAGAAAAGGAAAGGATTATGTTTTCTCCTTGTTAAAATCAACAGCATTATTAATGGATTATAGTGGGAGGGATTTGGTTCGGAGCTTGCAGTTTATAAATGTTTGACACGTGATGGGCGCAGGGCTTTCTGCTCCTGTTTATTCAACTGCTATGGGAAGAAAATCACCTGCGAAATGGATCAAGACTGTTTTGTTTGGAAAGAAGCCTTCCAAATCTTTCACAGTGAAAGGAAGGGAGGTAATTACTACCCACTTACTCCTTGTTAATATCATGTTGCCTGCCTTAACTTTCTCAACCTTTGATTCAATCATATATCATGCAATTAGTTTGGAAAAAAGAAGAGATAATGTTGGTGCAACTAAAGCCTTACATTAGTTTCATATCCTTTATTAACTCTTGATCATAGCTATAATCGGACTCTTGATCCTTGCCATGTTGTACTCATCAAGGTGAACATTCTTGGTTACACTATTGCACCCCAATTGACAAGTTTTACATTCGAACAAAATCATACCTACTAATTCTGCTTTTGAACTTTGATTGCTATGTGCAGAGACCTGCAAGTGAGAAAGAGACATTGGTTTCTGTCAGGGCTGTGGAAGCTGATGTGACCTCAGTTCCTCCTGTGGTCATGCAGACAACCCCCACTAGCACAAATATCACTGAAAGGACGTTAGAACCAGAGAGCAGGGAAACTACGGAGTTATCACAAGATGGGGGTGTATTGTCAACTGGAAATCAAGATGCAAATTATTCTCAAGTATACACTCCTGATGATGCACCATCAAATGCTGATAAAATAAGGCTTGATGAAGCTGCAACAATGGCACAAGCTGCATTTAGGGGTTACTTGGTAATTTTTGTGTTATTTTATTATTACTGTTGTGGATATTTAAGTAATTTGTTGTAACATTATTAAAATTATGTCTCTTGCTTTTGGTAATGGTTGTGTGGCATATGTTTTCAAGCTTTGTTCGCCTACTGCACAAATGCAATTGCCTTAAAATTAGATACAGTTTTATATGGATCATTTTCTTTGGCTCATCATTTTGTTCTTGTGGGTCTTCATTTTTGCTTAAAAAAATATTGAATCTTGTAAATTTAGCCTGGTGGTGAAGCATCTAATGTGGTGTAGCAAGCATGAGGGTGACATTAACTAAATCTCTAATTGCTGAAATGATTCTTAGTTGATCTTGTATCCATTTCTTGTTGTAGCTGTTGCAATATGTCTTTTTCTATTTGCTGATACAGCTTGTCAAATCATGTTTTGTAGAGGTTATACAATCACTGATATAAGTTTATTTTGTGAAGGCTCGTCGGGCATTTCGGGCTCTTAAAGGCATAATAAGGCTTCAAGCTCTTATCCGTGGACACTTGGTTAGAAGGCAAGCTGTTGCTACTCTCTGCTGTGTGCTGGGAGTTGTCAAGTTACAGGCACTTGCACGAGGAAGAATGGTTAGGAATTCCGAGATTGGCAATGAGGTTCATAAAATATGTAGCCTAGTGAAGCCACCGGTAAATTCTTAAAAAACCAAACCAACAATCACTCATTTTTCCTTGTGCAATTATTGGGAAAATGTCTTTCCTCTTGTCTCATTTGAGCACCTATTTAAAATAATCTGATGTTTGAGTCAAGTATATGAATTTAGTTTTCCTTCTTCTTTTTGCACTTTGGGTGGGCTTGTGGCACTTCCAAGTGGTGTGGGAGTGCAGTGTAAACTCAGAATCAAAACTTCTTTCTTGAAGAATGTCCACGAATAGCATTCACAAATAACCAGCCTTATTGTTTAAGAATGTAGACCATTAACAAGTTTATTATTGTAAGGTTTCAAAGATTATCAAGGCTGCTGAAATCTTAGGGTTTCAATTTTGTATATATCAAACGCTATCCTGTGGAAATCTTATATGAGACTTTTGGACTCTTGCATTCCCTTTTGAGTTTTGAAATTTATAATGAGCAGGACACAGTTATATAACATGAAAAGTGAATATGAGCATGATTCATTTTTGTTGCAGTTCTTCCAAGAGTAGTAAATTTAACTAGTTTTAAAGAAACTACACAAGGTTAAATAAACATATTGGCATTCAATGATTTCTGAATCATAGTGCTTACTTCTGAATAACAATTGTTTGTGAGTCTCCAATTCCTTTTATTTTCTTATCTGCCTTGTATCTTGTCAAATTATATTGTTGATTGTTTTGCTTGCTCTCTTTTTATCGTTAATTCAGCTTTCACTTGTGTATCAGAAGGGCACCCTTGCAGATTCTAATGGAGTTGTTATCCAAATGGCCAAGCTGTCATCGAATGCTTTTGTTCGCAAGGTATGGATAGAACAATGATTTGATTGTATTATATTACATAGTGGCTGAATTTTGGTACAAAAAAAGGCCCCTCTAGAAGGAAATATTGAGAAAAGCCCTAGGATGTGCATTCTATGTGCCTATGATTTTATTTTTTATTTTTTATCATTCCAATGATAAATAGCTCCTTGTGGCTATGGATAGAATCAATAAAAACCTTAATGAAACCAGATATTGTTAGGATTAACGTGAGTGCATATCTGGCTTCTTGATAACAATCCTGACTATTCTCTACGAGAAAAAAGAACCACCACCATGACAAGTTTAACACAGGAACTGTGATTTGATTTGATTTACCCATTTATTTCTGATATGTAAAGCATAAAAATATGCGTATGTAAGCTCCAACGGGTACCAGCCATTGATCAAATGCAATAGAAAATTCCAAATACTTTTCCTATATATCATATGAACTACTTCCAGTTAATGCATAAAACTAAGTACTCATCAATAGTGAAAAACTATCCAGTAGGCCTTGGGTGTATAGTTCTAACTTTTAAGTCAAAAATCCTTCAGAGGGTTGGGATTTTATTCTCTCCCTTCAACTGCTCTTTTCTTTTGCTCTCCACAAAATCTGAAATATTACTATAGATTTAAAATCCCATATTTCTTATTTTCCTGTAATAAAAAAAGTCCACAATCTCTACTTGGCCTAGCATTATGATCTTGATTTGCTGAACCACATCTTTTTGTGATCTTACAAAGGTATTGAAAGAAATGGTTTTCAATATTTTCATGAGTAACTTGTGGTCAGGGTTGGCAATCACATAATTAGATTCATATCCATTTCTGTTAATCTGTGCTCTCTCATAAAGGAAGTTTTAGGCACAAAATCTTAATAAGAGGGATACCTATCCTTAAAATTCAATTGTTTTCAAGGATGTCTGCAAAATTTGGTAATTTAGAGATATTCTTTAGTGATAAGAAAAGCCATGAATATCATCATTTTTACCTGTTTTATGAGATCCTGAAGAAACAATTCACTCCAGTCTTTTGAATATGGGAAAGGGACAGGTGTTGCATCTTCCATGTAACTCAGTTCTATGTGCATGCAGAGCTTTCCACATATAAAAATGAAATAAACACGAAAGGTTCTTTAAAATTATTTGTGGTGCTTGCACAGGAATTGGGGAAATTTAGCAGTTATCAGTTAGAAAACATGCATGGATTTGAAGAACCCTTTTCATTTGTGGTGCCTGCACTGGGATCAAGGATACTTAGCAGTTATCAATTAGAAAACATGCATGATTTTTAATAACAACCCTTTCCATTTGATCTCTGATGGGACTGTTTCTCCAGCTTCTTGCTTCATCACCTAAGGTGATGCCTTTGCAACTTCCCTATGATTCTATGGAGCCGAACTCAGTTGCAAACTGGTTAGAATGCTGGACATCTTCCTGTTTCTGGAAACCAGGTCCCCGAGCAAAGAAAATTCCTCATTCAAAAATTAAGAGAAGGTATAGTAATGGTCAAATAGTGGAAGCTGAAACTGGTAGGCCAAAGCGCAGTGTTCGGAGGGTCCCTGCAGCAAATTTTGATAGCACCTCAGTACAAGCAACCTCTGAACTTGAGAAACCCAAGCGCAATTTGAGGAAAGTTTCAAGCAATCCAGCTGATTCAGTGCAGGAAAGTCCACAAATTGAGCTTGAAAAGGTAAAACGCAACTTACGAAAGGTTAATAACCATGTGGTAGAAAACTCTGCTCATTCAGAGGTTGAAATTGAAAAGCCAAAGCAAACTCTGGAAAAGTTAACTGGCACTTCAGGTGATAATGTTTTGGGATGGAGCGCAAGTAATTCTGCCGAGAAGATGAAGAATGAAACTACCTTGACAACACCCAATGTGCTTGATGTGGAGAAGAATGAACCAAACTTGATGTCCACGTTGCCTGATGCAGAGACTGCTGAAGAGCCTTTAGAAATGATCAAGGCATCGGAATCATCACATGAAGATCAAGCTGTAGTAGAATCTAAAGCTTCAGTTGATACTGATGGTAAAGGTGAGAATACTCCTCAACTAAATGGGCAATCCAAACACAAGGATGATCCAGAAATCAATGAAAATCACAAAACTGCAAAGAAAGCTTCAGTTGCAGTGAAACCAGAACGTGCTGAGAATGGAATACAGTGCAGTCCTACCCTCCCTAGCTATATGGCAGCAACTGAATCTGCAAAGGCAAAACTGAGACTACAAGGTTCCCCAAGATTTAGCCAAGATGGGGTTGAGAAAAATAATGTCACCCGGCGTCATTCTCTGCCATCTTCAACTAATAGCAAAATCAGCTCTGAGTCCCCAAGGACACAAAAAGCAGTTCATGGTAGTGGCAAAGGAGGGAACAAGAGTGATAGGTCTTTATTATCTTCAAGAGATGGAAATGGTAAAGTGTTTGCTTGCCCCTAAAATCAACAAGTCTTGTTTTTTAATGGATGCGTACTTGATTCAGTAGTGAAAATAATTGAGCAATTGTTTTGCAAGTTTTAGCTGCTAAGCATTATAGTTACCTTTAAGGGATCAATAAGCTTGTATTTGTCCTGTTTCAATGCTCCAAGTCTCCTAAAAATCAAATACCATGTGAAATTGCTTGTTGTCTTGGGGAACTTCAGCTAAACATGAAAGCTTATCTTGTCACTTTTAGAAGATATTTCAATTGAGTAAATGTTCAATTTGTTATCATAATCACTAATTAGAACTTTTTTCAATTTGACATGAGCAATTCAGCTTTTTGTAAGCTTTAAGAGCTCGATTTTGTTGTACAATATGAAATTAATGATGCTGTTCTTCCTCCTTTTTGTTTTTTTTGTCATGCAGGAAAGGGAACCCAACCAGAGTGGAGGAGGTGATCGTGGAACATTGCGACCTTTCAAGGAGATAGCATAAGGTCTCATATTTCATCTGTGGTTTATCTTATTATATCTTTGGTTCAAGATCATGTTGTAGCAGTGAAACTTTGTCTATAACCGGAATGAGTGTGTTGGCTCTGAATTCTAGTTTTCTGCCGTGGCTGTTTGTGAGTGAATGAATGTACATCATAGGTTTTTTAATTTTCACTCTGCAAAAAATCTTACATTATATTCTAATTTGTGCTTGGTTTGGACATGATATTGGCCGGTTCATAATGTAATTTTTCTGTTGATTTTCTTCACCACGGGTCTCTTGTAGAAAATTTGCAACTTCTTTTCAAGGACCACTGAAATCTCTGGCCTTTGAAATCCAAGGTATCCCAGGAAAGCTGAAAATGGAGCAGAATGCCTGGCACCATGCTATAACACAATTCTACAATCGAGTTTAATTGAATTGATTGAGATGTTATCTTTAGCTTCTTCTTTTTTTGTGTTTTTGGAATAAACCTTAAAACAGTGCCATTCCGATGGAAATGAAAGCAAGCAATGTAATTTGTTTTCAGATACTAGAAAACGGGTGTGCATGGGCTGACGATCTGCCAACGTCGTGCAGTCAAAAAGTTTATTTATTTTTTGTTTAAAATTAATTTTTTAATATTTTAAATTGTTTTAATGGGCCGATATTTTATATAATTTTTTTAAAAATATTATTTTGTTATATATTTTTAAATATAATCTTTACTGCATTTTTTTTTAAATAGTTTTACCCGGCAGAATGCCAACCTTTGTACTTGATAATATTGTTTACCATGTGAAGATGAAAACAGTCTCATGTTCAAAAATAGTAAATAAGACTAAATAAAATCAATACCCGTGGAATTAATTCAAAATATTCACAAAGGATTAATACAAATAAGATAAACGAAAACGAATATACTGCCTACCATCTTCTGTGTTACAAATAAAAAACGTAGGATTCATATATATATATATATATATATATATATGTATATGTATATGTATATGTATATAGACAGACACGCGAGGAGTCCACAAAGGACTGTACTAATCAGATTGAGCAGCAAGAATCTGATCGGAATCATAGACCATTCCATAAACTGGTCCTCTCCTCTGCCCTAACATATTTGTTCTGGCCAACAGTTGCGGTGCAGAAGGCAATGGCTGGACATTAGAGGGTACAGGCATTTCATTAGAGTGCCCAGAAATGCAGAGTGAACCCGAATCATCCTGCACCCAGTACACTTCAACCATAATCCCACCAGGATTCTCTGAAGAGTTTGTTTCTGGGACCCCTACAAATCTAGCTCCCACAGGTATCTGCATTTTCATTTAAGCACAGAAATTACAATTGATTTTAGCTGCTTACATAAATGAAGAAGAAGAAGAAGAAGAAAAACTGTGCCTACCTGAACTGACTTTCCAGAAGTTAAGTCCAGAGTAACCATCTTCCCCTCAGCTGCAGCATTTTCTAATTCTGCTTGCTTGGCAATGTTTAGGAAAACCTCTTCAAGAGTTGCAAGGCCAAGCTGGATGTCTGATACATTGAATTCTCTTTGTCTAGCTTGAAGCTCCGCAAAAAAATCCTGTTGAAGAATTTAAATGTAGAGATTAAATGGGAAAAAAAGAGAGTAAACTAATAAGAATTAGAAAATGCTTTAACGCTGGATAAACTTTAGAATATTTTCATATAGATGTACACTTGTGTTGAAGAAAATGGTTACAAGGGATTGTTCTCTTCTAGTATTTTCAAAATTGCTTACCTTTAAAACGCTCTCTTTATCATGAGGAATGACAAAAGTCAAGAAGGATTTGGTCTCCTCTGTTGGTGTTATATCCAAATGCTGTAAAACAACATCTCAAAATCAGAATAAAAATAAAATGATTTCTGAATTTTAAATGAATTTGCTGATTTCGGTCATGCGTTCAACATACATATTTGAAGAACTTCTTAACATCCTCGTGATGACCTGACGAAGTATCTTCTGGCGACCGGGAAGGAGTTTGTCCACCATTGGTATTGCCAAATCTCACATTAGCAATAAAACCAGTGCCAAACTTTGACTTCAACCTGATGGAGTTTCCAATGCATCGGAGCCTACCCTTGGCCATAATTCCTATACGGTCACTTAGAATGTCAGCTTCTTCCATCGAATGAGTTGTCAGAACAATTGCTCGACCTTTCTTTGTATTCTGGATGATATCCCAGACATGCCTTCTTGATATTGGATCCATACCAGTAGTCTGCAGATCAATAAAAAGTTAAATAAATTGATATTTTACGGGGAAAAAAGTATTTATGATTCGAAGTATTTGAATATCCATACCGGTTCATCCAAAATGACTAGCTTTGGGTCACCAAGAAGGGATATTGCAACACTCAGTCGGCGCCTCATTCCTCCACTGTAACTCCTGGCTCTTACTTTGGCTGATTCGGTTAGTTTCACCTGTGCCAATGATTCTTGAGCAACCTGCAATCCATGAAAAGGGAAAACATTAATCATTTAGAGTATCTAAGAGAGAACAACTGGTATGTAAATAATTCTATTGCAGTTGTTGGTCAGAACAACCAATCAACAAATAATGACTACAGAGATCGGGATGACTGGTAGTTTTCAGGTTCATATATCACATACCGATTTGATTGAAGCCGGGGGAAGACCTTTAATACTCGCGAAGAGTTCGAGGTGTTCTTCACCAGACAATGCATCCCAGAGTATGTCGAACTATAAAAAGATGTTCGAAATTTTAGTCGCAATAGACCAATTAGCAAAATAGCACACGGGGCATGCTTACAAACTGTTGAAAATATGCAGAGAGTTCACCTGTGGACACACTCCTATAATTTGCCGGATGCCTGACATGCCAACCGTGCTTCGAACGGAATGTCCATAAACCAAGGCTGTTTAAGCAAAGTAGTTTGGGAAATTATTAAAATGATGTGAACTTCTAAGCCAGTTTCAATGTAATTGTGACTGTGAAATGAGAGTGTATAACCATCTCCACCGGTCACAGGTGTTATGCCAGTCAAACAATTGATTGTTGTGGTTTTTCCAGCACCATTGGGTCCAAGAAGACAAAATAACTGATCCTTTCTGAAGTTGACCCATAAATCCTGCAGGTAAATAACTAGCATCGGAATAGGAAAGAAAAAAGAAGCAAGATTTCACCTGTTCTCAACAAGACAAAAAAAGCAAGTATTGAATTTTATATAAACAAGGCAAGCAAACAAGATGATAAATAACACCCAATCTAGATCCATGTATATAAAGCAACCTGCAGTATAGCAGGAGGCGATGCATGGCAAAATCTGGAATGAAATATTAGGCCAAGAGTCAAGCAGATGAATGGTTTTGAGCTTGTTATATTAGAGCACCTCACCATGCCTATCTCCACAGATATTTCACATATATATAGAAAAAAAAACACTTGGAATAACTATGGGAAATAAAAATGGAAAAATAGTTTGGCATCAGATATATAAATAAGGATATACTAATGAGAAGATCGATGTCAAAAAAATCTCCAAAAAATTTTCCAACCATAACTAGACTGCAATCGAATGCGAAAAAGGAGGGAGATATCTTTTGCCCACTCAAACCAGCATGGTACAAAGCTGGCAAGGAAGTGCTTACCCTAAGAGCATGGTAAGGTGAAGTCTTCTTGCATTTAAAACAACCAATTTGTGTGGCCCCAGGATATGTCTTTCCAAGTCCACGTATCTGAACTGCAACATCTGGGTTGACTGTGTTGTCTTTTACATCATTTTTAACAATGTTCTCCTCTTCAAGCACGTCTTCATCGTCTGGGACAATATGATCTTGTTGCGGGATTGCAGTTATGCAACTACACATGCCACCCTCTGGGACAGTAGAGGAAGAATACAGCAGAATATTAGTAAGCTGACAATCAGATCTAGCTATGAGACGTGGACTGAAGTAGAGTCCTCATTTCCTTAATTACATATTCTTGCTACCAATATATATATATATATGAGGAAGAGACCATTACCTTCAACCTTGCCTCCACCTTTCCCTGTCCAATACCCAGGATTAAAGAAGTAAAATACAGATTTCCTCACACCAGATACATTTGGGAATATATTATCGAAGTAGATTGCCAAAGCAAACCAGAGAAAGAACAGACATATGAGCCATGTGTAAACGTCATTCTGCCAAGAAAATACGAGTTACAAACAGTACAAATAGCAATCGACAATGGAAGAAATTAAGGGTAAGAGTATAAAAACAAAAGGAGATGAAAATTAATTAAGAGAAAACTGATGCTAAGGCATGAGTTCTCAGTAAAATGTATGATATTGTGACCTATTAGTTCACATTAATATTTGGTGTTTGTGTGTGCGTCGTACGTTTTGCACTCAGGGTGAACAAAGCGATTACATACAATTGTCATCACACAATCATTAGTGTCAGGTGGACACTTTGATCGTCCTTTCCAGCTAATTCCAAGAGCTTCAGGAGTGCTAGTCGCATCAGATAGCAGATTCACTGCTATGGCAAGAAGATTTGGTGGGAAGAATGACCAGATGAAGCGTAAGATAGAATTAATGCTTTTTTGGTATGGAAATCCAGCTATTGTAACAATCTGCAATGAAAAAATGAGATCAATTACCACAATCAAACTCAATATTCCTGCATCAAAATTTCAAAGGGGTTTCTCTTAGAGACGGTCTAAAGTTAGGAGGAGTAGATTTCATTTATAAAACATTGCCTATTCCTTGTTTTTTATATGGGAAAACTTGCCTGCGTCATAAAACCAACTATAAATATGGAGAAGCCCATTGTTGTGCCTGAAGAGGCTTTGCTGATGAAGGTCGACAGCATGAAGGCAAAACCAATCTAGCATCATAAGAGAGACAAGACAGGAAAAGGGTTAGTATGAATACGCTTATACACTAAAAATACTAACACCAGCCTACAGATGAAGTAGAAATTATCTTACCATGTTGACCTGGAAAAGCAAGAACACTAAGAACAGAACCCCGAAGTTGTTTTTCTTGAAAAAATCAAACTGAAACATCATTCCAAAAAGAACCAGTAAAAGTGATGAAATAAACGTAATAATTCCCTCCCATATGATCCATGAAGTCCAATATGCAGATTCATAGAGACCAGTCATATTCATTGCCTGTGAAGAAGACGAGAATGAACCAATAAATAAACAATAATCAGAACATAGAGAATTCATCAACAATTTATAATCTTGTTGAACTCTAGACAGCAGATGGCAAATACCTGGCGAAGTTTGAGCTCTTTCTCAGCCACCAAATTAGTAATTTGCAGAACAAATCCGAACATGGTAAATGCCAGGAAAAAGGCAGGTCCTACTGTAGCCACCGCAGAAAAGGCAGCTTTTGCAGGGTGTGCATATTCCGTAAGTCCGACTTTCCAGTTATAGGTTGGAACTGAAAATCCAGAGTTTCAAAATTAGTAAAAAAACAGTTGTTTGTTCACATGATTTTATTAAAGAAAAGGAGCTTTGTGTATCTTAAACAATTTCTACATAACAAATCTGGCAAATTAAAGATTTCAGACCTCCAATAATAGACCGAGCAATCTCACGCTCTGCTGCAATCTGCAGTGGAATTTGAAATTTGAAGGTGGGATCTTCATAATGGCCTCGCCGAACAACTGGAGTTGAGTTAGTCTGTAGACCATAGGTGATTAAACTGGGGCTTACATCCACAAAATGCAGAGCTCCCGGGACTTGCATAGGATTTCTAAAAAGCCAATCATCTACTTCCTCTTGTGTTCTGAATGATTTAACCTGCATATGAACAAAAAAAAGAAGAAGAAAAACATAAACAGATTGGATTACTTTGAATTCTTTTTCTTGCACAAGCACTCCAATTAAGTCTAGTAACTGACAGTCCTATAACACAGAAAACTGAACCACCATAAATCCAATACCAGAAGAGTAAAAACAATTATAGCAAAGAAATTCCATGTATGACAACGTCCTCCTCTTTCAGTTTTCCAAAAACCCAGTTCAGATTACCGGAATATTAATTCATTTTGAAAATCAAAAGAAAGTAAGAGAGAGAGAGAGAGAGATTTGTTTTTTGTAACGAGCTAGAATTAGATACCTTGTCAGGGCGAATTTGCCTATTAGGATTATTATTCATGATGGCTGTCACGATATTGCGAATTCTAATACTATCATTTCCACTCCAAACGAAATCAAAACAAGGCATTTTGACGTAGAACTTGTCCTCACAAGGAGGGATAGGAGGTTCCCACATAGGCTGTGGATTCGTCACGGTTTTGAACCCTGTCGATGATTTCGTTCGAGATTCTGTCGCCTTCTCGATACCGAACAACAAGAACATGAAGAAGAAGGAAGAGAAGAGCTGCAGGAAACTTGCACTCTTGTTTCTCCATGAAAGCAACAGGTTTTTCTTGAACAGGGCCGTAAATTGCTGGTACAGTAATGGAAATCCTTTTACCAGTTCCATGTTTTTCTTCTCCTTAACTCTCAAGTGAAACAGAGCCGGGGCTTAAAAAGCTCGGTTCGAAGGTGCTGTCCAGGGCCCTTTCTGTCCATATGCCTGACAATAATCAGGCTTGCCTTTTCCTGGAATTACAAAATGGGCCACTGACCGGACTTTCCGAAAACAATCTGAGGGTATGGTCGGAAAACTAAAAAGGCTGCTGCAATTGGGTTTGAGACCTGTCTTAAATTACTAGATGTGCCACTAATGTTCGTGGAAAGTGGCTGGAAAATAAGGCACGACATGTAAATTAATTAATTTATAAAGTCTCGGGAAACTGCTAAAATTGTTTAATTAATTAAATGTAGATCGCTAATTTTAATGCTAAACATAATTAATTAATGAGTGTGGTGTCAAAGGCGCCACATGTTTGCCAAAAACAGTAAGTTTTTTGTTGTTTTAATTATATATATATATATATATATATATATATATATATATATATATATATATAATTCGAATACCGTGGAGTATATATATATATATAATTCGAATACCGTGGAGTATTTGTTGTCGCTGACTTTGTGCATGTTGGATCCACGAAAAAAATAATAATAAATAAATCCCTTTCCATTACTGTTTAAACATACCAATTTTAAATATATATAATTATTCTTTTGAATTTTGTTTCCTACAAGTTCGAGGGGCTCTCCCATGAAGATGTTTTTGGTGAACTCTTCTTTCTCTTGGTAGTTTCTTTAACACGTATGTAATAGGGCGATTTTGGATGGATCGGAGCCTTAGCCCAATTGATGTTTTTTAAATTATTCAAGAAGTATTTTATTTTTTATTTTTAATGCATGTTAGAGTTTTGGATATTCTTTATTTCATATTTAAAATCTTTTATTAAATGAGAATAATCTTCCGTTTATAAAATATAATTTCACTATTTTTGGTCCGGTCTTGTTCGTCTGACCGGTTTATTGTTTTTTTAATATTTCTTTGCACCGTGAAATATAGGTTTTGATTTGTTTCAATTTTGTCCTTCAATTAAAATTGATTATATATTATAGTTTCATTTAGGTCCTCATTCTTTGATTTTTCGGATTGATCTTGAATCCTTAATATTTTTGGTATCAAAATTTTGATTTATTTTAATTTTATCCTTCCATGTAAATTTATTATAAATCCTTAATATTTTAGGTATCAAAGTTTGATTTATTTTCAATTTTATCCTTCCATGCAAATTAATTATAGATTTAAGTTTCATTTCGGTCCCAATTCTTTTAATTTCCAGTTTTGTTTTAAATTATTTAATTTCATCGGTATCAATGTTTGGATTTATTTCAATTTTGTCATTCAAATTAAATTTATTACATATTTTTTTTTTCATTTTATCCCTTATACTTTTAATCTTGGATTTTATTTTAGTTCCTTTATTTTTTTATACATATATCTTACATAGTTCTTATTTCTATCCATGTTTATATGTACATGCTCTTAATATTTGTTTCCAATTTTTCTTTATTTCCAACGTTATTAAATTTTTTTAATTAAAAGTTCAAATTTTGATATGTGCTGATGATCATTTGAGAATTAATAATTATTATAATTTCTTTTTTTTTCTTCAGGTCAAATAATTTCTTAAAATCTAATAATATTTATTTTTATTTTGTTTTTTAATTGCTTTTTTGTTAATATTGTTAGGTCTTGGATTTTCTAATTATTATAGATAAGACATTCAAAATAATCATAATGATTATTTTTTAGTTTTTTTTCTTTTAAATATGTCAGACTAATTATATTTTTTGATATTTATTTAATATTAGCGCCTTAATATATATATATATATATATATATAACCTAGGTTTTTTGGGGAAAAAATTACTATCATTGCTCTAAAATAAGTTTAATATAATAATATGAGTAATAAATCTTATAAAATAAAAAAATTATGGAATATTTTTTCTAACAATAATTATGGTCTCACCAATTTTTATTATTTCCATTGTTATTAAGGTTTTTTTTTATATATTTACATTTTAATTTGTGTTGATGATCATTTTAAAATTGATATTTATTATTTTTTCTCTTTGTTGTTTTTTAGATTCTTTTTATTTATCTTTCAAGTCAATTTTTTCTCTTAAATCTACCTATGTTTATTTTTATTTTTTCATTTATTTAGTTTTTTTTCTTATAAATATATGAGACTAATTATATATTTATTTAATATTAGCACCTGAAAATATATATATAGACAAAAAAATGACCTAGGATTTTTTAAAGAACAAAAAAATAATATAAGTGTTCTTAAATACTTTTAATATAATAATATGAGGAATAAATCATATAAAATAAAATAAAAAGGATTTTGCCTTTTAATTCTAATTTTGTCCTTTTTTTAAGCTTATTTCTTAGAAAAATTTGATTCTAGATTTTAGATTGTTTTTGTAATATATATATATATATATATATATATATATATATATATATATATATATATATATATATATATTGTTTAATATTTCAGATCCGATATTATTGGAGAAAACATGCAACTTACAAATAAAATGGGTAGACAAATTTACTCAGGTTATCTATAATTAAAAAATATACCGACCACTTCCCCTGCGTTTCGATTACACTGTTTCTTTTAAGAGAAAAAAAAAACTCATTTCTAACAGATTTGATCTATTATAATCTCATTAATGAAATATTAAAATAACTAATTATAACATATAAAAATAAATTAATTTTTTACATAAAAAAAGTCCAGCGCAGCACCAGGCAAATCACCTCGTTATCTAAAAAAAAAGTAGTGGCAAAGATAAATAGTGAATTGCGTTGATCTTTCTTATAAGAAACTACAATTATCTGCTGGTGTTTTTCCTGCTACCTGTGTGCATTAGGCCCAGCCGAAGAAGTTGGTAAGAAAGTCCAGGGTTGGCCTCAAATCATGTTTTTGACCTCTGCAGTACGTACTACGGACAAAGTATATAATTAAAGCTCATCAAGTTCTTGAAAAGATGTTTTCAACTTGAAATCAAGGCCGTTCAAATTGATGAAACAGTATGCATCGTCAAGGTTGTCTTTTTTTTCCACTGGTTTAGCAGAAAACAGTAAGCATCATCAACTTGATGGTGACAATTAATTAAAAATTAAAGTAAAAATCTTTAGTCCTCCAATGAGAGGTCAGTTAAAACTAGGCTTACAGAGGAAGCTTCTCTCACAGTCAATGGATATGAAGCAGTTGACTGATGTTTATTTATGCAAGTAAAACACCTCTTCAAAAAAGTTTAATTGTATTATAAATTATAATATGAAATAAATCACAGGATTAAACAATAAAAACTATAAATTATATTCAGTTAAACAATATTTTGTTTTTTATTTAAATTATTTTTATATCATTAAATTGATCATATTAAAAATAATTTAAAAAAATAAAAAATATTATTTTAATATATTTATAAAAAAAAGCAACTTTAAT
This sequence comes from Salix caprea, assembly GCA_964035475.1. Taxonomy (NCBI): domain Eukaryota; kingdom Viridiplantae; phylum Streptophyta; class Magnoliopsida; order Malpighiales; family Salicaceae; genus Salix; species Salix caprea. The sequence goes on along the minus strand of OZ037753.1, from coordinate 9,149,291 downwards.
TAATATAAACAGATTCTATACATGATTGACTTCATGGAAAGCGACGCGAAGCCTATAAAAGTATAAATGGTTACCTTGTATCCAAAGCAAAGCGAAGTTCCTTGGTACACACCCAACAACTTTATTCTCCTCTGCCTTTTAATTTAAAATTTAAAACTCAAAATCAAAGAAATAATAATTTACCTATGACACTTCGTGCCCGGCTAAGCGGTTGAATTGTTGTTTGGATAAATTTTGAATTTTTATTTTATTTTAAATAATTTTTTTTGAAATTTTTAAATTATTTTAATGTGCTGATATCAAAAATGATTTTTTTAAAAAATATATTATTTTGATGTATTTCTAAACAAAAAATACTTTAAAAAACAACCGCAACCTCATTCTCAAACACCCCCTTCATATTATTACAAAATGTTGTTTTGAACCACACAACTATAGTTTAATTGTTGTCTTCTTGAGTAAGTAACTCTTAAAGAATTTGCTTAGGAAACAACGTAGTAGTTAAGTGCTGCTTCAAAAATTTGTCTTCAAAAGATTTGCTTAAAAATAAAATTTATTTTTTAATTAAAAACATTTCTAGAGTGCTTCCAAAACACCCTTTAATATATAATATTTGGAACTTATTTATGGTAATCAACCTAATAATTTCATTAAAACTCATATCATTAGTAATGTGCACGCTAACATAATGATTCAAATAGCCCCTCACCATATCCTTCAAGTAGTATCAACATTAGATTGAACTAAATCCTACCCAATTCCTCAACACTGATGAACTGTCTAATCTCAAGCTATATAATTTAGTACTTCCTTTATGATAAATGATACCATTATCACTATCGATGATTTTACCACCATAATAACATAAAAATCCCACAATAGAAGACATGTTCTATGAAAATTGCAACAAAACATAATGATAATTTATCAACATAAAAAATTATTCAAGTTACATATAAAAGTTTCTAAATTAACAAACATCATAAACTAAACCCTTAAACCTAATTAACAGAACATAGTTCATTGATTTCTTATTACTAAATAACACAATGCATACACTTACATAACTAATTTTATATCAAATTAATCTTCAATTGGATAAAATCAACAAAAACCCTAACCTAAACCTAGAATGTTTATCCTAAAACATTCACAAATTAACCAAGTAAAATAATAAATTGATAAAGAGAAGGGTGAATATAACTCAAATTGATTAAATAGGTGATTATGAGTGATGTTGGTGGCGGTGAAAAAAATTGTGAATTTTTTTCCGAGGGTAGAATAATATATTAAGAGACTATTAGTCAAATTTAAACTCTCAATATAATAGTTGAATTGAGATTTATGATTATTAATATAAAACTGATTAGTATGTAATTTTACACCAAAAATATGATTTCTCTCATGTCGTACTTGCATGGACCATATTAATTTATTAAATAAGTCCTATGGACCATTTTCTCATTCCACGTAAGTCCATTTTGCATTTTAATCTTTTAGTTTATTTACGATTTTATTAGTCTCACAATAATGTTATTAACTTAATATGAAGTCTACACTAAAACTTTTTCATATATATATATATCATTTAATAATTTATCTTTTATTCACTATTTATTATAAATATCCAAGCTCCAGGGATTTACACTTTTGATGAAAGAAATATTAAATGATCAGTAAAGTATGGAAAAAATGTAATATATATTCTGTTTAAATAGTGGTACAGATAAATAGTGAATTGTGTTGATCTTTCTTATAAGAAACAGCAATTATCTGCTGGCGCTTTTCCTGCTGCTTGTGTGCATTGGGCCCAGCCGAAGAAGTTGGTAAGAAAGTCCAGAGTTGGCCTCAGATCATGTTTTTCACCTCTGCAGTGCGTACGGGCAAATTATATAATCAACGCTCGTCAAGTTCTTGAAAAGATGTTGTCAACTGGAAATCAAGACCGTTCAAATTGATGAAACAAACAATAAGCATCATGCATCATCAAGGTTGTGTATTTTCCACTGGTTTAGCGGAAAACGGTGTTTCGTTGATGGTGACAATTAATTAAAAATTAAAATAAAAATTAAAAATCTTCATCAGTTAAAACTAGGTTTACAGTGGAAGTACATTTTATAAATTTAAATGAACGAGTAAAACCTTTCAGTTAAATGATGCGTTAGATTTTGTGTTTATGATTTTGAAAAAAAAAGTTTATTATTTTTATAAATTATAATATGATATAAATCACAGGATTAAACAATAAAAACTACAAACTATAATCAGTTACAGAGTATTTTGTTTTGTTATTTTAAATTAATCTTTTATGTTCTTATATATCAAAATCGTGTGTGTAAAAAATAGTTTTAAAAATAAAAAATATTATTTTAATATATTTATAAATAAGAAATCATTCTAAAAAATAAGTTTATGCGCGAAAATTCTATACATGATTGACTTCATGGAAAGCGACGCGAAGCCTATAAAATATAAATGGTTTGCCTTGTATCCGAAGCAAAGCTAGGTTCCTTGGTAGAAACACCCAACAACTTGATTCTCCTCTGCCTTTTAATTTAAAAATAAAAACTCAAAATCAAAGAAATAATAATTTACCCCTGACGCTTGATATTATTACAAAATGCTGTTTTGAACCACACAGCTTTTTTCAAACTGATAGTTTAATTGTTGTCTCCTAGAGTAAGTAACTCTTAAATCCAATTGCTTAGGAAACAACGAAAGAAGGAGCGAGTCGGAGGGCATTTCAGAGTGTAGACGTGGTAGACTTAGATAATTTTTTTTATTTTTTTAATTATTTTTAATATCAGTGTATCAAAATAATCTAAAAATATTATTTATTTATTTTTTAAAAAAAAAAAACATTGTTGGAGTGCTTCTAAACACCCCTTAATATGTAATATGAGAATCCCATTCAAAATTGAAACCATGTGGTGGTTAAGTGGTGCTTTCATCTTTTGAATGGGTAATGATTGATTTTTGAATTGCTGCCTCGTTTCAGGAACATTTCATTCACGTTGACAACCAAGAACTTCAATTTAAAATAGAAAGCTTTTTCTCAAAAATTAATTTATTGAGAAAGCACATAGCATTACTTCCCATAAGCTTTTCAAGTTCTGTCATCACGACATGACATATATAATTATATATATCTTTCGTTGACTTTTTAACTCTAGCTTTGATCCTTGACTTAGAATATATATATGATTTAGTAAAGTGGAGACAAGAGAGTCATGCCAGGAAAGCCGCAATTTATTTAAAGTTTATATGTCAGCATCGCCGCAGGTGCTCAACTATTTTCGGCTGGCCTGGCAAAAACACAGTTTCACAGAATCATAAAAACAACAACCAACAAAATCACCTAATTTTCATAGAAGATAAGTTTATGATTGAAAAAAACTAATCTCAACACTGGAATATCAATTCAATTACAAATTAATTAAATTAGAAAGTTAAGCATCTAACAAATTAACCGTCAATAGGCCCACATCAACAGAACCATACATATATTATTTTTAAAAAACTAATTATATTAATGCTAAAAAAACTAATTCATACATATCAATCTATTATATCTTGGTGCACAAGGCTCATAATTATTAGGATTACATGCTAGTTGACATTGAGTGTCATATAAAAATCCTGTAACATGCTCCCATGATAGTGCTATGAACCGCCTTGTCATGCTCATGTACCGAGACTTGTAAAGATATAACTGAAAAGGCGGATACAATATTGTTGATAGGCGATCTCATTGCATGCCATAAATGATTCAGATAGCGCATCACCACATCCTTTAAGTAGCATCAACATTAAATTCAACTAAATCCTACTCAATTTCTCAACACTAATGAACTTTCTAATCTCAAGCTACATAACTCGGTACTTTCTCTATGATAAATGATACCATTATCACCACTAATGATTTTACCACCATAATAACATAAAAATCCCACAATAGCAGACATTTTCTATGAAAATCGCAACAAAACACAATGTTAATATATCAACATAAAAAATTATTCAAGTCACATAAAACGTTTTTAAGTTAACAAACATTATAAACTATTCCCTTAAACCTAATCAACAAAACATAGTTCATTGATTTCTTCTTACTAAATAACACAATGCACACACTTACATAACTAATTTTATATCAAATTAATCTTCAAATAGACAAAATCAACAAAAACCCTAACTTAAACCCTAGAATCTTTATCCTAAAAAAATCATTAATTAACCTAGTAAAATAATAAATTAATAAAGAGAATGGTGAATATAACTCAAATTGATTAAATAGATGATGTTGGTGGGGTGGAAGTAATTGTAAGAGAATTGTTAGTTACTGTGAGTTGATAGAGAGAGACTTGATAAATAGATAGAAGGAAAGAGAGAGAGTTAGAGAAAGGTGAGGTTTGTCATAGGGATGGGAGATGGGCAATTTTTTTTATATAGAGAGAAATATCAAGTTACTTGAGGTTAAAGTAATATAGAGGATGAACAAGCAATGGAAGATGACAAAAGAAAAGAAAATTGTCTTGAATTTACTTAATCGGGTAGTCACGTATATGGTACATGCACAATCTTAGGTTGTGTATTTACTACATGCTTGACCAGTTGTTGCACATTTAGTATATATATAATCATTATTTTTGTGCCAAAGTGAAAATTATTTTCCTAACTATACTAGTTTAGGAAATGAGTTTTTCTAATGCTAATGTAGATAAATACTCGAATAATATCATTAAGTTTCAAACAAATAGTGGAAAAATACTCCAATAATATAATTAAGCTTCAAACAAATAGACTTCAATGGTTTTATTGGAAAGAGTATTACTTCAAATATACTCTTTTTGTACATGACCTATATTTATACATTTTATATGCTTCCAATGAATTTACTTCCAAATTAAAATACTCCCTTTTGGCCTATTTCTCCATGAATTATTGACCACACCTAGTCTTTTTTATAAATATGTTTTAGAATTAGATCATAGACGGATCCAATATTTGGGCAATGTGGGCGCTTGCCCACATTGCCCCTAAAAAAACCAAATGAAATATATATCATGCTAAAACCGGTAATGCGTTTCGACTAATAGAAAAATTAAGAAAATATAAATAAATATATTTTGAGAATGAGAAAATAATTTCAAGGAATTATATGAGAAATAGAGTTTATTAATAAACTTTGCGAAAAAAGTGTTGGTGTAAACCCTAGTTAAAAATTGATAATGTTACAATAAAACTATAGTATGTAAATGAAACAAATGATGAAACAAAAAAATAGAATAATAAAATATTTTTAAGGAACTGGTAAAATAATTGATATGGTTGTAACAATTATTGAGTGAAAAAAATAAATTTTGATGTAAAATCTCTTATTAACAAGTTTTACACTGTTAAATATAAATCTCAATCCAACTATCAAATCGGGTTGAACCTTTACGAGGAGGCTCCTAACACATTTATTTATCTTGGTTTAGAATTTTAGGGTAATCAAAGTTTTGAAAGGCCACACCATAATTTAATAATTAGACCAAAAATAACAAGTAGACTCATTAATGACATTTTCATAAATAAGCTAGAAAAACTAGAAATTCAACTTCTTCTTTACCTTTAAACTTTTGACCCCTATTGAAAAACATTAGAAGAAAAAGAATCTAAGAGCTTCCTCGCTAAAATCCTGAAAAGAAACCACAATAAGCAAGATATACGAGGAAGTGAGTAGTGAACATATCCAACTCAAAAATTAAGAGAAAAATCAAGTGAGGGAAGGGGAGTGGATAGAGGAAACTCGTAATATTACAAGGAAAAATAAAGGGATAAGAAAATTCCATTGGTTAACATTGGAAGTTGATATCAATATTGGGTAAGGTGTTATAAGTTCGATTGTACAATTTTAAGTCAATATTAACAAAGTTTTTGCAAAAAAAATTAAAAATGAATTAAGATTCTTAAATATTAAATTGGGGAAAGGTGAAAATTGTGAAAATATGATGTTCTTGGGATGGAATATGATGTAAATGAATTTTAATAAACTATAATTGAAGAAGAAAAAATGAGTGTTTATGGTGAGAGTAGAGCCAACCATTTAAGAGGAGGAGAGGGATGAGAACTTTTAAAACCAAAGTGGATGTTTGTCAGTCATGTTTATTTAGTGTGTTGTTGTTGAGGATTGAAGTGATTTACTTATGTTTTTTAGTTGTAGTTGAATTTTCAATATAACTTGTAAAAAACCCGTAAGAAATTGATGAAATAAGATCGTGGTGTATCCTTCAGTTTTTTTACTTGGTAAAATTAACATTAATTTTACCCGTGACCATTGTATCAGCAGAAATAATATTCTCAACAATAAAATCGGTTATACAATTGAATAAAGGATGACTAGTTGAATGATTGTGAATTATAAGAGAAAAAATTGAATCTCATGGACTACTATTTTTTTTATAGTATATGTAAATCTTTGAATTTTAATTAGAGGCTTATAATTTTTGGATTTCTTGGATCTTAATTAATTTAGTTATACATTTATATAATTTTGCCCCAGATTCATCCCTGCATTAGATTATACACGAGTGATTTACCCACGCACTGCGCTGGGCTTTTTTTATGTAGAAAACTAATTGATTTTTTATGTGCTGTAATTAGTTATTTTAATATTTAATGAATAAAATTGTAATAGATAAAATCTGTTAGAAATGATTTTTTTTTCTCGCCTAAAAGGAACAGTGTAATCGAAACGCATGGGAAGTGATTCATATATTTTTTAATTGTAGATAACTTGGGTAAATTTGTCTATTCATTTTGTTTATGAGTTGACTTTTTCCCCCTAGTAATATTAGATCTGAAATATTATACATAAAAATATTATAAAAAAAATTTCTTTACAAAAACAACCTAAAATCCAAGAATCAATTTTTCTAAGAAATAAACTTCAACAAAATAGGACAAAATTAGAATTAAAAGCCAAAATTATTTTTTTATTTTATAAGATTTATTTCTCATATTATTATATTAAAAAAAGTATTTTAGAACACTGATATTAATTGTTTTTCTTCAAAAAATCCTAGGTCATTTTTTTGTTTGTATATATATATTTCCAGTTGCTGATATTAAATATTAAAATATATAATTAGTTTGACATATTCATAAGAAAAAAAATTAAAAATAATAATCATAATTATTTTGAAAGCCTTATCTGAGTTTTTTCTATGTAGGAAATTGAGTGATTTTTTACGTGTTGTAATTGGTTATTTTAATATTTAATTAATAAAATTGTAATTAATAGAATCTGTTAGAAAATAGTTTTTTTCCCCGCCTAAAAGTGATTGAATGTTGCTACGGTTAAAACTATTTTGATAATTATTTTATCGATAGATTGTACAGTTAAAATTGAAAAAATTCTGTTAAAATGAGTCACGTGCTCCGTGTAACATACTGATTGATTGCTGTATATGTTTTATTTGTTTCATGAATTCTTTAATTAGCAAATAGTAAAATTATAATTGTTAAATTTTAGCACAAATAAATGATTTGTTTTATGCACTAAATAATTTGATTTGTAGATAGCAAAATCGCAAATGATCAAATTGACTAAAGATATATTATTTGTTGCATACTAATTGTTTGTTGGGCATGTTTTAACTATTTGATGAATAATTTATTTGACAGATAACAAAAATACAACCGCTAAAATTTATCAAAGTTTTTTTTTTCTAGATTTTTCTTCATATTATTCTATTAAAAAAATTTAGAACACTGAGATTTAATTAATGTGAGATTTATAAAGAAAAATCAGCTCATTTTTTTTTATATATATTTTAAGACATTAATATCAAAAAAATATCACAATATATAATTAGTCTCTCCTATTTTTTAAGGAAAAAGTCCCTAAAATAATATATATAAAAATTTAGGACCATTAACAATTTTGTTACATGTTAGAAATTTTGGTGCCGGTTATGGCGAAACATAAGACATTTTTTTATTTTATTATTGTAGATAATTTGTCACAATTTTCTACCTGTCTTGTCTACATGTGGTTTCATATTTTGTTTCCGTGATATGAGATCTGAAATATCATATATAAAAAAAGATGCATAAGTTATTTTTCAAAAAAATAACATTGATCAATTAATTTTTGTCAAAATTATTATAGCTGTCATTATAAATATTATTATACATAATTAATATTCTAATTATTATTTGTCATACTATCGATGACATCGTAATTATTATTTTAAAAAGAAATTAATTTTTTTAAGATTTATTTCTCATATTATTATATTAAACATATTTTAGAACAATGATAGTAAATTATTATTTTTCAAAAATAATAAATAGGTCATATTTATATATATATATATATATATATATATATATATATATATATATATATATATATATATATATTAAGATGCTAATATTAAATAAATATCAAAATATATAATTAGTTTCGCATATATATAAGAAACAAAAACCTTACAAATAATCAATATTATTATTTTGAATGTCTTATCTATAATAATTAGAAATTTCAATTGCTAACAATATTAACAAAAAAACAATTAAAAAAACTAAATAAATGAAAAAACAAAAATAAATATAATTAGATTTTAAAAAATTATTTGACTTGAAGGATAAATAAAAATAAGTTTTAAAACAACAAAGAGAAAAAAAAAATATTAATTTTCAAATGATGACCAACACAAAATAAAATGTAAACATTAAAAAATAAACCCTTAATAACAGTGGAAATAATAAAAATTAGTGAAACCATAATTATTGTTAGAAAAACAAATTTCATATTTTTATTTTATTTTATAAGATTTATTACTCATATTACTATATTAAAAGTATTTTAGAGCAATGATAGTAATTTTTGTTTTTTAAAAAACCTATATATATATATATATTGAGGCGCTAATATTAAATAAATATCAAAATATATAATTAGTTTGACATATTAAAAGAAAACAAAATTATCAAATAATCATTATCATTATTTTGAATGTCTTATCTATAATAATTAGAAAATTCAAGACCTAACAATATTAACATAAAAGCAATTAAAAACAAAATAAATGAAAAAATAAAGATCAATATTATGAGATTTTAAGAAATTATCCGACTTGAAGAAAAAAAAAGAGAGAAATCATAATAATTATTAATTTTTAAATGATTACCAGTACATATTAAAATTTGAACATTAAATAAAAAACTTAATAACATTAGAAATAAAAAAACTGAAAAAAAAAAACTAAGAGCATGTACATATAAACATGGATAGAAATATAAACTATGTAAGAAATGTATATAAAAAAATAAAAAGAATTAAAATTAAATCTAAGATTAAAAGTATAAGGGCTAAAATGAAAAACACATATATAATAAATTTAATTTGAAGGCAAAATTGAAATAAATCTAAACATTGATACCAATAAAATTAAATAATTTAAAACAAAACCGAAAATTAAAAGAATTAGGACCGAAATGAAACTGAAATCTATAATTAATTTGCATGGAAGGATAAAGTTGAAAAAAATCAAACTTTTAATACCAAAAATATTAAGGATTTATAATAATTTGCATGGAAGGATAAAATTGAAATAAATCAAAACTTTGATACATAAAATATTAAAGATTTCAAACCAATTCGAAAATTAAAAGACCGAGGATCTAAATGAAACTACAATATATAATCACTTTCAATTGAATGACCAAATTGAAACCAATTAACCTATATAATAGCAATAAGGACCATCACACAGAATCGAAAATTCAGGGACTAAACCAAAATATCACAATAAACATCTGCGCTGACGTGTTGCGCAGGCAGGAGAGAGAAAAGGGAAAAAATTTCAAACGACCATTGAGACGTCTCCGACCACCCTGTCTTCACATGTGCCGCACCAGGGGGAAAAGAACATGGCTGACAATCATTCTAGACACCGATTGGATATTTTTGGACGCCAGAATACACCACACGTGTCGTCCAAAAACCGCATGAATGCAGAAACGGACGGCACGTCCGACGACTCGCCAACAGTAATTCAGCAGAAAAAAGAATAAAAAATAGTAAATTACCGGGAGACCCCTCACGGTCAGACTTGATTTTTGTCTTTTTCTAGGGACATAACGATCATTTTACTGTGCAAAAAAATATTAAAAAATAAATAAATCGGTTACCCGAACCAGACCAAAAATGTGCAATTATCGTGGAATCCCTCCAGACAATGGCTGTTTTTTTTTTTAATTTTTTTTGAGGGACAAAATCATTATTTTATTATACAAAAATAAAAAAAAATCAATGGATCAGCGAACCTAACTGACCTGAAAACTGACTATTATTATTGCCGTACACGGTAATTTATCTCATGTAAACAGCAACTCGCCCACGACCTGTTTTAGTTTTAAGATAATAATTGTGGAATCAACCGGGCATGCAACTTCTAGAATTCACCTCTTCGAGAAATCAAATCCGAATCATTTAATACCTATAAATATTGTAATATCTAATAATATTACAGCTAATTTTTATAAATCATTATAAATACATTGAAGTCGATAATTTAGTTTTAACTAATTAAAAAATATCTATTATCTTAAAAAGAACTTGAATACGGGTTTGACAAAGTTTGAAATTAAAAATTATCAGTCACCTCTTGCGAAGAAGATGGACCCTTTCCATGGCTGAATTATTATTAATATTAAATCCCAGCACAACGCATTCGACCCGATTAAATGCATCTTCCATACTCTGATTATTTAATTAATTATAAAAAATTAAAACCCGAACCAGGGGGCACTTTCGATATTCCACGTCAGCAACCCTGGATGGTCAAAACGCGTGAGCGAAGGGTAGTTTCGATGGCACACAAAGATGGGGCGGCCCTCGGATCCAAATCTAAATCCACAGTTTTTTTGTTTTTTTTTTATAACCGGGGTGTTCGGACCAGTTTACGCGCATTTCGACTATTTTCCGGGCTCACTTGAACACCCTGCAAGCCCAAATAAACAGGTAAAGCACCGCGGGAGTGACATGCGTACCAAACAGGGAGCGAACCAGGGTGCCACATGGGGAGGCACCCCCCAAAGGAACTGCTGGGACTCGAGCCTTGATCCCGAGGAAAAGGGGCGCCCTCCTCAACCACTGGGACCGAACCCTGTTCGGTTAAATCCACAGTTTTTTTTTTTTTGATAACTGGGGTGTCCGGGCCAGCTTACGCGCACCACAACTAATCCCCGGACTCACTGAACATCCTGCAAACCCAGTGAGCATGTAAGGCACCGCGGGGGTGACAGGCGTGCATGGTGGGACTTGAACCCTGGTACAGAGAAAAAAAACAAGTCCCTTCAACCGCTAGGCCAAGACCCCACTTGCAAATCCACAGTTTTTAATATTATCAGTGGTGATGAGAGCCCGCATCATGCCACTCCCGTAGATAGAGGAAGTGATAAGGGGCAGAAATGTCAAGTGAAAAGCTCTAACTGGTTGGCAAAAACGCAGCACTTTTAAAAGCAGCTCCATTTTTATTTAACAGCTTGGCTGTGACATAGCCGTTGCCATTTTCATTCTGTTGTTATCGTTTGGTGATCGGTTTACAGCCAAGCCAAACAAATTAAGAGAAAACAAGGGCAGGTTTCTTAATTTCTTGGTGGGAAATAAGATAAAAGCTTGGATTTGGTTGTTTCTAATGGCGGATTCGGATTCATCACCTCAGACAGCAGCATTCTGGACTCAAGCTGATGCTTTGCTTAGAAAGAACTTAACCTTTCAGGTTAGTTATTATATATGTTTGTTTGTTCATATCATATTTCCTTTCTCCCCTTCCTTTCAAAACCTAAAGGGAATGGCTTTTACGTGGTGCGTGCTTGTTTGTTTTGCAGAAACGAAACATTAATGCGAATTGCAGGCTAATTTCCTTTCCATTTGTGCTGTGTACACTCCTTATTATCACTCAAAAACTGGTTGACAATCAGATAAACAAGAATAGTAATCAGTGTGGTTGTCGGTGTATTGATACAAATGGAGATGGGAAATGTGAGACAGTCTGTGGTTTACAGTTCTCAGATTTGAATCAATCGCCTAGCTGTCCAGTTCCTAGTCCACTCAAGTGGCCTCCCTTGTTACAAGTCCCAGCTCCTCAATATCGTTCCGTCAGAAGTGCTTACAATCCTTTTACGGATTTGCCTGATGAGTCTTGCAGACGAACTGGGAACTGCCCAGTTACTATTTTTATCACCGGAGCTAATCAGACATTTGGACAAAGTAATTAGTCATTTTCTATCTTCTTTGTTATTTTTCCTGCGATGGAAATGAATTATTGAATAATATTTCATCTTAATCTTATTTTTGTATTGTAATTTTTATAGGTTTGGCTGCGAGTATGTTCTCGCCTCCTTCCCCTCTTAATTCCACCAACAGTGTGTTGGTTAGTTGTTTTTTCTGCTGCTTCATTCTGATATAAACGCTTCATCTTGCTCTCTTTGACTATTTTAATAAATACTCTTGACGTTTTCAAAAATGTTTCAGGGTTCAGATTCGACAACTAAACAGGATAGTTTTCTTGATTCTGCTTTTGTTGAGGGTTCTCTCTATAACATTCAAAGCCAGTGCACATCGAATTCTACTGTCACTGTTTCTGCTTCTCTTAATGCTTCAAAGTCATCTCCCTTCAACTTCGTAACAGGTACTATAAATTTACTATTGCTTAGCTGAAAATCCTGCATGTTATTTTGAGAGTATTGCTTGAACATGGAAATTCTTATTGTCAATGGCTATAATTATAATCATTCACAGCTTGCTAATAAGTTCATGATCAATAAAGGAGGAGATACATGATTAGATCATTAATTATAACTTTTGGGCTCATCCAATCAACTGCTGTTGTTAATCTAATTTTCTCTCTCTCTCTTTGATGGGAATGAGTTTGGTAATCCATGACAATGAAACACCAAACTATTTTGTATTACTGCACGAAAAACACGAGACTGAGGGAGGTGTAAAGAGTTTGATTCATATTCTAAAGTTCTTCCTTATTTTTATTTCTTAAAAATGGAGCCATGCCTTGTTCTCTTTCAAGTACAAGAGATTATTTTCATGTGAGATTCTGATTTTGTTTTTTTTCACTTATTGTCTTAAAATACAGAGACAGTATGTGTTACAAGTCTAAATCTGTGGCGCAATAGTTCTTCAGAGATAAACGACCAGATATACAGGGGCTATGAAAAAGGAAATGCAGAGAGGCAGTACAACGAGATACTTGGAGGTTGGTCTCCCTGATCTCTATATATACCTAGCTTGTGATTGCAGAAGTCCTAATCTTGGAGAAATCTAACTATTTCATTCTTCCTGCATGAAGCCTATGATTTCTTAAACTCCAATGCCAATAATTTTAATGTGAACGTGTGGTACAATGCCACAAACAAGGATAATTTTGATGGGCGAATCTTCTTGGTGCGGTTACCACGTGCACTAAATCTGGTATGTAGTACCTGCAGTGCTTCTCTATTATATCTGTTTGCATTCTTTAGAGGATTTTTTTTTAAAATCTAAATTATACATCTTCTTTCTGGATTTGTAACCATTCACAACAACTTTTATGGGATTTGATTTTTTCTATGCCCTTGTTTGTATATTTATTTTCATCAAACAATGGTACAAGCTGATGTTTCTATCTTCGCAGGTATCAAATGCCTACCTTCAGTTGTTTCAAGGAAGAATGGTGCTAGAGTTTATCAAAGAAATGCCTAAACCTGCAACAAAGCTAAAGCTGGATATCTCATCTCTTCTTGGCACTCTCTTCTTTACATGGGTTGTCATACAGCTATTTCCTGTAAGCATATGTTCCATTGCATGCCAGCATTTATTTATTTTGAAGGCTGCAATTTTCTTGCAATTTTTGTTCAAACCATACCAGTCCAACATTGATAGGAAATACCTGAGGATTCTTAATGTATTTGATCATGGCAAGTCTGATTTGTGAATTAACATAACTTTGTTGAGTTCAGTTTCCTTCTTTGAAAATGATAACCAATTACTGGTAGGAAGCATCCGTAAAATTAGCAGGAAGCATTTTAATCCATGTAAAGTTGAAAGACTTCATATAGCAAAAACTTCTGATCTATCAGGTTAAAATTGTCCCATATTAGTTATGAACTCGTAGTGATGAATTGATACAGGCTCTTTTGTTTGCATGGCTTTTCTTCCAACAAATGCCACATCCTTGACGTGAACTGCAACTTAGAATTTCTTTTTGAAAGTTTCATTTGGAGGTTAATGGCCTGGAAATATATCCCAGAATCGTGATTTTGTTGCCTGTAATGCATTTTAAATCCTGGATCTTAGCAAATACTACACCAGCTTACCCTGGTTTTGTTCAATGACAGAATGATCAAATATGGACCTAATATCATGGAGGGATTATGAAAATTGCGTTTATTTACATTTCCCTTAAGTTATTTGATGTTAATTTATTTTGCTATAGGTGGTTCTGACAGCTCTGGTTTACGAGAAACAACATAAACTACGAATCATGATGAAAATGCACGGGCTTGGAGATGGGCCCTATTGGATGATTTCTTATATGTATTTTCTTGTTATATGTGCACTATACATGGTCGTTTTTGTGGCATTTGGCTCACTAGTAGGTAGGCATTGCTCCAGTCCTTGATGCTTTCTAGTTTTTGCCTTTGCTTCAAGTTTCTAACATGGATAAATTGCAGGTTTGAAATTCTTCACACTGAACGACTACTCCATCCAATTTGTGTTTTATTTTCTCTTTATAAACCTTCAAATTTCCTTGGCGTTTCTAGTCTCCGCATTCTTTTCGAACGTCAAGACCGCTACAGGTTTGATGTTAGCTGTTTGATTTGATTGCTAAACGACATTTACTTTTGATATCACCTGGTTTTCTTGTTCTTGATGGTTGAATTTGATGATGATTCCAGTTGTAGGCTATATATGTGTCTTTGGAACTGGGCTTTTAGGTGGCTTTCTTTTCCAGGCCTTCATTGAAGACGCTTCATTCCCAAGTAAGTAGGAGAATCTGTGAGGCCACTGGCTTTTCAAGTTTACCCTATGTTCAGATTTTACGTTGCTGCTTGTGTTGTCGCAGCTGTTTCGTTACCTGAGATTTAACAGATTTAAGGAGGCTAACGAGTAGGATCTCGATTGTTTTCTGTTCAACCTATTATTTAGGTCTACAAGTCTTATTGTCCATCAGTTGCTGCTGTTGGTTGTCAATGCGCAATGGTTGTCTAGGTTTTACATATTGTCTGCTTCTACTTTTCGCAAGCTTTACTCATGTGGAAATTGTTTTTCTTGTTACAGAGGGATGGATCATTTTTATGGAGTTATATCCTGGTTTTGCTTTGTATCGTGGTTTGTATGAGTTTGCAGAGTATTCTCTTAGTGGCAACTCCATAGGGACTCATGGCATGAAGTGGGGAAATTTGAGTGATAGTGAAAATGGGATGAGTGATGTGATGATCATCATGCTTCTTGAATGGATTGCGCTGCTTTTTATAGCATATTATGTGGATCAAGTTTTTTCATCTGGAAGTGGAAAAAATCCTAAATATTTACTGCAAAAGTTTCGAAAGAAGCGTCCATCATCTTTTCGGAGGTCTAGTTTGGGCAGGCAGGGATCTAAAGTTTTTGTTGATATGGATAAACCTGATGTCGTTCAGGAGGTAATATTTCCTTTTATCTAGTTTAATTTACGAGCAATCATTTCATGCTAGAGCCCAAGTCTCTCTGCTGCACCTGTGAAGGTGGTATCTGTGGATTTTATAGGATTAAATGTAAAACGTCGTACTTTTGTTTTGGCTATAAAAACTCTCGGTCTGAGCAGTTTCAGTTGCAGTTTTTTCCCCATGGCATATTTTCTCTTCTTTCAGAAGAATCAGAGTGTTTATAAAACAATAATTAAATTTTTAGATGGAATGGCTTACGCCTCTAATCATTGCAGACCTAGTGTTAATACTTGATGTTTTGCGAAATTGTATTCACTTGTTTACCAAATACTTCTGTGTCACTGGCTCGTAGTCAGTCATGTGTAAATGTTAATTTTGGCACACCCTTTTGAGTGCAGAGGGAGAAGGTTGAGCAGCTACTGCTGGAACCATCCACCAGCCATTCCATTGTCTGTGACAACCTGAGAAAGGTGTATCCAGGAAGGGATGGAAATCCAGAAAAAATGGCAGTGAGAGGATTATCTCTTGCTTTACCTCGAGGGGAGTGCTTCGGCATGCTTGGTCCAAATGGTGCAGGCAAAACCTCTTTTATTAGCATGGTCAGTGTACGCTCTAGCTAATATAATTCCATTGTCGAGACCCGAAATTTATTGCTATGCTTGGTTTACCATAGTTCTGTCATTGACACTCAAAAAAAAGAAAAAACAAGAAAAGATTAGAACTAGCTTTCAAGCACTTGCAATTTTCTCGCTCTATAATAGTATATGCTCACGAGACGTCTTGATCAAATAACCACTTGCACAATCAAATAAACACTTATGCCTCTCTACTATTTCTGGCTTTATTCTGCTGATTAGATGATTGGGCTAACAACACCAACCACGGGGACAGCATATGTTGAGGGCTTAGACATTCGGACTCAAATGGATTGGGTTTATACTAGCATGGGCGTGTGCCCGCAGCATGAGTAAGCCAATTCTTGGTTATGTTTTCTTCACCCAATACATTTTCATCTTCAGCTGGAAATCTGACCTTTTGCTCTGTTATTTTTACCTGGACAACCTCTAGCCTCCTATGGGAAACTCTGACGGGAAGAGAGCACTTGTTATTTTATGGAAGACTTAAGAATCTAAAAGGTGCTTCTTTGAAAAGGGTAAGTCATTATCATGTCATCTTCTAGCTTGTCAAAGATCATTTACTTTGTTGAAGAAAAAGGTAATTGCTGGGGAATTTTCAGATGGAAATTGTTGCACCCCTATTCCTTAATTGTTCACAATGCATAAAATTGCCTCAGAAATTTGAATGGAAGGAGATTCAACTACTGAAATTTAAGAAGTGGAATTTATAATCTCATTGGTGAGGGCTAGAGAGGTTATGTGAGTACCATGGATTTAAATTGAAGTACATCTGTTGATTATATGGATGAATGCACAGTGCCAACCTTAGTGGCAGTGGATAGTGGAATCAATGGTTTAGTCTGCTAGATCTTCTTATTCGGAAAAGTTTTAACTCTCTGTTTTTTTTACTATTTTGTTTCTCTAGGCAGTGGAGGAATCTCTGAGGAGCGTCAACCTATTTAATGGTGGAGTTGCTGACAAACAAGCTGGTAAATACAGTGGAGGCATGAAGAGAAGGCTTAGTGTTGCCATATCATTGATTGGAGATCCCAAAGTACGTCACTTTCTCTCTCAAAAACCTCTATGCATGAAATTTTTGGATTGGTTAATGCTCTTGCTTATCATAATTCTTGGATTGTGCAGGTTGTTTATATGGATGAACCCAGTACTGGATTAGATCCAGCTTCAAGAAGCAATTTATGGAATGTTGTGAAGCGCGCGAAGCAAGACCGAGCAATTATTCTGACCAGTAATACTCTCTCTCTCTAATAATATTAAAAAAAGGAAATTTTACACCCCGCAGTGTCTCTCACAATGATTGACTTCTTGTTTTCAGCTCATTCAATGGAAGAGGCAGAGTACCTCTGTGATAGACTAGGAATTTTTGTTGATGGAAGCTTGCAGTGCATAGGAAATCCAAAAGAGGTAACTCCAAGGCGATTATACGTATTTTCTTAGAGTCCTGGCATGATTCTATGCACAGAACATAGACCCAGATATTCATCAGTTTTATTGCACAAGTAGATCTCTCAGAAATTAGCATTACCTTCGTTCATGTTTCTACAAGGCATTAGCTTCTGATTTCCCAGAAATTTTAAATGTAATATTTGCAATTCCTTCGGTGCATAACAGCTGAGGGGCAGGTACGGTGGATCTTATGTATTCACAATGACCACTTCCGTAGACGATGAGCATGAGGTGGAGCAGATGGTTCTGCGGCTCTCCCCCGGTGCTGAAAAAACATACGAAATGGCGGGAACCCAGAAGTTTGAGATGCCGAAACAGGAGGTCAGCATTGCAGATGTATTCGAAGCAGTCGAGGTTGCAAAAAGCAAGTTCCCGGTTTATGCGTGGGGTCTGTCCGACACCACCTTGGAAGATGTCTTCATCAAGGTCGCAAACTCAGCCCAGCAATTCCACACGCTTACATGATTAGATAGATAGATAGATATTATTTAATTATTATGCAGTCAATTGCATAATTAAAAGTGATAGAATTTAAACTCCTATAATTTGCCGGATGCCTGACCTGCCAACCGTGCTTCGAACGGAATGTCCATAGACCGAGGCTGTTTACGCAAAGTATTTGGGAAATTATTAAATTGATGTGAACTTTCAATGTAATCGTGACTGTGAAATGAGAGTGTATTACCATCTCCACCGGTCACAGGTGTTATGCCAGTCAAACAATTGATTGTTGTAGTTTTTCCTGCACCATTAGTATATAGGAGTTTTCCCCGACAGAATGCCAACCTTTGTACTTGATGATATTACTTACCATGTGGAGATGAAAACAGTCTCATGTTGTTCAAAAATAGAAAATAAGACCAAATAAAATCAATACCCGTGGAATTAATTCAAACTATTCACAAAGGATTGAATACAAATAAGATAAACAAAAACGAATAAACTGCCTCTTACAAATAAAAAAGCGCAGGATTCATGTGTGTGTATATATATATCTAGACGCGCGCGCGCGAGGAGTCCACAAAGGACTGTATTAATCAGATTGAGCAGCAAGAATCTGATTGGAATCATAGACCATTCCATAAACTGGTCCTCTCCTCTGCCCTAACACATTTGTTCTGGCCAACAGTTGCGGTGCAGAAGGCAATGGCTGGACATTAGAGGGTACAGGCATTTCATTAGAGTGCCCAGAAATGCAGAGTGAACCTGAATCATCCTGCTCCCAGTACACCTCAACCATAATCCCACCAGGATTCTCTGAAGAGTTTGTTTCTGGGACCCCTACAAATCTAGCTCCCACAGGTATCTGCATTTCCATTTAAGCACAGAAATTACAATTGATTTTTGCTGCTTACATAAATGAAGAAGAAGAAGAAAAACTGTGCCTACCTGAACTGACTTTCCAGAAGTTAAGTCCAGAGTAACCATCTTCCCCTCAGCTGCAGCATTTTCTAATTCTGCTTGCTTGGCAATGTTTAGGAAAACCTCATCAAGAGTTGCAAGGCCAAGCTGGATGTCTGATACATTGAATTCTCTTTGTCTAGCTTGAAGCTCCGCAAAAAAATCCTGTTGAAGAATTTAAATGTAAAGAGGAGATGGGAAAAAAAAATGAAATAATAAGTTAGAAATGCTTCAAAGGAAGTTGCATAAGCTTTAGAATTTTTTTCATTTGGATGTACATTTCTGTTGAATAAAATGGTTACAAGGGATTGTTCTCTTCTAGTATTTTCAAAATTGCTTACCTTTAAAACCCTCTCTTTATCATGAGGAATGACAAAAGTCAAGAAGGATTTGTTCTCCTCTGTTGGTTTTACATCCAAATGCTGTAAAACAAAATCTCAAAATCAGAAAAAAATGATTCTGAAATTTAAATGAATTGGTTGAATTCGGTCAAGCGTTCAACATACATATTTGAAGAACTTCTTCACATCCTCGTGATGACCGGACGAGGTATCAACTGGCGAGCGGGCAGGAGTTTGTCCACCATTGGTATCGCCAAATCTCACATTAGCAATAAAACCAGTGCCAAACTTTGACTTCAGCCTGATCGAGTTTCCAATGCATCGGAGCCTACCCTTGGCCATAATTCCTATACGGTCACTTAGAATGTCAGCTTCTTCCATCGAATGAGTTGTCAGAACAATTGCTCGACCTTTCTTTGTATTCTGGATGATATCCCAGACATGCCTTCTTGATATTGGATCCATGCCCGTAGTCTGCAGATCAATAAAAAGTTAAATAAATTGATATTTTACGGGGAAAAAAGTATTTATGATTCGAAGTATTTGAATATCCATACCGGTTCATCCAAAATGACTAGCTTTGGGTCACCAAGAAGGGATATGGCAACACTGAGGCGGCGCCTCATTCCCCCACTGTAACTCCTAGCTCTTACTTTGGCTGATTCGGTTAGTTTCACCTGTGCCAATGATTCTTGAGCAACCTGCAGTCCATGGAAAGGGAAAACATTAATCATTTAGAGTATCTAAGAGAGAACAACTGGTATGTAAATAATTCTATTACAGTTGTTGGTCAGAACAACCAATCAACAAATAATGACTACAGAGATCGGGATGACTGGTAGTTTTCAGGTTCATATATCACATACCGATTTGATTGAAGCCGGGGGAAGACCTTTAATACTCGCGAAGAGTTCGAGGTGTTCTTCACCAGACAATGCATCCCAGAGTATGTCGAACTATAAAAAGAGGTTCGAAATTTTAGTCGCAATAGACCAATTGGCAATAGCACACGGGGCATGCTTACAAACTGTTGAAAATATGCAGAGAGTTCACCTGTGGACACACTCCTATAATTTGCCGGATGCCTGACATGCCAACAGTGCTTCGAACGGAATGTCCATAGACCAAGGCTGTTTATGCAAAGTATTTGGAACTTATTAAAATGATGTGAACTTCTAAGCCAGTTTCAATGTAATTGTGACTGTGAAATGAGAGTGTATTACCATCTCCACCGGTCACAGGTGCTATGCCAGTCAAACAATTGATTGTTGTGGTTTTTCCAGCACCATTGGGTCCGAGAAGACAAAATAACTGATCCTTTCTGAAGTTGACCCATAAATCCTGCAGGTAAATAGCTAGCATCGGAATAGGAAAGAAAAAAGAAGCAAGATTTCACCTGTTCTCAACAAGACAAAAAAAGCAGGTATTTTTTGCATTCTTTTTATCCATAATGATGTACTCGTAAGCTGGCAAGGAATTGCTTACCCTAAGAGCATGGTAAGGTGAAGTCTTGGTGCATTTGAAACAACCAATTTGTGTGGCTCCAGGATACGTCTTTCCAAGTCCACGTATCTGAACGGCAACATCTGGGTCGACTGTGTTGTCTTTTGCATCATTTTTGACGATGTTCTCCTCTTCAAGCACGTCTTCATCATCTGGGACAATATGATCTTGTTGCTGGATTTTAGTTATGCAGCTACACATGCCGCCCTCTGGGACAGTAGAGGAAGAATATTAGTAAGCTGACAATCAGACCTGGCTATGAGACATGGACTGAAGTAGAGTTCTCATTTCCTTAATTACATATTCTTGCTACCAATATATATATATATATGGAAGAGACCATTACCTTCAACCTTGCCTCCACCTTTCCCTGTCCAATACCCAGGATTAAAGAAATAAAATACAGATTTTCTCACACCAGATACGTTTGGGAATATATTATCGAGGTAGATTGCCAAAGCAAACCAGAGAATGAACAGACAAATGAGCCATGTGTAAACATCATTCTGCCAGGAAAATAAGAGTTACAAACAGTCAAATAACAGATGCAAAGGCATGGGTTCTCAGTAGAATGTATGATACTGTGGCCTATTATTAGTCCACATTAATATTTGGTGTTTGTGGGTGAGAAAAGCGATTACATACAATTGTCATCACACAATCATTAGTGTCAGGTGGACACTTTGATCGTCCTTTCCAGCTAATTCCAAGAGCTTCAGGAGTGCTGGTTGCATCAGATAGCAGTTTCACTGCTTGTGCAAGAAGATTTGGTGGGAAGAACGACCAGATGAGGCGTAAGAAAGCACTGATGCTTTTTTTGTATGGAAATCCAGCTATTGTAATAATCTGCAATGAAAAAAATAAGATCAATTACCACAATCAAACTCAATATTCCTGCATCAAAATTTCAAAGGGGTTTCTCTTAGAGACGGTCTAAAGTTAGGAGGAGTAGATTTCATTTATAAAACATTGCCTATTCCTTGATTTTTATTTGGGAAAACTTGCCTGCGTCATAAAACCAACTATAAATATGGAGAAGCCCATTGTTGTGCCTGAAGAGGCTTTGCTGATGAAGGTCGACAGCATGAAGGCAAAACCAATCTAGCATCATAAGAGAGAGAAGACAGGAAAAGGGTAAGTATGAATACGCTTATACACTAAAAATACTAACACCAGCCTACAGATGAAGTAGAAATTATCTTACCATGTTGACCTGGAAAAGCAAGAACACTAAGAACAGAACCCCGAAGTTGTTTTTCTTGAAAAAATCAAACTGAAACATCATTCCAAAAAGAACCAGTAAAAGTGATGAAATAAACGTAATAATTCCCTCCCATATGATCCATGAAGTCCAATATGCAGATTCGTAGAGACCAGTCATATTCATTGCCTGTGACGAAGATGAGAATGGACCAACAAACAAAACAATAATCAGAACATAGAGAATTCATCAACAATTTATAATCTTGTTCAACTCTAGACAGCAGATGGCAAATACCTGGCGAAGTTTGAGCTCTTTCTCAGCCACCAAATTAGTAATTTGCAGAACAAATCCGAACATGGTAAATGCCAGGAAAAAGGCAGGTCCTACTGTAGCCACCGCAGAAAAGGCAGCTTTTGCAGGGTGTGCATATTCCGTAAGTCCGACTTTCCAGTTATAGGTTGGAACTGAAAATCCAGAGTTTCAAAATTAGTAAAAAAAACAATTGTTTGTTCACATGATTTTATTAAAGAAAAGGAGCTTTGTGTATCTTAAACAATTTCTACATAACAAATCTGGCAAATTAAAGATTTCAGACCTCCAATAATAGACCGAGCAATCTCACGCTCTGCTGCAATCTGCAGTGGAATTTGAAATTTGAAGGTGGGATCTTCGTAATGGCCTCGCCGAACAACTGGAGTTGAGTTAGTCTGTAGACCATAGGTGATTAAACTGGGGCTTACATCCACAAAATGCAGAGCTCCCGGGACTTGCATAGGATTTCTAAAAAGCCAATCATCTACTTCATCTTGTGTTCTGAATGATTTAACCTGCATATGAACAAAAAACAAAGAAGAAAAACATAAACAGATTGGATTACTTTGAATTCTTTTTCTTGCATAGTAATCCAAATTAAGTCTAGTAAGTGATAGTCCTATAACACAGAAAACTGAACCACCATAAATCCAACACCAGAAGAGTAAAAACAATTATAGCAAAGAAATTCCATGTATGACAACGTCCTCCTCTTTCAGTTTTCCAAAAACCCATTTCAGATTACCGTAATATTAATTCATTTTGAAAATCAAAAGAAAGTAAAAGAGAGAGAGAGAGAGATTTGATTTTTACAACGAGCTAGAACTCGATACCTTGTCAGGGAGAATTTGCCTATTAGGATTATTGTTCATGATGGCTGTCACGATAGTGCTAATTCTAGCACTATCATTTCCACTCCAAACGAAATCAAAACAAGGCATTTTGACGTAGAACTTGTCCTCACAAGGAGGGATAGGAGGCTCCCACATAGGCTGTGGATTCGTCACGGTTTTGAACCCTGTCGATGATTTTGTTCGAGACTCTGTCGCCTTCTCGATACCGAACAACAAGAACATGAAGAATAAAGAAGAGAAGAGCTGCAGGAAAGTTGCACTCTTGTTTCTCCATGAAAGCAACAGGTTTTTCTTGAACAAAGCCGTAAATTGCTGGAACAGCAATGGAAATCCTTGTACCAGTTCCATGTTTAATTTTCGGTTTCTGAATTCTCAAGTGAAACAGAGCCGGGGCTTAAAAAGCGCGGTTCGAAGGTGGTGTCCAGGGCCCTTTCTGTCCATATGCATGACAATAATCAGGCTTGCCTTTTCCTGGAATTACAGAATGGGCCACTGACCGGGCTTTCCGAAAACAATCTGAGGGTAAGGTGGGAAAACTAAAAAGGCTGCTGCTATTGGGTTCGAGACTTGTCTTAAATTACTAGATGTGCCACTGATGTTCGTGGAAAGTGGCTGGAAAATGGCACGACATGTAAATTAATTAATTTATAAAGTCTCGGGAAACTACTAAAATTGTTTAATTAATTAAATGTAGATCGCTAATTTAAATTCTAAACACAGTTAATTACAAAATGTACGTTTTTGTTGTTTTAATTATTATAATTCGAATACCGTGGAGTATTTCTTGTCTATGACTTTGTGCATGTTGGATCCACGAAAAAAAATAAAAAATTAAATAAATCTCTCAGCTTCCACCTCAATTATTGTTATTAATAGAAATTAAAAATAATAATTAAACTTCGAGTGAAAACGATGTTTATATAAATAATTATCCACCTCAATTTTTTTTTCATTTAATGATTTTAGCTTACATTTGTAAAATTGAGTCAAACTTTCTTTTTTTATTGGAACATTTTACTTCCAGTTCAATTTTATTAAATTAATTATGCATGATGATCTATAAAATGTATTTAAAGTCATGAACATGTAAAATAACACAAGATAAAAAGATATTTAATACAAAAATAATAAAAATACACAATCTACTATACTCACAACGCGTTTTCTTTTCACTTTTTTTTTTATTTTTTATTCTCAATTTAATACTCTTACGTCGAGCTTATTATGTAATTCCCCAAAATCTAAAATAAGTTTTTATTACAAGCTGCTTGAAAACCATATAAACTATAAGAAAAGAAACATTCCAATTTTATTTTTTTCCTATTATTATTCTAGAAGAAAAGTGGAGATTCATTGATGCTGACAATTAATTAATTAATTAATTAAAGAAATTTCCTTACTCCTTCACCAGAACAAACCGCGAGGTTCATTAAAACTAGGTTTATATATACATATGAAGTTTCTCTCACGGACAAAGGATCTGTGGCGGAGTTGAAAGATGCATAGATGTTTGACTTCAGTCCGAAGCAATGACACCCAACACGTGTTTTTTCTATATATAAAATGTAGAATTTCACCTCCAACCGCAGCTCGAAAGCAAAATTAAAAATTAAAAATTAAAAATTACTTTGTTAATTCATTTAAAGATCTTATACAGTTTGATGTAATCAAGATGTATCTTAGGCATACATTTATTTGTTAATTCGTTTGTTGTGTGTCTCCACGAGGATGAATTATGGCTGGATTAATATTATGTTTTAAGAATATTTTTGAAAAACAATATTTATTTATTTTTAAATTACTTTTCTTAATATTTTTAAATTATTTCATGTAGTAATATCAAAAATATTTTTTTAAAAAAATTAAAAATATTATTCTAATATGTTTTTAAACAATAAATATTTTTATATTATTTTAGTCTTGAGCAAGCAACCGAGTTATTTATATTATTTTTATACGTGTTTTCCATTAATTAAGTGTGAATTGAAATTGTAGCCTCTAAAATACCCGCCAGTCAAAATAGATAACGAAAAAAGATTAATATCCTAGTCGTTTTACTTGATAGTTTCTTTTTGTCGTTTTATAATCTTTTGATTTTTATTGATATGTCTGTATGTCGACATTTGTGGATAGATGATTTGTTTTTTATGATCTAGCTTGTTTTTTAATTTTATTTTTTTATTCAATATGACTTGGTCTTTGATTTAATTAAATATTGCTACTCAAAAAACTTCTCTGACTGGTGTAAGAGTTTTATTAAATATTTCTTTTAGTGAATTTTATTTTTTGTATTCAGCTAATTAAATATTGTTATTCAGTTATATTTTCTGATATAAATGTTATTAAATGAAAATAATCTTCTGTTTATAAAATATATTTTATTTATTTTGATAATAAGCCATGAGCCAAAGATTAATTAAATAAAAAAATAAAAAATAAAACCACTAATCTTGATAAATTTATTTGTACGGGAGTGGATGGAAGCTAAGCAGAAAGTCCAGAGATGGCCTCCGATCATGTTTACGTGAACGTACTACGGACAAAGTATTCCAGGTGTTGAAAAATAATAAAAGCTCATCAAGTTGTTGAAAAGATGTGAAATCAAGACCGTTCAAATTGATGAGACAAACAATAAGCATCATCAAGGGTGTCTTTTTTTTCCACTGGTTTAGCAGAAAACGGTGTTTCGTTGATGGTGATTATTAATTAAAAATAAATAAAAATCTTCAGTCCTCCACCAGAACAGAACAAACTGTGATGTCAGTTAAAACTAGGTTTACAGAGGAAGCTTCTCTCACAGTCAAAGGATATGGAGCAGATGGATGATGCATAAGCGTGTGCTTGACATTACTGTCGTGGTCTTCTGTATTTATGGTTTTGAAAAACAGGTTTAATTTTTATTTTATAAATTATGAGATAAATCACAGGTTTAAAAAATATAAACTAAAAATTACAATCAGTTCTAATCGCACGGCCGCAATTCAACACCAAATGAAGCCTCTAAATTAGATTATATATATTTTCGGAATCAATCGGGCATGCAGCTTCTAGAATTAACCTCCATAAGAAATCAAATCGGAATAATTTAATACCTAAAAATATTGTAATCTACCAGCACAAAAAAGATGCTTCGAATCATTGAGTATCTTGGTTTGATTTCACATATATAACATTCAGTTATAGCAAAACCACGTGTGTTTGTAATAATATCTAATATAATTAACCCTCTAGTGTCCCAATGATAAGAGTTTAGGATTAAGTGTCTATTTTTTTATTTGTTAATATAATGACCACTGAATGTTTAAATAGTTATTATTTTCAGGATCTGTAGATTTAATCGAGATGCACGTAAGCTGACCAGGACAACCACTTTAATAAAAAAAAAATCTAATACAATTATAGATAATTATTATAAATATATTTAAGTTGATAGCTAAGAAGGTGTTATGTGTGCGTGTGATTTCTTGAATTTTAGAGAAATTTATTCTTTTCAAATTTCCTATGCAGCAGGGGGTGGATGTTTGAATCGTTTAACAGATAACTTAGTTTTAATTAATTAAAAAACATCTATTATATTAAGAAAGAACTTTGAATATGGGTTTGACAAAGAATTGGAATTAAAAATAATCATTATTATCAATCATCTCTCGCGAAGAAATGGACCCTTTCCACGGATAACTGTCTGAATTATTATTAAATATTAAATCCCAGCAAAGCGCCTTTGACCCCAAGCTCAATGTCATCATGCATCTTCCCTCCCTTGATTATTTAATTAATCATCAAAAATTAAAGCCCGTACCCGGGGGCACTTTCGACATTCCACGTCAGCAACCCTGAATGGTCAAAACGTGTGAGGGGCATTACGGACAGCTCGAGGGTAGTTTCGATGGCAAGCAAGGATCGGGCAGCCGTCAGATCCAAATCTAAACCCAGGGTTTATACTATTATCAGTCGTGATGAGAGCCCGCTTCATTACCACTACCGTAAATAGAGGAAGTAATAAGGGGCATAAAAGTCAAATGAAGTCATCTTCATTTTTATTTAAAAGCTTGGCTGTGACATAATAGCCGTTGCCATTTGCATTCTGCTGTTATCTTTTGGTGATCGGTTTGTAGACAAGCCAAACAAAGTACGAGAAAACAAGGGAAGGTTTCTTAATTTCTTGGCCGGAAATAAGATAAAAGCTTGGTTTTGGTTATTTCTAATGGCGGATTCGGATTCCGATTCATCGCCTCACACAGCAGCATTCTGGGCTCAAGCTGATGCTTTGCTTAGAAAGAACTTAACCTATCAGGTTAGTTAGTGCACATAAAACTTACATTAATTATTTTCATATCATATTTCCTTTCTCCCCTTTCCTTTCAAAACCTAAAGGGAATGGCTTTTACGTGGTGTTTGCTTGTTTGTTTTGCAGAAACGAAACATTAATGCGAATTGCAGGCTAATTTCCTTTCCATTTGTGCTGTGTACACTCCTTGTTATCACTCAAACACTGGTTGACAATCAATTAAACAAGAAAAGTAGTAAGTGTGGTTGTCGGTGTATTGATACAAACGGAGATGGGACATGTGAGACAGTCTGTGGTTTACAATTCTCGAGTTTGGATCAATCGCCTAACTGCCCTGTTCCTAGTCCACTCAAGTGGCCTCCCTTGTTCCAGGTTCCAGCTCCTCAATATCGTGCCGTCAGAAGTGCTTCTAACCCTTTTACGGATTTGCCTGACGAGTCTTGCAGGCAAACTGGGAACTGCCCTGTTACTGTTTTTATCACCGGAGCTAATCAGACACTTGGACAAAGTAATTAGTCATTTTCTATCTTCTTTGTTATTTTTCCTGCCATGGAAATGAATAATCGAATAATATTTCATCTTAATCTCATTTTTGTACTGTAATTTTTATAGGTTTGGCTGCGAGTATGTTCTCACCTCCTTCCCCTCTTAATTCCACCAACAGTGTGCTGGTTAGTTGTTTTTCCTGCCGCTTCATTTTGATGTAAACTCCTCATCTTGCTCTCGTTGACTATTTTAATACATACTCTTGACGTTTTCAAAAATGTTTCAGGGTTCAGATTCGTTAACTAAACAGGATAGTTTTCTTGATCCTGCCTTTGTTGAGGGTTCTCTCTATAACATTCAAAGCCAGTGCACATCGAATTCTACTGTCAATGTTTCTGTTTCTCTTAATGCTTCAAAGTCGTCACCATCCTTCACCTTCGTAAACGGTACTATAATTTTACTATTGCATAGCTGAAACTCCTGCATGTTATTTCGAGAGTTTTGCTGGAACATGGAGATTCTTATTGTCAATGGCTATAATTATAATCATGCACAACTTGCTAATAAGTTCATGATCAAGGAAGGATGAGATACATGATAATATCATTAATTTTAACTTCTAGGTTCACCCAATCAACTGTTGTTGCTAATATATACTTTTATTCTCTTTGATGGGAATGAGTTTTAGTAATCCATTACAATGAAACACCAAATTATTTTGTATTACTGCACGAAAAAACACAAGACGAAGGGAGGTGTAAAGAGTTTGATTCATATTCTAAAGTTCTTTCTTAAAAAAGAAGCCATGCCTTGTTCTCTTTCGAGTACAAGAGATTATTTTCATGCGAGATTCTGATTTTTTTTCCCACTTATTGTCTTAAAATACAGAGACAGTATGTGTTCCAAGTCTAAATTTGTGGCGCAATAGTTCTTCAGAGATAAACGACCAGATATACAGGGGCTATGAAAAAGGAAATGCAGAGAGGCAGTACAACGAGATACTTGGAGGTTGGTCTCCCTGATTTCTATATATACCTAGCGTCTGATTGCAGAAGTCCTATGCTTGGAGAAATCTAACTATTTCATTCTTCCTGCATGCAGCCTATGATTTCTTAAACTCCAATGCCAATACTTTTAATGTGAACGTGTGGTACAATGCCACGAACAAGGATACTGTTGATGGGCAATACTACTTGGTGCGGTTACCGGCTGCAATAAATCTGGTATGTAGAGTACCTATCGTGCTTACTCTATTAAATCTGTTTCCCCTCATAATCTAAATTATACATCTTCTTTCTGGACTTGTAACCATTCACAACAACTGTTATGGAATTTCATTTTTTCTATGCCCTTGTTTGTTTATTTATTTTCATCAAAAAATGATACAAGCTGATGTTTCTATCTTCACAGGTGTCAAATGCCTACCTTAAGTTGTTTCAAGGAAGAATGGAACTAGAGTTTATCAAAGAAATGCCTAAACCTGCAACGAAGCTAAAGCTGGATATCGCATCTCTTCTTGGCACTCTCTTCTTTACATGGGTTGTCATACAGCTATTTCCTGTAAGCATATGTTCCATTGCATTTATTTATTTTGAAGGCTACAATTTTCTTGCAATTTTTGTTCAAACCATACCAGTCCAACACTGATAGGAAATAGCTGAGGATTGCTAATGTATTTGATCATGGCAAGTCTGATTTGTGAATTAACATAACTTTGTTGAGTTCAGTTTCCTTCTTTGAAAATGATAACCAATTACTGGTAGGAAGCATCCGTAAAATTAGCAGGAAGCATTTTAATCCATGTAAAGTTGAAAGACTTCATATAGCAAAAACTTCTGATCTATCAGGTTAAAATTGTCCCATGGTGGGACATATATTAGTTATGAACTCGTAGTGATGAATTGATACATAGATTCTTTTGTTTGCATGGATTTTCTTCCAACAAATGCCACATCCTTGACGTGAACTGCAACTTAGAATTTCTTTTTGAAAGTTTCATTGGGAGGTTAATGGCTTGGATTATATCCCAGAATCGTGATTTTGTTGCCTGTAATGCATTTTAAATCCTGGATCTTAGCAAATACTACACCAGCTTACCCTGGTTCTGTTCACTGACAGAATGATCAAATATGGACCTAATATCATGGATGGATTATGAAAGTTGCGTTTATTTACATTTTCCTGAAGTTATTTATTTTGCTGTAGGTGGTGTTGACAGCTCTGGTTTACGAGAAACAACAAAAACTACGAATCATGATGAAAATGCATGGGCTTGGAGACGGGCCTTATTGGATGATTTCTTATATGTATTTTCTTGCTATATGTGCACTATACATGTTCGTTTTTGTGGCATTTGGCTCACTAGTAGGTAGGCATTACTCCAGTCCTTGATGCTTTCTAGTTTTTGCCTTTGCTTCAAGTTTCTAACATGGATAAATTGCAGGTTTGAAATTCTTCACACTGAACGACTACTCCATCCAATTTGTGTTTTATTTTCTCTTTATAAACCTGCAAATTTCCTTGGCGTTTCTAGTCTCCGCATTCTTTTCGAACGTCAAGACCGCTACAGGTTTGATGTTAGCTGTTTGATTTGATTGCTAAACGACATTTACTTTTGATATTACCTGGTTTTCTTGTTCTTGATGGTTGAATTTGATGATGATTACAGTTGTAGGCTATATATGTGTCTTTGGAACTGGGCTTTTAGGTGGCTTTCTTTTCCAGGCCTTCGTTGAAGACGCTTCATTCCCAAGTAAGTAGAAGAATCTGTGAAACAACTGGCCTTTTAAGTTTACTGATGGTGTTCATGGGAAAGAAACCCAATGTTCAGATTTTACGCTACTGCATGTGTAGTCGCAGCTGTTTTGTTACCTGAGATTTAACAGATGTAAGGAGGCTAATGATTATATATAGGAGCTCAATTGTTTGTTGTTCAACCTATTATTTAAGTCTATAAGTCTTATTGTCCACCAGTTGCTGCTGTTAGTTGCCATTGCGCAATAGTTGTCTAGGTTTTACATATTGTCTGCTTCTACTTTTCGCCAGCTTTACTCTTATGGAAATTGTTTCTCTTGTTACAGAGGGATGGATCATTTTTATGGAGTCATATCCTGGTTTTGCTCTGTATCGTGGTCTGTATGAGTTTGCAGAGTATTCTCTTAGTGGCAACTCTTTAGGGACTCATGGCATGAAGTGGGGAAATTTGAGTGCTAGTGAAAATGGGATGAGTGATGTGATGATCATCATGCTTCTTGAATGGATTGCGCTGCTTTTTATAGCATATTATGTGGATCAAGTTTTTTCATCTGGAAGTGGAAAAAATCCTAAATATTTACTGCAAAAGTTTCGGAAGAAGCGTCCATCATCTTTTCGGAGGCCTAGTTTGGGCAGGCAGGGATCTAAAGTTTTTGTTGATATGGATAAACCTGATGTCGTTCAGGAGGTAACATTTCCTTTTATCTAC
The DNA here is from genome assembly GCA_964035475.1 of Salix caprea. Classification (NCBI taxonomy): domain Eukaryota; kingdom Viridiplantae; phylum Streptophyta; class Magnoliopsida; order Malpighiales; family Salicaceae; genus Salix; species Salix caprea. Next base: position 9,117,656 of record OZ037753.1, on the reverse strand, counting down.
TTTTATTTACGAGCAATCATTTCATCCCAAGTCTCTCTGCTGCACCTGTGAAGGTGGTATCTGTGGATTTTATAGGATTAAATGTAAAACGACGTACTTTTGTTTTGACTATAAAAACTTTTGGTCTGATCAGTTTCAGTTGCAGTTTTTTCCCCATGGTAGATTTTCTCTTCTTTCAGAAGAATCAGAGTGTTTATAAAACAATAAATTTTTAGATGGAATGGCTTACGCCTCTAATCATTGCAGACCTAGTGTTAATACTTGATGTTTTGTGAACTTGTATTCACTTGTTTATCAAATACTGAACTTTATTGTCTGGTCTTCAAATACTTCTGCGTCAATGTCAGTCATGTGTAAATGTTAATTTTGTGCACACCCTTTTGAGTGCAGAGGGAGAAGGTTGAGCAGCTACTGCTGGAACCAACCACCAGCCATTCCATTGTCTGTGACAACCTGCGAAAGGTGTATCCAGGAAGGGATGGAAATCCAGAAAAAATGGCAGTGAGAGGATTATCTCTTGCTTTACCTCGAGGGGAGTGCTTCGGCATGCTTGGTCCAAATGGTGCAGGCAAAACCTCTTTTATTAGCATGGTCAGTGTACGCTCTAGCTAATATAATTCCATTGTCGAGACCCGACATTTTTTGCTATGCGTGGTTTACCATAGTTCTGTCATTGACACTCAAAAGAAAAAAGAAAAAAGAAAAAAGAAAAAAAGATTAGAACTAGCTTTCAAGCACTTGCAATTTTCTCGCTCTATAATAGTAAATATGCTCACGATCGTCTTGATCAACTAGCCACTTGCACAATCGAATAAACACTTATGCCTCTCTACTATTTCTGGCTTTATTCTGTTGCTTAGATGATTGGGCTAACAACACCAACCACGGGGACAGCATATGTTGAGGGCTTAGACATTCGGACTCAAATGGATTGGGTTTATACTAGCATGGGCGTGTGCCCGCAGCATGAGTAAGCCAATTCTTGGCTCTGTTTTCTTCAACCAATACATTTTCATCTTCAGCTGGAAATCTGACCTTTTGCTCTGTTATTTTTACCTGGACAACCTTTAGCCTCCTATGGGAAACTCTGACGGGAAGAGAGCACTTGTTATTTTATGGAAGGCTTAAGAATCTAAAAGGTGCTTCTTTGAAAAGGGTAAGTCATTATCATGTCATCTTGTAGCTTGTCAAAGATCATTTACTTTGTTGAAGAAAAAGGTAATTGCTGAGGATTTTTCAGATGGAAATTGTTGCACCCCTATTCCTTAATTGTTCACAATGCATAAAATTGCCTCAGAAATTTGAATGGAAAGAGATTCAACTACTGAAATTTAAGAAGTGGAATTTATAAATTGAAGTACATCTGTTGATCATATGGATGAATGCACAGTGCCAGCCTTAGTGGCAGTGGATAGTGGAATCAATGGTTTAGTCTGCTAGATCTTCTTATTCGGAAAAGTAATAACTCTCTGTGTTTTTTTTACTATTATGTTTCTCTAGGCAGTGGAGGAATCTCTCAGGAGCGTCAACCTATTTAACGGAGGGGTTGCTGACAAACAAGCTGGTAAATACAGTGGAGGCATGAAGAGAAGGCTTAGTGTTGCCATATCATTGATTGGAGATCCCAAAGTACGTCACTTTCTCTCTCAAAAACCTCTATGCATGGAATTTTTGGATTGGTGAATGCTCTTGCTTATCATAATTCTTGGAAATTCTGCAGGTTGTTTATATGGATGAACCCAGTACTGGATTAGATCCAGCTTCAAGAAGCAATTTATGGAATGTTGTGAAGCGCGCGAAGCAAGACCGAGCAATTGTTCTGACCAGTAATACTCTCTCTCTCTAATAACATTAAAAAAGGAAATTTGACACCCCGCAGTGTCTCTCACAATGCTTGACTTCTTGTTTTCAGCTCATTCAATGGAAGAGGCAGAGTACCTCTGTGATAGACTAGGAATTTTTGTTGATGGAAGCTTGCAGTGCGTAGGAAACCCAAAAGAGGTAACTCCAAGGCGATTATACGTATTTTCTTAGAGTCCTGGCATGATTCTATGCACAGAACATAGACCCAGATATTCATCAGTTTTATTGCACAAGTAGATCTCTCAAATTAGTATTACCTTCGTTCATGTTTCTACAAGGCATTAGCTTCTGATTTACCAGATATTTTAAATGTAATATTTGCAATTCCCTCGGTGCATAACAGCTGAGGGGCAGGTACGGGGGATCTTATGTATTCACCATGACCACTTCCATAAACGACGAGCATGAGGTGGAGCAGATGGTTCTGCGCCTCTCCCCCGGTGCTGAAAAAACATACGAAATGGCTGGAACCCAGAAGTTTGAGATGCCTAAACAGGAGGTCAGCATTGCAGATGTATTCGAAGCAGTCGAGGTTGCAAAAAGCAAGTTCCCGGTTTATGCGTGGGGTCTGTCCGACACCACCTTGGAAGATGTCTTCATCAAGGTCGCAAACTCAGCCCAGCAAATCCACACGCTTACATGATTAGATAGATAAATACGTTGATTGCTTATAAATTTTCACGCTTACTTCCATATATTTGTTTTGATTCATATATTTTTAGATGTAATGCCCTGCTGTGTTTGTATGTAGATATGACATAAGCTTTTGAGCATACATAATATTGTATTGATTATGTCTCTATTTCTTGCTTTTGGTCAAGAGGGCTTTCCAATGAACCTTAAGCTATATAATTTTGAGAAATTTAAGTATTTTTATACTTGGTTAAAATTTTCTTTCAAGAGGTTGTCGATGCCAACAGACAGAGAGTAGATCCCTATCCTTTATTTAATATAGCTAGACCGTAATCCAAATGCGAAAAAAGGAGGGAGATTTCTTTTGCCCTCTCAAATTAGCATGGCACTCGTAAGCTGGCAAGGAATTGCTTACCCTAACAGCATGGTAAGGTGAAGTCTTCTTGCATTTAAAACAACCAATTTGTGTGGCCCCAGGATACGTCTTTCCACGTCCACGTATCTGAACTGAACTGCAACATCTGGGTTGACTGTGTTGTCTTTTACATCATTTTTGACGATGTTCTCCTCTTCAAGCACGTCTTCATCGTCTGGGACAATATGATCTTGTTGCGGGATTTCAGTTATGCAACTACACATGCTGCCCTCTGGAAAACTAGAGGAAGAACACAATCAGTATTAGTTGTTGAAGATTGAAGACTTTGATTCCAAGACTACAACTGGATTAAAGTTTATAATATCATTAGTGTTTAACTTCTTTTTTTTTTTTAATAAGATCAAGTGTTGATCAAGTTTAGTTAATTACAATTTCCTAATTAGTTACTTATCAGAATATGGAGAAGAGTTGAGTTTGTAATAGACTACAATTCTTATTCATGTAATGGTTCAATGTTTCCTCTAAATAAAATTCAAGGGATGACAGTAACCTAAGAGAATTCTGCTCTAGATTTTTTTGTTAGAGAATAATATAAATCATATTCTGGGGCCTCACCTAATAGTTTAAGCTTTTAGCTGAGATTGTTCCTTGACATGGTATCAGAGACTTATTGACCCAACGATCATGAGTTCGAATCTCACCACCCCCATTCTATTTGTTAAAAATCAAGCACAAGGTTTCACTTGAGGAGGTGTGTTAAAGAATAATATAAATCATATTCTAGGGCCTCACCTAACAACTTAAGCTTTTATGTGAGATGGTTCCTTAACATTTTTCATATACAAATTGTCTCTTTTTCGTGTTTCTTGGTTCTCAAGTTTCTACGAATTATAGCAGAAATATTCATTGATTCAAACACGAAATGTTTTTCTGGGAAAAGACATAACATTAGCTACTGATTTAAATAGTATTTGTTCGTGCCTTTAGAAAATTTTCCAACACTTGGTTTTAGAGATGTTTTGTTCTTTGAAGGGATTGTGTGAAACACGAGGGATTAAAGTGAAATTTTTTTAGGAAATCAAAGTTATTTGCTTTGAAAGGATGAGTGAAACACACGAGAGATTAAGTAAGTTGTTGTCAATGGAATTTGCAAATTTTCCTACAAAAACACCATCATTTACAGGTCAAAATTATGATGTTTGGGTTGTGAAAATGGAAACATACCTTAAAGCCTTTGATTTATGGGAGATAGTAGAGAGTGATAAGCAGCCAACTCCTCTTGGGAACAATCCAACAATTGCTCAAATGAAGTTCTTAATGAAGAAAAAGCAAAAGGATTCAAAGCACTAACCTACCTTCATAATGCAGTAAGTGAAGAAATTTTTACAAGAATCATGACTTGTAAAACTACCAAAGAAGCTTGGGACAAGCTAAAGGCTGAGTTCCAAGGAGATGTAAAATCAAGAAAGATGCAGGTGTTGAACTTGAGAAGGCAATTCGAAGGATTGAAGATGAAAGAAACAAACACAATCAAAGACTTCTCCTCACACATCTCAAAATTGGTGAATCAAGTGAGACTACTGGGAGAAGATTTTCCAGAATCAAGAATTGTGGAGAAAGTACTGGTAAGCTTACCTGAAAAATTTGAGCATAAGATATGCTCCTTGGAAGATTCAAAAGATTTTGCTGAGATGAGCCTCCAAGAACATGTAAATGCAATGCAAGCTATAGAGCAAAGACAAGCTTACAAACTAGAAGGAACAAGTGAAGATGCTCTAGTTGCTATCTTTAAAGAGAAGAGTCGAACCAAGAATATTTTCAAAAACAATCAAAGTTGAAGAAGAGAAAAAGGAAGAGATTGGAAACCAAACAACTGACAATCTGGTAACTGACAACACAACAACATAAGGAAAGAGAAGAAAGAGCTCCCTACATGCAAATATTGTCAGAAGACAAATCATCTTATAACCTGGTGCTGACTCAAGAATGTGCAGTGTCAAAATTTCAAACAATTTGGTCACATACATAAATTTTGCAAAACTAGAGTAGATGAGGTAAAACAGGCTCAAGAATAGGATAGTTCAGAAGTCAAGGATGAACTTTTATTTGTAGCTACAATACAATAGATGTGCAATACAACAAAGGGAAGTGACTCATCGTGGCTCATTGATAGTGGTTGCACCAACCACATGTCTGCAGATCTCAGGCTATTCAGAAACATGGATAAAAGCTACATATCAAAAGTTAAAATTGGTAATGGAGACTATGTGAAAGTTGAAGGAAAAAGAGCAATTGCAGTAAAAATAATGGCAGGTACAAAAATTCTAAACGATGTGTTATATGTACCTCAAATAAATCAAAATCTGGTTAGTGTGGGGCAGCTAATAGAATCTGACTATTCATTACTCCTTGATGATGAAGTGTGTGATATCAAAGATAAAAATGGGGTAATACTATTATCTGCAAAAATGATAAATAGAAGCTTTAATGTTGATTGGAAAGAAGTATGTTGGACTGCTAACATATGTAAGGGTGATGAATCTGTTCTTTGGCATAAAAGATCGAAACATTTCAATTATGCTGCTTTAAAAAGGATGGCTCACTTGCAGATGACACGTGGGTTACCCAAGATACATGATCAAGGTGTTTTTTTTATGAAGCTTGTCAATTAGGAAAGCAGACTAAAGTTGTTTTCCCTAATACTGAATTCAGAGCTACAGCTAAACTACAACTCATACACATAGATGTGTGTGGACCAATGCATAATGAATCCTTGAATGGATCAAAGTATTTTCTTCTATTCATCTCCAGGTTTTGCTGGGTTTATTTTCTAAAAGCTAAGGTTGATGTGTTTGCTGAGTTTATGAAATTCAAGGCAGCAGTTAAATTGGAAACATGACACAAACTGAAGATCTAAAGATCAGATAATGGAGGTGAATATACCTCTCGATAGCTGGAAGGATACTTGGTGAAGAGGGGATCAAACACCAACTTACAGTACCCTACACTCCATAGCATAATGGGGTAAGTGAGAGGAAAAACAGAACATTAATAGAGATGGCAAGGTGTTTAATGTACGAGAAGAAAATGCTAGTAAAGTTTTGGGCAGAGGCAGTAAACATAGCATCATATATTCAAAATCGAATGACCTCAAGAGTTTTGGCAAACAAAACCCCTATGAAATCTGGTATGGTGTTAAACCTAACATTGATCATTTAAGGGTGTTTGGTAGCATATGTTATGTCCTGAAACATGATGCTAACAACAAAAAACTTGATCAAAAGGCTGATATGGGAATCTTTATAGGCTATATTTCAAAGTCCAAGGCATATAAAATTTATGATGTAAATGTTAACAAAGTTGTGATTACTAAAGATATAAACTTCGTAGAAAATGCTACATGGAATTGGGAGAATGCATCAGTTAAATGGCCAAAATAGAAGTAACGCAATGAACTGGAAAATGCAAAAAGTATAGATGATCAACCAATTAGGGGAATAAGTAATATGTTTGGTATGAATTACCTCTCCTTTTGCTCTACTGCTCTTATTTATAATCTAGATTACATTTAATTACAACTGTCAAGCTATATCTAGAGTGCTAGTTATAGTAAGTAAATCTGCCTATTTACAATTCTACTTTAATATAGTATATATGCTTTCCTTTTTTGTGTATACTGTCAACCCTAGCATGCTTTTCCTTTTTTGTGCTAACTATCAACTGTTCCTTTTGCTATCTCTTATTGCCTTTCCTTTTCTGTCTTTACAGTTATCCCCCCACAAATTGATGATGGTTTATCCAACAACATCAATTTGTCTACTAGAAACTGATGTCTTTGTCTTGTGAAGGTTTTAGTAAAGATATCAACAACTTGAAGGTTGTTGATCACATGAGGAAGAGAGATAATCTTGTCTTCAAATGCAACTCGAATGAAGTGGCAGTCCACTTCAATATGCTTAGTCTTTTTATGGAAAATATGGTTGGTTGACATATGGATTGCACTAGTATTATCCCCATAGAGAGGAGTTGGTGTTTTCTGTCGAAAACCCAGCTCAGAAAGAGGCCTATGTAGCCAAAATATCTCTGAACATGCTTGGGACATAGCCTTGTATTCTGATTCAGCTGAGGATTTAGAAACCCTATCCTATTTCTTGCTTTTCCATGAAACAAGTGTAGGACCAAGGAACATACACCATCCATTAGTGGATCTTCTAGTATTTGAGCACCCAGCATAATGAGAATCACTATAGGCATGTAGAGTAGGTGAAGTTCTAATAGGGTAGCATAACCCTCGATGAAGGGTACCATTCACATATCTTATGATCCTTTTCACAGCAGCCATATGTAGATGTCTAGGGGAGGCCATGAACTGACTCACTTGTTGAACTACATAAGAGATATCTGGCCTAGTGTTTGTAAGGTAGATCAAGTTACCCACAAGTGTGCGATATACTGTGGGATCAGGTAGTAGCTCCCCTTCATCCTTCCTAAGCTTGATATTGAGTTCCATAGGAGTATCTAGTGGTGATAAATCCTGGAGATCATCTGTAACTACCAAGTCCATGGCATATTTATGTTGTGATACAAAGAGTCCTTGCGTACCAGCTTGTATTTCTAAACCAAGAAAGTAGGCTAGATTACCAAGGTCCTTCATGTGATAGGATTGTTGTAAGTGCTGTTTAAGATGCTGAATTAAATGTACATCAGTATCAGTGATGACTATGTCATGAACATACACTAGAACAAACACATCACCTTTGTCAGTATATCGCATGAATAAGGATGCATCATATTTTCTTTTTAGAAACTGAAAATCCAGAAGAGTAAAGGCAAATTTAGCATACCATGCACGAGGGACTTGTTTAAGTCCATACAAGGACTTACATAGTTTACACACAGCGTAAGTAGAGGTAGAAAACAACCCAGCAAGGGGTCTCATTTAGATATTTTTAGTAAGATCCCCATGAAGAAAGGCATTCTTAACATCCAATTGGTGTAAATCCCATTGTTGTGAAGCTGCAATAGCTAGAATGGTGCGTATAATAGTCATTTTGACCATTGGAGCAAAGGTTTCCTCATAGTTAACCCCATACTGTCGATGATTCCCAAGGGCCACTTGTCTAGCCTTGTATTTGTTAAGGTTGCCATCAGCCTTGACCTTCACAAAATACACCCACCTACACCCAAAAAGTTTGACATCAGCAGGACACTCAACAAAATCCCACGTGTGATTAGATTTCAGGGTATGCAATTCTTCTTGCATGGCCTGCTACAACAGGATTCTGTAGCAGCCTGTGAATAAGTAGCAGGAATGGCAATAAAGTGTAGTGAAGTAGAGAGAGCAGACTGAGAGGATGGAACTTTTGATGACTCAAAACCATACCTATCAGGTGGTAAAGAAAATCAACCAGTTCTTCTTAAAGAAGGCAGTATAGGGGGTGAGTCATGTACCTCAGAATCAAAAGAATCGCTTGAATCAGATGGCAAGATAATAGGTGAAGGGGCTGCACATGTAGCTGTCTACAGCTGTACACCAGCAATGGTTGACTGAGTAAAGAACCTTATGTTATGTTCTCAATTATAGGAGTATGTAGTGTAACATTCTGATCAGCAGAATCAGTGAAAGAAGGTAACAGAACTTGTGTGTTTGATGAGGACAACATAGGAAAGAAACATTGATTTTCAAGAAATATAACATTTCTAGAAATATGAATTTGATTAGTATAAGGATCAAAGCAGAGAAACCTTTTTTGATTGACACTATACCCACGAAAAGCCCATCTAATGGACTGAGCAGTGAGTTTATTCCTATGAGAAAGAGGCAAATGCATAAAACATACACACCCCAAGGTGTGTAGATTATCTTATATGAGCTGACAGTGATGAAGCCTAGAATATGGAGAGTCTAGATCTAATTTTTATGAAGGAAGCCTATTGATTAGATATGTGGCAGTAGTAAGGGCTTCTACCCAAAATTTTGGTGGAACAAAAGTCTCAATTAGCAGAGTTCTAACGACTTTAAAAGGTGTTGATTTTTGCGTTCAGCTACTCCATTTTGTTGTGGAGTATAGGAACATGATCTTTGAGAAATAATGTCCTTGTTTTGCAAGAATGATTGGAAATCATTGGACATATATTCTCCTCCAGAATCTGATCTTAGAATCTTAACAGTGGCAACAAATTGATTTTGAATCAGTTCTAGAAAGAGTTTAAACATAGAGAAGACTTTTGATTTTGTTTTTAGGAAATAAACTCATGTATACCTATTGTAATCATCTATAAAGGTTACAAAATATTTGTAATCTACATGAGATAGGACTGGGCTGATTCCTCGTACATCACTGTGAACAATATCAAATGTTTTAATAACTCTACTGCCTTTTGAAGAAAAGGGTAATCTTTTGCTTTTCCAAAGGTTACATGTAGCACAATCAAGAAATAAACTAGAAGATTAATGCATTTTATTATCTATTAAACCAAATTTTAGAAGATGAGACAACACCTATGATTAGGATGACCAAGACGCCTATGCCACACTTCTTTAGACACTTTGGACACATTACAAAAGAGAGATAACACAGGAAAAGAAACCACTCTTCTTGGAATAGCATGGTGTAGGAGAAATAGACGTCCATGCTTAGACCCCTTCTCCATCAACTGCCTTGTCATTTGATCCTGCACAACACACCTATTTTAGAAAAAGAAACCTTACAATTATCATCTACAAACTGCACTACAGAAGCCAAATTCTTAGCCAATTTTGGTGAAACAAAATATCTCTTAAAGGTGGTTTATCACCAATAGCTACAATGGGAAGAACACTCCAATTGACAATCTGAATTTGTGTTGTTCCCTGGTATTTTCTAACATTTCTTAATCCTTTCAAGGAATTGGTCATATGATTTGATTTGATGCATCATAATCTAATATCCAAGAAGGGAGTGATGAGGTAGCCTTACCTTGAAGACCTAGTGTGGTAAATGCACTTACAATCATTTCTTGTATCATCTCTTTGGTTAAGGGAGTTGCTGAGGGAGATGCATCAGAACTAGTACTGGTTACAACCTTGGCAGAGTTGGTTGTGTACTAGCTCTTATTAAACCGTGAGGGTGGTTGAATGGGACACTCCTTAATGATATGTCCATACTGTTTACAATAGCTACAAACTTTGTTTAGACAGTATGGTGCAATATGTTCAAACTTCTTGCAGTTATAACACTGAGTTTTCTTCGTCTCAGATCCTTTTCCTCTACTATAGGCAGCATAGGCTACAAGACCAATTTTGCTTGTTTCATAGTGCTTTGAGTATGGAGACGCTTTTCTTCACGCAAAAGCTCTCTAAAACAAACATCTAGAGAAGGAACAATATCTCTATTCATTAGAGAGGCATGAACTAATTCATATTCAGAACTCAATTTCATTAGAAATTGATCTCTTTGGCTAATTTTATTAACCTGTTGCACTGTCAAGGCCCCTTCTGCTGATATCTTGGTTGTATCAAGATCAAAATAGTCATTCCAAAGTGTAAGAAATCCAGCGTAATACTCCTGGATTATAGACTCATGTGAGATGATCCCACATAGCTTTGGCTGATCTATGAGGTCTTAATGACATGATGAGGTGAGGTTCCACTGAACTAAGGATCCACGACATGACTTGTGCATCCTTTATTGCCCATGTAGTTTTCGCCCTCATCTACATGATTCTACAGCTCATTTTCTTTGAGAAAAATCTCCATTTGAAATGACCAAGCAACATAATTCTTGCTAGTAAATCTGACACAGACGTTATCTCCCTTTTCCATCAAGTTAAGACTCTTAAATTCTAGGGTTTTTAAGATTTTTTGTAAGCTAGGGGATCTGATACCATAACAGGTTTGGTATGAATTAACTCCCCTCTTGCTCTACTACTCTTATTTATAATCTAAATTACATTTAATTATAGCTATCAAGCTATATCTAGAGTCTAATTATAGTATGAATTACCTCCCCTCTTGCTCTACTACTCTTATTTATAATCTATATTACATTTAATTACAACTATCAAGGTATATCTAAAGTGCTAGTTATAGTAAGTAAATCTGCCTATTTATAACTCTACTTTAATATTGTATATATGCTTTCCTTTTCTGTGTATACTGTCAACCCTAGCATGGTTTTCCTTTTCTATGTTAACTGCCTAATGTCTTTTCTTTTGATGTCTCTTATTGTCTTTCCTTTTCTGTCTTTACTGTCAACAAGGTCCTTAGCTAATATTTACAGCAAATGTTATATGGCTGAGACAGAGCCAATCGAGTTTGAAGAAACTATGAACTCCAAAGTATGGGTTGCATCAATGAAGGAGGAGCTTGAAATGATTGGAAAAAAAATCAAACATGGGTGTTGGTTGACAAACCTATTAATAAGAAGGTAATTGGAGTGAAATGGATCTTCAAAACAAAATTAAATGCTGATGGAAAAATTAACAAATACAAAGTAAGACTTGTAGTGAAAGGCTATGCTCAAGAGGCTGGTATTGACTACACAAACACTTTTGCTCCAGTTTCTAGGGCATTATATAATGAAACTTTTGCTTGCTCTTATAGCTCAACATGGCTGGTATATGTTTTAATTAGATGACAAATCTGCATTTTTAAATGGTGTTTTGAATGAAGAGATTTACATTGAGCTACCATCAGGGTTTGAAAATCAGAATTCAAACTAAGTTTACCTACTGAAAAAAGCTCTATATGGACTCAAACAAGCTCCTAGAGCTTGGTATAGCAGACTTGATGATCACCTACTAAGCTTGGGGTTTGAAAAGAGTGTAAATGAGGTAACTCTATATGTGAAACATGTTGATGATCATATACTAATGGTTTCAGTGTATGTAGATGATCTATTAATCATAGGAGACAAGGAGCAGCTGGTAGAGGAGTTAAAAAAAAACATGAAAGATAAATTTGAGATGAATGAACTTGGTTTATTATCATATTTCTTAGGGATGAAGGTAATTCAGTCAGAACAAGGATGCTTCCTATGTCAAAAGACTTTTGTCTTGAAGATATTAAATAATTTTGCAATGACAAATTACAAACCAATCCCAACTCCTATGATACAAGGACTGAAACTAACAAAAGATGATGGATCACTAGAAACAAATGGGAAGACTTATAGAAGCTTAGTTGCAAGTTTGTTATATTTAACCATCACACGTCCAGACATCTTGTTAGCTGTCAACTATCTCTCCAGGTTCATGCAAGAGCCAAGTCAAACTCATTTTATGGCAGCCAAGAGAGTTCTAAGGTATTTAAAGGGGACTGAGGATCTAGGCATGCATTTTGTGAAATCCAAACCTTTCATCCTTGTTGTCTTCACTGACAGTTATTGAGGTGGAAGTGACGAAGGTATGATGAGTATCTCAGGTACTTCTTTGCCTTAGGAAAAAATATGTTCAGATGGCTCTCCAAGAAACAGTCGGTGGTGGCACACTCCACAACAGAGACAAAGTATATTGCTGCATATGTGGCTGCAAAGCAATTGGTATGATTATTGTCAATCAACTCCCATAGAATTGCTATGTGACAATACATCAGCCATAGCCATCTCAAAGGATTTTATGTTTCATGACAAGACAGAGCACATGAAGATCAAATTTCATGCCTTAAGGCTATTTCAGCAAAAAAGAGAACTAGAGATGAAATACTGCACTTCAAAAGAATAGTTAACATACTTGTTCACTAAACCTCTAGCCAATGACAAATTTGAAGAGTTAAGGGAGAAGATAGGAATGTGCAACCTTGGAACCAAGGAGGAGTGTTGAAGATTGAAGACTTTGATTCCAAAACTGCAACTGGATTAAAGTTTATAGTATCATTCGTGTTTAAGTTTGTTTTTTAATAAGATCAAGTGCTGATCAAACTTAGTTAATTACAATTTCCTAATTAGTTACGTATCTAGAATATGGATAAAAGTAGAGTTTGTAATAGACTAGAATTCTTATTCTTGTAATGGTTCAATTTTTCCTATAAATAAAATCCAAGGAATGACAGTAACCTAAGAGAATTTTGCTCTAAATTTTTCATATACAAACTCTCTTTTTCGTGTTTCTTGGTTCTCAAGTTTCTGCAAATTATAGCAGAAATATTCACTGATTCAAACAGTGAATGTTTTTCCAGGGAAAGACACAACAATAGTCACTGATTTGAATAATAATTGTTCGTGCCTCCAGAAAATTAGTAAGCTAACAATCAGACCTAGCTATAAGACTTGGACTGAAGTAGAGTTCTCATTTCCTTAATTATATATTCTTTCTACCAATACACACACACACACACACATACACAAGGAAAAGACCATTACTTTCGACCTTGTCTCCACCTTTCCCTGTCCAATACCCAGGATTAAAGAAGTAAAATACAGATTTTCACACCAGATACATTTTGTAATATATTATCGAGGTAGAGTGCCAAAGCAAACCAGAGAATGAACCAAACTTGGTGTCCACATTGCTTGATGTAGAGACTGCTAAAGAGCCTTTAGAAAGGATCAAGGCTTTGGAATCCTCACATGAAGATGTAGCGGCAGTAGAATTTAAAACTGCAGTTGATACTAGTGGTAAAGGTGAGAATACTCCTCAACTAAATGAGTAGTCCAAACACAAGGATGATCCAGAAATCATTGAAAATCACAAAACTGCAAAGAAAGCTTCAGTTGCAGTGTATAGAATAAGAGATTCAGATTTGAATAATAATTTTCTTTTTCTTCATTCGTGAGTTACAAGGTGTTTAAATAGATTACAGAATAACAAACTTTAACTAGATATCCTATACATAATTTGATTTGAATTCAAAACTAGATTACATCCCTAACTAATAGATTTTGCAAATAAGAGATTTGTTGCAGATATTTTAAACTTGGAATCTCAATTAAACTGGTCACGTTGATTTGTTCTTTCACATGCCCTCGCAATCAAAGGGGTAAGGAGTGGACCCTTAGATTGTCACGTAGAAGTTTAAAACACTGAGAAGACAAGGGCTTTGTAAGAGTGTCTGCATATTGATCTTTAGTAGAGATGAGGTGAACATTTAACTGACCACTAAGAACTTGATCACAGACATAATGAAAATTAATTTCAATATGTTTTGTACGAGCATGGAAGAGAGGATTACTTGTGAGATAAGTGGCTCCAATCATGTCACACCAAAGAATGGGAGGGTGTATGGTCGAGACATGAAGATTTGAAAGCAGAGACTTGAGTCATTGAATTTCCACAGCTGCATTTGCTAAAGCTTTATACTCTGCTTTGGTGCTGGTACGGGCAATAGTTGGTTGCTGAAATCAAGTTTTTGCCAAGATAGACACAGTAAGCACCAATTGATCTTTTATCATCTTGATCTGATGCCCAGTCTACATCATTAAAGGTCTGAAGTTGAAGAAGATGATAAGTTGAATTAAAAGAGCATGTGAGATACTTTCTTTTAAGTATTGCAAGATTCTTTTAACTACCAGCCAATGAGGTTCTTTCGATTCATTCATATATTTACTCATTTTATGAATAGCAAATGCAAGCTCTGGGCTGCTGAAAGAGAGATATTGAAGTCCTCCCACAATACTTTGATACAGATGTGGATCATGAAAAGGGGCACCATCTGATTTGTTCAATATATGGGACGTGGACATAGGTCTAACAGAAGGTTTGGATTTGTCCATCTTGCTGTGAAGAAGAAGATCAAGTATGTAGCGGCGTTGAGACAAATAAAGGCCTTCATCACTGCGAATAGCTTCCACGCCAAGAAAGAAACTGAGTTCACCCAAATCTTTGACTAGAAAGTCAGATTGCAGTAGGCTTATCATATGATTAATGAATTTGAGATCTGCACCTACTAATATAATGTCATTGACATATATGAGAAATAAAAGAAGAATAGAACCATGGTGATAAACATAAAGGGAGTGATCAGTTTGACTTCCTTTAAACCCAATGGCCTGCAATTTATCGGTTAGGCGAAAGAACCATGCCTGTGGTGCTTGACGAAGACCATATATAGATTTATGAAGTTCACACAAGGTGTGGGTACTGAGGATGAAAAAAATCAGGAGGTTAAGCCATATAAACATCTTCATTCAAAAAACCATGTAAAAAGGCATTGTGGACATCAATTTGATGAAGAAACCAACCACGTGATACTACAACTGATAAAACCATGCAGACTATTGTAGGTTTTACAACAGGACCGAAGGTTTCCAAAAAATAAACACCCTCCTGTTGATGAAAACCTTTTGCGACGAGGCGAGCTTTGAAGCGTTCAATACTGCCATCAGCTTTCCTTTTAATGCTGTATACCCACTTGGAACCAATAATGTTAGCAGTAGGAGGATAAGGAATTAAAGTCCAAGTACCATTTCACAGTAATGCATCGAACTCCTTGTTCATAGCATCTCTCTAATTTGGATGTTTAATGGCTTCTGAATAACATGTAGGTTCAAGAATATTGGTAGTGATAGTGGCCATAAGTGCTTTCGGGAGAGGGTACCTGATATGGGAGTTTGAAGGCATTTTGGGTTTGTGTATATTATTTTTGTTGTGGGTATTGTGAGGTTGAGATGGAGGAATATGAATTAGATAGGGATTGGGACTGTCATCAACATGTATATTGGAAGGGGGTGCAAGAACAAGGGAAACTGAACTAACATCAAGTTCAATTTGAGGCATTGTTGGTGTTGCCATATTCTATGGAAGTGTTGTATTTTGAGAATTAGAATTTGTAGAAACACTAGAACGAGCATAAGATAGTTAGAGATTAGAAGGAAGAATGGCAGGAGTTTCAAGAATGGAGGGAACAACAGTTTTTGGCGGCTCATAGGGAAAAAGAGACTCATCAAAAACAACATGACGAGAAACATATATTTTACTAGTGGAGACATCTAAACATTTATACCCTCGATGACCAATGCTATAACCAATGAAGACACATGTTTTGGAACGAAAATCCATTTGATGTTTATTATACGGACGTAAGGCCAGCAAGCACATCTAAAAACTTGTAAAAAATTGAAATCTAGTTTAGAATGATTAACCATTTCATAAGGTGATTTGTTTTGTAAAATTGGAGTGCGTAAACAATTAATGATATAAACAGTCATTAATAAGGCAACTTCCTAAAAAATATTTGGTAAATGGGAATGAGCAAGTAAGGCAAGGCCAACTTCCACAATTTGGTGATGACACTGTTCAATGGCACCAGCTTGTTGATGCGCATAAGGACATGTTACTCGATGAGTAATTCCTTGATTTTGTAAAAAATGATTCATATTGTGAAATTCACCACCCCAGTCAGTTTGGATGACTTTAATTTTGGTATTGAATTGATGTTCGACTAGAACTTGAATTTTTTTTAAAATGTGTAATGCATCAGATTTGAGTTTTAATGGGAAGAGCCATAAAAATTTGGTCGAATCATCTAAAAAGCTTATGTAATAATGTGCACCTGTAGTTGATAAGATGAGTGTTAGCCCCCAAACATTCGAATATAGTAGTTCTAATGGTTTCGAAACAGAGTTATGTGAATGAGAAAAGGGCAAAGCATGGCTTTTGCCCATTTGACAGTGAGAGCAAATAGAACTTTTATTATAGGATATGAGAAAGGAAATAGCATTATTAATAACCAAGAAAGAAGCATGGCCAAGGCGCCGATGCCATAAAGTGGTAGAGATGTGAATACTGGAAAAAGCTTGAGGCCGAAGATGAGCAAGCGACATTGAAAAATTGTAAAGGTTGTTATGAAGTGGTCCCTGATACAGGATGTTCCCCAAGTAGTCATTCACAAGAAAATAAGAGGCATGAAACTCAAAGAAAACATTATTATCTCGACAGAAACGGTGGACTGAAAGAAATTTTTTTTGTGAAATCAGGAACTAGTATTTGGTTGAGAATAAAGGATTTGGATGGGGAAGAGAAAGTGCATTAACCACTGTGAGATGAAAAAGGAGGAGGTTGTTTGATGGCCATATTCACAAATGCAGCAACCTAAATGTTGTCACAGTGCTGATTGATCCTTGACTCAGTAATAAGGAGCAGGGAATGATGTTCCTCCAATGTGACAACATCAGAACGAGAGGTAATGGTAGAGACCAATGAGTCATCATCCTGACCAAGGTCAGCAAGAATATAAGTAAGTATTTCATCAGACTTGAGAGGTTGGCCAACATGCACAAGTTCATTAGCCATGCGTTTGATGAAAAGAAAATAATCCTTAGCAATCATGACTCCTTTCGTGCAGTGGCAAGTTGAGTTCGAAGTTGAACAACTTAGCACGTGAAATGGAAGAGAAATTTCATTGCAAGGCAAACCATACATCTTTTGATGTGGTATATGTCATGACCTGAGAGAGAACTTCCTCTGTAAGAGAAGTATTGATGGTGTCAAGGATTAAAAAATCTTGGCGAAGCCAATGTTCATATTCTGGATTTGGTATTTTTATAATGGCACCTGTAGTTGGATGAGGGGCATCTATCTCTTTTGTAAGTTTCAAAATTGTGCCATCAAGATATCCTAAGACACCTTGACCACAGAAATATGGGAGGGCTTGAGCTTTCCAAACAAAGATAGTTGGAATGATTGAGCTTGATACTGTGGGTAAGAGATAAATAGGAGAGTGAGGGAACAAAGAATGGAGAAGCAATGTTGGGAAGGGTAGCTGAAGAAGACGAAGTCATTATCTCCGAGAAAAAAAAAAGAAAGAGAAGAGGATCAGACTTAGGTCTTTGTTTTGTGCTTTGATACCATATAGAATAAGAGATTCAGATTTGAATGATAATTTTCCTTTTCTTCATTCGTGAGTTACAAGGTGTTTAAATAGATTACAGAATAACAAACTTTAACTAGATATCCTATACATAATCTGATTTGAATTCAAAAATAGATTACATCCCTAACTAATAGATTTTGCAGATAAGAGATCTGTTACAGACATTTTAAACTTAGAATCTTCAATTAAACTGGTCACGTTGATCTGTTCTTCCACACAGTGAAACCAGAACATGCTGAGAATGAGATATAGAGCAATCCTACCCTTCATAGTTATATGGCAGCAACTGAATCTGCAAAGGCAAAACTAAGACTACAAGGTTCCCCAAGATTTAGCCAAGATGGGGTTGAGAAAAATAATGTCACCCGAAATCATTCTCTATCATCTTCAACTAATAACAAAATCAACTCTGAGTCCCCAAAGACACAAAGAGCAGTTCAAGGTAGTGGCAAAGGAGGGAACAAGAGTGACAGGTCTTTATATCTTCGAGAGATGGAAATGGTAAAGTGTTTGCTTGCCCCTAAAATCAACAAGTCTTGTTTTTTATTGGATGCGTACTTGATTTAGTAGTGAAAATAATTGAGCAATTGTTTTGCAAGTTTTAGCTGTTAAGCATTATAGTTACTTTTAAGGGATCAATCAGCTTGTATTTGTCCTGTTTCAATGCTCCAAGTCTCCTAAAATCTAATACCATGTGAAATTGCTTGTTGTCTTGGGGAACTTCAGCTAAACATGAAAGTTTATCTTGTCACTTTTAGAAGATATTTCAATTGAGTAATGTTCAATTTGTTATCATAATTGTTAAAGTTGTTAGGATTTACTTTATTTGTTTTCTGTTAATAAATCCCATTAACTAGGAGTAACAGTTGTGAATCACAGCTGTTGGGTTGATCGAGTCAGCGGGTTTCTGTTATTATTATCTAGCTTATTTTTCTGAGAAGCAATTATGGTGTAGGGTTATTTAAGTTAGTTATTCTTTAATTCCAATAAGAGTGAGGATACGGATGCGATTTACTTGCTAATAATTATTCCGATAATCAACAATTGGTATCAGAGCTATAAATAGGGCCTTATTATTATTTGAAGCAGCAGTCTTCTGTAAACACTTGAAATGGCATTTGAGGGAAACACTAGTGGCTTTTTCCAACCAATAATCCCAAGGCTTGATGGTTTTATAATCATTGGATCATGCTAATGGAGAATTTTCTCAGATCAAAGGAATATTGGGGACTCATTAAGGAAGGAATTCCAGAAGCAAGAGAAGGCACAGATCTGACGGAGGCACAGTCAAAGGCAATATTAGACTTGAAGCTGAAGGATCTGAAGGCAAAGAATTTCTTATTTCAAGCAATAAACCGAACTATTCTTGAGACTCTTCTAAAGAAGGACGCTGCTAAAGACATATAGGACTCCCTAAGAAGAAGTATCAAGGCACCACTAGAGTTAAACGTGCTCAGTTGCAAGCTCTTCGTTAAGAGTTTGAAATGCTACACATGAAAGATGGAGAATCTGTGGATGAGTACTTTGCAAGGAAACTGACTATTGCAAATCGGATGAAAATGCATGGCGAGAAACTAGAAGATGTTATAGTCATAGAGAAAATCCTATGCTCTATGACTTCTAAGTTTGATTATGTGGTATATTCAATATAAGAATCTAATAAAATAGATATTATATCAGTAGATGAGTTGCAAAGTTCACTATTAGTGCATGAACAACGTATGTCTAAACACATTGAGCAAGAACAAGCTCTTAATGTGACTTATGCTGGAAATTCCTTTGGAGGAGGCAGAGGTCGTGGAAGCTTCAGAGGAAGAGGATGGTGACGTGGTCGTGGCACTAGAGAAGGAAACTTTGACAAAGCATTTATTGAATGCTATAATTGTCATAAGATTGGTCACTTTCAATGGGAATGTCCCCATAAAAGGGAAGAAAAGGCAAACTTTGCTGAAATGAAAGAAGAATAAGAGATGTTGTTGATGGCTTACACAGAGAACAAGTTAGTTGGAAATGGAGCAATGTGGTATCTTGATTCTGGATGTAGCAATCACATGACATGAAACAAAAGTATTTTCTATGACTTAGATGAAGATTTCTGAGAAAAGGTCAAGCTTGGAAATGATTCTAGCATAAGTGTTATAGGAAAAGGAAGTGTTCAAATGTTGATGAACAAGAAGATGCAGAATGTAGGTGATGTATTTTATATACCAGAACTTAAAAGCAATTTGTTGATATTAAGATGTTTGGTAATCGAATGTTCTGGAGATCAAACCTGTTTCCAGTCATCTATTCAAGATTCCTCTTGGTTGTGGCATTACAGGTTTGGACACTTAAACTTTATTGGACTCAAAACTTTACAGCTAAAAAAATGGTGAAAGGGCTTCCTGAGATCGAAGCTCCCTCTCATGTATGTGAAGAATGTGTAATTGCAAAGCAACATAGAGAATTGTTTCCTAAAGAGTGTACTTGGAGAGCAAACCATGTTCTACAACTAGTGCACTCAGACATTTACGGCCCTATGAATCCTACTTCCAACAACAACAAAAGGTATTTTATAACCTTCACTAATGACTTCAACAGAAAAACATGGGTGTATTTTTTAGCTAAAAAATCAGAAGCTATTGAAATATTTAAGAGATTCAAAGCCAGAGTTAAGAAGGAGAAAAAATTATTCAATGCCTTCTAACAAATCGAGGTGGAGAATATACATCCAATGAGTTTGCAAATGTGTGTGAGAGCAATGGAATCAATAGACAGTTGACTGCAGCGTATACACCACATCAAAATGGTGTATTAGAAAGGAGAAACAAAACCATTATGAATATGGTGTGAAGTCTGCTAGCAAGCAAGCACATGCCAAAGGCTTTCTGGCCTGAGGCAGTTAATTGGAGTGTGTATGTTCTAAATCGAAGTCCAACATTTTCTGTGAAGAATATGACACCAGAAGAAGCTTGGTCAAGCCACAAACCAATTGTTGATCACTTCATAATATTTGGATGTGTGGCATATGTGTACATTCTAGATCCAAAGAGAATGAAATTTGATGCGAAGGGAGAAAAATGTGTACTGCTTGGTGTGAGTGAAGAATCCAAGGCTTACCGTCTTTACAATCCTATAACAAAAAGGATTTGCATTTCTAGAGATGTGGTGTTTGATGAAAATAGAAACTGGGATTGGGAAGGCACAAACAAGGGCAATTCAGTGGCTCTTGAACTCACAGACAATGAAATAGCTGACGTTGAAAAATATGTATACATAGATGAGGAAGAATCAAATGAATTTGGTAGTGTGAATGAGGCAACTGAAACATCACTACCTCAGGCATCTAAAACTCCTCTGCAAGATGTGCACCGATTGAGGAGAAAACCAGTTTGGATGAATGATTATACAAGTGGTGAAGAGTTTTCTGATGAAGACACATTGGCTCATCTTGCTTTATTTACAGAAAGTGACCCTATTACTTTTGATAAGGCAATTAAAGATTCAAAATGGAGAAAGGATATGGATGCATAAATTGAAGTTATTGAAAGAAATCATATATGGGAGCTAGTGGAGTTGCCTGAAGGAGAAAAAACATGGGAGTAAAATGGATTGACATAACAAAGTTGAATGAAAAAGGGGAAGTTGACAAGTTCAATGCTCGTTTAGTTGCTAAAGGATATACTCAAAAAGTATGGAATTGGTTATTCTAAAGTTTTTGCACTAGTAGCAAGGCATGACACAATAAGAAAGATCATCTCTTTAGCTGCTATGAATGAGTGGAATGTTTTTCAATTAGATGTCAAATCTGCGTATTTAGATGGAGAACTTGTAGAGCAAGTATTCGTGGATCAACCACCAGGCTATATAAAGAAGGGAAGCAAGGATATGGTCTTTAAGCTGAAAAGAGCTCTTTATGGTTTGAAACAAACTCTAAGAGCTTGGTATAATCGAATCGATACCTACTTCACCAAAGCAGGCTTTCATAAGTGTCCCTATAAGCACACACACTCTACATCAAAACTAGAGAAAAAAGTAATCTTTTGATTGTGTTTTTTAATATTTACTGGCAATGATGAAGGCATGTTTAGAACATGTAAACAGTCTATGATGAAAGAATTTGAGATGACTGATTTGGGAAAGATGAAATATTTTCTTGGCATAGAAGTGACTCAATCTGCAGGTGGCATCTTTATCTGTCAAAAGAAATATGCTCGTGAGGTTTTGGAAAGGTTCGGAATGGATTGTAATTCGGTCCAGGTTCCTATAATTCCTGGAACTAAGCTAACTCGAGAAGATAAAGGAGCAAAGATTGACAACACCTATTACAAGCAAATGATGGGAAGTTTGATGTATATGACATCCATTCAACCAAATTTAACATATGTTGTTAGTCTCATTAGCAAATTTATGGAAGCACCAACTGAGCTACATTATCAAGCTGTTAGAAAGATACTTCGCTATTTAAAAGGCACTCTTGACTATGGTTTGTTCTATAAGAATTAGAAAGTGAAAGAAATGAATTGGTTGGTTTTAGTGACAATGATTATGCTAGGGATATGGATGACCGTAAGAGCACATCCGGGTATGTATTTCTCTTAAGTGGAGCTACAGTTTCATGGTCCTCAAAAAAACAAATGGTTGTTACTCTTATCTACAACTGAAGCAGGGTTCATAGCTATTGCATCATGTGCATGTCAAGGTATTTGGCTAAGAAGAATTTTGGAAGAGGTGAAGTATATACAACAGGGTCCGATTATGTTATTCTATGACAATAGCTCAACTATTAAACTGTCAAAAAATCCAGTCTTGCATAGAAGAAGCAAACACATTGATGTGAGGTTTCACTTTCTTCATGATCTCACCAAAGAAGGAAAAGTGGAACTAGTTCATTGCAAAAGTGTTGAGCAAATTGCAGACATTCCAGCTAAACCTTTGAAGGTTGAATCTTTCATGAAGTTGACAGCATTACTTGGCATGTGTTCCTTTGATGAAATAAACTGATTGCTTATAAGCATACAGTTTAAGGGAGTGTTAAAGTTGTTAGGATTTACTTTATTTGTTTTCTATTAATAAATCCTATTAACTAGGAGTGACAGCTGTGAATCACAGCTGTTGGGTTGATCGAGTTAGTAGGTTTCTATTATAGTTAACTAGCTTTTTGTAAGCTTTAAGAGCTCGATTATGTTGTACAATATGAACGTGATGATGTTGTTCCTCCTCTTTTTTGTTTTGTGGTCATGCAGCAAAGGGAACCCAACCAGAGTGGAGGAGGTGATTGTGGAACATTGCGACCTTACAAGGAGATAGCATGAGGTCTCATATTTCATCTTATTATATCTTTGGTTCAAGATCATGTTGTAACAGTGAAACTTGGTCTATAACCGGAATGAGTGTGTTGGCTCTGAATTCTAGTTTTTCGCCGTGGCTGTTTGTGAGTGAATGAATATACATCATAGGTTTTTAATTTTCACTCTGCAAAATATCTTACATTATATTCTAATTTGTGCTTGGTTTGGACATGATATTCGAATACTAGAAAACGAGTGTACATGGGCTGACGATCTGCCAGCGTCGTGCAGTCAAAAGGTTTATTTAAAATTATTTTTTTAATATTTTAAATTGTTTTGATGTGCTTATATTAAATATATTTTTTAAAAATTAAAAAAATATTATTTTGATATATTTTTAAAAATATAATCTTTACTGTATTTTTTTTAAATAGCTTTCCCCGACAGAATGCCAACCTTTGTACTTGATAATATTACTTACCATGTGAAGATGAAAACAATCTCATGTTCAAAAATAGAAAATAAGAGGAAATAAAATCAATACCCGTGGAATTAATTCAAAATATTCACAAAGGATTAATACAAATAAGATAAACGAAAACGAATATACTGCCTACCATCTTCTGTGTTACAAATAAAAAACGCAGGATTCATGTATATATATATATGTATATGTATATAAACAGACACGCGAGGAGTCCACAAAGGACTGTATTAATCAGATTGAGCAGCAAGAATCTGATCGGAATCATAGACCATTCCATAAACTGGTCCTCTCCTCTGCCCTAACATATTTGTTCTGGCCAACTGTTGCGGTGCAGAAGGCAATGGCTGGACATCAGAGGGTACAGGCATTTCATTAGAGTGGCCAGAAATGCAGAGTGAGCCTGAATCATCCTGCACCCAGTACACTTCAACCATAATCCCACCAGGATTCTCTGAAGAGTTTGTTTCTGGGACCCCTACAAATCTAGCTCCCACAGGTATCTGCATTTCCATTTAAGCACAGAAATTACAATTGCTTTAGCTGCTTACATAAATGAAGAAGAAGAAGAAGAAGAAAGAACTGTGCCTACCTGAACTGACTTTCCAGAAGTTAAGTCCAGAGTAACCATCTTCCCCTCAGCTGCAGCATTTTCTAATTCTGCTTGCTTGGCAATGTTTAGGAAAACCTCTTCAAGAGTTGCAAGGCCAAGCTGGATGTCTGATACATTGAATTCTCTTTGTCTAGCTTGAAGCTCCGCAAAAAAATCCTGTTGAAGACTTTAAATGTAAGGAGGAGATGGGAAAAATAAAATGAAATAATAAGTTAGAAAATGCTTCAAAGGAAGTTGCATAAACTTTAGAATTTTTTCATTTAGATGTACACTTGTGTTGAAGAAAATAGTTACAAGGGATTGTTCTCTTCTAGTATTTTCAAAATTGCTTACCTTTAAAACGCTCTCTTTATCATGAGGAATGACAAAAGTCAAGAAGGATTTGGTCTCCTCTGTTGGTGTTATATCCAAATGCTGTAAAACAACATCTCAAAATCAGAATAAAAATAAAATGATTTCTGAATTTTAAATGAATTTGCTGAATTCGGTCATGCGTTCAACATACATATTTGAAGAACTTCTTCACATCCTCGTGATGACCTGACGAAGTATCTTCTGGTGACCGGGAAGGAGTTTGTCCACCATTGGTATTGCCAAATCTCACATTAGCAATAAAACCAGTGCCAAACTTTGACTTCAACCTGATGGAGTTTCCAATGCATCGGAGCCTACCCTTGGCCATAATTCCTATACGGTCACTTAGAATGTCAGCTTCTTCCATCGAATGAGTTGTCAGAACAATTGCTCGACCTTTCTTTGTATTCTGGATGATATCCCAGACATGCCTTCTTGATATTGGATCCATACCAGTAGTCTGCAGATCAATAAAAAGTTAAATAAATTGATATTTTACGGGGAAAAAAGTATTTATGATTCGAAGTATTTGAATATCCATACCGGTTCATCCAAAATGACTAGCTTTGGGTCACCAAGAAGGGATATTGCAACACTCAGTCGGCGCCTCATTCCTCCACTGTAACTCCTGGCTCTTACTTTGGCTGATTCGGTTAGTTTCACCTGTGCCAATGATTCTTGAGCAACCTGCAGTCCATGAAAAGGGAAAACATTAATCATTTAGAGTATCTAAGAGAGAACAACTGGTATAAATAATTCTATTACAGTTGTTGGTCAGAACAACCAATCAACAAATAATGACTACAGAGATCGGGATGACTGGTAGTTTTCAGGTTCATATATCACATACCGATTTGATTGAAGCCGGGGGAA
This sequence comes from Salix caprea, assembly GCA_964035475.1. Taxonomy (NCBI): domain Eukaryota; kingdom Viridiplantae; phylum Streptophyta; class Magnoliopsida; order Malpighiales; family Salicaceae; genus Salix; species Salix caprea. The sequence goes on along the minus strand of OZ037753.1, from coordinate 9,092,402 downwards.
GACCTTTAATACTCGCGAAGAGTTCGAGGTGTTCTTCACCAGACAATGCATCCCAGAGTATGTCGAACTATAAAAAGATGTTCGAAATTTTAGTCGCAATAGACCAATTAGCAAAATAGCACACGGGGCATGCTTACAAACTGTTGAAAATATGCAGAGAGTTCACCTGTGGACAAACTCCTATAATTTGCCGGATGCCTGACATGCCAACCGTGCTTCGAACGGAATGTCCATAAACCAAGGCTGTTTAAGCAAAGTAGTTTGGGAAATTATTAAAATGATGTGAACTTCTAAGCCAGTTTCAATGTAATTGTGATTGTGAAATGAGAGTGCATTACCATCTCCACCGGTCACAGGTGCTATGCCAGTCAAACAATTGATTGTTGTGGTTTTTCCAGCACCATTGGGTCCAAGAAGACAAAATAACTGATCCTTTCTGAAGTTGACCCATAAATCCTGCAGGTAAATAACTAGCATCGGAATAGGAAAGAAAAAAGAAGCAAGATTTCACCTGTTCTCAACAAGACAAAAAAAGCAAGTATTTTTTGCATTCTTTTTATCCATAATGATGTACTCGTAAGCTGGCAAGGAATTGCTTACCCTAAGAGCATGGTAAGGTGAAGTCTTGGTGCATTTGAAACAACCAATTTGTGTGGCTCCAGGATACGTCTTTCCAAGTCCACGTATCTGAACGGCAACATCTGGGTCGACTGTGTTGTCTTTTGCATCATTTTTGACGATGTTCTCCTCTTCAAGCACGTCTTCATCCTCTGGGACAATATGATCTTGTTGCTGGATTTTAGTTATGCAGCTACACATGCCGCCCTCTGGGACAGTAGAGGAAGAATATTAGTAAGCTGACAATCAGACCTGGCTATGAGACATGGACTGAAGTAGAGTTCTCATTTCCTTAATTACATATTCTTGCTACCAATATATATAATATATATGAGGAAGAGACCATTACCTTCAACCTTGCCTCCACCTTTCCCTGTCCAATACCCAGGATTAAAGAAGTAAAATACAGATTTTCTCACACCAGATACGTTTGGGAATATATTATCGAGGTAGATTGCCAAAGCAAACCAGAGAATGAACAGACATATGAGCCATGTGTAAACATCATTCTGCCAGGAAAATAAGAGTTACAAACAGTCAAATAACTGATGCAAAGGCATGGGTTCTCAGTAGAATGTATGATACTGTGGCCTATTATTAGTCCACATTAATATTTGGTGTTTGTGTGTGAGAAAAGCGATTACATACAATTGTCATCACACAATCATTAGTGTCAGGTGGACACTTTGATCGTCCTTTCCAGCTAATTCCAAGAGCTTCAGGAGTGCTAGTTGCATCAGATAGCAGATTCACTGCTTTTGCAAGAAGATTTGGTGGGAAGAATGACCAGATGAAGCGTAAGAGAGCACTAATGCTTTTTTTGTATGGAAATCCAACTATTGTAACAATCTGCAATGAAAAAAAATTCAAAGGGGTTTCACTTAGAGATGATCTAAGGTTAGGAGTTAATTTCATTTATAAAACATTGCGTATTCCTTGGTTTTTATTTGGGAAACTTGCCTGCGTCATAAAACCAACTATAAAGATGGAGAAACCCATTGTTGTGCCTGAAGAGGCCTTACTGATGAAGGTCGACAGCATGAAGGCAAAACCAATCTAGCATCATAAGAGAGAGAAGACAATAAAAGGATTAGTATGAATAAGCTTATACACTAAAAATACTGACACCAGCCTACAGATGAAGTAGAGATTATCTTACCATGTTGACCTGGAAAAGCAAGAACACTAAGAACAGAACCCCGAAGTTGTTTTTCTTGAAGAAATCAAACTGAAACATCATTCCAAAAAGAACCAGTAAAAGTGATGAAATAAACGTAATGATTCCCTCCCATATGATCCATGAAGTCCAGTATGCAGATTCATAGAGACCAGTCATATTCATTGCCTGGGAAGAAGATAAGAATGAACCAATAAATAAACAGTAATCAGAACATAAAGAATGCATCAACAATTTATAATCTTGTTCAACTCTAGACAGCAGATGGCAAATACCTGGCGAAGTTTGAGCTCTTTCTCAGCCACCAAATTAGTAATTTGCAGCACAAATCCGAACATGGTAAATGCCAGGAAAAAGGCAGGCCCTACAGTAGCCACAGCAGAAAAGACAGGTTTTGCAGGGTGTGCATATTCCGTAAGTCCGACTTTCCAGTTATAGGTTGGAACTGAAAATCCAGAGTTTCAAAATTAGTAAAACAAAAAAAAAAAAAACAATCTCTACATAACAAATCTGGCAAATTTAAGATTTCAGACCTCCAATAATAGACCGAGCAATCTCACGCTCTGCTGCAATCTGAAGTGGAATTTGAAATTTGAAGGTGGGATCTTCATAATGGCCTCGCCGAACAACTGGAGTTGAGTTAGTCTGTAGACCATAGGTGATTAAACTGGGGCTTACATCCACAAAATGCAGAGCTCCCGGGACTTGCATAGGATTTCTAAAAAGCCAATCATCTAGTTCCTCTTCTGTTCTGAATGATTTAACCTGCATATGAACAAAAAAAAGAAGAAATACATAAACAGATTGGATTACTTTGAATTCTTTTTCTTGCATAAGCACTCCAAATAAGTCTAGTAACTGACAGTCCTATAACACACAGAACTGAACCATCATAAACCCAATACCAGAAGAGTAAAAACAATTATAAAAAAGAAATTTACATGTAAGACAACGTCATCCACATTCAGTTTTCCAAAAACCCAGTTCAGATTACCATAAAATTTAATCATTTTGAAAATCAAAAGAAAGTAAGAGAGAGAGAGAGAGAGATTTGGTTTTTGTAATGAGCTAGAATTAGATACCTTGTCAGAGCGAATTTGCCTATTAGGATTATTTTTCATGATGGCTGTCACGATATTGCCAATTCTAGAACTATCATTTCCACTCCAAGCGAAATCAAAACAAGGCATTTTGACGTAGAACTTGTCCTCACAAGGAGGGATAGGAGGTTCCCACATAGGCTGTGGATTCGTCACGGTTTTGAACCCTGTCGATGTTTTTGTGAGAGACTCTGTCGCCTTCTCGATACCGAACAACAAGAACATGAAGAATAAAGAAGAGAAGAGCTGCAGGAAACTTGCACTCTTGTTTCTCCATGAAAGCAACAGGTTTTTCTTGAACAGGGCCGTAAATTGCTGGTACAGTAATGGAAATCCTTGTACCGGTTCCATGTTTTTCTTCTCCTTAACTCTCAAGTGAAACAGAGCCGGGGCTTAAAAAAGCGCGGTTCGAAGGTGGTGTCCAGGGCCCTTTCTGTCCATATGCCTGGCAATAATCAGGCTTGCCTTTTCCTGGAATTACAGAATGGGCCACTCTGACCGCAGTTTTCGAAAACAATCTGAGGGCAAATGCAATTGGGTTTGAGATTTGCCTTAAATTACTAGACGTGCCACTAATTTTCGAGGAAAGCGGCTGGAAAAAAAGGCACGACATGTAAATTGATTAATTTATAAAATCTCGGGAAACTACTAAAATTATTTAATTAATTAAATGTAAATCGCTAAACACATTTAATTAATGAGTGTGGTGTCAAGGCACCACATGCTTGGCAAAAAATGTACGTTTTTGTTGTTTTAATTATTATATATTTATAATTCGAGTATCATGGACTATTTATTGTCGATGACTTTGTGCATATTGGATCCACGAAAATAAAATAAATCTCTTTCAGCTTCCAGCCAATACCGTAACAGCCACCAATTATTATACAATACACTAAAAAGAGATTGTGACGTCATGGGCCAATTACTATACATTGTGAGATAAATTACTGTAGATTATAATAGTATTGCTCAATTTTCAGGTCGGGTCGGTTCGGGTCATTCGGTTCGCCAGTTTAGTGGTTTTTTTTTCTTTTTACACAGTAAAATAACAATTTTGTCCCTAGAAAAAGACAAAAAAAAGTTATGGGCAAAGGGTTTCGAGGTAATTGCATGTTCTTGGTTCGGTCCGCCGCATTTTTTTATTTTTTTATATCTCTTTGCACAGTGAAATAATCATTATGTCCCTCGAAAAGGACAGAAATCAGCTCTGGGTGAGAGGGGTGCCACAGGAATTTCACATTTTTTTAAAATGGCTAAATACGGATATAGCCCCGAATAAGACAAAATAGATGATTTTGGCACAGGTGCAGACTGGTAATTGACCTTAATTGTTTATTATTTTTCTTGGAATTCTGTCGGCGCTTGTGACACACGCGCACGACAGTTTTCGGCCTCACGCCCTATTCAGACAGCGCGTGAGGACTATTACAGTAGATGAAAACACGCTTTTGGTGTTTCTGTCGATGCGTCGCCGTGTGGTCATCCTCCTGGTGCGACGTGTTTTAGCCAACAGTGGCCGTAGCCGTTCCAGTGGCCGGTTAAACTTTTTTTTACCGTTTTCTCTCTCCTGCATGATAAAGTGCAGGAGAGGCCCCCGATTTTGTGTGATTCTCACTTTAGCCCCTTCACTTTTCATTTTGTTTATGGCCTTAATTTCTGTTATATAAGTTTTGATTTATTTCAATTGGGTCCTTCGATTGAAATTATTATATATTTAGGTTACACTTCGGCCCTCCTTCTTTTAATTTCCAGATTGGGTTTAAATACCTTAATATATTCGTATATAAGTTTTGATTTTTTCACTTTTGTTCTTGGATTGAAATTGATAATATATTTGATTTTTATTTTGGCCCTTATACTTTTAATTTTTAATTTTTATTATTTTCTTATTTTTTGAGGTGGTATTTTTTAAAAACATTTAGCTCTTAAATTTTATTTTGTGTCTATGATCATTTGACAATTGATATTTCTGTTTTTTCTCTCTTTGTTCTTTCTTTTAGTTTTTTTATTCCTTTTTTTTTAATTTTCAAGTCAAATGAATTTTTTTAACCTGATAATTTTTAATTTTATTTTATCATTTATTTTATTTTTTGGTTTGATCTTTTGTTAAAGTTTTTAGGATATTTTTAGTCTTTGATTTTTTTTTATTTTTTTTTCATTATTAACACAATAATAATAATAATAATAATAATAATAATAATAATAATAATTTAGTTTTTTTTCTTACTTACTCTTTTGTTAATGTTTTTGAGTTTTTTTCTCTTGAGATAATTTGATAACTTTTATTGTTTTGGCATTAATAGTATTGATAATTTTAGATGTTAAGAGTTCGATATTGTTGTTGTTATAATAGGGTGTATTGATTTTTTTGTTGTATTAAACTTTGCATATATATATATATTTTATTTTATTTTTGAACTAGCAAATCCTATGAATTTCCTTAATCCCAACAATTATAAAAATTATTTGCTCAACCCGCAACGTAGTCCGGGCAATTTTTTAAATTTTCAAGTTAGATGATTTTTTTAGCTGATAATTTTAATTTTTGTTTGATCATTTATATTATTTTATTTTTGCTCTTTTGTTAAAGTTTTTAGGATCTTTTTAGTCTTTCATTTATTTTTGTTTTTTCATTATTAACGCAATAATAACAATAACAATAACAATAACAACAACAACAACAACAATAATAATAATAATAATAATAATAATAATAATAATTTTAGGTTTTTTTTCGTGCTTACTTTTTTGTTAATGTTGTTGAGTTTTTTTTTCAGAGGATAATATTTTTTTGAAAAAAAAATTTCTTAAATTTTAGTTTGTCTTTATGATCATTTAAAATTTGATATTTTTTTTCCTCTTTGTTATTTCTTTTAGTTTTTTTATTAGTTTTTATTTTTATTTTCAAGTCAAATGATTTTCTTAGCTGATAATTTTTGTTTTTGTTTTATCATTTATTTTATTTTTTTGTTTGTTTTTTTTTAAAAAGTTTTTAGGCTTTTTTTAGTCTTTGATTTAATTTTTTTTCATTATTAATGCAATAATAATAATAATAATAATAATAATAATAATAATAATAATAATTTTAGTTTCTATTCTTACTTACTTTTTGTTAAAAAAAAAAATTCTCGTGGTAATTTTATTTTATTTTTTTAGCAGTCATAGTGGTGATAATTTTTTATGTTAAGACTCTGATGTTATTGTTGTTATAATAGCATATGTTGATCTGTTTTATTTTTTCAAACTTTACCTGTATAAATATTATATTTTAATCTCAACAATTATAAAAATTGTTTGTTCTGCCTGCAACGTAGTGCGAGCAATTAACTAGTTGTTATCTATAAAGCTAAATTCGGTTGTGGTTTTACTATGTATTCACTGTAGTAAAGTGTTGTAACTCTAGACTTAGATTACTGTGGATTGTAATAGTAAAATTACTATTTATGTGATGTTGTTAAGAAATAGCATGTGCGGGGGTGTAGCTCACGTGGCAAACTTCACACTTCGAATGCTAGAGGTGTAGAGTTCGATCCCCTGCATCTCCACTAATTTATATTTTTTTTGGGAGGAATTTTGGGTTTTTTCTAATATTAAAAATCGAGATGCAAGATTTACCCGTTAGGAAGCCAAGTAACAATTATGCTCATTTATATTTATAATTAAACATATATCTTAATTAAACAACTAAAATATCCTAATTTAATCATAATATTTATTAAGAAAACTTGTAAATAATTTTTTTGTGGTTTCTATATACTCTATAAAATGCCAAGATTATGGATTGACAGTATTAAATATTATGCGTAATTAGCCTTAAAATGATATTTTAAATTAAAATATAGATTGAATATATATTAGGGTACAAATAATAAATAATATATATTTTTAAGTGTTATTTTTATTAATAATATTTAGTGAATCTATATAATTAAAAACAACTATAAAAGTTGAAATCAATCGAAAGTTAACATTTGAATTTTATATTTTTAGTATTAGAAAATTTTAATGAATATATAATTTTTATTGATTTAAATGAGTCTTTTTTAAATAAATTTATTAACATAAAGCTAAATCAACTCACGGTTTTACTGTAGCATTAGAGAGGGATTCACTGTAGATTGTAATAGTTAAATTACTTTGTACCCCTCTGTGCACAGTAACTTTAGCATTGTTTCCGGGGTTATTTTCATTTCTTTGTATTTTTGTACACGGTAAAATAACCATCATACCTCCTAATAAGACAAAAAAAAACATGTTTTGCCTGTAGGGGTACCACATATGTACAATACTGATATACCCCCATAAAAGACAAAATACATGAATTGGCTTTACGGGTGTCTAAATAATTGACCATGTTTTAAATTTTAATTTACTCCAGAATGATTAGTGATATTAGTGTGCAAATATGTCTATGCCCCCATAAAAGATAAAAAAAAAAAAAAACAAGAATTGGTTGTAGGGGTTGATAGGTAAGTGTGGCAAGAACCGATGGTGAAAAATTACCATTTGGCATGTCGTCGGGTGCGCCTCCATGTCCTACACCTTATAGTGGCGTGCGTTGCTTTTCAAGTGGCTGAAAATGTGTCGGTTGGCGGTTGAAAGTTGTTTCCCTCTTTTCTCTCTCTTGCAGCTGAAAGTGCTTGGCAATCCCCTATGTTGTCGATGTTTTCAGTTTAGTCTCTTATCTTTTGATTGTGTTGTATGGTCTTGATATTTGTTATAGAAGTTTTGATTTGTTTAAATTTTGTCCTTAAATGGAAATTGATTATATATTGTAGTTTCATTTTTGTCCTTAGTCTTTAATTTCAGGATTAGGTGAAAATCCTAAATATATTCTGTATCAAAGTTCTAATTTGTTTCAATTTTATCCTTTAATTCAAATTGATTATATATTTTAGTTTCAGTCCTCAGTCTTTTAATATCTAGTTTTGTGTTAAATTCTTTAATTTTTTTGTACCAAAGTTGATATTGTTTTCAATTTTGTCCTTTAAAAGAAATTTATTATATATTTGTTTTTCATTTTGGCCTTATACTTTTAATCTTGGATTTTATTTTAATTCATTTATTTTTTCTATATATTTCTTAAATGGTTCCTATTGTTTTATATGTTCATATATCCATGCTCTTAGTTTTTGTTTCCAATTTTTATTATTTCCAATGTTATTAAGTTTTTTTATTTAATGTTTAAATTTTAATTTGTGTTGGTGATCATTTGAAAATTGATATTTATTATTTTTCCTCTATGTTTTCTTATTTTTTATTTTTATTTATTCTTCAAGTCAAATAATTTTCAAAAATCTAATAAAATTTATTTTTGTTTTGTCATTTGTTTTGCTTTTTAATTGCTTTTTTTTTTTTTAATATTGTTAGGTGTTGAAATTTCTAATTATTATAGATAAGACATTCAAAATAATAATAATAATAAATATTTGTAAGTTTTTTTTTCTTATAAATATGTGGGACTGATTATATATTTTGATATTTATTTAATATTAGCATCTTAATATATATATATATATATATATATATATATGACCTAGGTTTTTTTTTATAAAAAAATAAATATCAATATTCTGAAATTATTTTAATATAATAATAGGAGGAATAAATCTTATAATTATTTTGATATTTATTTAATATTATCGCCTTAAATTATATATATATATATATATATATATATATATATATATATATATATGACCTAGGCTTTTTAAAAAAAAACAAAATTAATATCAGTGTTCTCAAAATAATTTTAATATAATAATATGTGGAATAAATATTATAAAATAAAAAATAATTTAATTTTTTTTAACCATAATTATGGTTTCATCGATAATATGAAAAATAATAATTAGAATATGAATTATTTATAATAATATTTATAATGACGGCCACAATAATTGTGACAATTTAACAATCATGATAATAACAATGACAATAATAATCAAAATAATTCATCAGTTAATGTTATTTTTCTTCAAGGTTGACTTTTGGTACTTTTGATGTATGATATTTCATATCTAATATTACATAAACAAAAAATATATGAAGTCACACGTAGACAAAATAGGTAGAAAAATTGGGGAAAATTATCTATAATACAAAAAAATACGACTTAGTTGCTCTCCACTTCGCCGTAGTCATAAATAAATTTTTTTAAAATACAAAAAATTGTTAATGGTCTTAGATTTTTTTTTTTATAATGCTATATATCTTAGCAAAATAATCATCCTAAAAAATTTTCGGTTCTTACTATAGCACATATATTTACAATAATAATAATAATAATAATAATTATTATTATTATTATTATTATTATTATTATTATTATTATTATTATTATTATTATTATTATTGTATATTAGGTTTTTATATATTCATTTTATTATGGAAAATGCTTTGAAAAAAATGATAATGATTATTTTTAAGGATGTTTCTTCTAAAAATAATTATATATTTTGATATTTTTTTTAATATTAACACCTTAATATATATATATATATATATATATATATATATATATATATATATATATATATATATAATGAAGTAATTTTCTTTTTAAAATACTAAGATTAATTTAATCTTAGTATTCTAAAATACTTCAAATATAATAATATGAAGAACAAATCTTGAAAGAAAAAAAATGATTTTTTTATATAACGATAATGACAATGGTAGTGATAATATTGTCAGTAATTATTGCAATATTAATTATTTACAATAATTATTACAATAAAAATTATAATAATTGTGACAATTTAATCATCATGATAATAACAATAAGAATAATAATCAAGATAATTCATTAATCAATGTTGTTTTGGTGAAAAATTGACTTCTGTAATTTTTTTAGGTATGATATTTCATATCTAATATTACATGAATAAAAAACATACGAAGCTACACATAGACAAAACAAGTGAAAAAATTTGGTCAAATTATCAGCAAATAAAAAATATATTAGTCAGATGTCCTGCATTTTACCACAAACGAAACCAAATTTTATAACATGTCAAAAACTTATTAATGGTTCTTGATTTTTTTAATAACGCTACATATTAGAGCAAAATAATCAATCTACAAGAATTTCAATTATTTATTTTTTTATTATATTCATTTTATTATGCATAATTCATTTAAAAATAATTATATATTATGATATTTGTTTAATATTAACACCTAAAAAATATAACAAATAACTAACAACTGGATATTAACTATACATGTATACGAGATGATTTTACTTTTATTTCACACCACCAAAGATGAACTTACTCTGTTTTTTAAACAAAGTTATATTTAATACAAAAATAAATTCTAATAAAAATTAAAAGTCAAACTAAAAGTATAGATACATAAATACAAACAAATTATTTAGAGTTATACCAAAATTATTTAAAAAATTAAATGGATCAAAACTAAAGCAAGAGATAAATGAATTATTTAGTTTTTCCTTGCAACACTTTTAATTGTTTTAATTTAATCCTTTGGTTAAAATTATTTACATAATTTGTTTTCAATTCAACACATATACTTTCAATTCTTTATTTTAATCCCTATTTTTGTCCATGTTTATATATATATGCTCATAATTTTTGTTTTTTATTCTAATTATTTTCTCTTTTGTTTAGGTTGTATTTCTTAGAAACAATTAATTCTTAGATTTTAGGTTGTTTTGGTTAAAAAATTATTTTTACAATATTTTTATGTATAATATTTTAGATATAATATTACGTAAACAAAAAAAAAAATATGACACAACACATAAATAAAATGGATAGAAAAATTTGACCAAGTTATCTACAATGAAAAAATATACGAACGACTTTTCCTACATTTCGATTAAAATTTTCCTTTTAGGCGGAAAAAGAAAATAATTTCTAACATATTTTAGCTATTAAAATTTTACTAATTAAATATTAAGATAACTAACTATAACACGCAAAAAAATCAATCAGTTCTTTACATAAAAATTATCCCAAACCAAATTATTATCTATACAGCTAAATTCAGCTCGCGGATTTACTGTTCATTCAAGTACTGTTCATCTAGACTCACAAGCATTGTGGACTTGAATAGTGAGATTAATTAATAATATAAGTATTATTTCTATACTACAACAGCATAACTAAGTCATTTAGCCGAGTGGTTAAGGCGTGCGCTAAATGTTTCCCCGCAGTGAGAGTTCGAATCTCTCAAGCAACAAAATGATTTTGGATTTTGCTTTTAAAAATAATAATAATATAAGTATTATTTATATACCACAACAGCACAACACAATCCTTTGACTAAGTGGTTAAGGTGTGCGCCGTTTCCCCGCATGCCACAAATTGATTTTCGAACATTAATTAACAATGTTTTCACTATTTCAAAAAGTGCTTTTTTTTTTTCCAGGTTTCTTCTTCTTTTTTGTTTTGATAACCTGTTTGTCCGAGTCAGTTTACATACACCATAATTAATCTCTAGACCCACTTTTTTTAACATTTTTTTCATGTATTTTTTCAACTTATACATTTTTTTTTGTTTTTTCTTATAACCGGAGTGTCCGGGTCAGCTTATGAGCACCATGATTTTTTCCCCGCGTATACATTTTTTTTTATCTCTGCACCCACTTTTTTTGACATTTTCTTTCCTGTTTTTTTCCCACTTATACAGTTTTTTTGGTTTCTTTGTATAATCGAGGTACCTATGCCAGCTTACGCGCATCATGATTTTTTTCCCTACGTATACATTTTTTTTATAACAGGGGTGTCCATGGCAACTTACGCGTGCCATAAATAATCCCCGGACCCATTTTTTGTTAGCATTTTTTTCTGTTTCTTTTTCCCACTTATAATTTTTTTTTTTATAACTAGAGTATCCGGGCTAGCTTACGCGTACCTCGACTATTATTTTATAGAATAGCTAAAGGAGATTGCAATTTCAAACAGTAATAAACAATGATTTCAACAGTGGTTTACTTTTTTCATTACTATTTGAAAAGGCGAATTGAACTGTGGTTTTGGTGGGAGATGGCAGGGGTGTTTGGGAATGCGTTTGGAAAGTGTGTTTGAAAAAAATAAATTTTTTAATTTCTATTTTTTATTTTAAATTAAAATAATTTGTTGTTTCTAGAGAATTTTGATGTGTTGATGTAAAAAATGATTTTAAAAAAATTAAAAAAAAATATCATTTTGATGTAGTTCTGAATGAAAAACTAAAGGAATTATCTATAGAGGTGAAAGAGCTCATGATTTTAAATAGTGTTTTACACTATTCATCTACACTCAGAAACACTGTGGACTTGAATAGTGAAATTACATAATAATATAATTATTATTTGTATACTAGGATAGAACAACGAGGTTGTTTGGCCAAGTGGTTAAGGCGTGCGGGTGCTAACAAAGGCGAGAGTTCGAATCTCACAATCAATGAAAATAATTTTGAATAGGTCGACCATTTGAACAGCAATGAACAATGATTTTACTGTTTATTTTTGTTACAGAAGGGGCTTTCGGTGTTTTTTTTCTTATAACCAGGCTTCTTTTATTTGTTTTTTTATAACTGGGGTATCCGTGACAACTTACATGCACCACGACTAATCTTCGGATCCTTTTTCTTTTTAACATTTTTTTTCCTGTTTTTGTTTTCCAATTATACTTTTTTTTTCATGACCGGGATGTCCGGGTCAATTTACGACACCATGATTTTTCAAAACTAATCTCTGGAACTATTAGTTTTTTACATTTTCTTTCTTGTTTTTTTTTTGCCACTTATATGTTTTTTTTTGTTTTATTTTATGACTAGCATGTCCGGGTCAGTTTATGCTCGTTGTGATTTTTTTTTCTCGTTACTGTTTGAAAAGGTGCTTTCCTCTTGCATTTTTTTAGCCACTTTTTTTTTTTACATTTTTTTCCTGTTTTTTTTTTTTTGCCACTTATATATTTGTTTTGGGTTTTTTTTATAATCAGGGTGTCTGAGTCAGCTTACGAACACCATGATTTTTTTCCCACATACACATTTTGTTTTAATAACCGGGGTGTCTAGGCCAACTTACGCTCGCCACAAATAATCTCAGGACCCCATTTTTTTTACATTTTTTTGCTGCTTTTTTTTCCACTTATATAATTTTTTTTATAATCGAAGTGTCCGGGTCAGCTTACACGCACTATGACTATTATTATTAAGAATAAAGCTAAAACAACTCACTCAAACACTGTGCACACACTCACAAAACACTGTGGATTACAACAGTGTATTAACGATTTCGCCCCTCAGTGCACCTCAACCCTTGCTTTCAAATCAGGGGTATTTTTGAATTTTTCACGGGACCAGTTGACATTAATAGATTGTTTGGGGGTAGTTTTGTTTTTTCCCCATATTTTTGCATAGTAAAATAGCCATGAGGACAAAAATTCACAGGAACCGCCAGGGGCATTAAGGTTATTGCACATATTTTTTTAAATAGCTAAATAGAAATTTATTCCTATATATATATATACATATATATATATATATATATATATATATATATATATAAATAAATAAATGACCTATTTATTATTTTCAACAAATGATAATTTACTATCATAATTCTAAAATATTTTTAATATAATAATACGAGGAATAAATCTTAACAAATAAAAACAAATTAAACAACAATGACGGTGTCATCGATAGTATGACCATTAATAATTAGAATATTAATTATGTATAATAATATTTATAATGACAACTATAATAATTGTGATAAAAATTCATTGGTCAATGTTATTTTTGTGAAAAATAACTTGCGTTCTTTCTTATGTATAATATTTCAGATCTCATATCATGAAAAAAAATATACGAAACCACATGTGGACAAGATAGGTAGAAAAATTGTGCCACATTATCTACAATAATAAATTCAAAAATTGCCCTGCATTCTGCCACAGTCGGCACCAAATTTTTTAATATGTAACAAAATTGTTGATGGTCCTAAATTTTTATATATATTATCTTTTGAACTTTTTTCTTAAAAAATAGGAGAAACTAATTATATACTGTGATATTTTTTCATATTAATGTCTTAAAATATATATATAAAAAATTTAACTGACTTTTGTTCACATTAATTTAAACTTAGTGTTCTAAAATTTTTTAATATAATAATATGAAGAAAAAATCATCTTTGATAAATTTTAGCAGTTGTATTTTTTCTATTTATCAAATAAATTATTCGGCAAATAATTAAAACATGCCCAACAAACAATTAGTATGTTGTAGACAACAAATAATATATGTTTAGTCAATTTGATCAATTGCGATTTTGCTATGTACCAATTAAATTATTACCAAAGTAGTTAAAACAAAATCATCAATCAAAATGTTTGCTGCATAAAACAAATCACTCATCTGTGCTACAATTCAACGATTGTAATTTTACTATTTGCTAATGAAATAATTCACGAAACAAATAAAACATACACAACAATCACAAAAAAATTGTGATTCCAATTGTACAATCTACCGATTAAATAATTATCAAAATAGTTTTAACAATAGTAATATTCAATACTCTTAGGCGGGAAAAAAATCTTGTTTTTAATAAATTCTATCAATTATAATTTTACTAATTAAATATAAAAATAATAAATTATAATATATATAAAATCAATCAATTTCTTATATAAAAAAAACTCAGCGCAACACGTGAGAAAATTCATTCGTAATCGCTAAATAAGTAACATGAATCTAAAATAATTATTTTATTAGTCTAGAGAAAGCGGAGATTCGTTGATTTTGACAATTAATTAATTAAAGAAAAATCCTTACTCCTTACACGTTTATTTATTTATTTATTTATTTATTATTATTATTATTATTATTATTATTATTATATAAAAAGCTAGAATTTCCCTTCCAACCGCAGCTCGAAAGAAAAAAAGAAATAAAATAATTTACAGTTTGATTTAATCAAGATGTACATTTATTTGTTAATTCGGTAGTTGCATGTCTCCATGATGAGGTACAACTAACATTTGTTTAGAGTTACGTTTTTTACAAATATTTCTGAAAACAAATATTCATTTATTTTTAAATTTAATTTTTTTAATGTTCTTAGATTATTTTAATATGTCAATAATATCTAAGTAAAAATTATTGTCTGGAATATGATTTAATTAATTGATAGTTTATTCATAAAAATGAAGTGTGGAATTGAATTTCCAAAGTCAAGCCCGCCAGTCAAAATAGATAGAAAAAAGAAAAATATCAGTTGTCGTTTAGGTTTTACTTGATAGTTTCTTTTTGTCGTTTTATAATCTTCAGATTTTTATTGATAGGTTGACATTTGTGGCGATGGAGCCATTATTTTGGATAGATAATTTATTTCTTATGATTTAATATTTTTATTTTTTTTCAAAATAAATTGAATTGATGTTTTTATTCAATATTACTTTCTTTGATTTAATTAAATATTGTTATTAAAAAAACTTCTCTGATCGATGATCGATGATTGAAATAATAGTTTTTTCTTAATTTTAATTTTACTTTTACTTTTAATTTTATTTACTACTCTATTATTGTCTCACAATAATGTTATTAACTTAACATGAGCTATACACTACAACTTTTTCTCTCTCACACACACACATTTTTGACCTCTGCAGTGTTGAAAAATAATTAAAGCTCATCAAGTTCCTTAAAAGATGTTGTCAACTGGAAATCCAGACCGTTCAAATTGGTGAAATAAACAATAGCATCTTCCACTGGTTTAGCAGAAAACGGTGTGTCGTTGATGGTGATTATTAATTAAAAATAAAAGTCTTCAGTCCTCCACCGGAACAGAACAAACTGTGAGGGCAGTTAAAACTAGGGTTACAGAGGAAGCTTCTCTCACAGTCCATGGATATGAAGCAGTTGAATGATGCATAAGCGTGCGCGTGCTTGACATAACTGTCGTACCTTTGTATTTATGGTTTTGAAAAAAAGTTCATTTTTTTTATAACTTATAATATGAGATAAACCACAGGATTAAACAATAAAAACTAATTATAATCAGTTAAAAATATATCTAATTACAACACGTTTGGAAAACTATTTGAAAAATATTTAAAAAAAAATTAAATTTATTTTTTTATTTTTCTTAGATAATCAAATTGTTCATATTAAAAATAATTTTGTAAAATATTATTTTAATATATTTATAAATAAAAAATATTATAAAAAACAACCTTAATTAATACACACAGATTCTATAAATGCTTGACCTTCATGGAAAGCGACGCGTAGCCGATAAATGGTTACCTTGTATCCGAAGCAAAGCTAGATTCCTTAGGAGACACACCGTTTAATCAAAGAAATAATAATTTACTCTTGATGCTTCATATTATTACAAAATGTTGCTTTTCAAACTGATAGTTTAATTCCTGAGAAAGTAACTCTTAAAAAAATTGCTTAGGAAACATCCAAGGAAACTGTCAGAGGATGTTTGAAAATATAGATATGATTATCTTTTTTATATTGCTTTTCACTTTAAAATATATTAAAATATTATTTTTTAATTTTTTTTTAAAATTATTTTTATATCAAAATGATTTAAAAATACTAAAAAAAATAATTTTGAGAAAAAATAAATCAAATTTAAATTCTTTTAAAAAAGCTTTTTTGCGGTGTTTCTAGAAAGTGTGATTGATTTTGTTTTTAAAAGTGTTTTTCGTTTAGAAATACATCAAAATAATATATTTTTTTTATTTTTTTAAAATATTTTTAATATTAACACATGAAAATAATCTAAGAAAACACAAAATAATTAAAATAAAAAAAAAGAAACTTTTTTAATATTTTTTAAAAATATTTTTGAAACACACAAATATAATATAAGAATCCCTTTCAAGATTGTAGTAGTTAAGTGCTGCTTTCAACTTTTGAATGGGTAGTGATTTTTGAAAATGGCTGCTGCTTCGTTTCAGGAACATTGCCTTCGCGTTGACAACCACGAACTTCAAGATTTAAAAACCGAAGGCTTTCTCAAAAATTAATTTATTGGGAAAGCACACAGCATTACTAGCCATAAGGTTTTCATATTTTATTTCTCTTGTAATTGAAAGGTCATCACGACATGACAAATATATATATTTATATTTCGTTGACTTATTAACTCTAGCTTTCATCCTTGACTTGGAATCTATATATATAATAGGTAAGTGTGTGTGTGTCTATATATATATATATATATATACTAGTCACTTACCCGCGCCTCGTTGCAGCCGAAACTATATTTTTTTTAATTTAAAAAAATATTAATTGTGTGAGATTTTTTTATTATAATATAAATTTGGACAAAATAATAAATCCGTGCAAAATTCTTGTGGAGTGCGAGTTTTCTATAAAATATATAAATTTTAAATTGATATAAATTTATCTGTTTAACAGGTTTCAACAAAATCACCAGCATGAAATTATTATAGTCATCAAAAAAACAAAAAGATTTGGATAATAGATTTATTTTTTAGTTGATGTATATATTAGATTGTAATTTTTTTAATAGACTTTTGAGATTTATTATTTTTCTTGTATAAGTATGTGAGTTTTTTTAATTAATATTTGATTAAAAAATCAAATTAATATTATTATTAATCAAAGCTTCTAATATTAAAAAAAATGTTTTATGCTACAAATTATTATATATATATATATATATATATCTATGTGTGTGTGTGTGTGTGTGTGTGTTCCTTTTCCTCTGTGATTGGTGTTTTTTTTTTTTAAAAAAAAATACTATATTAACCACTCATGATCATGAGTTTAACCCACAATTAATTCATTACTTGTTTTCATCTTTTGTTGTACTCATAACAACTGAGTTCCTTAAATGAGCATCCTATGAATTCAACCCATAATTTATTAATTAAATCTTCTGATCTTTTGCTTGACCAGTAACCGAGTTGCCCAGATAAAACAATATTTATTGTATTTTAACTTGATAAAACAATATTTAATCCCATGAATGTTATATTTTGTACTTTAGGTTTTCTACTAAAGTAAAACAGTAATATTTGGAACTTTTTTACGGTAATCCAAACTCGTCCCAATGCCTAGGAAGGTCATTCATACCGAAACATACATTCTAAAGTATTCTGAATACATTCATACTCGTTCATTCAAAACTATAATATAAAACATATATATTAAAAACATTCATACCGAAAACTAAAGTTAAATAAAAAATAAATAATTGAGTTCATGCATACTTGATGAGACTCATGTGAATCCAAACTCGTTCCAATGCCTAGGAAGGTAATTTACCACACACATATATTCTTTGATTAAATTGAACTGTTTGTCGAACCTTCTTCAATTACCAATTATTATAGGTCATAACTTGAAAAACACCATTTGGGATATACAATATACTCGTATAATATTATCTTGATTTTAATGCATTAATAATAAGTTCAACATGCATTTGTAAGGGCCACAATATACTGTGATAATTGTAGCTTTTTTTATCAATAAAATAGGTAGTGGTTCTAAAATAATAATAATTTGCATTATAGCCAATAATGCATAAAAAAAATTTTAGTTCATCTTTATATTGTAACTGCATATAAGTTATGGTTAAATGTTATATTTTGTACTTTAGGTTTTCTACTAAAGTAAAACTATAATATTTGGAACTTTTTTACGGTAATCAACCTAACAATTTCAATAAAACTCATATCATTAGTAATGTGCACACTAACATAATAATTAAGATAGCCCCCCATCACATCCCTCAAGTAAATTCTACTTAATTCCTCAACACTAATGAATTGTCTAATCTCAAGTTACATAACTCGATACTTCATGATAATTGATACCATTATCACTACCAATGATTTACCACCATAATAACATAAAAATCCCATAATATAAGACATGTTGTATGAAAATCACAACAAAACACAATGTTAATTTATCAACATAACAAATTATTCAAGTTGCATAAAAAGTTTCTAAATTAATAAACATCATAAAATAAACTCCAACAGAACATAGTTCATTGATTTTTTTCTTACAAAATAACACAATGCACATACTTACATAACTAATTTTGCATCAAATTAATCTTCAATTAGACAAAATCAACAAAAACCCAAACCTAAACCCTATAATCTTTATCCTAAAAAATTCACAAATTAACCAAGTAAAATAATAAATCAATAAAGAGAAGGGTGAATATAACTCAAATTGATTAAATAGGTGATTATGGGTGATGTTGGTGGTAGTGACAATGATTGTGAGAGAAATATTTAGTTACTATGAGTGGATGGAGAGAGAGAACTGATAAATAGATAGAAAGAGATAGAGAAATGTGAGATCTGTTATAGGGATGAGAGATGGATAATTTTTTATGTGGAGAGAAATATCAAGTTAGTTAAGGTTAAAGTAATGTAGAGGATGAAGAAGCAATAAACGATGAAGAAAGAAAAATTGTCTTGAATTTACTTAACTAGGTAGTCAAGCATATAGTACATGCACGATCTTAGGTTGCGTATTTACTACCTACTTGACCAGTTGTTGCACATTTAATATATATATAATCACTGTTTGTGCGCCAAAGTGAGAATTATTTTCCTAACTATACTGGTTTAGGAACTGAGTTTTTTAATGCTAATGTGGAAAAATACTTGAATAATATTATTAAGCTTCAAACAAATAATGGAAAAATACTCGAATAATATTATTAAGCTTCAAACAAATAGACTTCAATGGTTTTTTTAGAGAGAGTTTTACTTGTTCAAATATTTGTTTTTGTTCATGACCTATATTTATGCATTTTATATTCTTCCCATGTATTTACTTCCAAATTAAACTACTTCCTTTTGACCTTTCTCCATGAATTATTGACCACACCTAGTCTTTGTATAAATGTGTTTTAACATTAGATCATAGACGAATCTATTATTTGGTCAATGTGGGCACTTGCCAACATAACCTCTAAAAAAATCAAATGAAGTATATATCATGCTAAAACTGGTAATGAGTTTTGACGGATAGAACAATTAGAAAAAAATATGAATAAATATGTTTTGAGAATGAGAAAATAATTTCAAGGAATTATAATAAAAATGAGAAATAAATTTTAATAAAAAACTATGTGAGAAAGTGTTAGTGTAAACCCCACTTAAAAATTGATAATGCTATCATAAAACTATAATATGTAAATGAAACAAATGATGAAATGAAAAAAAAAAATTATAGAATAATAAAATATTCTTAAGGAACTGGTAAAATAAATGATATGGTTATAACAATCATTGATTAAAAAAATATAAATTTTGATGTAAAATCATTTATTGACAAGTTCTACACTATCAAACACAAATCTCAATCTAACCGTCAAATCAGGTTGAACCTTTACGAGGAGCCTCCTAACACATTCATCTTTCCTAATTTGGAATTTTAGGGTAATCAAATTTTTGAAAGGCCATGCAATAATTTAATAGTCGGATAAAAAATAACAAGTAGGCTCATTAATGATATTTTCATAAATAAGTTCAAAAAACTAGAAATTCAACTTCTTCTTCACCTTTAAACTTTTGGCACCTATTGAAAAAACATTAGAAGAAAAGAATCTAAGAGCTTTCTCACTAAAATCTTGAAAAGAAACCAAAATTTAAGGCAAGATAGACGAGGAAGTGAGTAGTGATCACATACAACTCAAAAATTAAGGGAAACATCAATTTACAAAAAGGGATTGGAAAGAGAAAACTCACAATATTAAAAGGCAAAATAAAAGGAAAGAAAACCCAATTGCTAAACATTGGAAGTTGATATTAATATCAGGTAAGATGTTATAAACTCGATTGTACAAGTTTAAGTAAATATTAACAAAGTTTATGCAAAATTTAAAAAAATTGAATTAGGGTTCTCAAATATTAAATCAGGGAAAGGTGAAATTGCAAAAATATGATGTCCTTGGGACAAAATATGATATAAATGAATTTTAAGAAACTATAATTGAAGAAGAAAAATTGAGTGTTTATGGTGAAAGTAGAGCCAACTATTTAAGAGGAGGAGAGGGATGAGAACTTTTAGAACCAAAGTAAATGTTTGTTACTTATGTGTATTTAGTGTGTTGTTATTGTTGAGGATTGGAGTGATTTATTTAATTATGTTGTTTAGTTGTAGTTGAATTTTCAATGTAACTTACAAAAAAAAACCATGAGAAATTGATGGAATAAAGTCGTGGTATATCTTTTAGTTTTTTTTCTTGGTAAAATTAATATTATTTTTACCCGTGACCATTGTATCAATAGAGATAATATTCTCAATGATAAAATTGGTTAAAAATCAGTTACACAATTGAATAAAGGATGGATAGTTGAAAGATTGTGAATTATAAGAAAAAAAATTGAATTTTGTGGAGTATTATTTTCTATAGTACATGTAAATCTTTGAATTTTAATTAAAGGCTTATAATTTTTGAATCATTAAATAGATAATTTAGTTTTAATTAATTAAAAAAATATCTATTATCTTAAAAGAGAGCTTGAATATGGGTTTGACAAAATTGTATGTTTGGAAGTGTGGTTACGGTTGTTTTTTAAAGTGTTTTTCGTTTAGAAATGCATGAAAATGATTTTTTTTAAATTATTTTTGATATCAACACATGAAAATGATCCAAAAACACTTTTTTTTTTTATTTTAAGTAAAAATTAAAAATAAAATATTTTCAATTTTTCAATTTTTTTTTTAAATACATTATCAAACATCTCTAAATTATGGAATTAAAAATAATAATCATTATTATCAGTCACCTCTTGCGAAGGAGACGGACCCTTTCCATGGATGAATTATTATTAATATTAAATCCCAGCACAATGCATTTGACCCCAAGTTCAGTGTCATCACGCATCTTCTCTCCTTTAATTAATTATAAAAAAATAGAACAATAACCCGGGGGCACTTTCGACATTCCACGTCAGCACCCTGAATGGTCAAAACGCGTGAGGGACAACTCAAAACGAAGGGCAGTTTCGTTGGCAAGCAAAGATGGGGCAGCCCTCAGATTCAAATATAAATCGAGAGTTTTTAATATTATCAGTGGTGAAGAGAGCCCGCATCATTGCCACTCCCGTAGATAGAGGAAGTAATGAGGGGCAGAAATGTCAAGTGAAAAAGCTCTAACTGGCTGGCGAAAACGCAGCACTTTTAAATGCAGCTCCATTTTTATTTAAAAGCCTGGCTGTGACAAAGCTGCTGTTATCTTTCGGTGATCAGTTTATAGCCAAGCCAAACAAAGTAAGAGAAAACAAGGGAAGGTTTCTTAATTTCTTGGCGGGAAATAAGATAAAAGCTTGCTTTTGGTTATTTCTAATGGCGGATTCGGATTCATCACCTCAGACAGCAGCATTCTGGGCTCAAGCTGATGCTTTGCTTAGAAAGAACTTAACCTATCAGGTAAGTTAGTATATATGTTGGTTAGTTCATATCATATTTCCTTTCTCCCCTTTCCTTTCAAAACCAAAAGGGAATGGCTCTTACGCAGTGCTTGCTTGCTTGTTTGTTTTGCAGAAACGAAACTTTAAAGCGAATTGCAGGCTAATTTCCTTTCCATTTGTGCTGTGTACACTCCTTGTTATCACTCAAAAACTGGTCGACAATGAGATAAACAAGAAGAGTAAGCAGTGTGGCTGTCAGTGTATCGATACAAATGGAGATGGGAAATGTGAGACAGTCTGTGGTTTACAATTCTCAGATTTGGATCAATCGCCTAGCTGTCCTGTTCCTAGTCCACTGAAGTGGCCTCCCTTGTTACAGGTCCCAGCTCCTCAATATCGTGCCGTCAGAAGTGCTTCTAATCCTTCTACGGATTTGCCTGACGAGTCTTGCAGACGTACTGGGAACTGCCCTGTTACTATTTTGATCACTGGAACTAATCAGACACTTGGACAAAGTAATTAGTCATTTTCGTTCTTCTTTATTATTTTTCCCTCGATGAAAATGAATAGTTGAATAATATTTCCTCTTAATCTCATTTTTGTACTGTAATTTTTATAGGTTTGGTTGCGAGTATGTTCTCACCTCCTTCCCCTCTTAATTCCACCACCAGTGTGCTGGTTAGTTGTTTTTCCTGCCGCTTCAATTTGATATAAACTCCTCATCTTGCTCTCGTTGACTATTTTAATAAATACTCTCGACGTTTTCAAAAATGTTTCAGGGTTCAGATTCGTTAACTAAACAGGATAGTTTTCTTGATCCTGCTTTTGTTGAGGGTTCTCTCTATAACATTCAAAGCCAGTGCACATCGAATTCTACTGTCAATGTTTCTGTTTCTCTTAATGCTTCAAAGTCATCATCCTTCAACTTCGTAAACGGTACTATAATTTTACTATTGCATAGCTGAAACTCCTGCATGTTATTTCGAGAGTTTTGCTGGAACATGGAGATTCTTTTTGTCAATGGCTATAATTATAATCATGCACAACTTGCTAATAAGTTCATGATCAAGGAAGGATGAGATACATGATAATATCATTAATTTTAACTTCTAGGTTCACCCAATCAACTGTTGTTGCTAATATATATATTTTTTTCTCTTTGATGGGAATGAGTTTTAGTAATCCATTACAATGAAACACCAAATTATTTTGTATTACTGCACGAAAAAACACAAGACGAAGGGAGGTGTAAGGAGTTTGATTCATATTCTAAAGTTCTTTCTTAAAAAAGAAGCCATGCCTTGTTCTCTTTCGAGTACAAGAGATTATTTTCATGCGAGATTCTGATTTTTTTCCCACTTATTGTCTTAAAATACAGAGACAGTATGTGTTCCAAGTCTAAATTTGTGGCGCAATAGTTCTTCAGAGATAAACGACCAGATATACAGGGGCTATGAAAAAGGAAATGCAGAGAGGCAGTACAACGAGATACTTGGAGGTTGGTCTCCCTGATTTCTATATATACCTAGCGTCTGATTGCAGAAGTCCTATGCTTGGAGAAATCTAACTATTTCATTCTTCCTGCATGCAGCCTATGATTTCTTAAACTCCAATGCCAATAATTTTAATGTGAACGTGTGGTACAATGCCACAAACAAGGATAATTATGATGGCCGATTCTTCTTGGTGCGGTTACCAGGTGCAATAAATCTGGTATGTTACCTGTAATGCTTACTCTATTATAGGATTTTCTTTATTGATCTAAATTATACATCTTCTTTCTGGATTTGTAACCATTCACAACAACTTTTATGGAATTTGATTTTTTCTATGCCCTTGTTTGTATATTTATTTTCATCAAACAATGACACAAGCTGATGTTTCTATCTTCGCAGATATCAAATGCCTACCTTCAGTTGTTTCAAGGAAGAATGGTGCTAGAGTTTATCAAAGAAATGCCTAAACCTGCAACGAAGCTAAAGCTGGACATCGCATCACTTCTTGGCACTCTCTTCTTTGCATGGGTTGTCATACAGCTATTTCCTGTAAGCATATGTTCCAATGCATGCCAGCATTTATTTATTTTGAAGGCTACAATTTTCTTGCAATTTTTGTTCAAACCATCCCAGTCCAACACTGATAGGAAATAGCTGAGGATTATTAATGTATTTGATCAAGGAAAGTCTGATTTTTGAATTAACATAACTTTGTTGAGTTCAGTTTCCTTCTTTGAAAATGATAACCAATTACTGCTAGGAAGCATCCGTAAAATTAGCAGGAAGCAGTTTAATCCATGTAAAGTTGAAAGACTTCATATGAGCAAAAACTTCTGATTTATCAGGTTAAAATTGTCCCATGGTGGGACATATATTAGTTATGAACTCGTAGTGATGAATTGATACATAAATTCTTTTGTTTGCATGAATTTTCTTCCAACAAATGCCACATCCTTGACGTGAACTGCAACTTAGAATTTCTTTTTGAAAGTTTCATTTGGAGGTTAATGGCTTGGATTATATCCCAGAATCGTGATTTTGTTGCCTGTAATGCATTTTAAATCCTGGATCTTAGCAAATACTACACCAGCTTACCCTGGTTCTGTTCACTGACAGAATGATCAAATATGGACCTAATATCATGGATGGATTATGAAAGTTGCTTTTATTTACATTTTCCTGAAGTTATTTATTTTGCTGTAGGTGGTGTTGACAGCTCTGGTTTACGAGAAACAACAAAAACTACGAATCATGATGAAAATGCATGGGCTTGGAGACGGGCCTTATTGGATGATTTCTTATATGTATTTTCTTGTTATATGTGCACTATACATGGTCGTTTTTGTGGCATTTGGCTCACTAGTCGGTAGGCCGCATTACTCCAGTTCTTGATGCTTTCAATTTTTACCTTCGCTTCAAGTTTCTAACATGGATAAATTGCAGGTTTTAAATCCTTCACACTGAACGACTACTCCATCCAATTTGTGTTTTATTTTCTCTATATAAACCTGCAAATTTCCTTGGCGTTTCTAGTCTCCGCATTCTTTTCGAACTTCAAGACCGCTACAGGTTTGATGTTAGCTGTTTGATTTGTTTGTTGAATGACATTTACTTTTAATATCACCTGGTTTTCTTGTTCCTGATGGCTGAATTCGATAATGATTACAGTTGTAGGCTATATATGTGTCTTTGCAACTGGGCTTTTAGGTGCCTTTCTTTTCCAGTCCTTTGTTGAAGACGCTTCATTCCCAAGTAAGTAGAAGAATCTGTGAAACTACTGGCTTTTTAAGTTTACTAATGGTGTTAATGGGAAAGAAACCCATTATTCAGATTTTACGCTACTGCATGTGTTGTCGCAGCTATTTCATTATCTGATATTTAACAGATGTAAGGAGGCTAATGACTGTATATAGTGTGATGTTTTGGGAATTTAAGACACTGGTAGGAGCTCAATTGTTTGATGTTCAACCTATTATTCAGGTCTATAAGTCTTATTGTCCACCAGTTGCTGTTGTTGGTTGTCAATGCGCAATAGTTGTCTAGGTTTTCCATGTTCTCTGCTTCTACTTTTCTCCAGCTTTACTCTTATGGAAATTGTTTTTCTTGTTACAGAGGGATGGATCATTTTTATGGAGTTATATCCTGGTTTTGCTCTGTATCGTGGTCTGTATGAGTTTGCAGAGTATGCTCTTAGTGGCAACTCTTTAGGGACTCATGGCATGAAGTGGGGAAATTTGAGTGCTAGTGAAAATGGGATGAGTGATGTGATGATCATCATGCTTCTTGAATGGATTGCGCTGCTTTTTATAGCATATTATGTGGATCAAGTTTTCTCATCTGGAAGTGGAAAAAATCCTAAATATTTATTGCAAAAGTTTCGGAAGAAGCGTCCATCATCTTTTCGGAGGCCTAGTTTGGGCAGGCAGGGATCTAAAGTTTTTGTTGATATGGATAAACCTGATGTCGTTCAGGAGGTAACATTTCCTTTTATCTAGTTTTATTTACGAGCAATCATTTCATGCTAGAGCTCAAGTCTATCTGCAGGGACCTAGTGTTAATACTTCTGTGTCACTGGCTCGTAGTCAGTCATGTAAATGTTAATTTAGTGCACACCCTTTTGAGTGCAGAGGGAGAAGGTTGAGCAGCTACTGCTGGAACCAACCACCAGCCATTCCATTGTCTGTGACAACCTGCGAAAGGTGTATCCAGGAAGGGATGGAAATCCAGAAAAATTAGCAGTGAGAGGATTATCTCTTGCTATACCTCGAGGGGAGTGCTTCGGCATGCTTGGTCCAAATGGTGCAGGCAAAACCTCTTTTATTAGCATGGTCAGTGTACGCTCTACCTAATATAATTCCATTGTCGAGACCCGACATTTATTGCTATGCTTGGTTTACCATAGTTCTGTCATTGACACTCAAAAAAAAGAAAAAAAAAAGAAAAGATTAGAACTAGCTTTCAAGCACTTGCAATTTTCTCGCTCTATAATAGTAAATATGCTCACGAGACGTCTTGATCAAATAACCACTTGCACAATCAAATAAACACTTATGCCTCTCTACTATTTCTGGCTTTATTCTGTTGATTAGATGATTGGGCTAACAACACCAACCACGGGGACAGCATATGTTGAGGGCTTAGACATTCGGACTCAAATGGATTGGGTTTATACTAGCATGGGCGTGTGCCCGCAGCATGAGTAAGCCCATTCTTGGTTCTGTTTTCTTCACCCAATACATTTTCATCTTCAGCTGGAAATCTGACCTTTTGCTCTGTCATTTTTACCTGGACAACCTCTAGCCTCCTATGGGAAACTCTGACGGGAAGAGAGCACTTGTTATTTTATGGAAGGCTTAAGAATCTAAAAGGTGCTTCTTTGAAAAGGGTAAGTCATTATCATGTCATCTTGTAGCTTGTCAAAGATCATTTACTTTGTTGAAGAAAAAAGGTAATTGCTGGGGATTTTTCAGATGGAAATTGTTTCACTCCTATTCCTTAATTTTTTACAATGCATAGAATTGCCTCAGAAATTCGAATGGAAAGAGATTTAACTACTAAAATTTAAGAAGGGGAATTTATAAATTGAAGTACATCTGTTGATCATATGGATGAATGCACAGTGCCAGGCTTAGTGGCAGTGGATAGTGGAATCAATGGTTTAGTCTGCTGGATCTTCTTATTTGGAAAGGTTTTAACTCTCTGTGTTTTCTTACTATTCTGTTTCTCTAGGCAGTGGAGGAATCTCTTAGGAGCGTCAACCTATTTAACGGAGGGGTTGCTGACAAACAAGCTGGTAAATACAGTGGAGGCATGAAGAGAAGGCTTAGTGTTGCCATATCATTGATTGGAGATCCCAAAGTACGTCACTTTCTCTCTCAAAAACCTCTATGCATGGAATTTTTGGATTGGTGAATGCTCTTGCTTATCATAATTCTTGGAAATTCTGCAGGTTGTTTATATGGATGAACCCAGTACTGGATTAGATCCAGCTTCAAGAAGCAATTTATGGAATGTTGTGAAGCGCGCGAAGCAAGACCGAGCAATTGTTCTGACCAGTAATACTCTCTCTCTCTAATAACATTAAAAAAGGAAATTTGACACCCCGCAGTGTCTCTCACAATGCTTGACTTCTTGTTTTCAGCTCATTCAATGGAAGAGGCAGAGTACCTCTGTGATAGACTAGGAATTTTTGTTGATGGAAGCTTGCAGTGCGTAGGAAACCCAAAAGAGGTAACTCCAAGGCGATTATACGTATTTTCTTAGAGTCCTGGCATGATTCTATGCACAGAACATAGACCCAGATATTCATCAGTTTTATTGCACAAGTAGATCTCTCAAATTAGTATTACCTTCGTTCATGTTTCTACAAGGCATTAGCTTCTGATTTACCAGATATTTTAAATGTAATATTTGCAATTCCCTAGGTGCATAACAGCTGAGGGGCAGGTACGGGGGATCTTATGTATTCACCATGACCACTTCCATAAACGACGAGCATGAGGTGGAGCAGATGGTTCTGCGCCTCTCCCCCGGTGCTGAAAAAACATACGAAATGGCTGGAACCCAGAAGTTTGAGATGCCTAAACAGGAGGTCAGCATTGCAGATGTATTCGAAGCAGTCGAGGTTGCAAAAAGCAAGTTCCCGGTTTATGCGTGGGGTCTGTCCGACACCACCTTGGAAGATGTCTTCATCAAGGTCGCAAACTCAGCCCAGCAAATCCACACGCTTACATGATTAGATAGATAAATACGTTGATTGCTTATAAATTTTCACGCTTACTTCCATATATTTGTTTTGATTCATATATTTTTAGATGTAATGCCCTGCTGTGTTTGTATGTAGATATGACATAAGCTTTTGAGCATACATAATAATTTATTAATTATATCTTTTTCTTATTAACGTGAGTGTTCAGACCAACTTTCATGTATTTCGACTAATCCCACGAGTTCTGAAGTTAACGTTCATATAAGTCTCTAATGATCATTATATTAGCAACCATAAAGCTCAAACCTGAAATCACAGGAGAACAAACTCTTTACTCCCAAACTCTTACCACTAGTCCAATTATGTTTCTATTTCAACTTTGAGTTTCTTGCTTTTGGTCCAGAGGGTTTTCCAATGAACCTTAAAATATATAATTTTGAGAAATTTACTTCCAAAGGAAAGAAGTTATCAGATACATCTTTATCTGATTTTGTAAATTTTAATATTTTTAAACTTGGTTAATTTTTTTTTTCTAGAGGTTGTCAATGCCAACAGACAGAGAGTATATCCCTATCCTTTATTTAATTATTATGCAGTTAATTGCATAATTAAAAGTGATAGAATTTAAAGAAAGTAGTAAAGAAAAACAAAAAAAAACCAAAGAAAAAGATTAATTGCATTGAATCACATTACTATCGTTTAAAGTAGTAGTATGACTCTATTTATATTTCTAAAGTTATTAGATTCATTCCTAACTTGCATTAAGAAATAATCAAAATAATAATAATAATAATAAATCAATAAAAATAACAAGTGAAAATTCTCGTGTCATATCACTTGATACATAATATTCCATCATAAAACTCATATAATATACATATCTCATCTAATATCCTAAAAATCTTAAACACATCAAATAATTCTAGTCATCATTTAAAAAAATAATTAATTCCCAATTAATACCGATGTAATCTTCTCTTGATGTTATTAATTTATTACAAGCATTAGAACATAATTATCAGTACTAATGAATTTAATTAGTATCATGAGTCTCCCGATACAGAGTTAAACTAACAATTTAATTAAATGTTACGAGTGATTGATATCATTAATTACTCATTTCCTAGAATAATTAATCAAGTCTTATCCACATCTAGTTTATTTTTAAGTTTTTCGATGTCAAGATTTTTGTGACATTATCAACCACCTTACCCAGGGTAGCTAATCACACTAGAAGTGGTTGTTGATCATACTAATGTGATCCATTAATATCATTAATTATTCCCAACTTGAAATAGTTAATCAATTTATTTCTGTCCTTTAACCAGGAGCAACCATACTGATGTGAGCAATCTTTACTAACATTATTAGTTGCTTACTTACCCGGGTTGACTAATAAATTTATGAAATAATGGCACTAATGAAACTCTATAGATACCATTAGCTATCCCAGCTCAAAATCATCTAAAATACCAGTATCAATGGAACCCACTACCATTAATTATGCAAATTTCTGGAATAGCTAATCAATGTCATCTCAACCCTCTATCATGATTGATGTACATGAACATAGGCTACCATATTCAATTTATATATATGAACTACTAAATTCAATTTCTAACACACTTAATGATTTTGAATTGATATAAAATAAAGGTATAAGTCTCTACTGCAAATTTTTGACTAGTAATCCTCCACTATTGTCTAAGTCTTATTGCTTTCCCTAAATTAAAAGACATACCATCTTATTGCTTTCCCTAAATTAAAAGACATACCATGTCATTACTCATGAACATTTACTCCTTCTAAATCAAAAGAATATATATAAATCCTCTTTAATCATATCACTATTATCCTTATTTCTTTAAATTTACATATCATGTTCCCTCTAATCTTTCTCCTTAATTTCTCTAACAAGAATGCAACCTTCATCGAAATTGGTGTAATTTTTGTATTCAAGCATTGTCTATAACTATCATTGTGTAGTTCGGTGTGAGGTATAAGTCCTTGAAGAGAGAAGAATCCACTTCTACCCTTAAACCCCTCAAAACTACTCATTCTATAGAGGGTGATTAATTGTCTAGTAGGGTATGTCTCGACCCCTTCTTGGTTTTTGTAATTGACAGAGAATGAATTTGTATTTCTATATCATCTTCATTACATAAAAACATGTGCTTATACATTCTATGCTAGTCTATCTAAGGTAAGTCTCTTATATTTACATCCTATAATCAAGCCTATAATCGATACATGAATAAGGTAAGTTAGCTAATTAATTTTGTTTCTGTAACACTCCCCCTCAAGTTGGAGCATAAATGTTAATCATGCCCATTTTGTTATAAAGATATTCAATCTGAGTTACATTTAATGTCTTTGTGAAAATATCTCCCAGTTGTTCTCCCATTTGTTCTCCCATCTTCACATAGCTTGTGGAAATAAAATTTTCTTGAATCTTTTCACGAATAAAGTGACAATCTACTTCAATATATTTAGTTCTCTCATGATACACTGGATTCAAGGTGATATGAATAGTTGCTTGGTTGTCGCACCAAAGTTTTGTTGGCATGGGAGTTTTTATCACAATCTCAGTTAAAAGGTGATATACCCACATAATTTCACATGTGGCTTGCGCCATGGCTCTATATTCTGATTCTGCACTAGACTAAGAAACCACATTCTGCTTCTTGCTCTTCCAAGATATAAGATTCCCGCCAACAAAGACACAAAAACCTGAAGTGGATCGTCTATCAGTCTTAGATCCAGCCTAATCCGCATATATAAAACACTCAATTTGAGCATGTCCATGATTATTGTACAATATGCCCAGATCAGGAGCTTTTTTCAAATAACACAAAATATGCTCCAGGGTTGTCCAATGCTTCATTGTAGTGCAGACATGAATTGACTGACAATACTAACTGCGTAGGCAATGTCTAGGCGAGTCACTGTAAGGTAATTTAATTTCCAAACCAATCTTCTGTATCTTTCTGGATTATCAAAGGGATCACCATCATTTTTTGTCAAATGTTCATTGGGGATCATCGGTGTGCTGCATGGCTTGGCTTCCATCTTTCCAATTTCTGTAAGCAAGTCAAGAACATATTTTCTTTTGTGACAAGAAGATTCTCTTTTTGCTTCTTGATACTTCTACTCCCAAGAAATATTTTAGCTCCCTCAAGTCCTTTGTGAGAAACTTAGAATGCATAAACAATTTCAGAGAAGAAATTCCTGCACAATCATTTCCTGTAATGACAATATCATCAACATAAACAACAACAACAACAAGAAGAATACCATTTTCTGATTGTCTATAGAAGACTGAATGATCAACTTTGCTTTTGTTCATCCCAAATTCTTGAATCACCTCACTGAACTTGCCAAACCAAGCTCGGGGACTCTACTTCAATCCATAGAGAGAAATGACACTCTCTCTCATACTCCCCCTGAGCAACAAACCCAGGTGGTTGCTCTATATACACTTCTTCATGGAAATCTCCATGGAGAAATGCATTTTTAATATCTAGCTGGTGCAAGAACCAATGTTGAGAGGCAACAATTGATATAATTAGGCGAACTGAAGCAAGTTTGGCTACTGGAGAGAAAGTATCAGAATAGTCTACCCCATAATTTTGAGCATAGCCTTTAGCTACAAGTTTGGCTTTTAGTCGTGACACTAAGCCATTAGGATTAACTGTGATTGCAAAGACCCACTTACAACCTACAACTTTCTTTCCTTTTGGTAAATCAACTAGATTCCATCTGTGATTGACCTCTAGAGCTTGGATCTCCTCAAGCATTGTAGTATACCAGCCAGGGTGATTTAGGGCTTCCTTAACAGTATTGGGAATAGAGACAAAATCTAAAGAGGCAACAAAAGCACTTGAGGAAGGAGACAACTGATCATAAGAAACAAAATTAGCAATGGAGTAAACGTACTTGCACTGACGTTTACCTTTACAAAGACCAATGAGAAGGTCAAGGTCATAAGGAGGATCAAATAACGAAGGAGTCGGTGCAGGACATGTATTTGTTGTCTCCTGGCGCCTCAAGTATATCTGAACAATTGGTGGCCTAGCTGAGGTAGGCAGGTACATCTATACCATCATGTGGTTGCCCAGAAGAATCAGTGAGAGTATTCAAAATGGTGACTTGATATATAAGCTAATTTTCATCCTCCCCCTCACTTTCAGAATTTGGGGTTGAAGGAAGAAAGAATCCTCTGAAAATAACACATCAGTCGACACCACATACTTGTTGAGATAAGGAGAGAAGAAGTGATAACACTTCTAAAGACGCAAATACCCTAAGAATACACACTTTAGGGCTTTAGGGTCTAGTTTAGTCACAAATGGCCTTACATCTTGAACATAGCAAGTGCTTCCAAAAATTTTTGGTTCAACTGAATATAGACTTATTTGGAAATAATATACTATACAAGATTTGATCATTGAGTACTGTAGACGACATATGATTAATTAGAAAGCAAGCAGTAGAGATTACATCAGCCCAAAATTGTTTGGGCACCTTCATCTAGAATAAGAGTGCCCTAGCTGTTTCTAGTAAATGTCTATTCTTTGTTTTAGCAACACCATTTTGAGAAGGGGTATCCACATAAGAGGATTGATGAAGAATACCATGTTGAATCATATAAGTCTGAAATGAGTTAGACATATATTCTTTTCCATTATCACTTCGCAATATTCAGACAAAAACATTAAACTGTGTTTTAATCTCAGCATAAAATGCACAAAAATGAGAGCAAACTTCAGAATGGTTCTTCATAAAATAAATCCAAGTCATCCAAGAAAAATCATCCACAAATGTAACAAAATATCAAAATCCAGTTTTCAAAGTAACAGGACAAGGTCCCCAAACATCAAAATGTACTAACTCAAAAATAGCTTCAGTGCTCATATCAATCTTGGTCTTAACGAACTACGAGGATGCTTTGCAACATGACATGACTCACAATTAAACGAAGGTAAATTATGAAACTAAGGACATAACTTCTGTAATACTCGTAAAGAGGGATATCCCAAACGAAAATGAGCTTCAACTAAGGAGAGGATGCTCGAACAAGCAAATGACTAGGGTACCCATGCATCAAGAATATAAAGACCATCAGATACATGTCCTTTACCAATAATCTTCTTCGTCATAAGATCCTGAAATATGCAATAGTCGGAGAAGAATAAGATACAACAATTCAGATCTTTGGTTACTTTATTGACAAATATCAAGTTAAAAGCAAGCTTAGGTAAACCTAAAACAGATGACAAAGTGATATAAGATGTTGGTTTTATAGTCCCAGAACCTACAAATTTTGAGGTTGACCCATCAACAATGGTAACAGGAGAAAGGGCTAAATGTGATTGAAAATTAGAGAATGTTTCAGGGTTAGTTGTCATATGATCAGTGAAAACTGAATCAATTATCCATTCGTTTGAGGAGGAGATAAGACATGTTTTACCTGTCTTAGTTGGAGCAGTATTCGGAGTAGAAATCTTCAATGATTCTTAATACTGAGAAAATTTTGCAAAGTCATCAATTGAGACCATGATCATCTTATCAGAAGACCTTGAAGAGGTACTAAAGGTGGTGATAACATTAGCAAACTGATTTCTTTGATTATGATTTTGTAATTTCTTGCAAAATTTCTTGTTATGGCCTAGCTCATGACAATAGTAACAATGTTGTTTGAATCATTGGTATGGCTATCAAGAGTCTTGCTTCCTCCCTTGATGTTTAATTTCCTCCTAGTGTCAATGCTTCTTCCTTTGGCAACAAGAACATTATTGGTCTCCTGGATAGATAATGTACCTTTAGTACACAAAATTCTATTGAACACTTTTTGAAGTGAGCCAATCTCAGAACTGGAAATAATTTGTGATTTAGCAGTCTTAAATTCTGATGGAAGACCAACTAAAAAACTGATTACTACCATTTTCTCTCTCTGATTCTATTACACCTTAATATCGGTATTGAAAGGTAAAAGTACATTCAACTCCTCATAAGTCTTCTTAAACTCCATAAAATAAGTTGTTTGAGATTTGGCCTCCTTTTCAGCACACTAGAAGGCTTTGCATACATCATACATCCGGGACATATTATCTTTACCAGAATATAAGAACTCTAGATAATCCATTAATTCTTTAACAAACTCACAATGGTTAAGTAGTCTAACAATATCACTATCAATAGAATTCCTAATTTGTAGGAATAAACGTGCATCATCCCTCATCCAAGTCTTTGTAGTTTCATCATCAAGGGGTTCTAAGATTAGGTGGTCATCTTTCTCAATACTACACAAATAAACTCTAATTGTCTTGCTCCATTCCAAATAATTAGTGTTGTTTAATTTATGATCAGTTATTTTGAACATTGCTGGAACTATTTCAGTTATAGAGACTCTGTTATCAGTCATTCTAATTAATATTCAATCACATCAATATAATTCCAGCAGCAGATCGGAAACAACTAATACCAAAAATTGAGTTTCCAGCAATACAGATAATCAGAGAATAAGTCAAAGGATAGAACCTGCCAATTTGGATTTGATTTCTGAAACCAACAGTCATGGTGATATTCCTTCTCAGCACTCTCATTACATCACAAACAGTGGGAAAAAAAACTTGATGAAATTGAATTTCTTGGTCAGCTTCTTTCTCATCACAACAAGTATGTTGTTGACGATGCCATGAGTAGATGCAAGGGCACCGACTCGCTGTCCTCGGATGATTGACAACAAGTGCAACTAGGATGGAGAGGTTATTGTTCCTCGGTAACATGCAATATTTCTTTCAACAAACCCAACTGGTCTACAATTGACGAGATGTTGGAGTGCCACCTAAGAATGGTTGGAAAGACTTTGGAGAGGTTGGAAAGTCTGATTGGTGAAGAAACATATGGATCTGTGGCGCAATGGTAGCACGTCTAACTTCAGATCAGAAGGTTGATCTCGAAGCTTTGATAGACGCGTGAGACTTACATGCAACTCGTCTGGCCACCAAACTTTATGTGCTGGCCGGAAACACGATTGCGCTCCTCCCTGGGTCGGTGGTGACACAATCCAGATTAGAAAGTATACCAGGTTACTGTTCCTAATTCTAGGAATAAAACCCAAAACAAGGCCAGAAGACAGGTTACTATTCCAAATTTATTAGGAACAAAACCCTAAACCCAGAAATTCCTTTGAGCCAAACGTGGCTTTGATACCATGTAATTAACAGAGAATGAATTTGTATTTCTATATCATCTTTATTACATAAACACATGTACTTATACATTCTATGCTAGTCTATCTAAGGTAAATCTCCTATATGTACATCCTGTAATTAAGCCTATAATCGATACATGAATAAGGTAAGTCAACTAATTGATTTTGTTTTTGTAACAGTTTTAAACCTATAACTGGAGCTATGATTCAAAATTAAGCAAGGTTAAGTTCATTGGATATATAACATCTAAGGCTATAATATTTATGAAGACATCGAATCCATCAAATCCAAATTCCCTTATTTTCATGCTTAAATTCCCCTTCGAATACTAAATGATGAGACAGTCCATTTTTGTTGATAATTCTGTAAATATTCACACATCATAACTTTAACTTATCCTTAACAAAATCAATTTCTTACCATGTTATATACATCATATTGTTTCCAAAATACTTTATAAAATTGGTTTACCCAATTTCATTAGTTTTTTAATCAACACTTTTCTTAACCCTTCCATGGTTATTTTCTCATGCATTATCATTTGTTAATTCAAATACATACATATCATCAAGTCAAGAATTCAAATAAATCACCCTACATCATATTACTTCAATGGCTGACCATATTCTTAACACAGAGTCACTATTTTGTTTTCAAAAATTACTTGTTATTTCAACCCTATTCTATGTCATGAACATCAATTTAATTCAAATTTCCATTTTCTCTAAAATTCACCATGAACCGTAATCCTTAATTTGATGAAAAATAAAAACTTAACAATTATTGCAAGAATTTGTTTATTGAATGTTAGGATGCCTTTCTCAATAGGAAATCTAATCTCCAAGTGCTAACAAAGAAAACAATTCCTGTTTTTGTTGTTGCCACCTCCACCCTCACTTTAACCTCTAAATTTCCTCTCAAGAACACTTTAAGTCTAAAGGATTCTGTTGTGTAATCCTTTAGCATAACTAATTGTCTTCTTTTCTCTATTTTTCTCAAGAATTTTCAAGAAAATATAGCTTTCCCTTTCTTCTTTCTCTCATCTCCATGGCGAGCCATAGTGAGATCTTTATTGGGCAACATTTTGTAAAATCCCTATTATGTTCATTAATGGTATTTTTTTATAGTTATTAGGTATTATTTTCCCCATTTGAGTATATTTTTAATGTCGATTTCAACAGGCAATATTAAAATTTAATAATCTATTCTCTAATATAGTTCTTTTCTCATACTTCATTTACATCAAATTTAATTTATATTTTGAACATTTTTTATTTTTTAGGTATTTTCCGTGCTTCTATTTATTTATTTTATTTTGTTTAATTTCAAAGGTCTATATCCATCCCTTTATTGTAAGTATAAACCCCAAATGTTTTGCATTTATTTGCTTAAAGTTGTACCGTTTTATAAATTCTTACCTAACATGTACAAGTTATTGTTTTGGGTAAATTTTTGCTTTCTTACCCTTTATATATATATATATATATATATATATATATATATATATATATATTATTTTTCAAAATTTACACCTAAGTTTGACATAACCCTTGAATTAATGTACTATGTGCTAACTTAGACCCTGCTCATCATGAACCTGTTTCCCTATCTCATTAGTTAACCAATGAATCTTGTTCCTGATCTATCTATGGAGTAGTGACCTATGAAAAAACTTTGTATTTTTGTCCCCCAAGTTTAGCCATTAAACTTGAGTCTTTTGTTTGTGAAAGTCCTCTTCAACTTCACTCAAATTGAAGAACTTCTTAGCAACCTCTCTTTTTGCCAACATATAATCTTAAGATTGAGAATAATTATTGAATAGAACCTGTGTTATAGTCTAATTAGACTTTGTCTCTTGTATATAACTAGAAACTTAGCTGGTGTGATAGAGATGCATATACTTTAGCAAACCTAATCTCTTGGTGAATTTGTACATAAGAGTACCATCAACCTAAACCTCCCAATCATCCATAACCGAACTTTGTTTCTTGGTTCCTTTTAAGATATGAGATGTGTTTATTTGAGTCATGATTTGAATAGAACCTGTGTTATAGTCTAATTAGATTCTTGGTTCTTTTTAAGATATGAGATGTGTTTATTTGAGTCATGATTTGACTTACCTTTATTATCCAACATGGTTTCCCCAACATGAATGATTATGTTAGTAGATTCAATAGTTTCTAAACCCTACTAAGAGTACTAGTTAATCAATTTTTAGGGTGATAGAACTAGTCGACCAAAGTGTTGGAGTTCAAGGATATTACAAAGTTTAACATGTTGGTTGGTCTTTAGGTTCTCCAATTGGTCAACTAGTTCCTTGCATTTTCATATTTGAAGCTATTTTTTTAGAAATAACAATAATCTTTAGCAAAATTATAACAACAACTACAACATCAACTTATGAGCTATATGCTATTAAAACATCCCCCTATTCGTGATCTTAAACATATCATCAACTTGTAATTTTATGATCTCAATTAACAACTTGTATAAGAGTCTAAGAACTTTTCAAGTTTCACAAACTCCTAGTCTTTACTCATAGTCAATTGAGACCATGAAAGGTCCTAAAGATAACCTACATTTAAGCCAGAAACTATGAACCAAAGGTAACAAAACATCTTAACTCAATACAAACTCAAGCATAATCAAGATGGGTGTCATGAAGGGTTTACTCATAGTATGAAAATGGTCTCCCTACCATACTCGTAACCATTCCAAGCCTCATTTAATTCCATAAAAGGGAATGGTAAGCCTTGAAGTAAAACCTAATCAAGAATCTTGAATATTTTGTTCTTGTCTAGAGTAAAATAAAGGTGCAATGGTTGAAGAACAATGATCTTCCCCCCAAACATCAATGAGTTTTTCTTTATAACTAAGCAAGTTTTACTCTCATTCTAAAATAGAAAACTTTTAAAGCCTATTTGGTCATTATAACACTTTTAAGACCAAGGTATTTTCAAACCCAAAAAGTATTAGAGTTAACTCCATGGTAAGACATCCAATAGCTTAAAAAGAATCCTACCAAACATTTACTCTGTAGTGATGTGCTCTCATTGATAATATATCTAAGATTTCCAAAACCATGTTAATATCTTGGGTTATAAAGTTTGATGCTTTATCTTTATCAACCTAAGAGCCTTTATGTTGGGTTCTAGAGGTGGGGTTATTAATGGTCATTGTTTTTTGTCCCATGATGGTGTTTTGAGTGGATATATGGTGGGTGTTTTATAAGGTAATGTGGGTTTTGATTTGGGTTGTTTTCATGGCTTATAGAAGTTGTGGGGTAGTGTAAGGGGGATTTTTGGTCTTATTGGTGTTAGTTTCAGTATTGCCTATGGTGTTGGGGGTAACATATATATATGATACAATATCTATGATTGGAAAAGTGAAATTTTAAACTTAGAAAAAAACTCTAAGAAGCAAACGATTCAAATTAAACCACTTATAATGTGTTTTTTTGGTAAAAGTTTAAACTACATTCAATAACAAACCATGAACAAATGACCTTGATGGTCATGGGAGACATTTATGTAAAAAACCTCTATTTAAGGAGAGAGAAGAGTTAACCAAAACTTGGATCTAATATTCATTGATTAGAATAAAAGAAACAAAGGTAAAGAAACCATTGGGGAAATCTTGATCAAGTATAATGGATATATTCAAAGAAAAGCTAACAAGGCATAATTGTTCTGCCTAGAAATATTTAACAGAATTGGTATGAATTACCTCTTCTCTTGCTCTACTGCTCTTATTTATAATATCAGTACATTTAATTACAGTCTGTCAAGCTATATCTACAGTGTTAGTTATAGTAAATAAATCTTCCTATTTACATTTGAGTATGGATGCTTTCCTTTTCTGTGTTTACTGCCAGCCTTAACATGCTTTTCCTTTTCTATGTTAACAATCCACTGTCCTTGTTTCTTATTATCAAAGCTATCTTCCTTTTTTGTGTTTACAAGTCACTTCCTTTTCTGCTCTTACTGTCAATATTCCCCTTGAAATCCTAAAAAGTCATTTTATTTTGTTGAACACACATACTAACCTTATTTTGCCATGAAAATCTATATTTATATAAAATTAATTTCTAAAACCACTATAATTTTAGATTTAATAACAATAGCAAAATTATTTGCGATGATAATTATTTTTTATTTTAAAATATTTTTTGTCCCCACAGCCTCTGGACAGAAAGTCCGAGCTGCGCGGATGCATCCTACAATACAAAATTCTGAAGCTACGGCATATTCATGTCCATTGATTGGAATTATATCTAGAGTGCTAGTTATAGTAAGTAAATCTTCCTATTTACACTTCAGTATAGATGCTTTTCTTTTCTGTGTTTCCTGTCAGCCTTAACATGTTTTACTTTTCTATGTTAACAGTCCACTGTCTTTATTTCTCACTATCAAAGGTATCTTTTTTTTTTTTATGTTTACTGTCACTTCCTTTTCTATTCTTACTGTCATCCCCCCTCAAATTGATGTTGGTTTATCCAGCAACATCAATTTGTGAACAAGAAACTGATGTCTTTGTCAGGTGAGGGTTTTAGTAAAAATATCAGCAACTTGCAGGTTGCTAGGCACATGTGGAAGGGAGATAATCTTATCTTCATAGGCATCACGAATGAAGTGGCAGTCCACTTAAATATACTTAATCCTTTCATGAAAAATAGAATTAGCTGAAATATGAATTGCACTAGTATTGTCCCCATGAAGAGGAGTAGATGTAATTTATCAAAAACCAAGCTCAGACAGAAGCCCATGTAGCTAAAGGATTTCTGAACATGCCTGGGACATAGCCTGGTATTTGGATTCAGTTGATGACTTAGAAACCCTATCTTGTTTCTTGCTTTTCCATGAAATGAGGGCAGGCTCAAGGAACATACACCATCCAATAGTGGATCTTCTAGTATTTGAGCCCCCAACATAATCAGCATCACTGTAGACATAAAGAGTAAGGGAAGTGCTAGTAGGATAGCATAATCCCTGTGCAAGAGTACCACTGACATACCTAATAATTCTTTTCACAACAGTCATATGTAGATGTCTAGGGGAGGCCATATACTAGATCACCTGTTGAGCTGCATAAAAGAGATCTGACTGAGTGTTTATGAGATTGATCAAGTTGCACACAAGTGTGCGATATATTGTAGGATCAAATAGTAGCTCCCCTTCACCCTTCCTAAACTTGACTTTGAGTTCCATAGGTGTATCTAGTGGTGGTACCTCCTAAAGACCAATCGCAACTACCAAGTCTATAGCATATTTGTGTTGTGAGATAAATAAACCATATGTATCAGCTTGAATTTCTAGACCAAGAAAATAAGCTAGATTACCAAGGTTCTTCATGTGAAAGGACTGTTGTAGGTGTTGTTTAGGATGAGCTATGTGACTGTCATCAGTACCAGTGATGACTATGTCATCAACATACACTAGAACAAACACATCCACTCTGGCAGTATGACGCATAAACAAGGATGCATCACACTTGCTTTTTAGAAACTCAAAATCCAGCAAAGTCAAGGCAAATTTAGCATACCATGCTCGAGGAGCCTGTTTAAGTCCATACAAGGACTTACGTAGTTTACACACAACATAAGTAGGGGTCGCATGTAGATATCTTCTGTAAGATCGCCACGTAGAAAAGCATTATTCACATTCAATTGGTGTAAAACCCATTGTTGTGAAGCTGCAATAGCCAAAATAGTATGTATAATGGTCATTTTGACTACTGGAGCAAAAGTTTCCTCATAGTTAACCCCATACTGCTGATGATTCCCAAGATCCACTAATATGGTTTTATATCTGTCCAGGCTGCCATCAGCCTTAACCTTCATAGAATACACCCAACGACACCCAAGAGGGTTGACACCACTAGGGCAATCCACAATATCCAAAGTGTGATTAGATTTTAGGGCATGTAATTCTTCTTACATGGCCTGCTGCCAACAAGATTCTGCAACAACTTGTGAAGAAGAAGCATGTATTGCAATAGAGAGCAGACTGAGAAAATGTAGTCTTGAAGGATTGGAACCCATACTTGTCAGGTGGTACAGAAATTCTAGCAGTTCATCATAAAGAAGGTAGTATAGGAGATGCTTTAGGTACCTCAGAATCAATAGGATGCCTTAAATCAGATGGTACGATAGTAGGGGAAGGAGGCTGCACAGGTTGTCGTTGTCTATGTCTGTACACTTCCAATAGTCAATTGATAGAAGATTCATGTGTTATGTTCTCAATTGTAGGAGCGTAAATGGATCATGCTGGCCAGTAGGGTCAAAATCAGTGACATAAGGTGACATAACATGTGTGTTAGGTGTTGCTTAGGACAATATAAGAAAGAAGCAATGATTTTCAAGAAATATAAAATTTCTAGAGACATGAATTCGGTTAGTATGAGGATCAAAATAGAAATACCTCTTTTGATTCATCCTATACCCTAGAAAAGCTCATCTAATGGACTGAGCAATGAGTTTATTCCTAGAAGAGGGAGGCAAATGCATAAAACATACACACCTGAAGGTGTAAAGATTATCGTATGTAGGCTGACAGTGATGAAGCTTGAAATATGGAGAATCTAGACCTAATTTTTGTGAAGGAAACCAATTGATTAGATATATAGCAGTAATGAGGGCTTCTACTAAAATTTTGGCAGAACAAAAGTTTCAATAAGTAGGGTTCTAACGACATCTAAAAGATGTCAATTTTTACGTTATGCTACTCAATTTTATTGTGGAGTATACGAACATGATCTTTGAGAAATAATGCCCCTGTTTTGCAAGAATGATTG
Organism: Salix caprea; assembly: GCA_964035475.1. NCBI lineage: Eukaryota > Viridiplantae > Streptophyta > Magnoliopsida > Malpighiales > Salicaceae > Salix > Salix caprea. The sequence continues at coordinate 9,049,900 of OZ037753.1, read as the reverse complement.
GAAATCATTGGACATATATTCTCCTTCAGAATCTGATCTAAGGATCTTGATGGTGGCAACAAATTGAATTTGTATCAGTTCTAGAAACAATTTGAACCTTTAGAAGACTTCTAATTTTGTTTTTAGGAAGTAGACCCATGTGTACGTACTAAAGTCAAATATAAAGGTTACAAAGTATTTGTAACTAGCATGAGATAGAACTAGACTAATTCCCCATACATCACTATGAACAATGTAAAACAATTTAACAGCTCTACTGCACTCAGATGGGAAGGGTAATGTTTTTTTTTCCCAAGTTTACATGTAGTACAATCAAGAAATAAACTAGAAGAGGAATGCATTTTATTATTGATTAGGCTAGATTTCAAAAGATGAGATAACACTTTATGATTTGGATGACCAAGACGTCTATGCCACACCTCATTAGACACTTTTGAGACATTACAAAAAAAGAGATAACATAGGAAGAGAAACCATTCTTTGCGGAACAACATACATAGAAAGAGAAACCATTCTTTGTGGAACAACATAATGTAGGAGAAATAAATGACCTTGCTTAGACCCCTTCGCCATCAATTGCCCTGTCATTTGATCCTGCACAATACAGCCATGTTTAAAAAAATAAACCTTACAATTATCATCTATAAACTGTCCTACAAACACCAAACTTTCAGGCATATTAGGTGAGACAAAAACATCCTTTAAAGGAGGTTTATCACCAATAGCTACAATGGGAAGAACACTCTCATTAGTTGTTTGAATCTGTGAGGTTCCATGGTATTTTCTGATATTTCTTAACCCTTTCAATGAGTTGGTCATATGATTTGATGGCCTAGAATCTAAAATCCAAGAAGACAGTGGGGAAATAGCCTTACCTTGAAGATCAAGTGTGGTAAAGGCATTTACAATCATTTCTTTTGTTATAGGAGTGGTTGAGTGAGATGTAGTATTTGTTACCACATTGGCAGAGTTGGTAATGTGTTGATTCTTGTTAAACCGTGAGGGTGGTCGAATGAGACACTCTTTAATAATGTGTCCAAATTGTTTGCAGTAGCTACAGACCTTGTTTGGACAGTATGGTACAACATGTTCATACTTCTTGCAGTTATAACACTGAGTTTTCCTCATCTCAGACCCCTTCTCTCTGTTGTAGACAGTATAGGCCACATGAGCCACTTTTGCATGTTCCATGGTGTTCTGAGTGTGGAGACGCTATTCTTCACGCAAAAGCTCCCCAAAATAGGCATCTAGTGATAGAACCGGATCTCTATTCACCAGTGAAGCACGAACTGGTTCATATTCAGATCTCAATTTCATTTGAAATTGATCTCTTTGGCAGATTTTATGAACTTGTTGTACTGTCAAAACCCCTTCCACCGATATCTTGGTTGTGACCAAATTAGAATAATCATTCCATAGTGTTAGGAATCCAGCATAATACTCATGTATTGATAAATCCCCCTTAGTATAGTTTGCAATGCTCAATTCAAGCTGAAATCTTTGAGCATTGTTGTCTTGATTATAAACTTGTGTGAGATGATCCCACATAGCCTTTGCTGACCTATGAGGTCTCAAAGACATGATTACATGAGGTTCTACAGAACTTAAGATCCAGGACATAATATGTGCATCCTTGGCTACCCATGCAGCCTTTGCACCAGCAGATCCTTCAGCATCTATGTCTTCTTTTTCACTCTCATCTACATGACTCCACAACACCTTTCTTTTGAGAAACATCTCCATTTGAAATGCCAAGGCAACATAATTTTTGCCAGTAAATCAGACAAAACATTATATGCCTTCTCCATTAAGTTAAGACTCTTAAACTCTAGTTGTTTTTTTTTTAGGTTTCTAAGGATTTCTAAGAAAGAGGCTCTGGTACCATGACAGAATTGGTATGAATTACCTCTTCTCTTGCTCTACCACTCTTATTTATAATATCAGTACATTTAATTATAGTCTGTCAAGCTATATCTAGAGTGCTAATTATAGTAAGTAAATCTTCCTATTTACACTTAAGTATAGATGCTTTCTTTTTCTGTGTTTATTGTAACCCTTTGACATGTTTTTTCTTTTCTATGTTAACAGTCCACTGTTCTTGTTTCTTATTGTCAAAGCTATCTTCCTTTTCTGTGTTTACTGTCACTTCCTTTTTTGTTCTTACTGTCAATATTCCCCTTAAATCCTAAAAAGTCATTTTATTTTGTTGAACACACACACTCACCTTATTTTTCCATGAAAATCTATATTTATATAAAAATAATTTCTAAAGCCACTGTAAATCTAGATTTAATAAAAATAACAAAATTATTTGAGATGGTAATTATTTTTTATATTTAAAACAATTTCCATCCCCACAGCCTCTGTACAGAAGAAAGTCCGAGCTGCGCGGATGCATCCTCCACCACAAAATTCTGAAGCGACGGCATATTCATGTCCATTGACCAGAATTATATATAAACTTGAGAGAGTCTCTCTCTCTCTCTCTCTCTTGGTTGTGGATTCCTACTTCGCACGTAGCTTCGATTTAACAAAGCAGAAAATCAAACAGTGTCGGTGTTAGATTTCACAAGTAATTAAATATGAGAGTTAATTAGAAGCTTGGTTAGGTTAAGAATCTGAAGGTCTCTTTGAATTCCCCGTCTTGTAGTTTGAGAAAGAAATATCTGAGAAGATCTCAGCATGCATCTTTCCTGGACAGTGTCAACATGAACTCGTCCTTGAAATGTTTAAAAAACAGGAAGAAAACAGCCCACTGGATTTGTAAGAATTTAAAGAAATGGGGGAACCTCGTGACTTCGAACACAGTCCTGGCTGTCTTGTCCGATCAAGGTCATGTGCTGCGAGATGCACGCTGAGCACTCTTTTTAGTTTTTTATTTGAATCATCATGCCATGGCATAACTATTCTGAGTCTGATCTCCCTCTTATTTCTTCTGTTAATTAATTTCTTTCCCCCCTTTTTGCATCATCAACACGTGTCAGTCAGCTTGAATTTTTGTAATCCTGTCAGTATATACATGGCCAACCTCATTGTGTTTTCCGGATATTCAACAAGAATCCTTGCCCGGCAGACATGTTTCAAAAGCAAACCAGCTGGCATTCATATCTCTATCTGTGGTCAAGGTAAGAAATGGAGGTTTAAAGATTTCCCAGCAGAATTATACACATATATGTGTGTGTGTGTGTGTGTGTGTGTGTATGTATATATATATATATATGAAATTGAGTTGTTGAAGTTCAGCTGGGCTAAACATGGCTTCATGAAACAGTTGGCTGAATCACCCTCACATGAAGTGCTACTGATATCTTTGCGAAAATATAGCTCAGTTTGTACATTGAATTTTCAGTACGCTATTATATTATTAATTAAGCTAATTTTGTGCTTTTTTTTTTTTTTTCCAAATCAATTGAGTTAATCATGTATATATTGAAAATGATTCTTACCTCGATAGATGTCATAAATAAAATATTTTCTCTTTTAATCACCCTCTTCTCTTCTTTCTTTTTCTGTTTCAATGATCTCCTTCTTGGTTGATAATGCCATTCTTTGTATAATATTACGTAAATTATTTTAATTTGAATGAAAATATCAACAGAATAATAAATTAAACATCTTTTAATTTTATAAAATAATTTACTTTAATAAAAAAATTAACAACAAATAAATAGAATTATACAAAATTATAACTTCTTTTTTGTACCTTAGAATTTGGAACATGTAAACTTAGTTTCTAATGTTTTCCTATGAATCCTTATAATATATTATATTTATGTAGTATTTGCAAAAAAAAATTGATTAGAGATATGATGTGTTTGATTTTTGGATTAGATATTTCTAATTTCGGTAATATAATACTGTGAAATAAAATTCAAGATAATTAAAGTATCATTACGATGTGAATTGTAACATGAATGAAGTTGATGGTAACTTGGTATGATCCAAAAGCAGAGAAAACTTTTTTCATTTTGTTTCTTTATTAACCTTTTCATTTTGGTCCCTAAAGCTTTTGATTTTTTTTTTCATATTTGGTTTCTATATTTTAGGTTTGTTTGTTTGATCTTTGAAGTTTATTTTTATAATATTTCAATTCATGGGATGAGTTATGATATATCATAAAAATGTCCTTAAAAAAAGGAGTGGAAAGAGAAATATCATTGTGATTTTCATAACTGATTTCTAGGTTATATCAAAATTTAGTTAAAATGGGATTGATGTGGGAGATAGGTTATATCAAAATTTAGTTAAAATGTGATTGATGTGGGAGAAAAAATCAAGTTAGAAATTTTGGGTGGATTCGAGATTATGATTGTATTGCTATTATGCCCAAAAAAGAAGAAAAATATAGATTCAATGTCAAAATGAATAATTATTAAACAAGTATGCATAAAAATTAAGTGTAAGAGCATAATTACATTTTAAGAGGTCAATTTGATTTAATCATGGGTCAACTAGATTTAATACCGGTCCAATTGAGGGATTTAACGAAGTGTAAAGACTTAACTATACTTTAAATATATCAAATTAATTTTATTATGAACTTAATTGGTGAACAATTGAGTATTGGAGCCTAATTTGGGTTTAATTCAAAAGATTTGAATTTTTAGAAACCAAATTTATTTTTTTCTTAGTCAATTGTTTGCAATTAGGGATACAATTGCAAGAAAATGAGAGCTTTGGGGTCAATTAGGGGGCTAAGTTGAAAACATCCGCAACCATTGATATTTTGTAAAAGACACCGAACAATAAAGACTCATTTGACCTAAATCATGGTGAAATTGAAAGACGTTAAAAGTTTAGGATTAATTAAGGATCAAATTGTATAAATCTTATACCAAGGACCAAAGTGAAAAAGACACCTAAATTCAGGGCCTCCATTGAGGTTTATTAGGGGCAAAATTGTATGAAACTGAAAATTTTGGGTCAATTGAAGGTGAAATTAGAGCACTTTAACATTGAAAGAACTAATTGAACTTTAATTGAAGGCAACCGAAACTTCTTCTTTTTTAAGAAGAAACAAAAAAGAGACCATGCAACATGTTATCTGGCCCATTAAGAGGAATTAGATGATGCTCGTTTGGTTACTGTTCATTGTCTTCTTCTTTTTTCTTACTTCAAAAAGTTATTTTGATGGCTACTTTTCAAAACATTTAATTGTTTATTTCTTCACCAAATTTAAAAAGTTATATACCAAAATTCTAAATATTTATTCTAAAAGAGATCAAATTAATATTTTTTAAAATAATTTTAATATATAAAATTTTTTTTAATATATTTTTAAATAAAAAATAATCTACTAACCCTATCCGAGCTTAGTCAACGTTGGTATTGATACACAAAGGATCATGCGTTAAAGAGAGTTGTAACGGAAATCACTTCTTAAAAATATATTTGTTTTTGTGTTAGGAATATGTAATACAATTTTTTTTATTGTTTAAAAATATTATTTTATATATTCATAAGAAAATATTTTAGAAAGTAGACGTTGTCATATTAGAATAAATTTATTTTTTGTATTTTAAAATATTTTAATTTTAATTTTAATTTTTCAAAATAAAATCATATTTTTTTTATAAGAATATCAAAATAAATTTAAAAATATAAAATATATATATATTATTTCAATATATATATATACATACTAGCCAAGTGCCCCCGCGTGTTGCCGCGGACATTTTTGTGTATATAATTTAATATAATTAAATCCACAACGATAAATTTATATGATATAATTAAATAAAAGTTATAGATTAGGAGATAAAATGTATAAAAATTTAAATAGAGTTTGTTACGCAAGCATATATTACATCTTTTAGAATGTAGGTATTGCATCATAAAAGATCACAACAGAGCGCGAATTAACATTAAAAAAAAGAGCAAAATATTTTTATAAGAAAAAAAAATAATCACTAAAATCATTATTGTGCAGATAGTAAAAATATAAAAATCATTTAATACAAAGAGCAAATAAAAATAATAATGAAAAAAAATAAAGGGGAAAAGGAAACAATATTAATTTAAAATATTATAACAATAGCAACATTGGAGTCTTAACATCTAAAATTACTATTGCTGTTACTATCAAAACAATAAATATTATTAAATTAAACCGAGGGAAAAAAATAAAAGGCATGAACAAAATAGCAAGCAAGAAAAACAATTAAAATATTATTATTATTATTATTATTATTGATATTATTATCATTATTATCATGAAAGAATAAATAAATGAATGAAAGATTAAAAAAATTGTAAAAACTACAAAAAAAGATCAAACAAAAAAATAAAATAAAAACTAAAAATTATCATTGTTATCACTTTCAACACAATAAAAGCTATCAAATTGTTCTCAGGGAAAAAAACCCTAAAAAACATTAACAAAAGAATAAGCAAGAAAAACAATTAAATTATTATTATTATTATTATTATTATTATTATTATTATTATTATTATTATTATTTATTTTATTTTTGTCTTAATAATGAAAGGGAAAAAATGGAAGGAAAAAAAATCCTACAAACTTAAACAAAAGATCAAACAAAATAATAAAACAAAAACAAAAACTATCGTTGCTATCACTGCCAAAAAAATAAAAATTATCAAATTATTCCGAGGAAGAAAAAACATTAACAAAAGAGTAAGCAAGAAAAACAATTAAATTATTATTATTATTATTATTATTATTATTATTATTATTATTATTATTATTATTATTATTATTATTATTATTGTGTTAATAATGAAAAAAATAAAATAAATGAAAGAAAAAAAACCATAAAAACTTTAAGAAAATTTAAATCATAAAAAGAAATCAAGGGATTAAAAAAAAAACATTAAAAGTGTAAGGCCCGAAAGGAAAATCAAATATAAAGGGATTAAAATCCAAAATTAAAAGTATAAGGAACGAAATGAAAATTAAATTTATTATCAATTTTAATCAAAGGACAAAATTGAAAAAAATTAAACTGCTGTACCGAATCTATTTAGTTATTTAAACCCAATCCATAAATTAAAAGGAGGATCGAAGTGAAAATTGCACATTCAATTAATTTCAATCGAAGGACCCAATCGAACTAAATCAAAACAAAAGTAAAAGTACAGGGACCGAAGTGAAAAAGCATTAAAATCAGGGGACTCCCCTGCACTTTGACGTGCAGGAGAGAGAGAAACTGCTGCAGTGGCTTTAACCGACCACCGCCGCGTCCACGGACGTCGGAGGACAAAACACGCCGCACTGGGAGGAAGACCATGCGGAGGCGCATTGACTCAGACGCCGGTAGCTCATCTCCGGCGACGCCATCACCACACACGCGCCACTCAAAGAGGGCATGAGGCGGAATACTGTCGGCCGCGTGTGACACACGCGCCGACAGTAAAAATAAAAAAAATAAAAAAAGCATGGTCAATTACCGATGTAGCTCTGTGCGTAAGTCAGCTATTTTATCTTATTAGGAGCCAAACCGGTAATTAGCCATTTCCGGTTAAATATAAAATAATGAAAAGGTAGGCGGACCGGACCGGTCCGGTCCGAAATTGTGCAATTACCGCGGAGCCCCTCCACCCATAACCGGTTTTTTATCTTTTTCAAGGGCTAAAAGCGCTATTTCACTGTGCAAAAAACAATAAAAAAATGGGAAAACCGGAAATCCAAGCGAACCGAGAACCGAACCGACCCAAAAATCACTATTACAATCCACAGTTATTTTACTCAGAAGCTACAGTGCATGGATGTACAATGAATTGGCCACACGGTTTATATATTAGGTAATATATATATTAAAACATATTTTAAAAATTAACTACTGTTATACAAATAATTAGCAATCCCTCTCGTCCTACATTCATCAAAGGCCACGTTACAAACCACCCATTCCCAACTCCGCAGTAAGAGTTTACCACACGTGTTCGAGAATCATTGGATTGCAAACACATTCTATATGTCACTAAAAAAATTTCTCATCATTCACAGAGGAAAAATTGAAAGAAAAGCCTGTTGATTGTGTTGACCGGTCAATGAAAAAGGACAGGAACGCTATGGAGGTTTTTTACTTTTACATTAGAAATCCGTTGCTATATCATCAACCGTATTTTTTAGTTGATAAAATTTGTTGCTAGTAATTTTAGCAGTGTCAACTGAAAATAAAGAACAAGGTTCTGGATAAAGAGATTTTAAAATTGAGATTTCAAGTTTATCCAACTAAAAATAAAGATCAAAGTTTTAGTTAAAAAAGATATTTTTATTGAGAATTCAAGTTGACTCAACTAAGATAACATTACGATTCTGGTTAAAAAAGATTGTTAGATAGGATCTTACGTTAATTTAACTGAAGTAAAGACCAAAGTTTTGGTTAAAAAAGATCTATATATTGAGATTTCAGGTTGATCTAATAGAGACAAATGAAGATTCTAGTTAAAAATTATCGTTCGATGGGATCTCAAATTAACTTAATTGTAGACAAAAACCAAGAATTTAGTTATAAAGGGTCTCTAGATTGAGATTACAGGCTAACCCAATCGAGACAAAAATAAGTTTTTCATTAAAGAAAATCATCATGTTAGGATTTGAAGTTGGCTGAGCCTTTTTTATATTTTGGTTCTAGTAAAAGGGGATTGCTAGATGTGATCTCAAATTAACCAAGTTATTTACAAATATTTTGATTTTGGTTAAAGAGAATTGCTAGATTGAGATTTCAAATAATTGAGTTATAATATGAGATTTTAATATTGAGGGAATCACTAAGATACGAAATTTAAAGTCAAGCTTATAATTAAAAAACACTAAGAGGTTCGACCATGCAATGAAGAAGAAAGTGAGAAGAATCAAGGTTTTAGTTAAAAGAATCACTACATTGAGGTTTTGGTTTGATTATAGTTCTGAATAAAAGAAATTGTAAACAAGAAGCATTTGTTGCTACCTAATTTCTTACCCTATTTTTTCTAAGTAAATTTTAGAAAAATAGCAAAAAAACAAAACAAAAATATATACTTTTAATTTATTTGTGTCGTTCTTAGTATTTTCAATGTCATCTAAAAAGAATTCATATTTTAAATGTCTTTTTAAGGTATTCAACTTTTAATATATCATTTTAGAAATCATTAATTTTATTTTTTTGAATTGATATTAATGTTTCTCTGTTTTAAAAAGTAAAAAATCTCAATAAAGGGAATAAAGTTGAAAAGGAAAAAAAACAATGGATCAAGAAAAATATTTTAACCTCTATTGTGAACAACTCCCCACCGCTAGTCAGACCGTCACCAGCAACTATCTCATCTAACATCACCAGCCATTATAGCATTATAAAGAACAAATCAAAAGCATCGGTCTCCTTCTCTCAACCGACAACCCAGCCAGCACCACCTCTTTCCCCGATCTGCCACCCTAACAATCCCTTTTGGATGCACCACATCCCACCACTCTCACGAAAATTACCAAAACTCGAAGCATAATGGAATTGACAACAATTTAATCTAAAAAAAATATATAATAAAATAAATTTTATGAACAAAATTATGAACTTGTATATCATTACCAGAATGTCATCATCAATCTCGTCACGTCGTTATATTCTCTGATTTTTCTTAAATCATCAATCTCGCAATGTTGTTATATTCTTTGATTTCTCTTAAATTTTAACATAATATATATAAATATATCAAGATACTCTTCGTAAATTTTTCTCTTAATTTAATGGTCAGATTAAGATATATAATTGATATTGTAAAACTATTTATTATTTATAAAAAAAATACTATTTAACCGGAACGAAATGAGCAGAACGAAACCATAACATTTCGGGTGGAATTTAGGCGGAATTTCTGTTTTTTAAGCGAAACCAGAAAAAATCGAGATTATGAGCTAGATGAAATTTACATCAATTTATTCTGCTTTTTAAATTAAAATGAAATATACCGGTTTTTCTAGTATAACAAAATGAAATTGACAGACTTGACAGCCTTGATTGATCCGATAAAAGATATGTAGACAGAGACAAATCTATAAAATAAAAGGAATGAAGTTGGTCTTCACCGCTTGCATGGGAAAGGAGGAAAGAGGAAGATCTATTTGATCCCTTTTATCATACATACTAGCGACAACGCATGGGTTCACACATCACTAGTCACGCGTGAAACCCACACGCTGCCAGTGCTCCTCAGCTTCTCAGTACTGTCTTTGAAAGTTTGGGGGATTTTTTGTAAATTTTGAATTTTTAGGATGTGTGAGATTATTGCTAGTTTTTCTTTTATTTTATTTTCTTTTTTATTTTGTAAACATGTAATTTATACATGTGTAAGTAAGAAATATAATAAAAAAATAAAATGTGTGAGTTATTTTGGCTTTTATTTATTTTTATATATTTTTATTTTATGTCATATAGATGATAAAAAAAAGAGAAATATATAAAACATTTTAATTAACAAAAAGCAATATTTTATTTGCATACAACGAAGTCTCAAAATTAAAAAAAGACCATATTGTTTTGTATTTCAATCAAAAAATTCAAAAAATACATATTCGTATGCATCTCACTATTGAATAACCAGTTTACTGAATCCATGAGATTTTGATCAATATTTCAATAATTCACAATTTTAACTCGTGATAATTAATGGTAAAAAATATGATATAGATACTGCACTTACAAGTAGAGTAATATTTAAATATTTAGAACTAATCAAAAATTCCAAGAATTATTATGAGCTTTAACCAATTTTTAATTGAAATATTTTTTACCATGATGCACGAGTTATGGAAAATCCATTCGTCTTCTACATGGATCCTAGAAGGGTATCTACATGGAATTTTTTCCTCAAAATATTATTTAAGAACACAAATAAATATTACCCATCAGAACCTTTAAACCATATAGATTTATTTATACGAATAAATAATTTGTATCAAAATCTTTAAACTGAATTCAAAACCCCACAATGTAGCTTACTTTATATAAGACTTATTAAGGATGTTAATATCTTCCCTTTATATAACTAGTCTCTTATCTTTGAAGCTTTGAAAGACTAAAACACTTAGGGTTTTTCTAGCAATCTTGAACCGAACAATTAGGTGACAACTTCAAAGACACCCCGACATTGTGTGTCAATGTGCAATACTTTCAATAATAGGAAACACAATTAAGTTGCTAAATTACTCTCCTTCCATAACAAGGAGATTGTGTCACTACATGTGTTTCTAAAGTCAACTTTGATTGCTTCTGTTTTTTTTTTTTTTTGTCTTTAGCCACCTAATTCGTGCAATATTTCCTTAAATTTCAACTTCAATTAGACCCCTAATTGAATGAATTGAATTTCTAAAAAATTTCATCTCTTCATTTTGATCCTTGTTCTTTCAATTACTTCAACAATAAACAATTTCAAAATTTTCCTTAAATTTGCTTTTCAAGCTTAGAAGTTAGAATAGAAGATAATTTCATTTGTCTTCATTAACTTTTGATCACAAGTTATTTATCTCTTGTGATCATTGTAACCTAGTTTTTGCTTTTTGGAAAATCATTATTTATCTGATTTTATTTTCATCTTTTTTAAATATTTTTTGTTACATTGTTTTTTTATATATTCTATTATTTCTATCTTTTTATTATAACACTTTTCAAATATTGCATATAAAATATACTAATGCAAATTCTTTTATTTTGAAAGGGATAAAAATAAGTTTATGACAACTACTATTACTATTACACTATTACTATTACTTTTTCTTATAACACTTTTCAAATATTGCGTATAAAATATATTAATTCAAATTCTTTTATTTTGAAAGGGATAAAAATAAGTTTATGATAATTACTATTACTATTATCACCGCCACAATCGTGTTATCACTTTAATCCTTTCATTTTATCTTACTAATTAAATCTATAATATTATGATTTTTCATATTTTTAATTAATAATAATTTCATATTTTAATAAAATCTATAAAAAAATATATACTAAAACAGATTCAGAAATATATAAACAATAAATAATATAAAAAAAACGAAATGATAAAAAAAATATTAATAGTAATATTATTTTATTTTATTTTTAATAATAAAAAAACGAAATGATACCACACAACCCTTAACTTTTGAAAGTGGAAGGTGATTCTTTGAAATATTTATTAGATTTAATTTCAAGGAAAATCGTTGTTTTAGATGAAAAGAAACTTATTTCATCTAAAATATGAAATAATCTTTTAAAAAATCATTAACAAATTTATGCTGCATTTATGATCCTTTAACTAATTATACAATATATTTATTTTTACAAATAAAAGATTTCTTTTCATAGACATAGACTTCATTTAAAATACAGAAAGCTGCAGCGATATAGCTACAACACGAGAAATCAAAGTAAAACAAAGCAATCCTCTAAAAGTAGAAAAACAAATAAGAATAATATATATATAAAAAAAAAAACAGGCACTTCTTAGCTTTTATGGAATAAGTGTCGAAGGAGAGTCATTAAATATTATATTATTTCTATTTACTGTAAACGAAACCTATATAATCTTTTGGATTTTTCTTTTATTTTTTCACTTCAATTATTTAAAAAACTTCATTTAATCAATGAAAGAATTTACATTTTCAAGTAGTTTGTTTATTTTTAATAAAAATATTAAATCTAAGTTATATCCTTAACTGTAATCAATTATATATTGAATAACTTTGCCATAGATTATAAAATAATTAGATAATTTTAATTTGTACAACTCCGTAGGAGTTCTAGCAAGCTGAGATATGATCTCACTGTAGACCCTTTTTGAGGTAAAATAACTAGGCTTTGATTATTGTTTTTTAAAGTATTTTTTATTTATAAATATATTAAAATTATTATTTTTTTATTTTTAAAAAAATTATTTTTGATATTAACATATAAATATGATCTAAAAACATAAAAAAATACAAAAAAATATTTGTTTTCAAAAACATATTTGCAGTTACAAACATAAACATAATACCACAAACTTTAAATACAATAAAAATATGAAAGTTGGAAAAATAAATATATAGAATATTGTGTTCAGTTAAAAAATAAATATAGACGTACCGCGTCACCGGGTTGGTGCAGCGCTTGGGCTCCAAGACACCACGTGTGGCGGTGTGCTTGTGGTTTGGGCAAGAACATGGTGTGCTGGCTCTGCAGTTTTGACCAGTCAACTTTGAATTACTCCTATCCCTTCATTAATTTGGCTGGTGTGAGGGCTCGTTAATTATTGCCTATTTATTTCATTAATTCATTGGTGGCCTGTGATCTGAACTCTATTTTATGAATTTAATTAAAGGTTGCTTTTTAAAGTCATTTTAGTTTAGAAAATATCAGAATAATATTTTTTTATTTTTAAAAATTATTTTTGACATGATCATTATATCAAAATGATCTAAAAACATAAAAAAACATAATTTAAAGTAAAAAATCTTTTTAAAAACTCTTTTGAAACTTTTTGAAATTTTGGAGTAATTTGAATACAAAATGCAAGTCAATATTCCTTTATTTTATCATGGAATATGAGAGCATTATTTAAACTAAATACAAACATCCATATGTTTACTAAATAATAATAATAATAATAATTATTCACTACCAAATAAAGAACAAAAATGATAATAAATAGTCCAAGTTAAATCTAAATCCATAAGGAAAAATAGATAACAATTCACCTAGAAAATTTGATGTCATAGTCATCTTGGAGAGTTAGAGGAGATGATTGGCTAGAATAATGTAATTGATCATTGAGATAAGGTTTTACATTATTGACTAGAAAACCAAGCTCTACTCTAAATAAGATGACTAGCCCCATATACACATTTTATTTATTGGATTTTCCATCTGGAATAATTTTCAGTGTTTTCTTACATTTCCCCATTTTACTTATTGAATTTTCTATCTGCAATAACTGTCATTTTTTCTTACTTTTTTTTTTCTAGTTTAGTTCCCTGGCATTATCTTTCCAGATTGTTAAAATTTAAGTAGGATTCCCAACATGAAAACTTCATTTGTTTATGAAGCTACTATTTATATCAGCTTGAATGATGTTCTTAATTGTAGTTATTTTTTATTAGAAAAAAAAAATAATTGATTATGATAATAGACATATGATGTTCAGAAGAAAAAAAAGCATCCCGTAGGTTTAAGATTTTGTTTTTAAAATGTTCTTGAAAAAAAAAGATTTTTTTTTTATTTTTATTATTTATTTTAAATTAATATTTTTGTGTTTTTAAATTATTTTTATATACTGATGTCAAAAATAATTTTAAAAAAATTATAACAACATTTTCAAACAAACATTTAATCACAAATTTGATAATAGACATGAGTTTTTGAAATTTTAACTAACATTATGGTTTACTTTGATTAGACGTTATAAGTCATATTAGGGAAACGAGGTGGCTACGTTATATTTAATAATAAAATATATTAAAAAGATTAAAACAATTATTGCTCTCCCGAGATACCGCAAATAATTAAGAGCACCTTCTTAAATTTTTATTTTTTTTAGAAAAAAAGAACTAACTTCAAATATTCTCTGAACTATTGTATAGCTTGAACTAACAATTTATACAGATTCTCTGCAAATATTATATAATGAGTGATGGAACGTTTGGTATACTTTTCTATTAACGTTTCTTCATCAAATCTTTGTTAGATACATGGGATTTACTCGGTAGTATGGTAGCATAGTTTAAGAATCGAAGATGATGAAGCTAACATTTATATGTTGAAAAAATATTAATATTAATATTATATAGTATTTAATAAGAATTTTAAAGATGATCTAGAATTATGAGATTATTTTTTGATCAAAATAATTATTAAATATAGAGTGCGTACCATTTTTTTATTTGATGATAAAAACATTTGCATACTAATTTGAATATATATTAACGGAGAATCTTTTTTTCTCAAACGTAACCTCTTGTGCTATAGTAAAAGAATTTAATTCATTTTATGATAATAATAAATCTAGTAAGGTCCATGGATGTCAATCTCGTTCCGTTACAGCTATTTTGACAAAACATTTCGTTCCAATTAAAAAAATAAGACAAAACGACATCGTTTTTATCTCGAGTTAAATTTTGGTCAATTCTAGATTTTTCGGCCAAATTCCAGTCGAACTGCGGTGGAATCATTTCTCTTGTGCCGTTTCAACCAAATAATATTTTTTTTAAATAATAAATAATTTTACAATATCGATCATATCTCTTAATCCGACCATTAGGTTGAGATGAAATTTTACGAGAAGTCTTTTAACATATATATATATATATATATATATATATATTATGTTAAAATTTCAGAGCAATCACAGAATGTATTGACCTTGTGAAATTAATGATGACATTCTCATAATATTATATATGTTCATAATTTTGTTTAGAAAAATCATTGTATTATGTCTTTTTTAGATTAAATTGCACAATTTTAAATAATTTTATTTTTAAATTTAAACTATTTAAAAAAATAATATATATATAAACAATCATCAAGCAATCAAAACAGAATTAATAAGGTTGATAAGGTGGGAAGAAAAAAAGGATTAATTATGGGGGATAATAAAATAAGATGGTATTGGGTGGAGGGACTGACTCTTTCGCTGGCTCCGAGTGTGAGATTCGAGTCGAGATCAATCTCCGACCTGAGAACACACACAACAAGGAATCAGTTAGCTACAGACTTGATTCTCTCTCTCTGAACTCTCTATTTAAATGCAATCTCAGCCCACTGCTTTCTCCCATGAATATGAATTATTTTGTTTTCTGCAGCACCAACTCCACTGCCAGCTTGTGATCTTCTTCTTCTGACTGCCTCTCTCTCTCTTAATTTTCTCTTTCCAGCCCTTCTTCCATAACTAGTAGCAGTGGTAGCCCTGATCTTCACTCCTTTATTTCCCACGAGTAATTCCTTCTTTTTAGGTATTGCAACCCCCTGTGACGTTCTTTCTTGCTGCTATCTTAGCTATATATACCTCTACTTTTTGCAACCCATTAATTGTGCCTAGTCATATATATATATATATATAGACTAGTATTGATTCTTCTATAATTATATATATCTTTACGTTGTTTTGAGCTGATATATATAGCTGCTAACCCTTGTTTTATAAGTTGATATCAATAAGATATGTCTAGCCGGAGGTCGCGATCAAGGCAATCAGGTAGTTCAAGAATCAGTGATGATCAGATCCTTGATCTTGTTTCAAAGTTACAGCAACTTCTTCCTGAGACTCGCAATCGGCGTTCTGAAAAGGTACTGTAGTAGGAGTACTGGCAATCCAAAAGATACAGAAAGAAATTAAACCAAAACAAAGAAAAAGAAAGGGATCGGAAGGGCATGGCTTAATTAGCTGCTACTCTGATAATTGGTAGATTATTGAGGATTGATCGAGTCCACCTTATATATTCATCATTTTCCATTAAGATACACAAGCATGAGTGGGGTTTCTTGCGCATGTGCTTGCTTTAACGTCTTCCTCTAGTTATCCATAAAATAACCACAAACACACATGAACTTTAAGAATACCAGTTCTGATATATATTCAAGTACTGCAATTTCTTGGAGTACTGGGCTACTTACAGATCTTTCTTTTTTTACAGTAGATATACTTACACATGTTTTATAGTAAGGTTAATTTGCTTTTGTTCGACTTGCTTGTAAGAAACATTTTCAATTCAATACTCTCTAAATAATGTTAAGACCTTCTGTATATATTTTCGTGCTTAATTTCGTAGCCTTCAACATAAACTGGATTTTTATTTTTTTTATTCCTCGTAGGTCTCAGCTGCCAAGGCCTTGCAGGAGACATGCAACTACATCAAAAGCTTGCACAGAGAGGTTGATGATCTTAGCGAGCGGCTGTCGGAGCTATTAGAAACAACTGACACTACCCAAGCTGCAATAATTAGGAATTTACTTATGCAATAGGGCTTATGCAGTAGGATCGTTGTGTTTGTTTCCTTCCTCTCTTCCTTTGTTTTTTTTTTCTCTATCTTTTAATTTCTAGATTTTAGCACTAGAATTAATCGGTAATAATGCTTTTTAGAGACTAGAAAATCCTTTTGCAAGGCTATGTCAAGGAGTATAATAATAATAAAAATGAAAAAAAAATATCCTGTTATTATATTTGCAGGCAAGTGAACTTATCATCACCTTCTGCACACCAGCATGCATGATATTTTTTATTAAAACAAATCATTGCCATGGTTTTATCAAAACAACGTATGGCACGTTCTTTCATCAACTGGATCCATTAATTAATGCT
Organism: Salix caprea; assembly: GCA_964035475.1. NCBI lineage: Eukaryota > Viridiplantae > Streptophyta > Magnoliopsida > Malpighiales > Salicaceae > Salix > Salix caprea. The sequence goes on along the minus strand of OZ037753.1, from coordinate 9,032,644 downwards.
TACATGCTGAAGACCATGGGTATATATATATTATTAATACCCTCTTTTCGAAAAATAAATAAATAAAGGGAGAGAGGGACGGTTCTTGGGATCCTTGCATTTGTTGACTTTCAATGAATCAAGTTTAGATCTAGAGTGTGTCACTATAAAAAGGTTTATTTTCAACATTAACACACTCAAGATTGCTGAAGAAATTTAATTTTTTTACTGTCATCTTGCCAGGCCATATATATATATATATATATATATATATATATATATAGGGGTGTGTGTGTAGGTTATTTTGGTTAATCATTCACTATAGTGTTCTGGGTTCTGAGCATTGTTTATCATTGCCTCCCACAGAAGTATATAATATGTAAGGAAAAGAGTATGGGCATAGATTCTATCCATCCTTCTTCTTCTTTTTTCTGTTTTTTTTTCTTACTTTGTTGGAAGAGAGCATGGGTAGTGCTGGCTAATGTACGCAGAAACAAGCTCAAAAAGCTGCAAAGAGATGAGCAACAATAAATATTTAACTTTGTCCTCGGCCATTAATCAAGCTTTTAATTAGTTAGTGCTGGAAAAAATATTGTAGCGACCAAACACCAAACCCTAAACAACTTGATTTCCTTTTTCCACGGTATGAAGATGCAAGCTGGATCAAAATTCAAACCACCGGACGGCATCATCATTTTATAACACTATTACAGTTTCCCTATTTGCACCAGAATAAAAGAATACTGAAGTTCATTAGGGTTATCGCTTATACAGAAATACAATTGTTCTTCTTAGATTAAATCAAACTAGAAAAACTCACTAGTTTTCATAACAAAAATTTCTGTAGTTTTGGTTTTCGTTACCTTGAGAATGATGGGCTAAGAGATTTTCTTTGAAGTTATTGTTTATGAGCCATTGTTCACTTTTTGTTCGTATAACCACTTCTTTAAAATAAACATTTTATATTTCAATCATTAATATCATTATTTTCTTTTAAATTAATAATTATGTCTCTTCCTCTGATTGGTCAACGGACGTATGTAAATCGTTCGCTAGTCTTGTTCTATCGATGAACTTGTGAGTATATGCAACAGTATATTGAACATATCAATGATGGAGTTTCTGTGAGGGGTAGATCTGTTTTAGTAAGGAATGGGTTCGGTAAATCTGTGGGGTTCTGGTTTGGGTTTGTGAAAGGAAAGGGAAAACTACAGTAGATCTTGAAGATCGAGAGCTGATCTTGAAGATTGGGAGCTGATCTTGAAGATTGGGAGCTGATTTTGCAGATATGCTAACAGTAAGTTCTTTGTATCCAAAATCCTCATTTATTCATTGATTGTAATAGCTTTTATAGCCAACCCTTGTAACTGATTCTGGTAGGCATATGGAATACAATTGATAACAAACTAACTGAATTCAAAACAATAATTAACAGAAATCTTAACAGAAATAACCCTTTCAAACCCTCCCTTAAGCTAATTGAGGTATACAATTAGCTTAATTCATCGATGTCACACACCCCTAGTAGTCCACGAAGCTTCTGAAAGGCATCGACTTTCAGTGGCTTCGTCATCACATCTGCCACTTGATCTTCACTTGCACAATGGATTAGGTCAATAGTTCCTGCCTTTGAGAGATTCCTTAGGAAGTGATAACGCACATCAATATGCTTGCTGCGTCCATGCATCACTGGGTTTTTAGATAGCTTGATGGTTGAGCTATTGTCACATTTAATCTGTATGCACTTCTCATCTTCATGTCCCAGCTCCATCAGCACCCTTTTCATCCATATTGCTTGGCATGCACACACAGTAGCTGCCACAAATTCAGCCTCTGTGGTTGACAGTGTGACAATAGGTTGTTTTTTCGAGCCCCATTCAACAGCACCTGAACTCAGTAAAAACACATATCCACTAGTGCTTTTCCCGTCTTCCACATCCCCTGCGTAGTCACTGTTAGTAAAGGCTAGCAGACCTTCATCTCCATCCCTTTTGTAGTGTATGCCGTAGTTCACAGTTCCCCTTAAGTACCGAAGAACCCTTTTTGCAGCTTGTAGGTGTAGCTGTGTTGGCTTAGACATATATCTACTTATGAGGCTTGTAGAGAACATTATGTCAGGCCTTGTTGCTGTGAGGTAGATTAAGCTCCCCACTAATTGCTTGTAATGAGTCTTATCCACTGGAATTCCATCACTGTTCTTACTGACCTTGCTACCTGTGACAATGGGGTTGCTCACTTGATTACTCTCCATCATCCCAAATCATTTAAGAATTTCAAGTGCATACTTTCATTGGCATATAAAGATTCCATCATCCCTCCGCAGCACTTCTATGCCAAGAAAGAATCACATGAGTCCTAGGTCAGTCATATCAAACTCCTTTAGCATAGAGTTCTTGAAATCTGACAGCATAGACTTATCATCACCTGTGAACAGCAAGTCATCCACATATATACTCACAATTATTATTCCCCCAGTACAGCTTCTCCTAGTGAACAAGGTTTGTTCACTTTCACACTTCTGAAAACCTTCCTTAGTGAAGTATGCTTCAATATGGTTAAACCATGCTCTTGGAGCCTGTTTTAACCCGTATAAAGCTTTGTGAAGTTTATACACCATGTGTTCCTTCCCTTTCTGTTCATATCCTCTAGGTTGATCGACATAGACATCCTCACTTAAGTCACCATGGAGAAAGGCTGACTTAACATCTAGCTGTTGAACTTTCCACCCTTTACTTGCTGCTACTGCAAAGATCATTCTGACAGTGTCCAACCTTGTCATAGGAGCAAAAATTTCTATGTAGTCTATCCCATACTCTTGGGAGTAACCTTTTGCTACTAATCGGGCTTTGTGTTTGTCAATTTCCCCCTGTTCATTATACTTTGTTTTGTATAACCATTTGACACCTATTTTCTTTGCTCCTGCAGGTAATTCAATCAAGCTCCATGTTCTGTTCTTCTCAATAGAGGCAATCTCATTGTCCATGGCTTGTCTCCACTTTTCACTCTTCACAGCTTCATCAAACTTTGCTGGATCCTCTGCAGACAGCACTATGTAAGCCTCATCTTCACTCAAACCTTCACCATTCACATAGTCCATCATCCAAGTTGGAGTGCGACTCACCCTTCTGTTATTTGCACCCACATTCCCATGCTCATCACCATTTTCTGTGTACCCTTCAGCCACATCTTCTTCTTCAGCATCAACATTGCTTGTCTGTGTAATTGCATTAACATTGATCACTTCATTTTCTGTGTTTTCATTATTGCCACCAGCATTGCTTGTTTCCCCTTTTTCTCTATTAATGTTTATGCCTCCATTTCTGCCATCAGTCACTTCATTCTCACTGTTCTCATCTTTGCCATTAGCATCAGCAGTACCATCAGCATCAGCAGTACTTGTCTCCTCTCTTTCACCTTCATTTCCATCATGTTCCTCATTGTCTCCCCACTCTAATTCCACAGTTGTCTCCCCCTGTGAACTCTCACCCCACTCCCACCCCTTGTCTTCTTCAAAAACTACATCTCTACTTATCACAATTCTCTTTGCCATAGGGTCATATAGTCTATAACCCTTTGTCTCTTCACTTATCCCCAGCAGGACACAAACAGTGCTCCTGTTATCAAGCTTCCCCCTTCTAGCACATGGAATGTGTACATGTGCTAGGCATCCAAAGATACGAAAGTGTTCCACAGTAGGTTTTATTCCACTCCACGCCTCTTGTGGTGTGATATTCAGCACTGCTGAAGTTGGGCATCTGTTTAACACATAGCATGTCCATGTGACTGCTTCTGCCCAGAAAATCCTGGGGATCTTCTTATCTGCTAGCATGCATCGAACCATATTCATCATGGTTCGATTCTTCCTTTCTGCCACCCCATTCTGTTGGGGTGTGTAAGCTGCTGTTAATTGCCTTCTGATTCCATGTTGTCTGCAAAATTCATTGAATTCACCCGAAGTGAACTCCCCACCTCTGTCTGTCCTCAAACATTTGACTCCCAAGGCTTTCTCCTTTTCCACCAACTTCTGAAATGTTTTGAAGCACTGCAGTGCTTCACTCTTCTCCTTCAGCAGATACACCCAAGATTTACGACTGTAATCATCTATAAGACACAGCACATACCTCTTACCACCACTGAAAATTGGTGAAATAGGTCCACAAATATCTGCATGTATCTGCTCTCCACAGGGCTGCCTTTGGTATTGCTGTTCTGTGTTGTTTCCCTAACATGCAGTCAGTACATGTTTTGTATGTGATATCAAACTGTGGGAGTCCATGCACCATCCCTTTGGACATCAGTGTATGCAGCCCCTTATGGCTCAAATGCCCAATCTTCTATGCCATAGATATATGAGATCTTGTGAGTTAGCATGCAAGCACCTTTGATCTATGCAGTTTTCTTGATGTTGGACTTGCAGTATGAACATTCTATTCACACTCATTGTTGCCTGAATGATCAGACCTCTCTCGGGGTGGAAGATTTTGCAAGTCCCTCCTTGTATTAATATTGCTAAGCCATTTTCTTGCAATTGCCCTAGACTTAGCATATTATTACTAAGTTCTGGAACATAGTAGACATCCTTAATCACATATCGTATGCCATTCAATGCAAGCTTAACAATTCCCTTGCCCATCACACTCATTCTATTGTTATTCCCCAACTTAACAGAATGATTAAACTTCCCATCTAGATAGGTAAACATACCTTGATCACCACACATGTGGTTTGAGCACCCAGAGTCCAGGAACCAAGCATCAATTTGAGTCCCTTTCTGCATGTCAATGCGTGTCATCAACAGCATTTCATCATGTACTTCCAGTTCTGTATAGTGTGCCTCTCTGCTTGCATCAGGACACTCATACTGGAAGTGTCCAAGCTTGTGGCACTTGAAGCACTCTACTGTGGCTTTGTTGAATGATTGTGATGTTCTCCCACGGCTTTTTCCTCTGAAGATACTCCTTCCCCTACCTCTTCTTTCAAATCTCTCATCATACACTCTCAGTGCTTGATCTTCTCCTCTAACCTTTCTGAATTTTTGTTCATGTACAATTAGGGAACTCTGCAGCTCGTCCACAATGAGAGTATTAACATCATTTGATTCTTCAATTGAACATACAATGTAATTAAAGTTTTCAGTGAGTGTTCGCAAGATCTTCTCAACAATCTTTGCATCTGGCATGTCTTCTCCCAGATTCCTCATGTCATTTGCTATCAATAAAACTCTAGCAAAGTAGTCAGCCACTGATTCTCCTGTCTTCATTTCCAGAACTTCAAAGTTCCTTCGAAGCGTTTGAAGTTGAGCTCTCTGCACCCTTGCATTCCCTTGATACTTAACCTTCATTGAATCCCATAACTACTTGGCAGTCTCCTTATGTGCAATCATTTTTAGAATAGTCTTGTCAATTGCTTGAAACAAGTAATTCTTGATCTTCAGGTTTTTCAATTTTGTCTCCTCCAGAGTCTTCTTTTCCACTGCTGACAGATTTTCTCCTGGTGCAGGTAGTGTGTAACCTGTTTCAACCACACTCCAGTACTCCTTTGATCTCAGGAAGTTGATCATGAGCATGCTCCAGTGTTCATAGTCTCCATCAAACTTTGGAATGCATGGTTGTGCAAAGTGACTTGATTCTGCCATGTTATCTCCTGCCAAGCTCTGATACCAATTTGTGAGGGGTAGATTTGTTTTAGTAAGGAATGGGTTCGGTAAATCTGTGGGGTTCTAGTTTGGGTTTGTGAAAGGAAAGGGAAAACTACAGTAGATCTTGAAGATCGAGAGCTGATCTTGAAGATTGGGAGCTGATTTTGCAGATATGCTAACAGTAAGTTCTTTGTATCCAAAATCCTCATTTATTCATTGATTGTAATAGCTTTTATAGCCAACCCTTGTAACTGATTCTGGTAGGCATACGGAATACAATTGATAACAGACTAACTGAATTCAAAACAATAATTAACAGAAATCTTAACAGAAATAACCCTTTCAGTTTCCGTCGGTGATGTTATTCGTAACATTTTGTCGATGATTCTGTGTCACTAGTAGTGGCATTTGCAACAATTATTTTTCAACTCTCTCGACAATATTGATGGATATTTATATCTTGAATTCCGTCACTAATATCTTACAAATATTCTTTAGGGCCAAAGAGGAGGCATCACATAGATCACGCCAATACGACTGTATTTGCATAAGCATTTGGCGCAGTTTGGCCATCTTAGCATGAAGTATGACTATCTCATCACATATTTTCTCGGTTAAAACCTTCTGGAACTCTAGAGTTAGCCAGAACAAAATGAATGGGGATGATGTTTAAATGGTTAAAACACCATGGGTCGTCCATAGATTATTGATTATTGTTTTTAATTTTTAGAGTTCTCTTTACACATGTGTCTCAACAAAAAAAAATCTATTGATAATGGATCACATCCAAGAGTTGTAGCCTACAAGAAAAAAAAATCAGATTAGTAAGAAACTTAAAAGAAAAATTGATGCAAAAAAATTTATCATCTACATCAGATGTGAAAAAAACAATACGGAATTGTCGGTGTGCGTGGTAACAAAACCTAGAAAACATTGGTTCTGGTTATATGCACTGGAATGTGAGCATCGTGTGAAATGCTCAAACTTCACGTGTTCAATGTAATCCGCCCATATAGTCTCTAAGATGTATGACGACCTGAATTCCCTTTAGACTACTATGTCATTCCAGTTTTGAAGCTTTCTTACTCACATATATTTCTTAGCTTTTTTGTGCCTCAAACCATAAATCACGTAACCTGCATAAGCATAAATTATTTTTTAGTAAATTAAAAATAAAATTGTGGTATTTTAAAAAGAAAGAGAAAATTACGAAGGTAACCGAAATTACCTAGTTGCAAAGTGATTCTCTTATACCTTTCTTGCAACATCATCACCAACATCCCCCTAATCATATTTTCCCTTGTAGTAAAAGTTTTAAACATGAAAATTTCAATAATCTCAATAAACTAAAAAAATTAACATAATAAAAAAAATATTTAAGTTCATACTAACCTTAAACCTTTAAAACCAAGAATTGACCCGTAATCTCCATTAGGGATTTAAAGGTTGCTGTTATTGTTCTCGCGGCCTTAATAATTGTAAACCTAAAATTTCATTCATTAAATGAAATTATCTTTTAAAAAATTATTATACAAATTTAATTATGATAAAAACCTACATTTAAAGGCCATTCTTCCATTGAATTCAGTATTTGCGGGTAATTGGATCCCACTGTGAAAGGACACCCCCTTGATTGTGCAACATTGCACTCGATGACCACACATCGCAAGTCAATGCATGTGCCTCAGATGTCTCTATGAGGTTTTTCATCTATGATTAGACATTTATTTGTTCCACCCTAATTAAAATTTATAACCATATTTCTATAAGTATTATTATTTACATCTACAACTCCATTTTCGTTATTGAATCTAGAAGTTGACCTAACCATCCTTTCTAATATGGTCTCGTGATGAACAAATTCTTCTTCGTGTGCATACCAGCACAAATATTCGTTAATGAAGCTTTTTGTAAAAGATGCATCATGACAACATCTGGATAGATTAACAATTGATTTTTTTCACCTTCTACATGGACATCTGCTATTGCATCCACCAATAGTTTTTTAATTAGATATTGCATTGTTAATAAAACTCTGAACCCCATTGTAACCCCATCCTACACAACCCTTAGAGTGATTCTCGATACATCCATGATTGATCCTCCATTACTTATATCAAAATTATATATTATAATCATGTATTAATTAAATACATTAAATAAATGAATAAAATTCTATAAAATTAAAAACAAACCTTAACATGTACAAATAAAAAATTCATACAACAAATTTCTTTGAGAAAAAAACTAGAAAACAAGTAAACATAATAAATAAACACACACACACTTCAATAATATGCAAAACAATTATCATAATAAATTTACATTAAAAAAATAATAGATTTTCTTACTTAAATTAAGAATTCTAAAAATAAATTGAATCAGAACTTGAATTCCTACAACTGCCAGATTTGTTGTGAGAGGTTAAACTGTGTTGAAATTGGAGGAGGAGGTTATTATGATTGCAAAAAAAAATTTAGAAGATTCTTTCATGTGCATACCTACACATAATTATTGACATCTAGTTATTCTTCTTCATGTGCATACCAAGACAAGTATTCTTTCATTAACCCTTTATGTAGAAGATGCATTGTGACAATATATAGATCAATAATCTTTTTATTTTAGACTTTTTATATGGATATATAATGCCACATTCACTAATATTTCTTGGTTTAGATATTGCGTAGGTAATAAAATCCTAAATCACATTGCAACCCCATCCTACACAACCCGTAGGGTGATTCTTGATACATTCATGAACAATGCTCCATTCTTATATTAAACTTAAATACAACAATAATCTATTAATTAAATACAATATATTAACTACATAAATACAATTTTAACAAATTTAAAACAAACCCTAACATGTACAAATTAAAAATTCTTACAACAAATTTTAATGAGAAAAAACTTTAAAACAAGTAAACACCAAAATAAAATAAATATACTTCAAAAATATGCAAAACAATTAACATATTGAAATTAAATTAAAAAGATTCTGTATATTTTCTTGTCCTAAAAAAAAATTGAATCAGAATATAGATGCCCAAAAACTAAGTGTTGTGGCTATCAAATTTATTATGAGAGGTTGACCTGTGTTGAAATTAGAGGGAGAGGGTGATTGTTAGTTGCATGAATAAATGGAGAAGGAAAAACGAGAAAGAAATGTGGGGGAGAGGAGGGCTGAATGGTCAGATTATAAGTTAAAAAATTACCAACGAATTTACTGATAGAATAGATATGTCTGTAAACTTATCGATAATTCTATCGGTAACAATATCATGTCATCGTAATTTTTTTAATCACACTATGATTCCCTCGCTACATTTATTACCGACAATTATCAAAGTAGAATTTATGTCAATAATAGTTTTTATAAAAATTAGATGTCATTTGATTTATATATTTTTTATTATTTTTCCCCATTTTAATACTATCAGTGTTTACTGACGGATAAGGAAATAGAAAAAAAAAACCATAAGTACAGTTCACAAAAAATACCAGCAATAAAATTCTATTTATATTTCCATATATATTCACTGATTTTGATTTTCTAATAATGTTAATATATGAATACATCGATTAATGTAAAAAAAAAACAAAAACCCTCAGTTTTTTCAAGATCATATTTCAAACTTCTATATCAACCATTTTCCTTGCATACCATACGAGACTTATCTTCATCATCATTAGAAATAGAAAATGTTGACCAATCAGAGATAAAAGGTTCAAAAGATATTAACTTAGGTTATTTTCACACTTAGCCTCTAAGAGCTCGCATTATTAATAAAGACGCATGACTAGTCTTTCATTTTTTATTTCATTGGTCAATGAGAACACATGTAATAATTGAATTGCGTGAAAATCAAGAGAAATAAATTAAAAAAAAGGGAACAAGAAATTACAATATTTTTTAGAGATAAAAATTACAGCCATACTAAAATTCTACCCACATTTAATGCAACGCTTAGCTACCCTTAAAATTGCATCAGAGGAAAAAGACTCCACAATCTATAATGAGTAAAAAATTTTGAAAAATCGATTAAATCAAGAAAACTAAAAAAAAATAATTGAGAAAACCAAATTGAGAAAAAAATCAATTAAATTGATTAGAATTTTTTTAAAATTTCTGGTTTGGTCTGGTTTTTAGTTTTTTTAGTAAAAAATCGGTAAATCAAAACCGAACCAAGCCAGTTCAAATTAAAAAAAATATGCTATTATTTTATTTTTCTGGTTTAGTTCAAATTTTCTGGTTTGCTTCCATTTTGATTAAATGGAAGAAGAGAAAACATGATTAAAGTAAAAAAAAAAACCTTAAAAAACAAAAAAAAAATAGTTTAAAGACCGAAACCGGCCAGTTTAAACTAGGTTTGGTTTAATTTCAGTTTTTATTTTATTGTTTTTTTCGATAAAAACCAAACTAAACTGCATAAGAAATAATCACCCACCCACGAGTAATCTTTCAGGCTACAGCCTCCGCTGGTTCACTGGATTCTTTAATGTTTGTTGTAGATGAAAAGCAAACATGAAATGACCAAGTGATTCCTCTATCATGGCCTAACTTGCCCAATAACGATCCATTAATTATTTTTGTGTTGACAACTTTTATTTTATTTTATTTGAGTTTATATTTTTCTGGCTTATAAAAAAAAACAAATTCTAGACCAATAGCGTATCCAAGCTCACGAATAAAAGTCTTGTTAGTTTCTTCAATAACTGATTGTTTCTTGGGCAGTTGTTTTTACTCAAAAACATCGAATTTAAAGACAAAAATATAATAATAGAGGGAATTAAATATGGTAAATACTAGAATTAACATTCTATATTAATTTTGGCTTTAAATTCTATTACAAAAATAGGGTTTAATAAAGAGTTTTCTATACGTTGACACAAATTTCATAGCTATTTCTTACCTATGTTTTTTTGGTGTTTTCTCATTTGGTTTTAAATCTATTTTAAGACTTTCTTTTTCTCTCTTAATCTAGAGTTTAAGTTGAATCTTAGTGAAAAGATATTTGAGCTCATTTCTTTGTATTTGTCAATCTTAGTAAAAAGATATTTGAATAATATGGTGTTGTTAGAATTTGAAAAATCTTATTGAAAAAATAATATTTGCACCAATTGAGGAGCAATAAATTTTTATGGATAAATTATTGATCTTTGTCAATAATAATTTTGAGCTCGATGAAACTTTAAATTCTTATTGCAAGACTGTTTTGATATAATTTCTGAATAAAAAATATTTTCAAAAATAACCTCAACTATACTTTCAAACAATCATTTAGTATGCATGCTAAAACCCTTATATGATTTTAGTTCTTATTGCAAGATTGTCTTGATATTTGATATTTTGCATGCTCTTGGATTAGACATGGAAAACTAATTCAATTAGTATGCTCTTTTAATGATAAAATAAATTATCATTTAATTTTTAGACCATAATCTTAAGGTTTTATTCATGACTAGTATTTGTTTACTTTATATATCTTGTTTTATTTCTTCTAGCTTAATTTTAGAAGGTTACCAGATACCTTTATTATAAAGCTAATAGTTTAAACTTCCAAACTTCTTATATTCATGAAATTTGTATGAATTTATGCATGTCATATATATATATATATATATATATATATATATATATATATATATATATATATATATATTTGAACTAAACTTTTAAAAAATTAGTTTGTTTAGTTTATACTTGTTTATTTAAAAAAACTTATTTGTACATTCATGAATTTTATTTAATTTTTTATACAAAATTATAATCATATGATGTATGCCAAGAGATATTGAAAGAATATATTTTTCCTAGTTGGATACATTTATTGTTTAGGCTTTTATAGTTGTAATAAGATTTTATCAAACTTTGATTTGTTATAGTTTTGTGTTTGTTCTTTATACTAGTACTTGTGTTCTTAATTGTTTTATGGAACTTATCACGACTTCAAATCAAGAAATAGTTGCTACAACTAAATGTTGCTTCAACAAGTATCATATCATTTGAGAAGTTTCCACTATCACATAGTTTGGTGCATGGTGAGAAACTTGAAAGGTTTAAAAACTTTGAAATTAGCAAAGTTCTTGACTGAATAAGCATCAAAGTTTAATCTCACCATTATGGCAACTATGTTTGCTTTAACTCATAGTGATTTTGTTTGCAAGAACTACATGTTAAATGTTTTAGACAATATATTATATGGTGTGTAAGTTCAATAAAAAATATAAATATATTATAAGAAGCTTTGAAACAAAAAAGCATAAGATATGAAGAAGTTCCAACTCATATCATGCTAGACAAGTTCTTAGATTTCAAAATGGTCGACTCAAGAACTAAAGTCAGCTAAGTTAAAGATTTCCAACTCATCTTATATAATATTCATGTTAAAGACACATCTTTACGTAAATTATCATAAAAATAGCCGTAAATTATATCGAAAACCACTAATTTCAAAATTCTTATAAGATTTTCTATTTGTTCTTATGATTTCTTATCTTGGTGTCTCCTAAACCTCTATAGATCCTCCACAAGATGAATAGACCAATAGCAACTAGTTTCAAATAAGCCTTCATTAGTTCAAGGCATTAACAAGATAGAAATGAAGAAAATTATCATAAAATGCATAAGGTTTCCATTTCCATATCATCAGAGAGCTGAATATGGACGGCCATGATGAAAAACAAAATGCTCATGGCTCCATTCACTTCCACGCCACAAATCCTCCTCGTGTTATTATTTTATGTCCCTTGAGACTTGAATGTTGATGATTGTAGCCCGCGAGTTACAAGAATTTGGTGTTTGGAATTTTGAAGAATATAAATATTAATTTATTCTTTTTTTATTTGTCTTGTCGTATAAAAACACAACAGGAATTGTTAAATTATTAAAAATAAACGTGCTCTCATGGGACATGTGTATTGCCTTCACATGGCCATCACAAGCGCTATAAGCATATTTATAAGGTAAGCTTTTACATTGAAAATTCAAAATTAGCACTAAAAATAAATATATTCTCGGAGGACACACTAGCCGTACATCCAGGTCATGTTGCCATAAGATTTTAAAATAGTTTTTAATGAAAAAGAAACAAACAAACACCATGTTATGGATACATTTTCATGTATATATATTGTTTTTAATTTAGAAATGAGTACATGTTTCCTATATTTTATAAAATAAAATAAAAAATATATAAACTAATAAATCAAAAGTTTAAATACAGGCTCCTTTTATTGCTGAAATTATCAAGATTTTCAAACTAATTTAATGGGGACTTTCATCCCTATTTATAATATAAATTTTTTAAATATTCTCTTCCCAAATTTATAAACATTCTCTATATTTAGAACTAGTTTATCAATTTTCAGGTTAGGGGTTTACATTGTATCTTTTATATTTTCCGGGTAATTTTTGCAAGTTCAAACACATTTTAATACCATGTTTAAAATGACTACATTGAATTTAATTATGTTATATTCCAAAACATTGCTTTCCTCTTTTTATCTCTTCCATGTGGTTTTTATCTACTTTTCTTCGTTATTTAAATCTCTATCATTTTTCATTTTAATTTTTAAATTAACACATGAATATTGTATTTCAGATTCTCAAAATTTAAAATCATATTTTTAATTAAAATATTCAATTTAATATCTTAACATTTTATTTATTTCACTATCCTCATGAGCATTTTCTTTCAAACTCTTGAGACTATCTTCATCCCTATAATTTAAATATTCACTTTAGACATTTAACATTTTATTTTTCTTATTAATTTTATCTAGAGGCTTACAAAATATAAGATTTGAAAGAGATTTAGTTAGGGTTTTCAATCTTACCCTTAATTATATCAAATTCTTAATGTAATAGATTTTTCACTCTAAAATCTTTCAACTTTCGAAAAATTATTATTCTTACTATTAATTATTTTTACTTTAATTATTATTACTATTAATTGAATAAGAATAGGATTTATAGAGGAAAATGTAGGTCCCACCCATATATATACCACATGGATTTGTGTCCCAGTAACTATCCCCGTCGAAAAAGTATTATATTATTATTATATTTTATTTTTATGTACTATTATTTTTAACTCTATAAAAGCCTACAACATTAAAATCAACGTTACCATTCAACATATTTTGTTACTCTCTCGGCTGTCAGCGAATATAACCCGAAAAACAAGAGAGAGAGAGAGAGGGAGAGGGGTGGTGGTGGGGGTTCTGACGGAGGAAAATAGCAATTGGATTTTGATTCTCAAATAGCATTGAATTGCAGCGAAAGCTCAAAACATTGTTGCCCAATTTGTGTGAGTGTCTTTCTTCATCGCTTTGTAATGTTTGCTGCAAACATTTATGGTAGCAAACCTTGCTAATATTGTTTTTCGTTTTCTAAATCATTTCTTATATGGATAGTATTTTGTTGTAGATTGGCATGGATTAGTCTTCTCAGCAGATCTTTATTTTTTCTTTTTTTTTAAAAATGAAATTTATAAAGGAATTGGATCGTAGTCGGATGTGTGTGCTTACTTCTTGAATTACTGTGTTTTTTTTTTTAGCTCAGATATCAGATTGGTTTCTTGCCATTTATCATGTACAGCTGCTTTTACTGTCTTATTTATTTCTGTAACTTAAAGCTTTTTTTGGTTGGTGAAATGCAAATTTTTCATTAGATTGTTTTGTCATACCTGAATTTTGTGTTTGTAGATTAAAAAAAAATGTTACTATGACATGCATCATTCTGTGTCTGTTGGTTTTGCATAGTTTAGTTCATTTCAGAAATCTGCAAAGGTCTGGGTTTTTGCTTCCAATTCCCATTTGTTTTTTCGTTAGTCTGTACATTTTTTGGTTGCATGCGTTGTTTTTCAATAGATTTCATGACTAATTGATTGACTGTTTTTGCAATTTATTATTACAAGGGAGGCTGCTGGCAAGTTTTTGGTTCTTTTATTCTTTTAACCCCCGCAATATGTTGGAAGCCTCATTTTATCCTGTCGCAAGAGAATTACCAGCATCATGTGAGCAAGAGAAAAAGTGGATTTATAATGCTTGCTGTGCTGTTGAGCTCCCAAACAAGCGGCCACTAGAAGGTGGGGAAGATGTTGCCTCAAGAAAGGCAGCAAAGCTGCTGGAGGGCCATGAGACACAGGAAAAGATGGAGGCTCTGCATGCTCATTCCATTGTGCACACTGATCAACAAGATAATCAGTATCAACATGTTCTTTCAATTGCACAAACTAATCAGCTAGAAAACCACCATCAAGTGGAGAATCAATCAGATTCGTGTTCCCTCATTAACCAACTTGGTCGGGACTTATCAATAAGCTGTCTCCTCCACTGCTCAAGGTCTGATTATGGAGTCATTGCTTCACTCAGTAAAAGCTTTCAATCTCTGGTTCGGAGTGGTCAGCTGTATAAGCTGAGGCGGGAAGCTGGAATTGTTGAGCGATGGGTATATTTCTCTTGCAATCTCCTAGAATGGGAGGCCTATGATCCTATTCGTTGTCGGTGGTTGCATTTGCCAAGAATGACATCAAATGAATGTTTCATGTGGTCGGACAAAGAATCACTTGCTGTTGGTACGGATCTTTTAGTTTTTGGAATGGAAATAATGGCCCATGTTATTTATAGATATAGCATTCTAACTAACACATGGACATCTGGCATGAAGATGAACACACCCAGGTGCTTGTTTGGATCTGCCAGTCTGGGGGAAATTGCAATACTTGCTGGTGGCTGTGATCCACGTGGCAATATTTTGAACTCAGCAGAGCTTTACAATTCCGAAACTGGAACGTGGGTTGCCATTCCAAACATGAATAAAGCTAGGAAAATGTGTTCCGGAGTATTTATGGACGGAAAGTTTTATGTTATTGGTGGAATTGGAACCGGAAATTCAAAGATGCTGACATGTGGGGAGGCATATGATTTGAAAACAAGAATGTGGCATGAGGTACCTGATATGCTCCCTGCTCGAAATGGAGGGGCTGGGATGACAGAAACACCTGCTGCAGCTGAGGCACCTCCTTTAGTTGCAGTTGTGAATAATGAACTCTATGCAGCTGTTTATGCACAAAACGAGGTGAGGAAATATGACAAACAAAACAACTTGTGGATTACACTTGGGAGGTTACCTGAACAAGTAGTTTCGATGAATGGTTGGGGGCTGGCATTTAGGGCTTGTGGAGATCGACTTATTGTTGTAGGTGGACCTAGGGATCTAGGTGGAGGGATGATTGAGCTGAACTCATGGGCTCCGAGTGAAGGTCCTCCACAGTGGGACCTGCTTGCAAGGAAGCCTTCAGGCAGCTTCGTCTACAATTGTGCTGTGATGGGATGCTGACTTGCACATCTATATCACCATCAATGATTAATATAGAAGTGCAAATTGTGCTGAGATGAGATGGGATGCTGATGTGCACATCTGTCACCAACCACCAATTGGTCAGTTGGATCATGGCTTTGCTGAGGAGATGGGAATATGGACAGCTGGTAATTTCTGCCTTCCTTTTTGGGATAAACTCGGGTTTTAATTTAGATCCATAGATATAATTTTAGGAGATGCTGATAAACTCGGGTTTTAATTTGTTTCATGGCTTTGTGTTGTTTTCTTCCTTCATAGTCTGATTGTCATTTGTCTGTTTGGTTACCATAAGAGCTTTGCAAAGATGGGAAAATCTACAGCTTACACAGATGAATAAATTACAGTTTTAGTTTGCTGTAATGTGTCATGTTGTTAAAATACTCGATTCCTCACTTTCATCATTGGATAAGATAATGATAACTTTCTTGTCCTGGACAGGGGTGATGTTGAATAATACCTTTCCTGTTCCAGCCAAGAGCTTGTTTTTTGGTGTGTTTATTTCTCAAGTACAAAGTTCCAAATGAACTTTAATATATACACAAATGCATACATCAATATCTCTGAGCATCAGCCTCTGTATATAGTCACTGTTTTATTGCCCCTGTTCAGTGCGTTTATAGTTGACTGAACAGGTGCTACTCCTGCCTATCTGATTAAGTTGATGACATTTACTGAAATTTCAGTTTCCTTACCTTCTATTTTTGCTAAATGTTATGAAGTCAAGCCCCCTTTTACCACCGTTTGATTATGCCGTTGGATTGGACGAAAGTTAGGGTTTTAAATAGTTCTGTAGAAGCCATTGAGCTATAGCGCGACTGACACTAGTGTCCTTGCTCTCTGAAGAGTTTTGAGTTTGAAATTCTGTAGATGATTAACATGATAAAAAGCTACCAACTGATTTAAGCTTCATAATTTTCCCTGATTATTTTGGAGGCGAAGCCTCTATCGAGGAATGGATTATTGAATAATCCCTCTGATTACTTATAATCTATGGAGTTGCTACGCTAGAGAAATGTCAAGTGACCAGATAGCAGGAATTCATGTTGTTATTAACTACAGATTGTAATAAAAAGTGACAGCTGAGGACTTGACCGTTACCATAGTTTGCATGAGACAAGGGCTATAAGATTCCTGGAAGATCACGAATCTAGAACAAAAGGGTTGAAGTGGATAGTCAAAGCCAGGAACAAGAACTATAAATTTGAAACCTTCATGTTAACTTTTATGTAAAATAACGCAGTCAAACTTCAGAAACTCTAACGCAGTAAAAAAAGAAGGGATCTTTTGTGGTGTCAATGACTGTTCTGATGCTTTATTTTGTGGTTGCATTCGAGGAAATCCTACTCTTTTTTAGATATTCTTTGTGATTCTAAGTTAAACGAGTAAAATTATTATTGAAGGGATCTTTTGTGGTGTCAATGACTGTTCTGATGCTTTATTTTGTGGTTGCATTCGAGGAAATCCTACTCTTTTTTAGATATTCTTTGTGATTCCAAGTTAAATGAGTAAAATTATAATTGAAGGGATCTTTTGTGGTGTCAATGACTGTTCTGATGCTTTATTTTGTGGTTGCATTCGAGGAAATACTACTCTTTTTTGGATATTCTTTGTGATTATAAGTTAAACGAGTAAAATTCTAATTGAAGGGATCTTTTGTGGTGTCAATGACTGTTCTGATGCTTTTTTTTGTGGTTGCATTCGAGGAAATCCTACTCTTTTTTAGATATTTTTTGTGATTCTAAATTAAACGAGTAAAATTTTAATTGTTCTAGACTTTATATGTTTTAACTCGGACTCGAGACTTACAAAGTAAATCTTTGTTGACAAACCTCTTGGGGATATTGTTACAATACATTGTCAAGTGTAGTGGATTTGTGACATCAGTTACTTGACTTGTGTGTATATGGTAGGGATGGATTTTAGTGCACAGTAAGATTACAAAACGCCAAAAAGGATTTCATCGTTGCTGAGGCTTCTCGTATATATCCACAAATTTATTGCTATTTTATTTTTTATTTTTTTTCTAAGAAGGCTTGTAAGAGTAATTTTGCTTACGAGTTCACACCAATTTATTTAGAAACAAAAAAACAACATTTTTTTTACAGTCAATATTCTTCTACAACCATAGAATACTACATGTATTTTCATCCTAGCTCAACGTCACTACCAATTATCTCACATCATTTGCTCATTTCAAGTAATTATGCAATCAACCACAAGTGTAGTATCCATTTTGATCCGTTAATTGTTCTTTTAATTTTTATTATGTCCTTATCACCTATGATTTAGATATCACCAAAAAAAAATAGATTTAAAACATGATAATTGGATCCATTGAAATAAAAGTGTCATTGGTAAAAAATGTGGAGATCTCCCTAACATGTCGAAGTGTCATTAGTAAGAAATGTGGTAACAATGTTTTCGGTCTCCCTAACATGTCGAAGTGTCATTAGTAAGAAATGTGGTAACAATGTTTTCGGTCTCCCTAACATGTGGTGTTGGAAAAAAAGATTGTGAATAGTTATAAAATTATGATTATTATTTCTAGAAGTCATTATCTAGTATTGAGGGTCTCCCTAAAGGAACGTGTTATGCAAGGAGAAGACGTATCACCCTAGTATACTCTACCTTAGATAAGTTGCATTGTTGTTTTATTATTTTTACAAGTTAAGTTTCTATCCATTGGTCTTTTCTAAGGTTCAAGGTGAGTCTCTTTCGTGAGGAAGTCTCTACCTTACTAGCTCAAATCCTAATCATTTTAAACTCTTGATTTTTAGCACTACTTTTTTTTTTTGTTTTTTTTTTAATCTTCAATACCTTAAGATATATTCTATGATGTAGGTTTACTCTCCTAAATATTAAAATCTACAATTAAATCCTAATCAACATGGACAAAAATAATAGATGAATTATTTTTGATATTTTGTTCAAACTTTAAGGGATAATTATAAATTAGTCACGATATTCACTTTCACATTTGAAAACATGAGATAGATGCAAAAAAAAATTATATATAGAAAATATGATTGAAATTGTTTTAGGATTTGTCCGTATAAAAGAAAATGATTTTTCTATTTTGTTTTTTATATAAGAAATTCTTTTATTTTGTTTTGGAAATTTTAGAGAAAATCAGATATCTTATACTGGGTTCGTATCATATAGTGTAAGCCGATGCACCAATATTAAACAAATTGGTACAAAAATATCTTATAAAATATAAAATACTTTAGAATAAACTTTTGATTTTTTTGAATTTAATAGAAAATTGAGTATTTTTAATATCAGGATTATAACTTATAGAGCAAATTCAAGGCCAGATATTATACAAAATTATTGGGATAATATTTTAAAAAATAAAAAAAATATTTTTATGTTTTTTTTGGAATTGTTTTTTTGTTTTTTATTATTATATGATGCAACCATATTATTTAATAGTTTTATCCATATTTACCTAGTGTTTTGTCTATGTTTTATATATAAAATATCTTTGTATTTTTGTTTTAAAGATATTTTTGGATGAAAAAATAAATAAAAATATAAATTAAAGAAAATTAACAGATTTAATATCAATCAATGTTTTACACAAATATTAAGCTATAGAGGTAAAAATCTTCTTATACCTATTTTATTTAGACACATGGAGTTCGTAATAATTGTAATCTTGTTGCTAAGGAAAACCATGTAATTGATTGATCAAACTACAGAGTCCTTATTTTTTAAGTAACAAATAATTTAGTTTTTTTTTTCTAAAATAATATTTAATTAATTCTTAGATTTTGATATCTATTAATAATTTTGTCCTTTTTTTTTTCCATCATTGGAAGCTGATCTGGTATCAATTTGATGAAAAATTATGTTCCTAATTGATGATCAAATATGGTAAGGAATCAATCTTCATTATTGAAAGTAGAGGGATTAAACTAGAGTTTCAAAATTCAACAATTAAATAATAATTCACTCTATAATATTCATCAATTTTTAATAATGACAGATGATTTGATAAGAAAAAAAAAAGTTACCAAAATTATGAATTTAATTTCTTTCCATGAAAATTATATTTTAAATATTCAAATTATAATGTATTATTAACTAAATTCAAATTATATTTGAAATTAAATGTGATTTGGAATAAAATGGTTTTAAGATAATAATCTACTGTGTAATTTCCGTTGGATGGAATGAAATAGAACCACTCGTAGGAGAGGCAAAGCAAACATAACTAACGTAACCGGAGGAGGAGGAGGAGGGGAGGGATGTCCCTAAACTACCCTCGCTCAACCATCAAATTTACTCACACCTTCTTCTTCCCTTCCCGATCCAATGGACGCCTCAATCCAATTAACTCTGCCACCAGTATCGGCTCTCTCCTCCCCAGCTCTTTCGTTTCTCAACAGTGAACAAGATCTCAGCCGTGCACGAAGCTTTATCGACGAGCTTCAATCTCAGTGTTTCGATTTAGACCAAACCCTAATCGGCCTCAATTCCAGACTTCACTCCACTCTCCTCTCTTACGCTTCGTTCTCCGACCGGATTCATCTCCTTTTCGATGACGCCACTTCCAAGTTGACCGATCTACGCTCCATCACTTGCCCCCCACCGCTTTCTTCTTCTCTATCACCATCAGGTTTACATGTAGTTTCAATCCTTTGGTGTTGTTGTCTATTTTTTTTCTTCTGTATTTATGGTATTTTTTTGTTGAAAATTGTTGAATGTATAGATGGACAAGGAAGGAAGGAGGAGATATTGGGTGAGGAACTACCAGTGCTGGCCAAGGAGGTGGCTCGAGTCGAAACGGTTCGGGCCTACGCGGGTCAGTTTTGTTTTTATTACTGAAATAAACGAGTAAATGTTGCTGTTAAGTACTCCAAAATTTTGTTGCTTGATTGATTTGTACTTGTGGTTCACACCCGATTGAAGTATTTTGTGTATGTTTCTCAAAATGGAGGGTTTATGTTCTGCTGTTTCCTGATGATCCCCTGAATAGGCTTGATATATTTTTGTTGCATAATTGGAGGATGGGTTGTTTTCTGTGGCAACTCTCTACACTGCACGCTTTCTAGTTTACCTAACATGAGAATGGATTTTGTTTGATACTCACAGTTTCCCATACATGGTTCTGTGAATTTAAAGGTGAATTGGTCCTATTATCCTCAAATGGTCAATCCTCTTCACTTTTGCTTATGTTGATGGCAGCATCAAAATCAGTTAGTACTTCTTGTTTCCTTGTTAGTTTTGTTTCCCTGTTTCTCTTTTAACATTATGGCATGGTGGGGTTCTTTTGAGTATTGAATGTACGATGTAATGAAATTCAAGTGCACATGAGTTAACAATCATATGAATTTACCAGACCATCTTCCTTTACATGTATTGTTTCCTTTTTTTTTATTGTAGCCTTACTTAATTGTTTGAAATATCCATGTCATAATCACAAAGAAATTAGGTAAATTGTGAAAAAATAAATAAATTATGATGAATTAACCGAATCTATATTACAGTTTGTAGTCACTTGTTATGAAGTGAATAATATTATGTTTTGATGGTAACAATGTATTTTTGAAGTTGTAATTGTACAATAATATTATTAATCATAATAGTGGGATAATTAATTAAGCTACTGAGTGGTATGATAAATCATAATGATACAATTAACAAAAATATTTAATAACTTATAGACACTATAATTATAATGCCTTCAAAACCATAGAAATTGCCAATATTAAGATATTGAACTGGACATGTCCTCAACCAAAAATATAATGGTGCTTGCTATGGTTACTTGAAGGCATAAAATTTTAGTGCCTTTATGTTTATGAAATAATAATTTTAGTCACTATACAATAAGTGTAGTTATTTTTGAGCTTGTATTCACTTAATTTTTTTTGGCAACTAAGATAATATTTTTCTTCTCTAATTTAGAAAGAACCTTTTCTATTGAAATTATACGTAAAGTTTTGTAACTATCACAATTACGGAGCTATTAGCTAAATAATTTTTATGATACATTAAGAGAATCTACTTAACAGTTTGTAATTACTTATTACAAAATGAATAATATTTATTTTCTTTTGGAAGGTAACAATATAATTTTTGAGTGATAAGAGTGTAATAATATTAGCAACTAGCATTATTACTGGGTTATCAGTTAAGTTATTAATTGATAATATGACTTATTACAATATAATAAATAAAAGTATTTAATAATATGTAATTTGAAAGCATATTAATTGTAGTGCCTTCAAATAACTATAGAAATGAATATAATATGCTGGAACCCTTTTCAAGTCAAATCCATTTTGGATTGCCAAATGTCATTGCTATGCCATCTTTTCCACTTCCTATTCACATGGAGTTTTTTTGTTTTGTTTTTTACACCTGCTAATGAAGGAAAACAGTTCTCTGAACTGTGAAAAATTAAAATGTGTCCCTTAACTTTGAATTTCAGAGTGCTTTTTTGTCACTTTTCCCTTATCTTTTGTAGAAATAGTTATAAAAATGCCCCCTCTATTGCTTAAGTTTATTTGTGAATATTAACATTTACAAAAAAAAAATGTTAAATTTAGTAGTAATTATTAAGATTTATGAAAAATAAAAATAAAAAATTAAAGAAAAAACATGTTGTGGTTAAAATGTGTCAGTTTTCTCAACAGCTTTTTTGTAACTTTCAGAGACGGCATTGAAACTTGATACATTGGTTGGTGATATTGAGGATGTGGTATCTTCTACAATGAACAAAAACCTAAGGAAGCATTCTTCCACACAGAGTGTAGAAGTGAGCAGTCTTTAATTAAATATAATTTAAATAATGCTGCCAATATCTTTTTATTGGATCAGTTTTTTAATTTTCTTACATTTGCAGGAAATGCGCCTGCTTGCCATTGAAAGACTTAGACAAACAGAAGATGTTTTAATTTCTGTTACAGTGACACACCCTCAGTGGACAAGTCTTGTATCAGCAGTTGACCACAGAATAGATAGGGCTCTTGCCACATTAAGACCCCAGGCAATTGCAGATCATCGATCACTTCTTGGATCCCTAGGATGGCCACCTCCACTTTCCACTTTGATGTCCGCAAACCTTGATGCTGGAAAATCAACAGCTGAAGTCTCCAATCCTCTTTTCACTATGCAAGGGCTTCTTAAACAACAGTACTGTGAAAACTTTCTAGCGTTGTGTCACTTGCAGGAGCTGCAATGGCGGAGAAAATCACGGCAACTTGAGGGTAGCATCAGGAAACTGGCCCTGCAGCAGCCACTTTGGGCAATCGAAGAACTTGTAAATCCTATTTCAATTGCATGCCAACGACATTTTTCAAAGTGGATCGATAAGCCAGAATTCATTTTTGCTCTTGTCTATAAGATTACCAGGGATTATGTCAACACTATGGATGAATTATTGCAACCACTGGTTGATGAAGTAAGGTTAGTGGGTTACAGTTGCAGAGAAGAATGGGTTTCTGCAATGGTAACCTCTTTAGTAACATACTTGGCAAAAGAGATATTCCCTAATTATGTTGCTGAACTGGATGGAGAGAGTGTTAGTGGCGATCAATCAAAGGCTAGAGTTTCTTGGCTTCATCTTGTTGATCTTATGATTGCTTTTGATAAACAGATTCAGTCTCTGGTAACACATTCTGGAATTTCGCTTTCCCTTCAGGACAGCCTGCAGAAGATTTCTTCTCTATCAGTCTTCTGTGATCGACCTGACTGGTTTGATATATGGGCAGAAATTGAACGTAATGACACACTTGAGAAGCTAAAACCTGAGGTTGATGACGAGAGAAATTGGACAACAAAAATTGAAGGTGCTCTTTTATCTGGTTTTGAAAGTTACAAATCTCCTGCAGTTTCAACCGCCTTTGTTCAGAGACTTTTGTTGGTAATTGATCGATGCCGATCACTGCCTAACACCCTTATGAGGTCAAGGTTTCTGAAAATGGCTGGTGGGTCTATTACTCAACGGTATTTGGATTGTTTACTACTCAGGTGCCAAGAAGCTGAAGGATTGACTGCATTAACAGATGACAATGGATTAATCAAAGTTGCAAACTGTGTTAATGCAGCTCGCTACTTTGAATCTGTCTTGAAGGAATGGTGTGAGGACACCTTTTTTCTTGAATTGGGATTTGATCACAGCGAGCAACTGGGATTAGGGGTTAAAGATAGTAGTGGTTTGGAGGGGAGAATTGATGAACCTGTAGGTTGCATTTTTGACGAGGAGATAAAAAAGCTGGAAAATTTTAGAAAAGAGTGGGTTGAAAAGATATCAGTTGTTGCTTTGAGGGGGTTTGATGCTAGGAGTCGAGAATATTTTAAAAACAGGAGGCATTGGCAAGAAAAGTGTGAAGAAAGTTGGACAATGTCCAAAAATTTAGTTGGGGCTCTAGATTATTTGCAAGGAAAGATGGCAGTAGCAGAAGAAAATTTGAACCAGATAGATTTTGTTGGTGTCTGGAGAAGTTTTGCAGCGGGGGTGGACCAATTGCTTTTTAATGGCCTTATGAGCATTGTGAAGTTTCATGATTCTGGTGTTGAAAGGTTAAATTGTGATATGGATAGTTTGTTCGGAGTATTTGGGGCTTGGTGCTTGAGGCCTGAAGCCTTCTTCCCTAAAACCAGTGATGGCTTGAAGTTGTTAAAGATGAACGAGAAGCAGCTCCGAGATACTGTTTCAGGAGGAGGAAAACGGATGAAGGAGAATGGTATTATCCATTTGAATGTAGCCGAGGCAGAAAAGATACAAAACAAAAGAGTGTTTATGAGCTAGGATGGAAAATCAAAGTCCATGTTAATTTTATCCACCAGGGGCGTAGCAGATTCCAAATAAAACCGGTATGTTGGTCTGATTTTATTAATGGAATTGGCATTATATATATATATATATATATAAATTTTAGTTTAATGTACGTGGCTGAGGCTTACGACTGACAAATTTGTTTCTGAAAATTAACAATAATTTTTTTTGTTTTTGGTTTCTAATCTGTAAATCTAGTCTGAGAAAGACCAGATGACCTAGCGGTCTGTCGAGTTTGCTGTTACAAACTTGAAAGCTAGGTTTAATTGAATGAAGATTTCCCCCCCGTAATTGTGTTTGGCCCAGGATATGGTCATGAATGCATATGATCATATTGCTTTCCACTTCGGTCTTCAAACATGTGCATGTCGCCAAATTTTCACTCCCAGCAGATCAGATCCTTAATTTTGGACAGACTTTCACTCGCTTTATTTATGTTCATTGTAACATTTTCCATCTCATGTTCCCTTTCCACATTGTATTTTATTTATACCCTATTTTATCATATTAGCGTATTTAGTTCATGTCATCACTTCACAACGCCCTTAATTGATGCCATATTTTGTCTTTTAATAAGAGTTTTATGCATTCTTAAGACCGTATTATGATCTTATGTTAAGATTTGATACACGTCAGGCTTATCCATCGTGATAAAATCAAAAAACCTCAAGGGATGGTTCTAGGTAACCCAACTTAGTATCAAAAAGGTCTCTTAAATTATAACCGTATAATACAAGGCTTACTAGAAGCAGAACATATAAACCAAGAAAAGCTCCATCAATCACCCATTGTAACCATGTAAGTTTTCCATGAGAGTCGAGGTTTCGTAAGTGCTAGTTTGAGGCTAATTCTATTAGGGAACCATTTTTTCCTTGTACTAACTTTAATGGGAAAGTGTTTGATTAAATGTAGTGATATGGATGTATCGAAATTACTCTATCTCCAATCCTAGAAAAAAAAAAGTATAGAAAAATAGAACTTGAAAAAGATATAGAAAAATGTAAGCAATGAAAGATTGAAATAGATATAAACAATAACAAATATGGGTGTATCAAGTATAACAATCAAGAAACTATTTATATAAAAAAAATAAACAACCACGAGCAGCATTTGTTCACTTTGTGATCAAATATAGAATGATCCATATTAAAATAAATTTGGAACCCCATAAGCCCATATAATGATCTATATCTTCTTTCTAGTGCCACCCTTTTCGTGATGAGATGGAAACATCTATCAAATACCATACATACATGTGTGTGCTGTAGCTAGCTAATAGGGTTTAAGTATTTATCATGCATTGTTCATCACTTAATAAAACAAAACAGATCAACAAACATATATTTGTGATCCAATCCCTAACCTTTTCCCATTTCTCAAGCTCTTTAACAAAAATAGGAATACATATAGTATATAACTTTTCCATGAAAGTTTTAATTTGAATGAAATAAAATATATATTTTATAATTAGATTATCACAAATACAAATATTAAGTTGTTTATTGCAAATTACGTTTTTTATTGTTTTTTTTTTGAAAAATTGTTATAATTTTGATTTTTTTGGTGTAAAAGATTTTTTATATTTGATTAAATAACATGTTTTTTTATATTATTTTAGTGGGTTTTCTTGGAAAAAATTGATACGTGTGCATTTCTTTACTTGTCACCTCAGTTTATGAAACAAGGTTGCTTTATTTTATTTTATTCAAAACAATTTCAGTAAAAATTGAAAAGCTTAATACGAAGTAAGAATTTAATTCAGAAATTATATTAAATACCTTTTCATTTCCAAACGAAGTAAGAGTTTCCTGTCATTTTCTTTCGGGGTGGGGGATTGACATGGCTTTTCTTGTCATGATCTTATCTCCTACCCTTCACCTGCTTTTTTTCAGCTGCATATTGATTGATAATACGACTCCTATCCTCTCCCCATGAATCCTTTTGTCATGGACAAGGTAAAATTGACTCTTTAAGCATCCAGAAATTGACATGAAAATAGTTCTAAATTTTGTGTTTTAGGTATTGTTGATGAACCATATTTTTTAAGAAAATTAAATGTTATTTTTAAGTGATCTTTTTAAAAAAATGTTTTTAGATTGTTAATATCAAAAATAAATTTAAAAATAAAATAATATATTATTTTAATATATTCTTCGATAAAAAAATTTACTAACCTTGTAAGTGAATATTTGCACTGCGTTTCAACAATGCTTTTGAAAAATCTTTTGGTGTTTTTAAATCATTTTTATGTGCTGATGTCAAAAATAATTTTTAAAAAATAAAAAAATTATTTAATGTTTTTCTGAACGAAAAACACTTTCAAAAACAACCTCAATCACACTCTCAAATAGTCACTATGCGAATTTATGCAATGCATTTCAAAAATGCCTTTGAAAAAAAAAATTGTTTTATATTAAAGTTTTTGGTGTTTTAAATTATGTTAATATACTAATATCAAAAAATAAAATAATTTTTTTTTAATGTATTCTCAATAAAAAATACTTTCAATAATTAATTAAAATGTCCCAAGTGCTAACCCAATTAGTGGGTAGAAGTAGCCTTCAAAGAAATAACAGGTTATGTGTGGCTGACGAGCTCGTAGAGATGTAAATTGTAATACATCACATCTTGCTATGACTGATGCAAGCTGGTAGGTCAGAAGATGGGTGATTTATATGAAAAGTGAATTAGTTTAATATATTATTTTAATTATTTAGTTAATAAATTCATGTTGTATATCATTGGTTGAAGCATGAGAGGAGGCTTAAGCTAAAGTTGCCGGTATGAGTTATGGTGGAGACAATTAAATCTTTGTATTGCTTTTTTTTTATTGGTCCTCTTATGTTTCTATTTTTATTTTTTTTGTTTTTCTCACCCTTTTTATTTTTATTTTTACTTTCATGTTTTAATATGATATTTTACTTAATTTTATTATTTAGTAATGGGCTAGTGTTTTTTATCATGTCATAACAGTTTTTTTGGCTTTTGTTTTAGTTTTTTTTCTTTCAATTCTATCTTTTAATATGATTTTTTTTGTTTCTTGGGGTTTTCTGACATGTTTTTATTACCTTTTTTTTTCTCTATTTTAATTTTATTTTTTAATATGAGGTGTTTATTTAATGTTATCTTTTAGTATCGAGTTTATTTTTTTCTTTGAATATATCTAGTGAACAAGGTTATATCAAGGCAACTCTCTCATTATTTAATTTAAAATCTAAGATAAAAAATAGTCAAATAAGAATTTTTCAAGTTTGAACTATTGTATTGAGGTTCATAAAAATCCTAACTTTTAAGAATTGATAAATAGCAAATATATTATCTTATTCTTAATAAAATCCTATATGTTAGAATTTAAAAGACTTATACTCTATATAAAAGAAAATATAATATGTGTGTGTATACAAAACATATACCAATGAATTCAACTATATTATACAAAAATATAAGTTCAATTTTCCTTATATAATAGGGTGATTTTTTAACCAATCCTCATGTCCTTAGCTGAGTCATTTTTATCCATATAAAATGATTGAGACTTATACTTATCATTCTATTAACTTTTTCTATGCAAATTTAAAAAGATTAATATCATATATAAAACAAGAACCTCAATAAAGAAGGAAGGGGTCATTAGAAAAATAAAAGGAGAAGGAGGTTTCATACAGTGAGAGAGGTTTGGTGTTTTGTGAATTTACTAAAAACTTTTATATTTGTCATATGTTTTATATATGACTAACATGTTCATAAATTTCAAGACCACTTTGGGTTTAATATAAAGTCATGTATTGTTTCACCCATGAGTCCATAAAAAGCAAAATGTTTGTTCTATATTTAAGGAATAGAGTAAAGCCAAAACAACTTGTAAGGGGTTTGTGGTAAGAAACTGGTTATGTTGACAAAAAAACATGTTACCACCATAAGAAATTCTTTGGAAGTTAAGCTACATTGTTAATCCTATCTTTTATTCTTAACTAGTTTATTGTGTCTAATCAACCGGTGGTTTCTCTACTAGATGATGGTGGGTCTACTTTAACAATTTAAACCCTAAGGTAAGGTTTGAGCCTAGCCATTTTAAGGTATAGTTAATTTTTGTCATTCCTAGTTATTATCTTTGGATTAAACTTCGTTAATTGACAATTTTAAGGTTAGTCACTCTCAATCATGATGTATGATTAATTATCGATCAAGTTATATAGGTGAATGATTCATAGGTCTATGTTAGGCTCATTGGCACCCAACAAGCATCCTAGAAAGGGTTCATGGGTGATGTCTCAATAAGGTTCATATATCCTATAACACCTAGGTTTCACTTGTAATATTTGTTAAATGAAGACTTAATACTAATGATTCATAATCAGATGTAATCGGAAAATATTAGACTAAAACTTTTTCAATAATCTTGATTTTATCATCTCTGAATATTAAACTAAAAATTTATTTATTTGAGAAATTAAGAAGATGCACAACTCCTTTTAATATCTAAGGAAATAACCCATATTTTTTCCATTTAATGAAATTATTGAAACTTTTCTTTTCTAAATTTTTACTACAAGGAAGAATTTGATTGGGAGGATGTTGATGAAGATGTTACAAGAATGGTATGGTACGGGAGAATCATGTTGCAACTAGGTTAATTTGGCTACATTTGTAAAAAAAATTACAAATACTATAATTTTATTTTTCATTTACTAACAAATAATTCATTTATACCGTGTACATTGCGTGATTTCTAGTACAAGGTGCAAAAGAAAGCAAAAAAAATATGCCCGAGTTAAAGAGAACTGGAATGATGTGGTAGTACAGAGAAAATTCAGGTCACCATATGGGAGGAAACATTAAGCATGTACATCTAAGTGTTTCATGCAATGCTCGTATTCTGGTTCGTATTGGCAGCTCCATGTCGTTCGTCTCACATTGAAGCGGATGGTAATTTTCTTTATTACATAATTTTTTCTGATATTTTTTTTTTTTAATATTTTTAACTGACAACATTGTTTTCTTACAAGTTATGGCTCTTGGACGCAATTCATTACCGATGTAGGTTTTTGTTGAGACTCATGTGCGGAGGAGTAGTGACCATCAAAAAGGGGTGTAGTAGCAGTTCGTGGATAACCACTCTCAATAATTTATAGTATATTGCTTTCCACCAATTTATTTTTCTTAAGCTATTATTTCATTGAGTTTTTTTTACTCTTTTTCTTTCTTTTCCAAGAAATATATAACAGCCGATTGAAAGAGAAATACAGGGATGGTCCTTCGAAACATCTAGATTTCTATTTGGATGTGTGGTTGGAGGCAGGATCGTCCAGTAGAAATTGAGTCTACAGACTCTTTAACACTATGGTCAAGAATTTATGAATAACCTGTAATGTTTTGACCATTAAAACATTGTCTATATCGGTTCTGTTCACGTAAACTCCAGAGTTCCAAACAGTTTTAGCTGAGATAAAGCATGATGAGACAGTCAAACTTCGTGAAGAGATGGTTGAACTACGTTAAATGCTTATGCAAAGGCAACCACATTGGGGTGAAGGCAATCACATTATGGTGATCCATATGCTCCTCTTATTTGGTCACATGGTCCCGACCAATCTCCTCTTCCAACGCCGCCTCTATTTTATATTTATTGTATTTGAATTTTGAATGTAAAAAATGTAATTTAATTCAAAATATATTTTAATTTTTACATTATTTAAATATATTTTAATTATTTTTCAATATATATTTTTTAAGAGAATATTTTTAAAATATTAGTGACGGGATTCCAAACAAAACTTTCCATTGTTTTTTTCCCAAAGAGTGGAAAATAATTACTACAAATATTAGTGCTACCAACATAATTACCAACAGAATGTCATCAATGGCATCACTGACATAAACTTCATCAATGATATGTTTAATATACCGATAGATATACCAACAAAATAAAGTAGGAAGTTTTTTGTTGGCTCATTTTGTCCGTTGGTGAAGCCATCAATATTCAATACTGATAAAATAGGAGATGAGAGTTTTACCAATAGATAATATCTATTCATGAGGACATCAGTAAGATAATTATTAATGGATAGTGTGTTTAAGCACCAATGGATATTTTTTCTGTCAGTAAAACTTTTAATTCTAGAAGTGATTATTTCTTCCCTTTACCTTTATTATCGTAATATGTTTTTTAACGTTTAGGGTTTAACAACTTAAGGTATTTTTATTTGCTTTGTTTGTGTATTACCCTTTTTTTTAGGATTCAACTTTCAACTTTTAGAGGACCTTGAATAATCATGTGGACTTGCACTACCTTTTCTTTTCAACTATTTTTCACCTTTATAGCCATAAACACCATATATTTTATTTTTAAATGATGCAATAAGTCAACCACATTAGCAATATCACTATTTAAACTACTTAAAAATCAGCCATTATGGATTCCATATCTTCAAAAATATTAGCTCATTATTATTTTTATTTCCTTAAAATACTCATCAACACTTTTAGAACCGAAGACAAAGATTACAATATATTATATACTTCCATATAATAATGATTAGAGACAAACTTTTTCTCATTATTATTTTCATCTCCTCTCATATATCAATTAGTCTTCTTCTATTATGACTCATACTTGTAACAAGTTAGTCCCACAAAATAATAGAATAATTTGTTAATTCAATTACAATTAGTCTTACCTTCTTTCATCTAAATATTGATGGCAATCGAATACATATTCTACCTTGTTTTTTCAATCCAAATAAGCTTCTATATCATTCTTTCTCTAAAATAATGAAACTTTAAGTTTTATGCTACCCAAATTAAGATCTAAACCATTATGCTCTTCAAAACTTCTCTATTTCCCTATTGATATTATAAACATGCAATAAAGGTTAGTAGCAAGGAAAAAATTTCACACACTCTCTCATATATTTACACTCGATTTAATGTCATTCCACTCATGTTTCACACAATTTAAATATGGTTTTTCACTCTAATAATCTCACTATCCCATTTACTCATTATTTCTTTACTTAGGTTCTTAAAGGTAACTTTGAAAATTAACAAATAATAAATCAAAATAACATAATGATCCTATAATAATAAAGAATCAAGAAATATACAAAACTAATCAAAAGAAACTTAAGGACATATTTCCAAATAAAAATTTAAATTCTTGTGAAATATAATGCAAAAAAGATGACACGAAATAAAAGTTGTGTAGTTTATGTTAAAGATTCAAAGAAAAGTATCTAATTCCATCAAGATTCAACATCAAGAAATTTTAAGAAAACAATTAAAATAAAGCAAAATGATTTATACTAATTGAGTTTTAATGAGAAAAGCAAAATAATTCAAGAAAAACAAGAATTCAATTCAGCAATACCAAGATTTGGTATGTACCTATTTAATAAAATCAATAAAATATTCAAGAAACTTTCAGTCAATCTTAAAACTCAAGGGCTTGTATTTAGTTATATATTAAATTGTCATCTCAATTAATTATTGCATTTTTTCCCTTTAATTCTTCTTTTTTATCCACACCATTCGATAAGAACAAGATTCTTTTTCTTTGTTTTCCTCTAGTATGAAATGAAGTAAGATAGAAGATGATGGTCATTAACATAATTTTTCTTTGATGTGTTTGATAAAATTCAAGAATCTAAGGAAGATAATTTTAAACACACACACACACAGAGGGTGATACAAATTTTGAAATAATAAAACAAGAGTTGACTATCTTTTTTTTTTAATAAACAAGACCTTAACAGAAACTACAAATAAATAAAATCAAGAAATGAAATAAACTTAAGATTAAAGGGATATAACTCGATAATAGCATAAACTTTAATACAATCTAATGCAGACACCTCCCAAGATAGACTAAAATAAGATTAAATGATTTACAAATTAATCAAACTAGAACCTACCTTAGAGAACTAAAGTTATAAACAATGATCACTCTTATTCTACTCCTATAAAGAGACATGAACGAGTAGTATAAAATCACAATGAAGTTGATCAATTCTTTGAAAAAATTGTATATTGAAAATAACTTAGTATATGAATCACTCAACCACATAAAAAATAACTAGAATGGAAATTTATTTATTAAAAATAGCCTTTTCTCAAAAAAACTCTACAAAAAAATATTTATAATAGAAAGGATCCCAAGTTTAATAGGATATCCCTAATGAATATGGATAAACCTAATAATAAAAATACTAATAATCCAATAAACCAAAATTTTAAATAAAGACCCTAATATCTTTAAAAGGCCTAATAATAACTAAAAGATAAATAAAATAGCAGTCAAACTAATTTAAATAAGACTAAAGTCATTTTATATTGTAATTTAATGACAAAATCAAAGCTCAACTTCAAACATATAATTTTCTCCCGTCTTAATGAATTAGCAGGTTTTTCATATATCAATAGAAAACTATAGATGTCTACTTTCAAATGCAACTAGAATCGCATTAAAATATCTTTTGTATCTCTAGTTATAACCAAAGTAGTGAAATATCAAAATTAACATATTTAAATCTTCTTATTTTATTTTTTTGTAATGCCTTAATGCCCACCTATAAGACTTTCTTGAACATGATTTAAATTAATCAAGACTTGCAGTTCATTATTTAATATATTCTCGAAGTCCACTCGACTTCAGCGTCTTGAAGAAGTTCATTGAAAATCTTTTTGAATCTTTTAGCTCTAAGTTTCATCATCAGGCCATCTAGAACCTCTAACGAATCTCTTGATATTGCTTGGATCACATTATTCAGCCACCAGGGACACTTTAGTCATTAAAATTATTATAATGAAAAACCAATAAATAATTGTTACCTTTTTTGGCATCAAAATGTAAGGTGTGATGAATAATGAACTTAATAAAGTTTAGGAAGCAACCTATAATTTTTCAAATCTTAAATTGAAAGCGAAAAACTAAACAAAACATTCAAATCTTAAATTGAAAGCGAAAAACTAAACAAAACATAAGAGATTTTTCTTTGTAAGTACAACTTTTTCTTCTTCAAAGTTCTTAGAATAGTCTATAATCTAAATAACAGATTTAGTACACAAAATAGGGTTGTTACATACCAATCTAATATATCAAATATTTTAATATTAAAAAAATCATCTTTTTTTTTTATTCTAAAGATTTTGTTATCCAACCCTAGCTTATTTGCGTGAAATAACCTAGTATAATATATGACATCTATTTGTAAAAAAAAAAAAGGGATCGGTGCCCGCCAAATAAACAAAATTTTGGAATTTCACACTCATTTCTCTCGTCTGTCCCTATCTTCTCTCTCTCTCTTTCTCTTTCACCATTCATTTTCTTGAGTTTCAGTTTCTACTCACTAAAAAAATTGAAAACAGTTTTTGAATAATAATAATAATAATAAAACGTTAACTCCCTAATTTAACGCTGTAGTCTCCAATCAAATCCAAAACCAAAAAACTTTCCTCGTATTCTCTCATTTAAAGCAAAACCCGTCTATCCTCTGTTAAGAAAAAAAGCTAAAGAGAGCAATGGCTTCGAATATAGGGATGATGGACAGTGCGTATTTTGTCGGAAGGAATGAGATATTAACATGGATCAACAATAGGCTTCAGCTCAATCTCTCTCGTATTGAAGAGGTTTTTTTTTTTTCTTTCTTTTTTTAAATATATTTGTTTATTTATATTTGAACTTATTTATTTGTCTCAGTTTGAGAGAATGTTGGTTTTTTTTTATTATATATCTTGTTTTACGAATTTTGAACATGTTAACGAAATGGATTTTTGTTTCTAAGCGTTTTCTGGGATTTGTTTAAGATAATTTTCTGTTACGGAGAATTAACCAAAATGGGATGTTCTGATTTAAATTATCAAATTCTGTGTTCGACTTGTTCTGAAATCAGCTTTGTCTACTGGATTGTTAATTTTTACATGTACTTTGGATTGTTTGTGTTTTTACGTTTGAGGGTTTTTCTCCCCCTCTTGAGATATGGCTTTAGGACGATAGAGTCTTCTTCGAATGAGATAATCTCTTATTTTCTAATGTTATTCGTGTCGATTGCTGCGCCTAGGCTGCTTCCGGTGCTGTGCAGTGTCAGTTGATGGACATGACTTATCCAGGAGTTGTACCGATGCACAAGGTAACAGGATGCTGCTCGAACATATTTATTTTTAATATTTGCCTTGTCGTTTGGTTAAGTGCTGCAATTTAGAACGGCTCCCTTGACATTTCAGTTTCATTTTTTGTAGGTGAATTTTGATGCAAAGACAGAATATGATATGATCCAAAATTACAAGGTTCTGCAAGATGTATTTAACAAGTTAAAAATTGAGAAGGTACTAATTTCAACTTTTCGTGTCTCAGATATTTTTTTTGCTTCGCTTTATGTATAGAACTTTTTGATGTTCAGTTTAATTTCTTTTAATATTACTGAATCACCATATCCGTATAAACCTTGGGCTCCTAGTTTGATTCTCAGCAGGAAGCTTCCGCTGACAAAAATAGAGAATGTAATTTCCATCATAGGGCACGGTTTCAATATATAATTTGCAGTATTCTGCTCTGGTGTTTATAAATTT
This sequence comes from Salix caprea, assembly GCA_964035475.1. NCBI lineage: Eukaryota > Viridiplantae > Streptophyta > Magnoliopsida > Malpighiales > Salicaceae > Salix > Salix caprea. Next base: position 8,997,301 of record OZ037753.1, on the reverse strand, counting down.
TCCCATTCCTGCATATTACCATTTGGACCGTTACTTCCTCAGTTGGATAAACTATATGAGTCGGCATTATAGTATGTCTGTCCAAAGGCAGAGTTGGATGGGAGATTTCTTGGAATTTCTGATTCAGGTTTGTTTCAGTTTGATCAGTTCTAGGCCCAGAAAATTGAAGATGGTGAGCTTGGTTTAGACAGCAAAGTCAGGGGAAGAAAGAAAAAACAGAGAGGGAGAGAGAAACTAAACATTGTTAGTGTTTCAGCAAATGGTGACATTATTCCATGTTTGGCAGTTGTGTATTAGTGATACATATAGAGATATGATTGAGATTGTTGTTTGTGTTGCTAACATGTGAGTTGATGGAGTATGTTTTTAGTTACAGTGTTGATATTAGTGAGGAGACTGGGTACAGTTTTTCTTTTTTTTCTTGATAATTGAACTAAGACACTATGTTTTCCTTGGCATCCTTTCTCTTTTGATCTACATGGCAGCATCTTGAAGTTAACAGGCTTGTTAAAGGAAGACCATTGGACAACTTGGAATTCTTACAGTGGCTGAAACGATACTGTGACTCTGTAAATGGTGGCATCATGAATGAGTATATCACTTTTACATTCATCACCCTTCCATTTTTTTAACTCTCTCGAAACTGTTTTTTTCATTTGCTCTAGTCGTGTACAAACTTTTTGTTGAACATTTTTGTTTCTAAAAGGAACTATAACCCATCGGAACGGAGAACTAAGGTTGGGAGGGACCGTAACTCTAGGGGTTCTCAGAAGACCACAAAATCGCTGCAAGCAAGCAATGTGCATAACTCTGCCTCTGGTTACACAGTTGACCTGAACAAAATGTCTGGTAAATATGCATCACGGGATATCTTCCATATCCTTGCCTCACATTTTTATTTTGCCTTCACTGTTCTTTTAACCTTTGTTTTTTAATACATGTTGCTACAGGGCAGAAGCAAGGGAGGGGAAGTGCTGTGGTAGGTGAGGCAAATTCTTCAGAGGAGATTCAAGCTTTGTCCAAGGAGGTATTGGATTTATTTTCATTTTTTTTCTAATTATATTTGAAACAGTAGTAAGTCAAAATCCCCTTGCATTTAGTGTCTTGTGATATATGCAGATTGTTCTCATGCACTTTAGAGTTTAGATGGTCAATTTTGCAGGGAGATAAGCAAGTGTTTTACACAGATTATGGAGATTGAAGTTTTTCAATAACTAGCATGCTATCTCTAGCTCTACTTTGTAGTCATAGTTCTCATATGGGGAAACCTCAATTTAATTCCTACCATATTACCTCATTATGAATTTTGTTCTAAACCTTTTGGTTTTATCAATTTTGCCCCAAATGTAATCAACATTAGAAAATATCACTCTTCTATTTATCCACCTTTAATAATAAGTTAAGGGATTCTGTATAATTTGCACATGCTCTAAAGTGTTTTATTCCAAGGTTTTTCAAATAAGCTCTAATTTTCCCTAAAAGACAATCTTAGCGTTAAGTAATAGTATTTTTTTCTATTTTCCCCTCCGTTTCTCTATCTTGTATAAAAGAGAAATTTACTATATTTTGGTGGTAAAATTATACTCTAGGGAAGATGAGAGCTTATTTTGGCTTAGGATGGAAACACTTAACTAGCGTGTGTAAAAAGTATGAAATATCTTAACTGTCATCAACAGCAGATGGATGCAGGGATAACATTGACCTCTGTCGATTATGTTTGGGGAAAAAATTGTAGAATCAAAAGAATTTACACTCAATTGATAGTGAGGTAATATGCTACGTTGAGGTTACCTGTTCTCATAACAGCCTTTTGCTAGTGAAACCTTGGAATATGAAAGATATCATGCAGATAGTATTGAAGTTTCTGGTGTGCATATAGATTACAGATATGACGCTCTCAGTGGACCTTCTGGAGAAAGATAGAGATTTTTACTTTGCAAAGTTGCGTGATATAGAAATACTATGTCAGACTCCTGAATTGGAGGATCTACCGGTGAGAGTTTCTGGATGCCTAATATATAGATAAAGACATGGTTTCTATCATAAACATGAAGCGGGCTAATGCTTTCAGTCATGCAATTGTTTAAATTCCATGCAGATGGCAGTTGCTATAAAAAAGATACTTTATGCTGCTGATACCAAGGAATCTGCACTTGAAGAAGCTCAGGAGTACTTATCTGAAGCTATCTATACTGCTGAAACTGAAGTTGAAACTGAAGTTTGAGGTTTGGCCAGCAACGAAATCTTGCCTAGGTTGCAAGGCTTCCAGGGGCGTTGTCATGAAGCTTCAGTTTTTACTAGCATTTATTTCATTGAGTTTTTTTTACTCTTTTTCTTTCTTTTTCAAGAAATATATAACAGCCGATTGAAAGAGAAATACAAAGATGATCCTTCGAAACATCTAGATTTCTATTCGGATGTGTGGTTGGAAGTGGGATCGTCCAGTTGACCCAATAGAAATCGAGTCTACGGACTCTTTAACACTATGGTCAGGAATTTATGAATAACTTGTAATGTTTTGACCATTGAAACATTGTCTAAATCGGTTCCGTTCACGTAAACTCCAGAGTTCCAGACAGTTTTAGCTGACATAATGTGTGATGAGACAGTCAAATTTCGTGATGAGATGGTTGAACTACGTTAAATGCTTATGCAAAGGCAATCACATTGGGGTGAAGGCAAACACATTATGGTGATCCATGTGCTCCTTTTATTTGGTCACATGGTCCCGACCAACCTCCTCTTCCAACGTCGCCTCTATTTTATATTTATTATATTTGAATTTTGAATGTAAAAAATGTAATTTAATTCAAAATATATTTTAATTTTTACATTATTTAAGTATATTTTAATTATTTTTCAATATATATTTTTTAAGAGAATATTTTTAAAAATTAGTGACGGGATTCCAAGCGAAACTTTCCATTGTTTTTTTCCCAAAGAGTGGAAAATAATTACTACAAATACTACTGCTACCAACATAATTACCAACAGAATGTCATCAATGGCATCACTGACATAAACTTCATCAATGATATGTTTAATATACCGATAGATATACCAACAAAATTAAGTAGGAAGTTTTTTGTTGGCTCATTTTGTCCGTTGGTGAAGCCATCAATATTCAATACTGATAAAATAGGAGATGAGAGTTTTATCGATAGATAATAATATCTATTCATGAGGACATCAGTAAGATAATTATTAATGGATAGTGTGTTTAAGTACCAATGGATATTTTTTCTGTCAGTAAAACTTTTAATTCTAGAAGTGATTATTTCTTCCCTTTACCTTTATTATCGTAACATGTGTTTTAACATATAAGGTTTAACAACTTAAGGTATTTTTATTTGCTTTGTTTGTGTATTACCCTTTTTTTTTAGGATTCAACTTCCAACTTTTAGAGGACCTCAAATAATCATGTGGTCTTGCACTACCTTTTCTTTTCAACTATTTTTCACCTTTATAGCCATAAGCACCATATATTTTATTTTTAAATGATGCAATAAGTCAACCACATTAGCAATATCTCTATTTAAACTATTTAAAAATCTAGCCATTATGGATTCCATATCTTCAAAAACATTAGCTCATTATTATTTTTATTTCCTTAAAATACTCATCAACACTTTTAGAACCCCAAGACAAAGATTACAATATATTATATACTTCCATATAATAATGATTAGAGACAAACTTTTTCTCATGATTATTTTCATCTCCTCTCATATATCAATTAGTCTTCTTCCATTATGACTCATACTTGTAACAAGTTAGTCCCACAAAATAATAGAATAATTTGTTAATTCAATTACAATTAGTTTTACCTTCTTTCATCTAAATATTGATGGCAATCGAATACATATTCTACCTTGTTTTTTTAATCCAAATAAGCTTCTAGATCATTTTTTCTCTAAAATGATGAAACTTTAAGTTTTATGCTACCCAAATTAAGATCTAAACCATTGTGCTCTTCAAAACTTCTCTATTTCCTTATTGATATTGTAAACATGCAATAAAGGTTAGTAGCAAAGAAAAAAATTCACACACTCTCTCATATATTTACACTCGATTTAATATCATTCCACTCATGTTTCACACAATTTAAATATGGTTTTCACTCTAATGATCTCACTATCCCCTTTACCTCATTATTTCTTTACTTAGGTTCTTAAAGGTAACTTTGAAACTTAACAAATAATAAATCAAAATAACATAATGATCCTATAATAATAAAGAATCAAGAAATATACAAAACTAATCAAAAGAAACTTAAGGACATATTTCCAAATAAAAATTTAAATTCTTGTGAAATATAATGCAAAAAAGATGACACGAAATAAAAGTTGTGTAGTTTATGTTAAAGATTCAAAGAAAAGTATCTAATTCCATCAAGATTCAACATCAAGAATTTCAAGAAAACAATTAAAATAAAGAAAAATGATTTATACTAATTGAGTTTTAATGAGAAAAGCAAAATAATTCAAGAAAAACAAGAATTTAATTCAGCAATACCAAGATTTATTATGTAACTGTTTAATAAAATCAATAAAATATTCAAGAAACTTTTGGTCAATCTTAAAACTCAAGGGCTTGTATTTAGTTATATCTTAAATTGTCATCTCAATTAATTATTGCATTTTTTTCCCTTTAATTCTTCTTTTTTATCCACACCATTCGATAAGAACAAGATTCTTTTTCTTTGTTTTCCTCCAGTATGAAATGAAGTAAGATAGAAGATGATGGTCAATAATATAATTTTTCTTTGATGTGTTTGATAAAATTCAAGAATCTAAGGAAGATAATTTTATACACACACACAGAGGGTGATACAAATTTTGAAATAATAAAACAAGAGTTGACTATCTTTATAAAAAAAATTTAATAAACAAGACCTTAACAGAAACTACAAAGAAATAAAATCAAGAAATGAAATAAACTTGAGATTAAAGGGATATAACTCGATAATAGCATAAACTTTAATACAAACTAATGCAGACACCTCCCAAGATACACTAAAATAAGATTAAATGATTTACAAATTAATCAAACTAGAACCTACCTTAGAGAACTAAAGTTATAAACAATGATCACTCTTATTCTACTCCTATAAAGAGACATGAACGAGTAGTATAAAATCACAATGACATTGATTAATTCTCTGAAAAAATTGTATGTTGAAAATAACTTAGTATATGAATCACTCAACCACATAAAAAATAACTAGAATGGAAATTTATTTATTAAAAATAGCCTTTTCTCAAAAAAACCTCTACAAAAAAGTATTTATACTAGAAAGAATCCCAAGTTTAATAGGATATCCCTAATGAATATGGATAAACCTAATAATAAAAATACTAATAATCCAATAAACCAAAATTTTAAATAAAGACCCTAATATCTTTAAAAGGCCTAATAATAACTAAAAGATAAATAAAATAGCAGTCAAACTAATTTAAATAAGACTAAAGTCATTTTATATTGTAATTTGATGACAAAATCAAAGCTCAACTTCAAACATATAATTTTCTGTCGTCTTAATGAATTAGAAGGTTTTTCATATATCAATAGAAAACTATAGATGTCTACTTTCAAATGCAACTAGAATCGCATTAAAATATCTTTTGTATCTCTAGTTATAACCAAAGTAGTGAAATATCAAAATTAACATATTTAAATCTTCTTATTTTATTTTTTTGTAATGCCTTAATGCCCACCTATAAGACCTTCTTGAACATGATTTAAATTAATCAAGACTTGTAGTTCATTATTTAATATATTCTCGAAGTCCACTCGACAGAAGTTCATTGAAAATCTTTTTGAATCTCTTAGCTCTAAGTCTCATCATCAGGCCAACTTGAACCTCTAACGAATCTCTTGATACTGCTTGGATCACATCATTCGGCACCAGGGACACTTTAGTCATTAAAATTATTATAATGGAAAACCAATAAATAATTGTTACCTTTTTTGGCATCAAAATGTAAGGTGTGATGAATAATGAACTTAATAAAGTTTAGGAAGCAAACTATAATTTTTCAAATCTTAAATTGAAAGCAAAAAACTAAACAAAACATAAGAGATTTTTCTTTGCAAGTACAACTTTTTTTTCTTCAAAGTTTTTAGAGTAGTCTATAATCTAAATTACAGATTTAGTACACAAAACAGGGTTGTTACATACCAATCTAATATATCAAATATTTTAATATTTAAAAAAATCATTTTTTTTTATTATTCTAAAGATTTTGTTATCCAACCCTAGCTTATTTTCGTGAAATAACCTAGTATAATATATGACATCTATTTGTAAAAAAAAAAAAAAGGGTCGGTGCCCGCCAAATAAACAAAATTTTGGAATTTCACACTCATTTCTCTCGTCTGTCCCTATCTTTTCTCTCTGTCTTTCTCTTTCACCATTCATTTTCTTGAGTTTCAGTTTCTACTCACTAAAAAAATTGAAAACAGTTTTTGAATAATAATAATAATAATAAAACGTTAACTCCCTAATTTAACGCTGTAGTCTCCAATCAAAATCCAAATCCAAAACTTTCCTCGTATTCTCTCATTTAAAGCAAAACCCGTCTATCCTCTGTTAAGAAAAAGAAAAACTAAAGAGAGCAATGGCTTCGAATATAGGGATGATGGACAGTGCGTATTTTGTCGGAAGGAATGAGATATTAACATGGATCAACAATAGGCTTCAGCTCAATCTCTCTCGTATTGAAGAGGTTTTTTTTTCTTTCTTTTTTTAAATATATTTGCTTATGTATATTTGAACTTATTTATTTGTCTCAGTTTGAGAGAATGTTGGATTTTTTTTTATTATATATCTTGTTTTACGAATTTTGAACATGTTAACGAAATGGGATTTTGTTTCTAAGCGTTTTCTGGGATTTGTTTAAGATAATTTTCTGTTACGGAGAATTAACCAAAATGGGATGCTCTGATTTAAATTATCAAATTCTGTGGTCGACTTGTTCTGAAATCAGCTTTGTCTGCTGGATTGTTATTTTTTACATGTACTTTGGATTGTTTGTTAGGTTTGAGGGTTTTTCTCCCCCTCTTTAGATATGGCTTTAGGACAATAGAGTCTTCGACGAATGAGATAATCTCTTATTTTCTAATGTTATTCGTGTCGATTACTGCGCCTAGGCTGCTTCCGGTGCTGTGCAGTGTCAGTTGATGGACATGACTTATCCAGGAGTTGTACCGATGCACAAGGTAACAGGATGCTGCTCGAACATGTTTATTTTTAATATTTGCCTTGTCGTTTGGTTAAGTGCTGCAATTTAGAATGCAATTTAGAAACTGCATTTCAGTTTCATTTTTTGTAGGTGAATTTTGATGCAAAGACAGAATATGATATGATCCAAAATTACAAGGTTCTGCAAGATGTATTTAACAAGTTAAAAATTGTGAAGGTACTAATTTCAACTTTTCGTGTCTAAGATAAATTTTTTGGAACTTTTTGATGTTCAGTTTAATTTCTTTTAATATTACTGAATCACCATATCCGTATAAACCTTGGGCTCCTAGTTTGATTCTCAGCAGGAAGCTTCCGCTGACAAAAATAGAGAATTTAATTTCCATCATAGGGCACGGTTTCAATATATAATTTGCAGTATTCTGCTCTGGTGTTTATAAATTTTCCCATTCCTACATATTACCATTTGGACCGTTCCTCAGCTGGATAAACTATATGAGTCGGCATTATAGTATGTCTGTCCAAAGGCAGAGTTGGATGGGAGATTTCTTGGAATTTCTGATTCAGGTTTGTTTCAGTTTGATCAGTTCTAGGCCCAGAAAATTGAAGATGGTGAGCTTGGTTTAGACAGCAAAGTCAGGGGAAGAAAGAAAAAACAGAGAGGGAGAGAGAAACTAAACATTGTTAGTGTTTCAGCAAATGGTGACATTATTCCATGTTTGGCAGTTGTGTATTAGTGATACATATAGAGATATGATTGAGATTGTTGTTTGTGTTGCTAACATGTGAGTTGATGGAGTATGTTTTTAGTTACAGTGTTGATATTAGTGAGGAGACTGGGTACAGTTTTTCTTTTTTTTCTTGATAATTGAACTAAGACACTATGTTTTCCTTGGCATCCTTTCTCTTTTGATCTACATGGCAGCATCTTGAAGTTAACAGGCTTGTTAAAGGAAGACCATTGGACAACTTGGAATTCTTACAGTGGCTGAAACGATACTGTGACTCTGTAAATGGTGGCATCATGAATGAGTATATCACTTTTACATTCATCACCCTTCCATTTTTTTAACTCTCTCGAAACTGTTTTTTTCATTTGCTCTAGTCGTGTACAAACTTTTTGTTGAACATTTTTGTTTCTAAAAGGAACTATAACCCATCGGAACGGAGAACTAAGGTTGGGAGGGACCGTAACTCTAGGGGTTCTCAGAAGACCACAAAATCGCTGCAAGCAAGCAATGTGCATAACTCTGCCTCTGGTTACACAGTTGACCTGAACAAAATGTCTGGTAAATATGCATCACGGGATATCTTCCATATCCTTGCCTCACATTTTTATTTTGCCTTCACTGTTCTTTTAACCTTTGTTGTTTAATACATGTTGCTACAGGGCAGAAGCAAGGGAGGGGAAGCAAGGCAGTCAAAATCGAGATTTTGACACGGATCGGAAAGGGCTCCGAAAAATCGGATCGTAAGATCGGATCGTAAAATCGTAGAAAGATCGTACCCGAAATGTCCGTACAAAAATCGAAAAATCGTAAAATCGTGTGAGAAGAAAAATCGTAAAATCGTGTGAGAAGATAAGAAAAATCGTAAAATCGTTTGTAAAATATTTCTGAATACAAAATAGCATAATTATGGACATAAAACTTAATTAGTTTAGGTTCATACATGATGTAAAATAACTTCAAAACACATTACAAAATAATTATGTCGCTAAAAGTTCATAAGTTAAAAACTAACAAATTTAAAAGAAATCTTCAGCTGGCGTACAATGTAAACTAAAACCAGCTTCAGTTTCACTTTCACCCCCCTCATTATGTCCAGGAATTGCATCAATAGCATCACAATGAAAAAGATTACTAGTACTACCGGTGCCAACATTATTTAACTCTAAACTCTTTGAATGCAAAGTTTCAAAATAATCTTCAGTGGCTTCAGTACTCATCTCAACACCATTAAAATTATCTTCATCTTTATTTCATTTTATATTTCTTTTTCTTAACAAAATAACATAAGTAAATGAATAAACACAACACACACACACATTCTCTTTTTCTTTCTTTTTCATTATATTTTCACAATAATTAAAATACAACTCACACACATTATCTTTTTCATTTCTTTTCATTACATTTTTAACAATAATAAAAAATACAATAAAAGTTCAAATAAACACATAAACACAAAGAAAAATACAAAAAGTAAACTGATGAACAGTGCCGGAATAATGGTGGCAGCAGCTGGAGGACTGTGGCGCGTGGAACCGCGCGCCGTCGCCGGTGAGCAGTGACAACGGGGAGGAGCAGATCGGCTTCTTCCCTTCCTTCTCTCGCCGGTGGTGGAGCTCATGGAGACCTGCAAAATAAAGCAAAATACACACAGCAACGAGCACAAAAATTCACTTTCGTTCCTCCTTCAGATCGGAGATGTGTTTCTTCTCAGCCCGTTCCTCTTCTGCTCTCTTCTTCTCCTTCTCGCCGGAGCTCGGATTTGACAGGGAGAGAGGGTGCTGCGGAGGCTGAGGCATGAGACCGTGGGAGGTTGGCTGGCCGGAGGGAGGCCGAGAGGACCTGCACATCAAAGACAAAAACACAACAAACGAAAACACAATCAATCGGTTCTCCTCTTCTTCAAATCCCGGGTCTTGTTGTCTTGTTTCATTCGTTCTTTGGGGAAGAAGAGAACGGGTGTGCCGGTGTGTGTGAAAAAAAGAATTGAAGAATGAAAAAATGAATTGAAGAGCCGCACAGTGAACATTTGCCCAACGCGTAAAATCGGAACGATTTTTACGCGTTTACGATTTCACCGATTTTTCTACGAGTTTGACCGAGTTTGACCGGGTTTCGGTTTTTCTACCGGTTCAACCAGGTTTTCGGAGCCAACTCGCAAAATCGTACGATTTTGCGAGTTGGCTCGCGATTTTGACTACCATGAGGGGAAGTGCTGTGGTAGGTGAGGCAAATTCTTCAGAGGAGATTCAAGCTTTGTCCAAGGAGGTATTGGATTTATTTTCATTTTTTTCTAATTATATTTGAAACAGTAGCAAGTCAAAATCCCCTTGCATTTAGTGTCTTGTGATATATACAGATTGTTCTCATGCACTTTAGAGTTTAGATGGTCAATTTTGTAGGGAGATAAGCAAGTGTTTTACACAGATTATGGAGATTGAAGTTTTTCAATAACTAGCATGCTATCTCTAGCTCTACTTTGTAGTCATAGTTCTCATATGGGGAAACCTCAATTTAATTCCTACCATATTACCTCATTATGAATTTTGTTCTAAACCTTTTGGTTTTATCAATTTTGCCCCAAATGTAATCAATATTAGAAAATATCACTCTTCTATTTATCCACCTTTAATAATAAGTTAAGGGATTCTGTATAATTTGCACATGCTCTAAAGTGTTTTATTCCAAGGTTTTTCAAATAAGCTCTAATTTTCCCTAAAAGACAATCTTAGCGTTAAGTAATAGTATTTTTTTCTATTTTCCCCTCGGTTTCTCTATCTTGTATAAAAGAGAAATTTACTATATTTTGGTGGTAAAATTATACTCTAGGGAAGATGAGAGTTTATTTTGGCTTAGGATGGAAACACTTAACTAGCGTGTGTAAAAAGTATGAAATATCTAACTGTCATCAACAGCAGATGGATGCAGGGATAACATTGACCTCTGTCGATTATGTTTGGGGAAAAAATTGTAGAATCAAAAGAATTTACACTCAATTGATAGTGAGGTAATATGCTACGTTGAGGTTACCTGTTCTCATAACAGCCTTTTGCTAGTGAAACCTTGGAATATGAAAGATATCATGCAGATAGTATTGAAGTTTCTGGTGTGCATATAGATTACAGATATGACGCTCTCAGTGGACCTTCTGGAGAAAGAAAGAGATTTTTACTTTGCAAAGTTGCGTGATATAGAAATACTATGTCAGACTCCTGAATTGGAGGATCTACCGGTGAGAGTTTCTGGATGCCTAATATATATATATAAAGACATGGTTTCTATCATAAACATGAAGCGGGCTAATGCTTTCAGTCATGCAACTGCTTAAATTCCATGCAGATGGCAGTTGCTATAAAAAAGATACTTTATGCTGCTGATACCAAGGAATCTGCACTTGAAGAAGCTCAGGAGTACTTATCTGAAGCTATCTATACTGCTGAAACTGAAGTTGAAAGTGAAGTTTGAAGTTTGGCCAGCAACGAAATCTTGCCTAGGTTGCAAGGCTTCCGGGGGCGTTGTCATGAAGCTTCAGTTTTTTACTAGCAATGGTAAATAAGTGTAGTGTTTTCTGTTTATTATGTGTTCTTGGGATTCTGTGAATTTAAGTGGCGACTAATCTATCAAAGCTGTTTATTACTTGTTTCGAGGTCTTTGTGAATTTACGCGGTGACTAATCTATCAAAGTTAGAGGGCAACTACTAACGCCGCTCTCTCCACCGTGTGTGGAGGCGGTCCCGAACTAGTTGATTTCCTTATCTTTATATATATATATTAGATTCGGTGGACAAATTGATCGTCATATTTGCTAGTTATTTTAATCCAGCAATAAATTGACATGATTTGCACCTATCATTTTCCTAAACTAGAAGTTCTTGGAGAGCTGTTTCCATCCATCACCTTCAACTACCTTGTCCACCATTTCTTAAACCGTATATTGGATCCAGTGAGATTTTATATATATAACTATATTGTGCTAGAATTTCAATTCAATATTATTTAAATTGGCCAAAGCTATAGATTGCAAATAGATGTTAAATGAGGCTTATTTAAATCTTAAACGTGTACATGAACATGGGTTACAAGGATTTTTAATGTGGTTTGGATTTATTGAAGAATTAGTGGTTCGGCTTCAATGAAGAATTGAAATCTTTTCTTTTTTAGGATATGTGGCTACGGAATAGAGCCTTGTGATACTGAAGATATACAACACAGCTCACATGATATAAAACATTTGTCGCATACAACGTTAACCAGAAGAAATGGTTGCTGCAAAAAGTGATCGATTACTAGGATGTTGTAGTGCCTGGCGTGTATTTCATCTTCCGGTGAAAGTCAAGCACATAATTAAACGCATGAAAATAGAGCGAGCAGCCATGATTTTTAGATACTATAACCTTACAACACATCATGTGTCCACAGAACCACTGATCACATTAGACAGACAGAAAAAAATCACCAGGTTCAGTGAAAACAAAGAACTCTATTCAGTAGCAGCATGGTAATAGGACGGGAAGGAACTCTAGCAAATCTTCCCCGACAAGGAACATGGTAATAGGACAAGCTGGAAGCTCTCAGTGTCGGCCATCCCTGTCACCAGCGAAGAATGTATAGCCGCTACTCCTCCTGGACTTATCCTGCAGAACCAGAACAGACGCTTTGAGCTATTATCTTATTATAGTTGCAATGTGTTCGAAGATATTTCATGCTACATGTTATCGGCAAACCATTTAATCAGCTACAATTGTGATCAATCAAGGAAACTCCCTAGTTTATCACTAGCACTATTTTTGCTAACAAAAATGCTGAAGAAAACAATGGCAAGAATTAATTCTAGAAGATTATGTGCCCTAGGATCATGATCTTAAAGCGGGATTCAATGGTGGTACCCTACAATCTAATCGTCCATAAAGTTGTCCTGGTATTTTAATGTTTAGCATCATTCTCTTTTCTTAATTAGTAGATCAAAACTAGAGATGGTTCAGGGAAACGAGGGAATGATTGTAGTGCGCGCCTCTTTCATCCCTCTCTACTTGTTCATCAGTCCTTTCCACTCAAACAAATAGTGTGGCATTTTATCAGCAGATTCCTAGAGTCATTATGGCTCTCAAAATCAGTTTAAGACAATTGTCTATGGTCATCACCTACCTTGGTAATGAGCTTCTCAAAAGCATAAGTCCCATTCTCTTCAATGTATTTCTCCGCAGCAGTTAGAACGTCATCTGGTTTGCTGAAGATATCCTTCTTTCTTGGCACATACCATATATTAATGGTTTCCTGTGGGTTGGCATAGAAAGGTCTCACAAAGTTCTCGTAAATGTATGCAGCACCACTGAACTGTGGAACGACCAACCAGCAGGTCAGAATGAGCTTCGCATATGGCCAGAATGGTAACCTGCCATCACAATCAAGGGTTTAGCGAATTCTGCCACCAGCTAAATATTTTTCCAAAAGTGCATTGTTAAAATAACAGTAGCAACTACACAAAAGCACTTCATTCAATTGATTTTTGGTTTATATTTTATTCCCATTAAGAAGTGCACCAAATTTGCACAAAACTACACTGTCACGATGTAAAATGTGCTCCCCCTTCAGGAAAGATATTATTCAGCACAATAAATTTCTGACCAATTATTTAGAATACAAAAAAAGGCAAGATGACTCAATTCTCTCAGAAGCTGGTTCATTGTGAGTTGGTCCAGCTTTGGATAGCACCAGAACTAGCAAAAAAGGAGTTGCAAAACAATAATATTCAACAACCACCATCAGCAATGCAATTCCCTGATTCCCATTCTGAAAGTACTATTAATGATAGAAACAGAAAAGATAAAACAAAACAAGTCCAAATATTTTAAGAGGGTAATTTGAAGTGAAGAAAACTTACAACTCAATGACTTTTGCAAAGGTGAGCTCAAAGAGAGTGAGCATGGAATAAAGAATCCAGTAAGTAAGCCATTGCTTATCATCAACATGAGATTTAGTCTCGATTGCCCTAATTGAGGCATATCTGTCCAAATACAACCCAAATTAAGTAGCTACCAATCACATTTTACTCACAAAAAGAGCTATGGCAGGAAAAGGAAACAAAAACAGGAAATAGGGAAAAGAGGGGGGACTTACAGAGGATAAACAAGACTGATCACAGGCCTGGAGATTATTCAGATTAAAAGTTAGATTTTTTTCTTTAAGAAAAAAAAGGCACATTATATATATAGAAAAATAATAAGCCAATGTGTTTGTTTTATCTTTGAATAACTTTTTCATACCAAAAGAAAAAAAAAATAAAGATAAATACAAACACCCTACTTTGAAGGTTTCCACTATCTCGGTAGCAAAATAATACTCCCAACACACAATCAAATCAAGAACAAATGAAGCTTTTGATGTTTTTAGTTTCAAAAAACCTTGCAACAAATAGATACAGCATGGACAAGGAAAGCATACCCAGCAAGAACGTCAAAGTTCTTAAGAAGAACCTTTAAAAAGCTTCCAGACCCAGATCCCATTTGTGTCTCGCACGCACTAAAAACACAATGTAGTTCGCTTTCTCTGTCTCTGTTCGTCTTCAATTCTCTCCCAAGAAGTAGCTCTCTAGCTTGTCTTGGTGACAGTGTATGTGGTGTTAGAAAGCGGACAAGGACAAGAAAAAGAAAAGCGGAAGCTGCCAAAACTCAAAAGCTTTGCACGTCTAATTACTTGCACTGTGATTAAAAACTACTTTAAAAAGAGTTTAAAAAACCTTATTTATTTTTTATATATATTTTTATATTATTATAATGGAAAGAAGCTTGATGTCAAATAAACATTATTTTAATTTTGTGAGAAAAAAATTATTTTGATATATTTTTTAACAGTAAAAATAACAGTAAAAATAATTTCAACCACACCTTCAAATATATTTTTAATATTATATAAAAAAATAATTTTAAAATTATATTTTTTAGTTTTTAAATATTTTTTACAATAATACATAAAAAAAATTAAAACAAAAAAAAATTAAAATACATTCTAGGATTATCAAAATCGGCCAAATCTCAAAAGTTTTGCATGTCTACTGCTGTTTTTATGTATTTAAAGCATTTTAATAAAATTATTTTTATTTTAAATTCAATATTTTTTGTGTTTTTATATCATTTTGATGTATTGATATGAAAAATAATTTTTAAAAAATAAAAATATATAAATATTATTTTGATGTATTTCTTAATAAAAAAACAATTTATATAATAACTTTAATTGCACTTTCAGAACATGATTTTAGTGCTATGTAAAAATAATTGATTTTTAAAATAAGTGTTTTTTAAAAAATATTAAATATTTTTTTTTATTTTTTGAAATATTTTTGATATTAATATATTAAAGTAATTTAAAAATATTAAGCAAAAAAATAAAAAAAATAAAAATCATTCTCGGACACCTACAAACACTGCCATATCTCAAAAGCTTTATTTCCTACTTATTTTCTATAACTGTGCAGTTTATTTTTTATATTTAAGAAGTATTTAAAAACAATATTTTTATGTCAAATTAATTTTTATTAATATTTTCAGATATTTAAATATACTAATATTAAAAGTAAATGGTAAAGATTAAAAAATATTAATTCAATAAATTAGAGAGTAAAAAGTATGTTGAAAATCTCATCATTCACGATTCCAGTCACTATCAGCTTATTTCTCGGTATCTGTGATTCCTGTAACGTACGGTGTAGATTTAATGATGGATTTTGGAGAACAGCTCAACCATTGACGAAAGCAGCGTCCTCGTTCCGACTGTGTGTCCTAAGTGGCAGTGAATTCGGTGCAGCCAGCATTGTGGAATCTTTGGAAGTCCCGTTAATATGGCCCCCTCGGCGACTTTTAAGGATAAAATCAGCCTTTTATTTAGCTGCTCCAAGCTCCCTTGTCCTTTATCATCTCCAATTATAAATGCAAAATGAAAAAGATAAATAATTCATATAATATTCTAAATAGTAAAATTAAAGCTTTTTTTATGTGTGAAGTCCAATGTCAAATGCTATTCCATAAATTAATAAAGAGCGTCAAGAATTCATCTTTCACTATAATTTCCCACAAAAAAAAAAAAGAAGAAACAAAACATTTTTCTTGATGGGATACCTTTCTTGCAAGGCAGACTCGGCCATTGCCATAATCTCTACGACGCCAGCATCATCCAACGGCGGTGATATTGAAGCTGACACCGAGGGTTTCTGAGAAATTGAGAGCATTAAGAAGTAATTGTACATAAAATCTGTTCTGATGTATTAATCAAATAGTATTACAATTCACTATTTATATACATTAACTCTAACTGTCACAATAAAGGAAATTAAGACTTGAATCCTATTTGTGTACAACTGTATTTATTTCCTAAATAGCAGCAGCTCTCTGTTCCTATTTTACAAAGGATCGTGATCTGCTAATTCTTGACTTCATCCTTTTAATACCCCCCTTCAAGTTGGAGCATGTATGTCTAGAATGTTCAACTTGCTTGTTAGATTTTTGAAGTTATCTCCCCCTAAGGCCTTTGTAAATATGTCTGCTAACTGGAGCTGAGATGGTATGAATTTCGTGACAATTTGTCCAGCTTGGATCTTCTCTCGAACAACATGACAGTCAATTTCGATATGTTTTGTTCGTTCATGGTATACTGGATTTGCCGCGATGTGCAGAGCTGCTTGATTGTCGCATAATAATTTTACGGGTTTTAATTGGACTTGCAGGTCTTCAAACAAGCTTCGGAGCCATGTCAGTTCGCATGTTGCAGCAGCCATTGATTTGTATTCAGCTTCGGCTGATGATCTAGAGGCTGTTTTCTGTTTTCTTGTCTTCCATGATATGAGGGAGTCTCCAAGAAATACACAGTAGTCGGTGGTGGATCTTCTTGTCATTGGGCAATTTGCCCAATTGGCATCACAGTAGGCTTTTAATTGCAGAGGACTATTTGATGAAAATAGTAGGCCATTACCTGGGTTTTTCTTCAAATATTTTACTACACGAAGGGCAGTCTCCTAGTGTGGTATCCTTGGCTCATGCATAAATTGGCTTAGGATATTGACAGAGTATGTGATGTCTGGCCTTGTGATTGTAAGGTAGATTAAACGCCCTACCAGTCTTCTGTAGTTCGCAGCATTCTTCAATATCACCTTGATCATTTGAGAGTTTTAAATTCTGTTCCATAGGGAAATCAACTGGTTTGGCTCCAAGAAATCCCACATCATCGAGAATTTCCAGTGTGTATTTTCTCTGTGACATAACAATTCCAGCCTTTGATCTTGCCACTTCCAGTCCAAGGAAGAACTTCAGCTTGCCGAGGTCCTTCATGTGAAATTGTTGTTGCAGGAACCCCTTAACATCTTGAATAGCTTTTTCATTGTTTCTTGTTATGATCATGTCATCTACATAGATAAGAACAATGGTTAGTGCAGCACCTTTTTCTTGAACAAATAAGGAATGGTCCGAGTGTGATTGAGTGAATCCAGCAGTCTTGATAGCGTCTGAGAACTTTGCAAACCAATTTCTTGGTGCTTGTTTAAGGCCATACAAGGACTTATGAAGCTTACATACTACCTTCTCCCCCTGTTTGCAAAGTCCTGGTGGTGGAACCATATAGACCTCTTCAAGTAAATCTCCATGTAGGAATGCATTATTGACATCCAAATGGAATAATGGCCAATTGCGTACTGCTGCTAATGCAAGAAGGCAACGCACAATAGTTAGCTTTGCAACTGGAGCAAATGTGTCATGATAATCGAAGCCCTCTTGTTGATTAAATCCCTTGGCGACGAGTCGTGCTTTATATCTCTCCACTGAGCCGTCAGAATTATGCTTAATTTTGAAGATCCATTTGCTGCCAATAGGTCGACAATGAGTGGGAAGAGGAACAAGGGACCATGTTTTCTGATTTTCCAGTGCATTGAGTTCGGTTTGCATTGCTTCACACCACTTGGGGTCATTAAGTGCCTGCTTATATGATGTTGGTTCAACAGTACTTGAAATGTTGTTAATAAACATGCGACGTAGAACAAGTGGGGCTGTTGGTGATTGTGGGGGTGATGGTATTGGTGAAGAGTGTGGTTCTGTGGTGGGGAAGTCAGGTGCTTTAGATGTGGTGTTTCCATGTGGTAATGGTGCTAGAATTAATGGTGTTGATATGGGGCTGTCATGAGGTGCAGAGGTTACGGTGGGCAGAGGTGTTTGGGTAGGGGGTTTTTCTGGAGTGTGGATGGTAAATGGAAAAGTATGTTCATGAAACACAACATCTCTGCTGGTGAAGAATTGTCTAGTGTTAAGATCGTAAACACGATATGCTTTTTGATTTGACGGATATCCAACAAAAATACAGCGGCGCGCACGTGGTGAAATTTTTGTCAAAGGTTGTAAGTTTGTGGCATAGCAAAGACATCCAAATGCGCGAAGGTGATGATATGTGGGTAATTTTCCATACAAGAGTTCGTATGGTGATTTGTGTTTCAAAATTGGTGTTAGAAGACGATTTATTAGATATGTGGCAGTGAGTAGACTTTCTCCCCAAAATTTTAATGGTAAATTTGCTTGGAATCTTAATGCGCGACCTACATTTAGGAGGTGTCTATGTTTTCGTTCAACCACACCATTTTGTTGTGGTGTGTATGAACATGAATTTTGAAGTAAGATTCCATGCATGGAAAGGTATGGTTTTAAGGAAATGAATTCCATCCCATTGTCACTGCGTATGCTTTTGATTTGGCTGTTAAAATGGGTATGAACATAAGCAATAAATTGTTTTAACAGCATTTGAGTTTCTGATTTGAATTTTATCAAAAAAATCCAGGTGAACCGAGTGAAATCGTCCACAATTGTTAAGAAGTAGTGTGCACCCGAATGTGTTTCAAGTTTGTGTGGCCCCCAAATATCACAATGTATAAGCTCAAAGAATTTCATGCTTTGAATGGAACTTTTGGGAAAGAGTAACCTTGTTTGTTTTGCTAGAGGACACACTTCGCATGAATGTTGAGAATCATAAGTGAACGAGGGGATCAGTTTTGACAGGAGCTGAGAAGCTAGTGTTGATGGGTGTCCCAATCTGTTGTGCCACAAAGATGTTGATGACAAAGTTACTTGGCAAGTGTTAGGTGCAGTCAACCGTGATCGTGATTGTGGCATCAAGTAATACAGTCCTTCACTCAGCTTCCCCAGGCCAATCATCTTCTTCGAAGCAAGGTCCTGCAATATACAAAAGGTTGGAAAAAAATGGACAGAACAATTAAGGGCAGCTGTGAGTTTACTGACTGATAGTAAGTTCACTTGGAATGAGGGTGCACAAAGAACATCATGAACATGTAGTTCCTTTGAGATTTTTGCAGAACCAGTACTAGTAATTTTAGCATGAGAACCATTCGGCAAAGTGACTTGGGAGCATGTAGGGGTAATGTCCTCATCAGTGACTGAGGTGGCTATATGATTTGTAGCGCCATTGTCAATGATCCACTGCAAGAATTCAGCATGTTGGTTTGATGAATTACAGGAGTTATTGTTACCTGAGTAGTTTGCGGATGCAGTGGATTTTTCTTGTAGAAAAGCCTTGATTTGTGACAGTTCATCAGCTGTGAGTTGCAAAGGTTGAGCAGGTGTATGACTAACCTTGTTGTGCAGTGTATCTATCATTGTTTGAATTGCATTTATTTTTTGAGATCGATTTCGAGGCTGAATATTTTTCCCATGAATTACATGACCAACAGGGAATCCAATCAAATAAAAGCATTTATCCACTGTGTGCGTGGTTCCTTCACAGTAAGTGCAGTGGAGCCTTTTTCTGGGTCCTTGGTTGGTTGATGATCCAGGCATCCAATTTCGAGTCTGTGGAATAGAACCAATTCTTTTTATATTCATGGCATGGACTTGTTCGTTGATCTTGTGGTCATCCATTCCTCTCTGTTTCTCTTCTTCACATAGGAGAGAGTATGCTTTCTTGACAGTAGGCAGAGATTGCATGAGCATGATCTGACCCCTAATGGCTGAGTAGCTTTCGTTTAATCCCATGAGAAACTGACTTAGCCTCATCTTTTCTTCATTGTTTGTTAATTGCTTCATTCCACTGCATGAGCATTGGATGACTGGGCTGCTCATCTTCAATTCATCCCACAGTATTTTCAATTTTGTATAGTAGGTAAAGATTGAATCTTGGTTCTGTTGCAGTTCAACAATGGATCGTTGAATCTGATAATGGTGTGAGAAATTACCTTGTGAGAACCTTTCTTGAAGATCAATCCAGATTTCAGAAGGGGTTTCCACATAAAGAACACTGTTGGCAATTTCTTGATTTAAAGAATTAAGAATCCAAGATAACACCATGTCATTACATCGCTGCCATAACATGTGTTTTGGATCGTTTTCTGCAGGGGTGATTATAGTTCCATTGATGAATCCCAGCTTGTTTTTGGCGCTGAGACTTATCAACATTGAGCGTCTCCACATAGCGTAATTGGTTCCATCAAGAACCTTTGGTACAAGATTCATGCTAGGGTGGTCTGATGTGTGAATAAAGAGAGGATCATAAGGGTCTATGATTAGTGTGGACGTGTTTTGAAGGGTAGTTTCTGGTGTTGAGTTTTGGTTGGTGCTGGTTGAATCTATATTGTTATCCATTGATGTTCTTGTGGAAGCTTTTGGTTAATGTGATCTCTTATGCTTTGATACCATGAGAAATTGAGAGCATTAAGAAGTAATTGTACAGAAAATCTGTTCTGATGTATTAATCAAATAGTATTACAATTCACTATTTATATACATTAACTCTAACTGTCACAATAAAGGAAATTAAGACTTGAATCCTATTTGTGTATAGCTGTATTTATTTCCTAAATAGCAGCAGCTCTCTGTTCCTATTTTACAAAGGATCGTGATTTGCTAATTCTTGACTTCATCCTTTTAACAGTTTCTCTGACCAGAAACCCTCGGAGGGTCTTTAAGCAGGGCCATAAACAAAGGAAGGAATAGACCATCAGATTTTGAAGGTGAGGAAATGAGTGTATATAAATATTGCAGCTGTCATTTATACTCTCAACACTGTTTTATCTTTTTTCATAGAAACTATAGATATATAAGGTCATTCAAGTTTTGGTTTGACTTCGCGACTCTCCTGGGTTTGACCAGATTGTTGCAAACATGGGTCGTTATGATTTAAAACTCAGCCAACTTGTCGGGCTAGATCAATTTTCATAATTGTGCTTAAGTTGTAGTTGACGTTAAAAAGAAAAGAAAAGATAAATAACACTTAATTAAGTTAAGTTTGAGATAAAAAAAATAGAAAAAGAATTATCTAATTCATGTGTAATAGTATTAGCTAGAATGTTCGACCGATTTATATTGGCACAACCAATTGATCAATCAATTACTATTGAATTTCATCAATTTCTTTAACGATCGAACAAATTATTGATTGATTTGATTGACTGAATTAGATAAAAGCTAATTTCATTGTTTCTCCTATCAATTTGGTAACTGAATCATTGGGTAATCAAAGACAATCAACCAAATTAGATATTACATTAGATATCAATTATTATATTTTATAATAATCATACCTTTACATAAATGTATATCAATCAACTCAAAATCAATCCAATCATTTTGCACCAATACTTAACTCAAATAAGTCATAACTCATTAATTCACTAATCATTAAATCATCTTTTATTTTCATTGATTTCATGTTAATAAATGCAAACAACATACACTAATAATTACAATAGAAGTTAGCGTTAATGTTTACATGTTTAAAACAAAATAATATTACAATCCAAAAGCAAGTAATATACCTAGTTTATATGAATAAAAGAGATAGAGTGGGTCTACTAGTGATGTGAGTATGAAAAATTAACATATAATGCATCATCTAAGGAATATCTAATGAAAAACTAAAAATTAAAGAATATAAATAAGTCTATTATTAAGTGATAATTCTTAACTTAGTATGTATATGAAATATCACAATATATTTAATCATCCATAACCCGAGCTTATAAAACAATGTTGATATCAATTCACATGGTATAATTAGCTTCCAGTCTATTAGATAGCTAATTAAATTTCAAGTACATGTTGATTTTAATGTATTCACATTGGCATTATTATCCTTATATTCTAGAAACATCTAACCAAATCTCAGGTAAATATTGATATAACTATCATCATTAATATCATTAGTCTCTTATACAAGGGATGATTAATCAAATTCAGATAAATGACAATGATCAACATTGATATCATTTATCTTTTATATCATAAACATCTAATTAAATCTGGGTATATGCTAATATCAATGATCATCATTAGTATCATTAGTCTCTTAAATGAGGAACAATTATTCAAATTCTGATAAATGTGTATACCAATGAATGATCATCAATGATATCATTAGTCTTTCATAATGAGAATGATTAGCCAAATTTAGATAAATACCAATACCAATAATCATTACTGATATCATTTTTCTCCATACTGGGAATGTCTAATCAAATTCTCAATTCTTATTTTTATTCTTTCTTTATCCACCAAACTATTTATTTCTTAATTCCACTTTAAAATTATGTAAATAATTAAATGAAAAATTATCTTGATATATTAAGTTAATTATAGTAGGTGTAGAAACCTACATGTTACACGTGATGTCCCAACTCTTACTTTGGACTATAGTTTATTCATTGTAGTATCCCTTGTCAACACAGGTTATCTTCATCATCATTATTGTTGTAACCTAATTTTTGGGTTACTCCCCAAAATAAAATAAAAATAACAAAAATAAAATAAAAGGAGCCGGCGTGGGTACAAAAATCAATGTGAAAATTTTGGTTGTTTTCGCGAGTCCAATCGTATCTCTTTGGTTCCAAAAATAGAGAAAAATACAGATTTAAGGCAAAAATAATTTATCGTTGGATGAATCTGTGTAAAAACTAAGTTAAACGACATAATTATATTTTTTATGGGTTGATTTGATTTAATCGTCGACAAATTTAAAGTTTAATTATGATCGGGAATTAATTTAAGGTCCAATTGAAGGATTTAATTAAGTGCAAGAACTTAATTATACTTTAAATTGGTCAAATTAATTTTATTAAGGGCTTATTCAATGAGAAATCAATTTCTTGAATTTAATTCGGGCTCAATTGATGAGAATAGAATTTTCGAAGAACAATTTGAATTTTTAAAGTCAATAATGCGAAATCAGGGGCCAAATTGAACGAATTGAGAATTTAATGGTCAATTGAGGGTTAAATCGCGCAAATCGGAAACCAGAGACCAAAATAAAAAACACGCGCACATTTAAGGTTGCTGTTGAAATTTTGACGGAGATACAATTATATAAAATTAAAAGTTTAAAGCTAATCAGGGGTGCGATTGAACCAATTAAACATTGAAGGACCAAATTGTATTTTTCTCACACCAATTTTGCATGTCCCTGCACTGTTCCGACACCTGAACAGTGCAGGAACACGACGCTGCAACAACAAGGGACGAAGGACGTTGCAGTGGCAGTCCTCAGCCCTCTGCAAAAATGCAGAGGTCACAGCACTACATGCAAATTGCATGTGCTCTGCCTATAAATTCACAGCATGCCGAGAAGAAAGGGAGGAGGAGAGTTACGGGAAAGAAGAAAGAAAAAGAGAAAAAAAAGAAAAGAGCAGAAAAGGAAAAAAAAACAGAGAAACACGGGGAAAAATACGATAACACAGGGGAGAAATTTTGAAGAAACCATTGTGAAACACTCCCACTGTGGTCGCCAACCATGGTCATCTTCTTCCGTTGACAGAGTCACCATCGAGAGAGCAGAATCACATTACAGTGAGGAGCAAAAATTGACAGAAAAATGGGGTAAAAAAACTAGGGAAACAGGGGACGAACACAACGAACACATGCAGAGACAAAACTTGCACTGACAGTTGCCCCTTCATCTCCCTCGGTTCTTCTTCTCCAACGCCGACAGATTCACTCCGGCAGAGCTCTCTCCCCTCTTGTTGCAGCGTCGCGGCTCCTCCCTCTCTCTCCCTTCAGCCAACAACTAGTTTTCTCTCTCCGTGACGCTGTCTCTCTCTCTCAACTAGAAGCAGCCACAGTCACGATAGCAGCCAACCCTCTCTTCCTCTACACCAGAAGCTCCTCCTTCTCAGCGCCAGCAGCTCCCCAGCCATCATCCTTCTTCTCCGGCGACGAGCAGCAAAGAACAAAGGGCGAACGGCAGTAGCCCGACGACTTCCAACGCCCCTACAGGCCACCACGGGCCACCATTTTCGACGCCACCATGACAGGGAGAACCACCTCGACGTCCTCTACCCGGTGGTAGTGGCAGGTGATCCTCTCAATGGTGGTCGGTCGACCACCAAATCATTGTTCACATAACAGTTCAGTGAATTAATTCACTGCACTGTGCACGTGTTTTGAATTTTTATTTTTATTTTTTTTCTCTTTGTTTGCCCTATTGGGCTGGCCTCTCTCGGCCCAGCCTAGTTGGCTGGGCTGGGCCCAAGTCCAGCAGGCTTGGGCCCTTGGTCAGCCTCAGTTGGGCCGGCCCATTTAGCTGGGTCAGGCCCGGCCCAAATTTTTTTTAATTTAAAAAAATGCATTAAAAAATAAAAAATATGTTGTTTTCGTGCATACGGCCAGATTCCAAGATTTTTCCATCATATTTTTCATAAAAAAAATATATGCTGCATCTTTCTCATATTTTGAAACGAAAATTGGATATCTTAACCAGTTTATGATTATCCATTGGAATTTGGCCAAAATATCAAAAATAATTATAAATATTTTTGTTTCATCTATTAGGGTGTAAATTTACATTGTAAAGTACACCCGCGGATAAAAAAGATTTTACTACGGTGTAAAATTACATTGTATACTACGTCCGTAGATAAAAAAGATTTTTACTACGGTGTAAAATTACATTGTAAAGTATATCCGTTGATAAAAAAATGCTCGTAACTGCGGTGTAAAATTACATTGTAAAGTATACCCGTAAAAAAAAAGGTTTTTGAAAATGCAGTGCAAAAATTTCAACTTAGAAAGACAATCAAACAACAATGCAGCTTACCTCAGGTGATGCGTCTTCCCCTTGCACAACAAGTCCCCTTACCTAGACTCTCGCAGACCAATAGGTTCCTAGTGACCTTAATACTAGGTGGTGACTCCTTATAATTATAGTCGTAAATTTTACGGCTATAAACAACCCCATTTTCACCGCGCGCCGTTGTCTTCCCCAGATCAAGGGGTGATAAAGCGGCGCGAAGCGCGTAAAAAATCGTCGTCTCGACAGATGGCGACTCCACTGGGGACATTGCTGGACTGAGCTTTGTTTTGTTTGATTGTTTATTTTTCATTTTGTTTTTGCACGTGTTTTTTCTGCTTTAACATGCAATTTTACTGCTTTAGCATGCATTTTACATTCAACTCATGCATAAGATTGAATTTGAATTATTGTCATCATGCAATTTAATTTCCTAACTAAACCAAATTTTAAATTAGGTGGGAATTAGCTGTCTGCCTCATGACTTTCAGTCGGGGTTCAGATTCGTGAAACGTCCAACTATGAACTGAGTGTTTACTTGATAATGGCGGTCATACTGTGCCCCAACCATTTCTTGTAAACCCCTATACTACCTTCACGTGAGGTGGTCACTGGGCAGTTCATAGACCTTTTGAGACCAGATAGAAAACTTACCCTCATGTAATGGCTTAGAACTTGCTTTTGGGTACACCATTCCTGATAATTCACTCATTATGTATGTACATACATTTGTATTCACATGCATTTATCATTGCATAACATATCATCGGCAGACAGAAAACATAGGTCCCCGAAGAGCTTCTATCCATTAACACTCAACTCTGTCAAAGAACTATGGACAAAGAAGAATGTGCTCACCGCCATTTCCACATCCGAGAAAACTAGTTTGTCTGAAAGCTAGCATGACTTATATTGCCAGCGTACTCGAGCAAACACTGAAATGATTTATGCAAGAGTCTTTGAGAAAGAAATGCACCAGAGATGGAAAATTAAGCCTGCTTCCATAATTGCTCTTTGTTTGGTCATGTCCACATGTCATGTCTCAGTTTCAACCTGTTTTGACTTGTTGGCAATTTTGCATGCAAACACCACAAATACCTTTTGTTGTCAAGCAAACCTTTCTTTTCAATGATTATGTATTTTCTTGTGTTTATGATGTGTTCTTGTTTTTTGTCTAAATAACACAAGCACTCCATATACCCTTTCATCCAAAGTATACATGATCCCATGATTTCATAAAGAGTTTTGGCAAATCAAAGTATAGTACGAAAAGGAATGCCAATTTGATGTTTATTTAACAAATATGTTCTGGGAATTCAAAGGATTTCATTGAAAGGTGATCTCATACCACCAAAACCCACATAATAAAGCTAATCTCTTAGCTAAACAAATAATCCAAAAAAGCAAAAACTTGTTTCACATGGAAAAGCAAAGCTTATTGATTTAGATTGCATGTTTTTGAAATGAGGAAAGGCCATCTTTGATATGCCTTGACAAGGTCTCAAATATCCCTTGAAGTCCCTATTTGAGCCTAATAATTTTTTCTTGATAATTAACCCTGACAAGGATCACACCCTACACTGGGGGGCAAGTGCAAAAAAAACAATCTACAAAACAGTCATAAATGACAAGTGACGTCCGAACAAAGCTGGGGGGGCATAAACATGAAAAGGGTTTTAGCACTATAGCAAATTAATTCAACATTTTTGGTAGTACTAAAAACCCAACATAGAAATCCCAAACAAAATACTGGGAGGCATGTCGCGATAAAAGCCTAAACAAAATACTTTGGGGGACATGTCAAGTCAACATGATGTGTAGTGCCAAAAACCATGAAAAAGCCCAAACAAAATACCGAGGGCATGTCAAGTCAACATGAGGGCACTGCTAAAAAGCCCATGATAGAAAGTCCAAGCAAATACTAGGGGCATATTAAGTTGAAAGCCCAAACAAAATACTGGGGGGCATGTCGCGATAAAAGCCTAAACAAAATACTTTGGGGGACATGTCAAGTCAACATGATGTTAGTGCCAAAAATCATGAAAAAACCCAAACAAAATACCGGGGGCATGTCAAGTCAACATGAGGGCACTGCTAAAAAGCCCATGATAGAAAGTCCAAGCAAATACTGGGGGCATATCAAGTTGAAAGCCCAAACAAAATACTGAGGGGCATTTCGCGATAAAAGCCTAAACAAAATACTTTGGGGGACATGTCAAGTCAACATGATGTTAGTGCCAAAAACCATAAAAAAGCCCAAACAAAATACTGGGGGCATGTCAAGTCAACATGAGGGCACTGCTAAAAAGCTCATGATAGAAAGTCCAAGCAAATACTGGGGGCATATCAAGTTGAAAGCCCAAACAAATACTGGGGGGCATGTCAAGATGAAAGCCCAAACAAACACTGGGGGGCATGCTAGGTCACTATGAAAATCAATCATGAGGGCTAAATGGAGTTCTAAGAGTAAGCACTAAGTGATCCTTAGTCTACAAAACCCTTAAACACTTTTTAAGCCTACAAATAGCTTTTCTTCGTAGCCAGTAACTTAAGCCTACGTTACAAGCCTAATAAAGCCCTTTCTGATCAAATACGAGTGATCTGGATCGATAAGCAATGCTTTTTCATTTGAAACAATCCTTACAAATGTTTCAAACGACTTGATCGAAGCATTCCTGACATACAAGACATGCAAATATCATTTCACACTCTTGTCAAATCAACATAAAACCTGACAATGAGATCACTTTGATGACGGGGCCGTTGTCTTTCCCGGATCAGGGGGTGATGACGGGACGCGAAGCGCGTAAAAAATCGTCATCGCGACAATTATACCTAAAATTCATTATTTTCTTGTAATTTAATAACCATTAAACAAAATAAATTGTCTAATTACCCTAAAATTGTCTTTCTCTAACAATAATTACCCTAAAATTTCTTCAATTTTCTAGCTTGAATCTCTTTCCAATACGTTGTTTTTATCTTTTATTTCAGGTGTTTAGATGAGATTTTTTTTAATACATTTTGAAGAAAAAAAATAAACTTTATTGTTTTATTTTTCTCTCAATGTCCAATCACACTTGACTTCTTTAAAAAAAAAATGTGTATTTATACTAGTCAATATCTTGTAATTATAAATGCCCTTCCTTTTTAATTTTGGTATTTTTTCTTTAACTAGTTATTTTGTCTCATCAACCTTATAAAATAAAATTATATCTACAAGTTTTTTTCCTCACATCTCTATTAAAATTGTGTATTAATTGAGTAAATTTGACTCTAAATATTTACCAATGACATATATATCTTTTACCGAATTAATCCAATTTATTGTTGAGTAAATTTTACTCATTTAATAATTTTAATTTAATTTTATTGTTGTTATCAATAAACTTGAGGTTTACATCATCTAAAAAAAGTTAAGACATCAATTCTTCTCCTTTGCCTTTCATACAAAAAGTAAAAGAGGTGGCCTTTTCTTCTTCTTTCATTTTTGTCATTATTTTCTTAATTCTATCCTTCAAGATTTGTTTGATTTTTATTTTTTCTTCTTAATGTTTTTGGTTTGGTTTTTAAAAATTTTTTGTTGTCTTAAACAAACGTTCAAAGTTATGCTTGATTTTACAAATATCTATTTTTGTTATCATATAATTAAATAAAAAATTATTAAAAAAACTAATTAAATTTGGTGGTCTTTTTTATGATTTTCTTTGTTTGAGCACCTTTTTAGATTATGGATTTGTGTTTTTGTTTGGCTTTATTTTATTTTCCTTTTTGGGTTTTTTATTTGCTTCTTTGCTCTCTCTATATTGCTTATTTGGTTTGCCTTATTTGTCCTTACTTTTTCAAATGATTTATTTATCTATATTAGTTTCTTATAGCTATTGTTTTTTTATGCTATGTTCGAGACAAGAAAATGTTATTGGCTCTAAAAAATTTTGAATAATTTTTTTTATTATTTTCCTTTTCAGGTATAGCTCACTATTGTTTTTTGATTACATTGCTAGTTTTGCTGGGTTTTTTTTGTTTTTGAATTGCATCCAAATATGTTATGTCCTATGCTTTGTTTTTCGTTTATCAACATGCATTGGTGGTTGGCTATGCTTTCTTTTATATGTTATTTTAAGGTAATGAAATTTTCTTTCTTTTTATTTCTTTAATCTCATCGTTTGCAAGGTAATAGCAAATATGTTGGTCGATCATGACTTTTAATCACTTGGTTAATTGGTAGTTCAACTCTCATAGTCTATCAAGGACTATTCTAGATTAATTGATTTTTTTTATTCATAATTGATTTCAGATTTCTTCTTTATTTATGTTTATATCCATTACACCCAAATTAAAAAAAAACATGAGTAACGCAGAGATTACAGGAATGCTATGGTATGAACCTGCAAGAACACCAGCAGACTGCTGCTCTAATATTTCCATTTCCTTGATTTTGCCGAAGTGATGTTCCCTCTTTATTATTTGTATAAATAGGTGCCTAAACGTGAGTAGCATGCAGGAAGGGGTAGATACTTCATTTGTGCATAGCACTCACAGATTTATGTGTTGTCTCCTTTATTTATGAGATCAATAAAGGTTGGGAAAGGGTTCGTGTAAAGCTTGTTGTGCGATTATATAACGTGTTCTTCTTGTGTTCCGCTTGTCTATTAACTTGGGAAAGTAGGGGAAAACCTCTTGGTGCGGAAACACTTGGTTACTAGACAAACACGAGAGGAATTGGTGAGGGAAGGCTGAGTCTAGCAAGGGGCTGGGCTGCCGCACGGGTTCATTAGTGGAGCGAAAATTGACGTCGTGATAGGTGTCATTTTTGGTAGCGGATCTCTTGACTCCAGTCTCAGATATCGGGGTGATGTTCCCTGCAGTTGCTTGTGGTTTCAGAGCAGTAACGGTCACTGACTTGGGAGGAACAAATAACCTTCTTCTAGGTGGCCTTTTAGATTTGTCCTCACCGCACAGTTGAAGAACACCCGCACTTTTACTTAAAGTTGACGGAGCCCTGTCCCTGGAAAGCAATAGACACAACCCGACCGAGGCCAGGAGTAAAAATCAAATAGATTTAGTTAAATGTAAGAAAAACATTATAAGAAACACGCACCTCCAGGGAGCAGAGAAAGGGATGGAGACTTGTTGTTTTTCCTTGTCGTCCTGGATATTGATTTGGAGGCGGATCTCAGTGGATACCTTAACTTTGATTTTCCTGATGAACAAACTTCACTTTATATGAATGACACATATATGTTTATTTTAGGTGTAAACAATACCCTTCATCTTATTTTATCTCTCAAATGAAGAAATATTAAACCCATCAAACTTGGTTCTAAAATGAATTGATCAAATCAATAAAGCATGATGTGGAAAGTGACACTAATCACCTAAAATTAATCAATCTATGTTTCAAAACATATTTGACATGATAAACATTTTATCTTATCAATTTAATTTTAAAAACTACTCATGATTTAGCTTTTAAGCACATCATTTATGTTTTTACTTTGGATTCTTCATCTCTCACTCAAAAAAAATCCATAACCCCTATTTTTAAAACATGAGATTTCCTAAAAAGATTTAGTCAAAAACCCTAAACACTCTTCTTCTTTTGAGATCTTCCTTTGCATGTCATTGATGATGAGCTTCTGAATGTTCCTCTCTCGAAAAGGGGGTTTCTCATCCCTTTTTTAGCCACGCCCAACTCCACCACCTCTTCTCACCGCTGTTTGTTAATGCACACAACGACCAAAAAATTCTCTTCCACGGGTTATAGCACAGCTCACAATAAACCTTTGATTGTTGGGCTCTTATACCAATGGATGCAGGCGAAAGCTAAGGACAACAAAATGAAAAAAAACAAGTGAATTTTAATGAGCAAAAAGACTTCAAATGTGAACTCGAAGTTCATAGGTTTATTTTCTCTAGAATAACAATAATAAGCTTTGTCCTTAAATAGGCTAGAAACCCTACCCCATCTAGAAAAAAAGTTTCAATTTCCAAGGAAAGAAGCATGAAATCCAAAAATAACATGAAATCCAGAAGTTACATGAAAAATCACATACACTGACAAAATCAAGGTTGTTACCTCAAGAAAACTCTTTCACGCAGTACTCTAGTTTGACATGACTAAACCTCTTCAGTCTAAACGTGTCTCACTAATTCACAAATATATATAACAGTCATCCACATGATCTATCTAAGTTAAATTCTTATATAGTTGTGGCCCAAACTTAAAGGAAGATTTGTTAAGATTTAGTTTTTTTTTTTAAAAAAAAAAGTGTTTTTGTATTGTTTTCATATTGTAATATAAAAAATATTTTAATAAAATAAAATAATAATTTTAATATAGTTATCACACTCTTAAACAACTCTCAACTAGCTTTCAACACAGATTCTATATTGGACCTTTAGAAGTTCACAGCAAATAAAATTCTTATAAAAGGCCTACATAACATCATCATCTAGAAACCTGCATTTCTGGGAAGGAACACATAGAATAACCATAAACACAAAATAGAAGACCCTGAAACATGAACAAAGTCAGCAAACCACTAACCGGCCACGGTAACAGCCACTGCCAGTGCCCTGCATAGTAGAGGAATCTACCCATTAAAATGTTATAGTGTGGGTTACCCTCACCAGCACATGATACCAGCAATCATTATAGACTACTTTACACAAGGTGTTGCCCAAAAAGGGAAAGCTGATACAAGTAAAATGCTGAAGTAAAGGGAATCATTTGTCTACGTCATCGCCATCTTCTTCATCATCATCGTCCTCCTCTTGATCATCATCTTCCTCTTGATCATCATCTTCATCTTCAGAGTCATCGCTATCCTTGTCCTGCAATTAGGCAAAACCCAGGAAATATGATAACAGTTGAACTTTGGAAGACTTATTACTAGTTCCCACGAATTTTCTCATTCAGTATGGCCGGCCTAATAGAGTGGCACAAAACTTTCATTTTATTGTTTAAAGTAGCAAATAAGATCTATCAGATGAAACTTCAAATATACTGTTTAATCAGTCAATAGAACTGCACCTAAACACGAAACATCTTAAAGTATGGTTTCTAGCAGAGAAAGATAAAACAATAATGTCATTTCTATGACGAATATTGTATCCCTAACATGCATAGGCATAAGAAAGCCTCAAGAATGAAAATAAGATCTCACCAGCAACCTTCTTTTCAACAGAATCATAAGAAGCTTCAACTAGATATTGTTTTACACGTTTGGAATTTGTTGAAGCCCAAAGTCAGTCAGCCCAAATTAAAGCACAACAGAACACCAAATTCCAGCAGTTCAGATTTCAGATTTCTTCAGCTATTTCAATCATGTCAAAGGTACCAAATTCCAGCAGTTCAGATTTCAGATTTCTTCAGCTATTTCAATCATGTCAAAGGTCTCATTTCCATGCTTGCAAATTGATTATGTCAAATCCATGGACAGCTTATAATTTTTGTTATAATTTCCTATCAAGTTCTGCAAGAAGACCTCTATTAAGTTAATACTTCTGAAGAACAAGTATCTTCCATCTATTTTGGTTTCAACATCTTCAACATCAACTAAACTTTCCAAGTATCAACAAATAAATAACGAGGCAAAAAAACCTGTCCTCAACTAAAATGGAAGGACAAAGTACAAGCACGTCAGAAGATTCACAAAACATGATAAAATAGGATCATTTACCCCTTCATCTGCTTCATCCCCATCAAAGTCCTCGTCATCAGGATCCTACGTTAGAGAATTAGGGAAGTTACACTTGATTTCAAGCTTCATTTTCAAGAACGAAAGGGAAGAAAAGAGCACAAAAAATAAATCAATTACAGTGTTAAAATATGAGAGTGGATTGGGCCATAAATCCTCCTTAATGATCTCTGCTACCTGCATTTTTCCCCATAAGGGATTGTAACAGCTTCAATAAACTATTTGGTAAAGAAGATAAAATTCCACAATGTTTCCACCAATGAACAAAGCTCTACTACTTTGTCAGATACAGATTCAACTAACCTCATCTTGCATGTCATCAATCGTGCCTTTTGGCTGAGTGTTACCAAACCAGCTAAAGAAGCTGCATTCAAGAAGGTAAATTTGAAGGTGAGGCACACAACACAGCACAACACAAGAGAATTGTAAATTCAGATTACAAAAAAACGATTTAGAAAAAGAACAGGCAGAATCCATAAAAGATGAAAATAATGTTAAACAATAAAATAGAAAACATCTTGCAACCATGACTTGTATTCCACTTGAAACCTAAAACAGCATATAACATAACATTGTTACTAGAACAAAGATCAAATGTGACCACTCAAAGACTCATCAAAAGGAAAGATATCATTTGTTTGTTGAAGACAATGAACAGAATAACAAGTGACAATCAAACAATAAATCATGCTTTTGAGAAGGAAAAAAAATGAAGTTATGCTGCCGCACAGAGATTTTATTATGCTTCCCATTATTTGGTATCAGAACAGATGATATTTTAAAGATAGGAAACAAGAAAAAAAAGTAAACAAGTTGAGAAAATAAACCTTTCATCAGCCAAAAGTCTCTTGTTCCCTTTCTTTTCATGACTGACTCCATTTGGTAGACCCTTCACATTTTAGAAATGCAATTAAATAATAAACAAAAGAGAGTACACGATTTAGACATTACCTGTCATGAAATGACATAATTTACCATGCCCTCCTTCCAATTGATTGGTGTAGCAGTTATCTCTGTCGTCCCTTCATCATGGAAGGAAAAGGATTTTGTAAGCTTTGTCTCTTCAAAGTACGGGTTGGATTCAAAGTTCTGTGAAGGAAAGAACATTGGAATCAAGAACTACTAAATCAATTGGGCAGACACCAGATATCAATGAGCACCACTCAATCAGAGGAAAGACAGATAAGCATGAAAAACTATGCAAGCACGGGAAGACAATAAACTTACAAATGTTATTGAATAACCAGATTTGACATCTTTTGTATCCTCCACTTCCAGTGAACTTAAATATTTGAATACCTACACAGGAACAAGGATAAGGGCATCATATTTAATACACAGACAGGCAGTTAGGGAAAAAGAACAAATGCAAGTACACAAGTTAATCTTCAGATCATACAGGAACAAAAAACAAACCTTTTGATCCTCTTCACTCAAAAGAGTACCAAGAGCAGGATGACTTAAAAACTGCAGAGAACCATAGACAATTAGATGGAATATGAACTCTTTATAGGGTAAGGCAGGAGCACAATATAAAAGCGG
Source organism: Salix caprea (assembly GCA_964035475.1). Classification (NCBI taxonomy): domain Eukaryota; kingdom Viridiplantae; phylum Streptophyta; class Magnoliopsida; order Malpighiales; family Salicaceae; genus Salix; species Salix caprea. The sequence goes on along the minus strand of OZ037753.1, from coordinate 8,963,084 downwards.
TTAACAAATTATATATTTTGATAGGAACAGATCACTTACCGCGGTCAACCAGAAGTCAGGAATCGATTTGATGATCTCATTCCGGTTATCATATACTGGCTTGCGTATCTCATTATACTTCTGCTCCACTTCCAGGACCTTGTCACTTGCCTCTTCGTTAATCTATAAAAATAACCATGCACGGTTTAAGTTTCAAGGTCTAAAGTAGCAATAAGGCCAACATATCCAACATGATTCATACAATCCCCCTTCCTTATTGAATATTATTGATTGGGGGGAAATTATTATTGTTGACTTTCTGGGAGAAGTTTTCATAACACAACCAGAGATACATGCCCCATCTGAATTTCTATGGGACACTACCATTAACATGAATTAAACAATTTAAGTAAGCATAACAATTCAGCAAAACAAGGCATCAAAGTAGCATGAACCCAGAATGAATAGGAAAATAATTAAAGTCAATAAGAGAGTCTGATTTCAATGTGTGTGTGTGTGTAAGGAATATTAAGTAAAAGTAATTGGATTCTACCGAACCAAAAATTTTCTCAAATTTCATACCAATATATGGGACACTGAAAGCGCATAACCACAAATATGCAACATTTATATCAGCATTTTTTTACAGTACCTTTTCAAGATCGTCTTGGATCTCCTGGAGCTTCTCGATAAAGATAACGAGTTCTTCATCGATTTGGTTATTGTCTTCCTCGCCTTTCTCCGCTACCTTCAACTTCTTACCCTTGTTGTCTGCCACCATTTTCTCTATCAACCAAAGCCCTAAGAATCTCTTTCTCCCTCTCCCCTACCGTTTGCTTTCGCTGTTGACGATTGTCTAAAACCCTAGTGCCTTTGCGCTCCTTGTCTTTCCTTCCCTTTTTTTTTCCCGTGAGTGTTGAACAAAAGGGTTAGGGTTTTGCGAGTTTGTATCCGCTGTGGAGCATATGGTAGAGGTTTAGTAGACAACCAACGGATGAGTGACAGCACAACAAAGTATTACCGTATTATCAATTTGAGTCTAAAGATTTTAGAGTTTATCAATTTGAGTCTAAAGATTTTAGAGTTTATCAATTTTATCCACAATGTAACTGACATTAATCTATTTAGCCCCTCATGTTCTTACCCCTCAATCTATTCACTGCTAGTGATAGTTAGAGAAATTTCATCCACTTCGTATGTGCTCGTTAACAATTTCCATTCTTAGTGTTAAAATAAACTCCAATTTATTCTAAGGAATAATTTTGTACAAGCTAGGAAAAACTAGAAGAAAAACGTTACCATGATTTGAAGTTAAAACAATCTTGTAAGGCAAATAATGACTTATTTTGTCATCTTGGATGTAAATACTTAAAGTACATTAAAAGATATTAGATTAAGGTTAACCCTTCTAATTTCAACCAAATATGATACCACACCTTTTTTTTTTTTTTTTTTTTTATAATTCTATTTTATTATCTTAATTTATATATTTAAAATACTAAAAAAATATATTATAACACATCTATAGCTAAAACATTAATATATCTGACCATCAAAACAAAATCTCAAGAGTGTGCACTTTTACATATTTCCATGGTATTATTTTATTTTTATATTTTTGAAAATAAAAATAGATTTTAAAACAATATTTTTTTTAAAAAATGAAAAAAAATCAGAAATGAGATACAATCAAGTGATCAAAAATCAAAATTGATTAAAGAAAAGTGATTGTCAAGAGTTTGAATTCATTTAAAAGATACAAAATAGTTCAATCCTAAAACATAGGTCCTGTCACTGTTAAATTGATCATGACTAGGAAAGATATTAAAAACCCCAACACACCCTGTTTGAGGTAAGATGAATTGTATAATTTAATATGGTTTAAAAGTGTTTATGAGTACAATTTATTTGTATGAATAAATCTAGCCTTTTGATTTTATATGAGCTTGTGTACTTAAAATAATTTTTTAGGGAAAACATCCATTTAGATGTCTTAAAAGGGTTCACTTATTTTGGAAGGTGGATGAGTTCTTAACAACTTGTTTGTTTTGATTAAAACAATACTCTAATTAAAAAGTGGTGAAAACTCAAAATAATTTTGGGAATGTTTTGATCAGTTCTAAATATATAAATATCAACCTGCTTTTAGATCCAATATTTATATCAAAACTTTTACCTTTAATTCTTATGACTCGGTCCAAGATCCATTACTTGCTCTAAATGGGTCAATGACTCGGTCCATTGAAGCATCAAGATAAGGTCTTAATACATATTATCCATATGTAGGAGGGGTTTAATCCAACTTTATTTGGTCTATGAGATTTCAGCAACAAGGCTGCTAATTTTCCAAATTTTCACTTAGCCTTGTGTTTATAATGTTTCTATATATTTTATAAATTCCTAGTAAATTGGACTTCCTATTATGTATAAGAACATTAATTATTTCCTCCAAATATTAAGATTTTTTTTTTATTTCCTTGTTAGGTAAGGAGAAAACACAACAAAGGAAACATAAGTTTGAGATCAGAATCTTACTACAATTTGAAAACATAGGCAACTACATTTTCTTTAGTTTCTAGGATTAATGAGCTGTATGAAAGGCAATATATAAGCCTTCAAATCAATTTTGTCTTTCCTTCTCTTGTTCTCATTAAAGAACAAAGATTTAATATTATGAGTTTGATTTTATTTTGTTAGCTACAACTCAAGGCTTGTTTGAGCTTAATCAATTCTTTATTTTTAGCTAGGGTCCAAAGCTTTTTAGGATTAGCTTTTTAGCTTTTCAGTTTTGGGTTATTTTTATAAGTGGGCCAAATCAATCCACTAGGCTAAACCCATTAGGGTTATATTTTCAAAAGTATATAAATCATTATAAAGCCTAAATAGAGGACCTTTTTTATCTACCGGATTTAAAAATATATTTTTCAACTTGTGTGAGAGTGATTCTTGTATTGTTCAGTCATGAACAAACTGAATCTAACTTATCCAAGATTAATTGGCTTTGTGGTATCATTCGACTTAATTTCAATAATAGAGATGCCTTAGGATGAGTTTTTCTTGTGTCACACTCCTATTAAATCTCTTTCGGCTATCCATGATCAAATTCAATCTTGATTATAGGTTGTGTGACCATATGATCATGATGTTCGAATCAATTGGTATCAAAGCTAGACTTTGGAATGAGGTCATATCCTTCTACTAGTTTTGTTTTCTTAGTGTTCCTTTAAGTTTTTAGTGTTTGCGTCGTTCATTTTTTTCTTTGTGTCTATTGTAGCTAAGAAAAAAATTTATTTATATTTCATCTTATTATTTTGCGTAGTCATATCGGTAGCAAAAAAGTTCATAAAGAAAAGAAAAAATTAGATGAAATTTAAAGGTTGATTCAATTCTGGCATAGAGACACCATTCTTTGTGAACCATAAGTAAACTATCTCATAATCAATTGGAACTTTATATTTTATCTATTATGAATAAAATTGCATCAGATATTAATTTTAAGTACATTTCGGTATCATTTTCTAAAGGTTTTAGTTTGAGGTTAAATTTAATCGCAAATTGATAACATTTAGGTTCTCTAATTAAATCACTTTAGAATTAATCGAAATGTCACATACTGTTTACTATAGTTGAAATCACATCATATGTTATTGAATGAACTAAATATAATTTATTAAAGATTAATTGTCTTTGAAGAGATGTTGCATCTACACTTGGTGAGTTATGGTGATTTAGATTTGTAAAGGAGAGGGGTTGTTAAGGGTCTTAAGAAAGATAGTGTTGCTTAAAATTAAATTGAAAGGAGAAGATGATATTTGGACATGAGAAAATTTTCTAAGTTTTTTTTTTAAAATTATTATGCATCATTATTTTTGTTTGAGATATTGATGAAAATTTTTAAAATGTTTTCATTTGTATATATCATGATGGTATACTTTCTATTGATGTTTCCATTATTTATTTTTTCTAATTTTCTAGGAGTGATATTAGAGAATCTTCTCTGTATATGCATGCAAAGAGGGTTTTCTTTTTTACATTGCTAAGCAACTGTATAGAATCCTCAACTCCATATTTATGTTTAGACGGGTCATTGGCCCGCGCTCCGTCGCAACGAGAAATTATTTTTTTGCCTAGTTTCAACATATGTAATTATTTGTTTTATATTTCAGTTTTTATTCTTTTGTTTTTTATTTAATTTTGACCCCTTTATTTTTTTTGGTATTTCTGGGATATTTTGTAATTTTTTGTTTGTATGTATGTACATATATACTCTTAGTTTTGACTTTTAATTTTTATTGTAATTTATCTTTGTATTATATGCAGCTTTTGTTAAAAAAACAAAGTAAATTTAGCTTTGGTAACGTGAAATTGAGTGAAACTCTCTTATGTGTATAGTGAATTTGAAGTTGTTAGTGATTTGTAATCTTTGTATTTGTTTTGTATATGTGTGGCTTGATATATTTTTAGTTTAAACCCATTTTTATTAAAAAAGAAATTAATTTTTTTAAGATTTATTCTTTATAATATTATATTTAAAGTATTTCAGTACACTAAGATTAAATTAATTTGAAATTTTAAACAAAACTTAGTTCAATTTTTTATAGACATTTCTTAAGGTGTTAATATTAAAAAAAATATCAAAATATATAATTATTTTTAAGAGGAAAAACCATACAAATAATTGTTGTAGTTATTTTAAACACCTTATCCATAATAAATTGAACATATAAAAACTAAATAATCGAAAGTTTTGTAGGCTGATTATTCTAAGATGTATAGCATCGTAAAAAAATCTAGAACTATTATTACTTTTTTACATGTTAACAAATTTGATTTTGCTTGCGGCGAAGCAAATGGTTAATTTTGTAGGCTCGTATATTTTTTCATTGTGGTTAATTTGACCCAATTCTTCCATTTATTTTGTCTATGTGTGTCTTCATGTATTTTCTATTTGCGTAATATTAGATCTGAAATATCATATATGAAAAAATCACAAAAGTTATTTTTTAACAAAAATAACATCGACTGGCAAATTATTTTTATTATTATTCTCATTGTTAATGGTTTGCATTATTTTAAACACCTTATATATATATATAAAAACTAAATAATTAATTTTCCAGGCTGGTTATTTTTCTCAAATGTATAGCATTATAAAAAAAATATATAACTATTAATATTTTTTTTACATGTTAAAAATTTAGTTCTGATTGCGGTGATGTGCAATGCAAGTGACTCATATATTTTTTTATTATAGATAATTTGACCCAATTTTTTCACCCATTTTGTCTATGCGTAATTTTGTATATTATTTGTTTACATGCTATTAAATCTGAAATATCATATATAAAAAGCCTCAAAAGTCAATTTTGAACAAAAAAACAACATTGATTATTTTTCTGATTATTAAGGGCAATTCTATCGCTGCCACCTTCATTATCGTTATAAAAAAAATTCATTTATTTTTTTATTTTTTAAGATTTACTCTTCTTATTATTAAATTAAAAGTATTTCAAAACGATAAAATTAAATTAATTTGAGATTTTGTCAAAAAAACTTAGTTTATATATATATATATATATATATATATATATATATATATATATATATATATATATATATATATATATTAAAATGTTAATATTGAATAAACATGAAAATATATAATTAGACTCACATATTTTTAAGAGAAAAACTTAAAAATAATGGTTTGTATTATTTTAAACGCCTTATATATAATAAAATTAAAATATAAAAAAACTAAATAATTGAAAGTTTTGTAGGCTAATTATTTTTCTCAAATGTATAGCATTAAAAAATATAAAACTATTAATATTTTTTTTACATGTTAAAAAATTTAATTCTAGCTGTGGCGAAGCAAAAGGCAAGTGACTCATGTATTTTTTCATTGTAGATAATTTGACCCAATTTTTTTATCTATTTTGTCTACGCGTAGCTTTGTATATTTTGTTTATGTGATATTAAATCTGAAATATCAAACTTAAAAAGCCTCAAAAGTTAATTTTGAACAAAAATAACATTGACTATTTTTTATTATTATTAGTGGTCGTACTATCGCCGCCACCATCATTATTATTATAATCATTGTTATTATTACGACAATAATATATATAATAACATGCACCATTATTTTTATTAATATCATTGAAATTCTAATCAGTATCATTAATATTATTATAATTATTTATGTTATTATTGATATTATTTATATTATTAACAAAAGAGAAAAAAACTAAAATTATTATTATTATTGTGTAAATAATTGGAAAAAAATTACCTCAAAGAATAAAAAATAAACACCTACATTTTTTTTTAACAAAAGAGCAATAAAAGTAATAAATAAAAGACAAAACAAAAAAAATATTATTAGATTAAAAAAATTATTTGACTTGAAAAATAAATAAAAATAATAAAAGAACAAATAGAGAAAAATATCAGTTTTGAAATGACTATCAACACAAATTAAAATTTGAGGACTAAATTAAAAAATAGAACCTCACCAAAATAGAAAATAAAAGAAATTAAAAATAAAACTAAGAGTAAATACATATAAACATAGAAAATTTTCTAAGTTTTATTTTTTTAAAAACCATTATGCATCATTATTTTTGTTAGAGATATTGATGAAAAGTTTTAAAATGTTTTCATCTGTATATATCATGATGGTATACTTTCTATTGATGTCCATTATTTATTTTTTCTAATTTTCTAGGAGTGATATTAGAGAATCTTCTCTGTATATGCATGCAAAGAGGGTTTTGTTTTTACGTTGCTAAGCAATTGTATAGAATCCTCAACTCTATATTTATGTTTAGACGAGTTAGTGGCCCGCGCTCCGTCGCAACGAGAAATTGTTTTTTTTGCCTAGTTTCAACATATGTAATTATTTGTTTTGTATTTCAGTTTTTATTCTTTTGTTTTTTTAAATAATTTTGATCCCTTTATTTTTTTTTGGTATTTCTGGGATATTTTGTAATTTTCTGTTAGTATTTATGTACATATATACTCTTAGTTTTGACTTTTAATTTTTATTGTAATTTATCTTTGTATTATATGCAACTTTTGTTAAAAAAACAAAGTAAGTTTAGCTTTGGTGGCGTGAAATTGATTGAAACTCTCTCTTATGCATGTATAGTGAATTTGAAGTTGTTAGTGATTTGTAATCTTTGTATTTTTTTTGTATTTTTTTTTTGTCTATGTGTGGCTTGATATATTTTTAGTTTAAACCCATTTTTAGTAAAAAAGAAATTTTTTTTTTAAGATTTATTTTTTATAATATTATATTTAAAATATTTCAGTACACTAAGATTAAATTAATTTGAAATTTTAAAAAAACTTAGTTCAATTTTTTATATACATATTTTAAGGTGTTAATATTAAAAAAAAATCAAAATATATAATTATTTTTAAGAGGAAAAACCTTAAAAATAATTTTTGTAATTATTTTAAACACCTTATCCATAATAAATTGAATATATAAAAACTAAATAATCGAAAGTTTTGTAGGCTGATTATTTTAAGATGTATAACATCATAAAAAAATGTAGAACTATTATTACTTTCTTACATGTTAACAAATTTGATTTTGCTTGCGGCGAAGCACATGACAAGTGGCTCGTATATATTTTCATTGTGGTTAATTTTACCCAATTTTTTCATTTATTTTGTCTATGTGTGGCTTCATGTATTTTTTATTTGCATAATATTAGATCTGAAATATCATATATGAAAAAATCACAAAAGTCATTTTTTAACAAAAATAACATCGATTGGCGAATTATTTTTATTATTATTCTCATTATTAATGGTTTGTATTATTTTAAATGCCTTATATATAATAAAATTAATATATACAAAACTAAATAATTAAAAGTTTTGCAGGCTGGTTATTTTTCTCAAATATATTGTGACGCCCCCAGCTCCCTTGCCAGTTACCTAACTGGCGTGACCAGGTTCGCCACACTGTTGGGACTAAGTCCCCTATTTCCTCCATCATAAACAACAAAATACATAGATAACTACATTGTTGAAAACGTACGGGATAATTTACAACATCCTTAGAACAATTCTATAATTTACAAAATACTCCTTAGATATTTAATTTACAAATTTGGCTCGTACCCTTTTTTTTTTTTCCACAAAAGATATTCCTATTTTTATCAGTGACACATGAGCCTCTTTTAGCGAGAACCGGTAGCATCCTCGATCAGCTTAACCTTACCCTTGCCTGAACAACACACAAATACAATAACAGAATGAGCCAAAGCTCAGTAAGTAGGGTGATGCACGTGATATGCAATGCTATTGTGTTTCCCACATTTTCATCTATTTTAATCCGGGTACCCTAGGTATATGCAAGTCCGTGCGAACTATCACTCGGTGATCATGTTATCACCTACTGCTCTATTACTTTCTCTCAGTGATCTCAATATCACCTACTGCTCGCAACGACATTATCCCTCGTTGTAGCACACGGTTAGCGGAATTATCCCTCGCTTAACGGTGTTAGTAAATAGAGCTCGCACTATGGATTCCTTGCTATTACCCATTCCACTCAATTCGGTTATCAAACCGTGTCAATTCAAGACTCAATGATTTCTCTCAAATTAATTTCCCCCAATGCACGTGATGCACGTGATGACATGTTTAATCACATTCAAACAAACTCGGGTACCAATTCTTATTTCTCAAACCATACTCACGGTCCAACTCACACTCGGGATTCACCCATCGTTCACATACCAATCATGGTACTCATAGCGGGAACACAACCTCCGCTCATTAATATTGTTCATTAATTCCATTAATATTAAGATCTAAATATTTCCCTTATTAAAAGAATAAATTTATTTATTTATTTATTTTTATTTATTTATTTATTTATTTAATTTTTTTTTTGTCCAAGCTCATTTCTTTTAATCTTAGCTCATCTATTTTTAAAACCAAGCTTTTTACTTGTAGTCCAAGTCCATTTAATTTATTCTAGGCCCATTAGCTTGATCCAAGTTTATTAACTTTATCTTAGTTCAAACTCATTTCTTTTAATCCAAGCCCAAATCCATTTGTTTTGATCTAATAAGTCCACCTTAGTTATAAGTTTAAGTCCATCTTGTTTTAACTTAAGTCCATTTAATAGATGCCACACTTTCCTTTTTTTTTTTCTTTCAAGCCCATATGTTTTAGGTTAAGTCCATGGGTTTATTTCATGCCCACATTCATCTAAATCTAAGCCCACTTAATTTTACAAATTTTTTTTTTTCCAGCAATGGTATGCCTACATAACCCATACCAATTTGGCCATAATTCCTTACATATATATCTAAAAATTACGAAATTTTAAGGAGAAATAGTAGACATATAGATCACCAACTTTCCTTCTTTGTATTTTTTCTAATAATCACTGTAAGATCTCGAAATAATTCACACACAATTTCAGACGGAAAATATTTTTCCAGCAGGTATCCATTTGAGCAACCCACGCCATATCAGTCATAACTCCATGTCTATTTTTCTAAAAATCACGAAATTTCACAGGGATGTAGTAGACATATATATCCACAACTTTCATGCTTTGCATTTTTCCTAAAACTCACTCCAAGATCCCGAAATAATTCACCCCAAATTCGGGTTTTTCCATCCCTAAAAGAAATCCAAAATTTTCACACTAAGCACACTTCTCATCATGCATGCTTAACCATCCATCATCAAACATCAAGAGTTCAAAATCATTACAAAACCATCATAATCACATTTTACATTAATTAAACAACTCATAAAATGGAAAGCATAAACAAAACAAAAATAAAATGAAACCTACTTACTTTAGATTAAGTTTCCCTAAAATCTTTTTAGCTTTTCCCTTCTTTTCCCTTCTTTTCCCTTCTTCTTCTTCCCTTTTTCCCTTCTCTTTCACTCTTTTTTTTTTCTTTTTGTAAAGTTACGGGATGCATAAAAAATGCCTCCTTCTCCCACATATTTGTTTTACTTAAATATCTCTTACATTTAATGCTTATTCCATGTGTCAATGAGTTATGGTGAAATGCAAAGTTAAATTAGGCTTAAATTGTGATGGATTTCAAGGCAATTCATTTAGTTAGGTTCTATGATTTTTTTTTTTTAGGTATATATATTGTTTTATTATTATTATTATTATTATTTTTGGCTATCATCATTTTACATACTATAATTTATACTTATTACATATACAAAGGATTTACTAATTAATTCATCTAAAATTATTTTTCCTAAATATTTACGTACATTAATTAATCCCAACAATCACGTACATAAACGCCAATTACGTACATACCATATATTCTAGTACATATTTTTACCTGGTTACAGATTGTCACGTACGTACCCTATATACTATATACATACGTACGAATATAATTATCCCGATCAGTACACTTATACGGTTACGAATTTTACGCTAGTTACATTTCTCCCCTCCTTAAAAGAAATTTCGTCCTCGAAATTGACCTATTCGAATAATATCGGGTATTTTTCTCTCATCTCATCCTCCAGCTCCCAAGTCATTTCTTCGCGATCGTGATTCTCCCACATAACTTTAACTAGCCTAATCTCCTTGTGCTTTAACTGTTTGACTTGACTATCCAAAATCTGGACTGGTCTCTCTTCATATGTCAAGTCAGGAGTAAGGTTTGGTATGTCTGTCTCCACAATTTGGCTAGGCTCTCAAATGCACTTCCTTAGCATAGATACATGAAATACATTATGCACACCCGCTAAGGATGATGGTAGCAACAGGCGATATGCCTTATCGCCTACTCGATCCAGTATCTCGAATGGCCCAATGTATCGGGGACTCAGCTTTCCTTTCTTTCCGAATCGCAGCACACCTTTCATCGGTGAAACCCTTAGGAACACATAGTCACCGATTTCAAATTCTAGATCCCTTCGTCTCCTGTCGGCGTAGCTTTTCTGTCTGCTTTGAGCCGTTTTTAATCGTTGACGGATTTTATCCTCTACTTCAGCTGTTTGTTGCACCAACTCTGGTCCCAGCAACTTTCTTTCTCCTACTTCATCCCAATGCACGGGAGATCTACATCGACGTCCATACAAAGCTTCATACGGAGCCATTCCGATTGAAGCTTGGTAGCTATTGTTATACGCAGATTCAGCTAAGCGTACATATTTCTCCCATTTTCCGGACCAATCTAGAACACATGCTCGCAACATGTCTTCTAAAATCTGAATTACTCGTTCGGATTGCCCGTCAGTTTGCGGATGATAAGCTGTGCTGAAGTTTAGTTTCGTGCCCAAGGCTTTATGCAGACTCTTCCAAAATACAGAAGTGAACCTTGGATCTCGATCAGATACAATTGAGATTGGAATCCCATGTAATCTTACAATCTCATCAATGTACAACTGGGCAAGCTGGTTCAGATTATAGGTGGTCTTAACTGGAAGAAAATGGGCTGACTTGGTTAACCTATCCACAATCACCTAAATAGCATCAGACCCCTTCTCCGACCTTGGCAATCCCATGACAAAATCCATAGTTACATGCTCCCATTTCCATTCTGGAATTGCTAGTGGTTTTAACGTTCCCGAAGGTCTTTGGTGCTCCACTTTCACTTGTTGACAAATCTGACATCTTGCTACATGATTTGCCACGTCTTTCTTCATTCCAGGCCACCAATAACATTTTCGTAAATCCCGATACATTTTTGTGCTTCCTGGGTGTATCGAGTATGGAGTTGCATGTGCTTCCCTTAATATCTCTTCCTTCAAGTCCTTTACCGAGGGAACACACAACCTTCCCTTAAATTTGATTACGCCTTTTTCATCCATCGTAAAATTAGACTCTTTCCCAGCCTCTATACTCTGTTTTATTTCAGTCAGCTTTACATCCTTCTGTTGCTCCATCTTGATTCTCTCCTGCAGAGTCGGTTGGACTATCAAAGCTGATATAATATTCTTGTGGCCCACAGGAATCACTTCCAGTTCCAGCCTTTGAAGGTCCCTCGCTATCGGCTGTTGAATTAATCGCATTAGTGCCATTGATTTTCTACTTAAAGCATCGGCAACAACGTTGGCTTTTCCCGGGTGGTAGTTGATTATACAGTCATAGTCCTTTACTAGCTCTAACCACCTTCTTTGCCTCATATTCAGCTCCTTTTGTGTGAAGATATATCGTAAGCTTTTGTGATCCGTATATATCTCACACTTTTCTCCGTATAAGTAATGTCTCCATATTTTTAAGGCAAATACTACCGCCACTAATTCCAGATCATGTGTTGGATAATTCCGTTCGTATTCTTTCAGCTGCCGCGATGCATAGGCTATTACTCTTCCATTCTGCATCAACAGCGCTCCTAGCCCATTTTTAGAAGCATCGCTATATACCACGAAATTTCCACTTTCAGACGGAATGGTTAGCACTGGGGCGGTGACTAGTCTTTGCTTTAATTCTTGAAAACTCTTCTCACAAGCATCCGTCCACTGAAACTTGGCATTCTTTTTCATCAAGTTAGTAAGAGGCCTGGCTATCTTAGAGAAGCCCTCCACAAATCTTCGGTAATAACCAGCTAGCCCTAAGAAACTTCGTACCTCTGTCACGTTCTTTAGGGTAGGCCAATTTTGGATAGCCTCTACTTTTCTCGGATCTACTGCTATACCCTCTTTTGTCACCACATGACCAAGAAAAGCAACTTGCTTTAGCCAAAATTCGCATTTCTTGAATTTGGCGTACAATTGCTGCTCCCTTAATAGCTGTAAGGTAGCTCTTAAATGTTCCCTATGCTCCTCATGGCTTCGAGAATAAACCAGAATATCATCGATGAATACAATGATAAATTTATCCAAGAATCCTTTAAAGACTCGATTCATCAAGTCCATAAAGGCGGCTAGAGAATTAGTCAATCCAAACGGCATTACTAGGAATTCGTAGTGGCCGTATCTCGTTCTGAAAGTTGTCTTCTTCACATCCTCCGATCTTACTCTCAGCTGGTGATATCCTGATTGCAGATCTATCTTGGAGAACACCATCGCACCTTGCAATTGGTCGAATAAGTCATCAATTCGGGGCAACAGATACCTATTTTTAATTGTCACCCGATTCAACTCTCGATAGTCAATGCATAACCGCAAACTATCATCCTTCTTCTTCACAAACAGTACTGGAGCTCCCCATGGCGAGGAACTAGGGCGTATGAATCCCTTATCCAGTAAATCTTGTAGTTGCACCTTTAGCTCCTTCAACTCCACTGGGGCCATCCTGTAGGGAGTCTTAGAAATTGGAGTCGTGCCCGGCTCTAATTCAATCTCAAATTCCACCTCTCTCTCCGGTGGCAACGTAGTCAAACTTTCTGGGAACACATCTAAATACTCCTGTACAACCTCTATATCTTCCGGCTTCGACTCTTGCTCTACCTGACTATCCAGCACATGTGCTAGGTACCCTGTACACCCTTTTCCTAGCATCTTTCGAGCTTTTACAACTGAGATGATCGGTATTGGTTGAAACTTCATATCAGCCTTAAATTCTAACTGCTCACCTCCAAGTAGATTAGAAACTACTCTCTTACCCCGACAATCGATATGGGCACCGTACTTCGATAACCAATCCATTCCTAGAATCAAGTTAAAATCTTGAAGGTCTAGTACTATCAAATCTGCCTCCAAACTCCTATCCTCAATCTGTATTGGACACTGTTTTACTAGGCTTGTCGACTCCATATACTCTCCAGAAGGGACTACGATAAGATATCCTACTGCCAATGTTTCGGGTTTAATACCTAGGCTTTCTACCAATGTTTTTGATATGAATGAATGAGTAGCACCAGAATCAATCAAAACATAAGTAACCAAGCCAAGGAGTGAGACATTACCACAAATCACTGTCGAGTCGTTCCGGTCAGCCTCCTCTTGAGTCATCGTATACACCCGGGCAGGTACTCTTCCCAGTCCTCGTTTCTGTACTTGGGGACAGTTAGAGGCTATGTGCCCTTTCTTGTGACAGATATAGCAAGTTCTCAAATCCGGTGGACACTCCCCAGTGTGAAACCTCCCACATTTATTGCACCGAGGTTGGTTACCCAACATTGGTCTTGGTTGACTACCTGGTAGTAACCTTGGGGTATATGGTGTTGGTCTGACAGCTCGTGCACTTCCTGGACCACCGCTTCGGTTGAAGTTTCTTGGCAAGGCTCGTCTTAATGGCCCAGAGGAAGAAGTTCCAGATTTAAATGTTTGCCTTTTCTGTTGTATCTCCTTTGAAATCTCTTTCTGATACTCGTCTGCTAGCAGTGCTTTGTTTACCATTTCTGAAAAAGTATTAGCAGCAGACATCCGTACCATACTCCGGACTCTCGGGTTCAGTCCTGTTAAAAACCGATTCTTTTTCAAGTTTTCATCCTCGGCAATGAATGGAACAAATCGACACCCTTGTTCAAATCTTCGTACATATTCTCCTACCGACATTCCATTTTGCTTCAATTCTAGAAAGTCCTGAATCTTCCTAGCCTTTACATCAGCAGTGAAATACTTGTTGTAAAACATTTCTTTAAACTTCACCCAGGTTAAAGTGGGTACATTAACTGTTACTCGTGCACTTTCCCACCAGGTGCGGGCATCTGTGGTTAGCATGAAGATAGCACACGACACTCTTTCGTTATCATTGAAGTGTAGATACTCAAATATTGCCTCCAAGGATTTAATCCACTCTTCCGCTTTCATCGGGTTAACACCTCCAGAGAATTCTTGAGGATTCATTTTGTGGAATCTCTCCACGGCGTCATTCCTATGCTGAGGCGACGGAGGTGGAGGTTGTTGGCGCATAGCCAGAAGTTGTTCCATCTGTTCCGTATGAGTTTGTTGTTGTTGTTGTATTGCATGTTGTTGTTGCTGCAGTATGTCCAACATACGATTCAACGCATCTTGTTGGTTTACGTTGTTATCATTGGAGATTCCTTCTCCTCCTTCTCGCACCGGATTCCTTCTTGGCGGCATGTTTTAGCTTTATACATGTCATGTTATATCTAGGTTAGTTATGATATCGATAACCTTTCATATCATATGCAATATATACCAAAAGTCATTCAGATTTATATATACGAAAGTTTATATATTTTTCATATATATATTAAACATTTCATACAAAATCGGCTTTTATAAGCACATCAACTCCTAAGGGTTTTCATACCATAATTATAACCAAAAAGGGTATTCCTATTCATATCAAAAGGGTACGGAGGCTACTACATCATACTATTTCTTAGTAGTGCGGCTCATAGATCAGAATATGTATCGGACGCGTCGTGGAAAGGCGCCCTCTACCCTCCACCAATCGATAGCATCAACTGATGCAATACGTTCGATCTCACGAGCAATCTCCACAGATAGACCCTAATTATACATCATCCTATTGAGGGTCCGTCTAATTTGGATTGGTAAGAAGGCTCGGATTATGTTTCGATAACAATTTTGGTTGATTTGACCCTCCCATACCTCATCCAACAACTGCTAATCCCTGGTAGGAGAGTCCTGCGTAAAGTCATCCGTATATAATCATGGTTGCGGTACTGGGTAAAACTGGCATCAGCACATACTATCTGCTAAATCAAATCATGTACTCTAGTCACGTGAGTAACTATGTCCTGATCCGGTGTCATAACAAGGTTATTTAGTTCCACCCAATAAGCGGCTAGAGTGACCCTCTGCCTACGGGTCCTAGCAACCTGGGGTACGCGTCGTATATACGGCATCTATAACGCGAATATTTATAATCGTCATTATTTTACGGTGTATAATTGTATAACAACACAAAACATATACAACAATCATATACAGTTATTGAACCAAATAGGAAATAAATCAGAAATTTATTTATTTATTTACCGTCGAAGAGTGTACTGGTTCTCGGGCTCATGTGACACTTAGGGCTCTAGCCAACTTACTAAACCTAAGCTCTGATACCACTAAATGTGACGCCCCCAGCTCCCTTGCCAGTTACCTAACTGGCGTGACCAGGTTCGCCACACTGTTGGGACTAAGTCCCCTATTTCCTCCATCATAAACAACAAAATACATAGATAACTACATTGTTGAAAACGTACAGGATAATTTACAACATCCTTAGAACAATTCTATAATTTACAAAATACTCAAAATGCCTAGATATTTAATTTACAAATTTGGCTCGTACCCCTTTTTTTTTTTTCCACAAAAGATATTCCTATTTTTATCAGTGACACATGAGTTTCTTTTAGCGAGAACCGGTAGCATCCTCGATCAACTTAACCTTACCCTTGCCTGAACAACACACAAATACAATAACAGAATGAGCCAAAGCTCAGTAAGTAGGGTGATGCACGTGATATGCAATGCTATTGTGTTTCCCACATTTTCAATCTATTTTAATCCGGGTACCCTAGGTATATGCAAGTCCGTGCGAACTATCACTCGGTGATCATGTTATCACCTACTACTCTATTACTTTCTCTCAGTAATCTCAATATCACCTACTGCTCGCAACGGCATTATCCCTCGTTGTAGCACACGGTTAGCAGAATTATCCCTCGCTTAACGGTGTTAGTAAATAGAGCTCGCACTATGGATTCCTTGCTATTACCCATTCCACTCAATTCGGTTATCAAACCGTGTCAATTCAAGACTCAATGATTTCTCTCAAATTAATTTCCCCCAATGCACGTGATGCACGTGATGACATGTTTAATCACATTCAAACAAACTCGGGTACCAATTCTTATTTCTCAAACCATACTCACGGCTTAACTCACACTCGGGATTCACCCATCGTTCACATACCAATCATGGTACTCATAGCGGGAACACAACCTCCGCTCATTAATATTGTTCATTAATTCCATTAATATTAAGATCTAAATATTTCCCTTATTAAAAGAATAAATTTATTTATTTATTTATTATTATTTATTTATTTATTTATTTTTGTCCAAGCTCATTTCTTTTAATCTTAGCCCATCTATTTTTAAAACCAAGCTTTTTACTTGTAGTCCAAGTCCATTTAATTTATTCTAGGCCCATTAGCTAGATCCAAGTTTATTAACTTTATCTTAGTTCAAACTCATTTCTTTTAATCCAAGCCCAAATCCATTTGTTTTGATCTAAGTCCACCTTAGTTATAAGTTTAAGTCCATCTTATTTTAACTTAAGTCCATTTAATAGAATCCACACTTTCCTATTTTTTTTCTTTCAAGCCCATATGTTTTAGGTTAAGTCCATGGGTTTATTTCATGCCCACATTCATCTAAATCTAAGCCCACTTAATTTTACAAATATTTTTTTTTCAGCAATGGTATGCCTACATAACCCATACCAATTTGGCCATAATTCCTTACATATATATCTAAAAATTACGAAAGTTTAAGGAGAAATAGTAGACATATAGATCAACAACTTTCCTTCTTTGTATTTTTTCTAACAATCACTCTAAGATCTCGAAATAATTCACACACAATTTCGGACGGAAAATATTTTTCCAGCAGGTATCCATTCGAGCAACCCACGCCATATCAGTCATAAATCCATGTCTATTTTTCTAAAAATCACGGCATTTCACAGGGATGTAGTAGACATATATCTACACAACTTTCATGCTTTGCATTTTTCCTAAAATTCACTCCAAGATCCCGAAATAATTCACACACAATTTCGGACGGAAAATATTTTTCCAGCAGGTATCCATTTGAGCAACCCACGCCATATCAGTCATAACTCCATGTCTATTTTTCTAAAAATCACGAAATTTCACAGGGATGTAGTAGACATATATATCCACAACTTTCATGCTTTGCATTTTTCCTAACACTCACTCCAAGATCCCGAAATAATTCACCCCAAATTCGGGTTTTTCCATCCCTAAAAGAAATCCAAAATTTTCACACTAAGCACACTTCTCATCATGCATGCTTAACCATCCATCATCAAACATCAAGAGTTCAAAATCATTACAAAACCATCATAATCACATTTTAGATTAATTAAACAACTCATAAAAATGAAAAGCATAAACAAAACAAAAATAAAATGAAACCTACTTACTTTAGATTAAGTTTCCCTAAAATCTTTTTAGCTTTTCCTTTCTTTTCCCTTCTCCTTCTTCCCTTTTTCCCTT
This sequence comes from Salix caprea, assembly GCA_964035475.1. NCBI lineage: Eukaryota > Viridiplantae > Streptophyta > Magnoliopsida > Malpighiales > Salicaceae > Salix > Salix caprea. The sequence goes on along the minus strand of OZ037753.1, from coordinate 8,944,963 downwards.
CTCTTTCACTTTTTTTTTTCATTTTGTAAAGTTACGGGATGCATAAAAAATGCCTCCTTCTCCCACATATTTGTTTTACTTAAATATCTCTTATATTTAATGCTTATGCCATGTGTCAATGAGTTATGGTGAAATGCAAAGTTAAATTAGGCTTAAATTGTGATGGATTTCAAGGCAATTCATTTAGTTAGGTTCTATGAATATTTTTTTTTTTTTAGGTATATATATTGTTTTATTATTATTTTTGGCTATCATCATTTTACATACTATAATTTATACTTATTACATATACAAAGGATTTACTAATTAATTCATCTAAAATTATTTTTCCTAAATATTTACGTACATTAATTAATCCCAACAATCACGTACATAAACGCCAATTACGTACATACCATATATTCTAGTACATATTTTTACCTGGTTACAGATTGTCACGTACGTACCCTATATACTATATACATACGTACGAATATAATTATCCCGATCAGTACACTTATACGGTTACAAATTTTACGCTAGTTACATGTACAACATTATAAAAAAATATAGAACTATTAATATTTTTTTTAGATGTTAAAAAATATTGTTTTGACTGCGGCGATGCGCAAGGCAAGTGACTCATATATTTTTTCATTGTAGATAATTTAACCCAATTTTTCCACCCATTTTGTCTACGCATAACATCGTATATTATTTGTTTACATGTTATTAAATCTGAAATATCATACATAAAAAGCCTCAAAAGTCAATTTTCAACAAAAAACAACATTGATTATTTTTCTGATTATTAGTGGCAGTTCTATCGCTGCCACCATCATTATCGTTATAAAAAAATATTCAATTATTTTTTTTTAATTTTTTAAGATTTATTCTTCTTATTATTAGATTAAAAGTATTTCAGAACGATAAAATTAAATTAATTTGAAATTTTGTTAGAAAAACTTAGTTTATTTTTATATATATTTTTTAAAATGCTAATATTAAATAAACATGGAAATATATAATTAGGTTCACATGGAAAACTTAAAAATAGGGGATGGGATGTCCACGCAAGTGTGGAATGATTATTGGCTCCGCTCGGGAAAACGTCTTTGTGACCTTTTCTCTTATAGGACCCTCTCCACAACAGGTTTCCCTTGGAATGCAAGGGTAGGAGACATAATTGAAGGTGATCATTGGTCCTTCCCTCCAGGAGCCACTACCCTACATCAGATTTGGCAGACCATCAGTTTCCTTCCCCAGCCGTCCAAGCCTGACTGCATCATATGGAACCACTCCTCCTCGGGTGAATTCACAACCTACTCAGCATGGGATCAATTGAGGGCCAGAAGACCTCTGAACAAGTCTACCTTCTTTATTTGGCACCCTTTACACATCCCTCGGCAAGCTTTCATAACTTGGTTGGCCACTAAGGGTCGTCTCAGGACCATGGACAGGTTACCAAGTGCAACCACTGAAGATCAAATGTGTAAGCTATGTCATGACCAGGTAGAATCGCATGCCCACCTGTTTTTTGCATGCAGTTTCTCTTCGAGGGTGAGGTGGCTGGTTTCCAACAAGGCAAAAATGCAGTGGCCCAATTTGCCTTGGGATGAGCTGCTGGAGTGGTTGCAGCAGAGAACTACCCCAACAGGCAGCATCACGCTATGGGTTAGTTTCCTCATTCTATCAACTTCGGTCTACCACTTATGGCAGGAACGAAACAGGAGGAGGTTCGATGATCATAGTCAGCCAGCTCATATTCTCTGTGAGCTCATTACCCGGCAAATTAGGGTCCAGCTGATGGAGTACCCTAACCGGCAAGACATCCCTGAGGGTTTGAAGACAATCTGGAACATTGAGAGCTGAGTTTTGGGTTGGTTGGAAGGGAGGGCCTTGATGCGGCCCAGGGCTTGGCCCAATTGTAGGCCCCCGGCCTTTTCTACCTTTAGTACTGGGCCCAGTTCGGGTCCCCTTTAGGCTACGAGCTGTAGCATCTTGCTCCTTTTCTCTTTTGGGGCAAGGCCTCATTTTTTTTCCTTAGCTCCAGTTGAGCGGTTTTATTATTTTGTTTTCTGTAGGAAAGGGGTTTTCTCTTTCTTCTAGGCTGGTCCATATAGTCCAGCCCATCTGTACAGTTTCCATCTTCAATATAATGGAAAACTTAAAAATAATGGTTTGAATTATTTTAAACACCTTATATATAATAAAATTAATATATAAAAAACTAAATAATTAAAAGTTTTGTAGGCTGATTATTTTTCTCAAATGTATAGTATTAAGAAAATATAGAACTATTAATATTTTTTTTACATGTTAAAAATTTAGTTCTAACCGCGGCGATGCGCAAGGCAAGTGACTCATATATTTTTTCATTGTAGATAATTTGACCCAATTTTTTTCCCCATTTTGTCTACACGTAGCTTTGTATATTTTGTTTATGTGATATTAAATCTGAAATATCATACTTAAAAAGCCACAAAAGTCAATTTTGAACAAAAATAACATTGACTATTTTTTATTATTATTAGTGGCAGTACTATCGCCGTCACCATCATCATCATTATAATCATTGTTATTATTACGACAATAATCATTATGATAACATGCACCATTATTTTTATTAATATCATTGAAATTCTAATCAGTATCATTAACATTATTATAATTATTTATGTCATTATTGATATTCTTTATATTATTAACAAAAGAGAAAAAAACTAAAATTATTATTATTATTGTGTAAATAATTGGAGAAATATTTTTTACCTCAAAGAATAAAAAAATAAACACCTAAAGTTTTTAACAAAAGAGCAATAAAAGTAATAAAATAAAAGACAAAACAAAAAAATATTATTAGCTTAAAAAAATTATTTGACTTGAAGAATAAATAAAGATAATAAAAGAACAAATAGAAAAAAATATCAATTTTCAAATCATTACCAACACAAATTAAAATTCGAGGACTAAATTAAAAAAATATAGCCTCACCAAAATAGAAAATAAAAGAAATTAAAAACAAAAACTCAGAGTAAATACATATAAACATGAACAAAAATAGGGACTAGTTTAGAAATTTATATAAAAAAATAAAGAAATTAAAATAAAATAAAAAATTCAAAGTATAAGGAGAGAAATGAAACAAAATATATAATTAAATTCAATCGAAAGACAAAATTGAAAAAAATAGAAACTTTTATTTCGAAAATATTAAGGGATTGCAAACCAATCCCAAAATTAAAAGAATAAGAACCGAAAAAAAACTGAAATATATAATCGATTTCAATTGAAGGATACAATTGAAACAAATCAAAACTTATATAATAGAAATAAAGATCAGACAAAACAATTAAAAGATCAGAGATTGAAATGAAAATACCATAAACAAAGGGGTCTATCATGTAATTTAGCATGCAGGAGAGGGGGGGGGGGTCAACCGACCATCGTCACGTCGTCGGTCACCGGGTGAAGTCACTTGCTACACCACGAGGAAGAGGACATGGAGGTGCATCTGAAGAGACGTTAAAAGGACATTTTGTACCACCGTGAGACTCCGCACGCGCTGCCCGAAGTGGGCGTGCCAATAAATAGTATTCAACAGAAAATAATAATAAAAAATGGTAAATTACCTCTAAACACTCCTACAGTCAACTCTTGAATTTTTTCTTTTATGGGGGTATATTTTAATATTTATACATTTAAAAAAAATATGAAATTCTAGTATCATCCCGCAGACAACTCTTGATTTTTTTTCTTATATGAGAATATTATGGTTATTTCACTGTGCATTGAAAATGTGAAATTCTGGTAACACCTCGTATACAACTCTTTATTTTTGTCGTATTTGAGAGTAGTATAGTTATTTTACTGTGTATAAAAATATAAAAATTCGATAATACCCCTGAGACCAAGGTTAGAATTATTCTGCATGGAGAGATAAAATAATAATTTTACTATTACAATTCAAAATAATTTATATTTATTGCTGCGGTATTTTTTCTACCAAAAAAATGCCAACTGAATTAACTTATTAGGTAATAATGAAATTCTTTTCATATCTCACCTGCAGAAGCAGAAAACTGCTTTTTAGTAGCGCTAATTGGCAAGGGAAGAGCTCCGCAATTAATTACATAGCGAGGAATTGTTTCATCGGTGGTTATTGAGGAAGAAATTAAAGATCGAAATTAAGGGGTTTTTTTTTAACTAATTACGATGGAAATGGTAATGTATTTAATTTTTTAAAATTTATATAATGGTATTTTTTTGATAAATAATTATTTTTTTCTGGAATAAATAAAAGAATGTTTTCCTCTAAAATTTGTCCAAATTAAATATAGCTTTCCTATCTTCCTCAAAAAATTCCCCTCCCCTCAAATTTTCCTCATTATTTATAATTCCTTTCTGGATAATTCCTTTCCATCATTCATCTTCATTCTGTCATTTCCTTTCACACCCCCTTATATCATTCTCTCCAGCAGCATGCACCCAGTCCTCGTATTTTCTCCCAATCAAAACCACCAGCATCCCATCATCTCGTTGTATATTTCTTATACTTTTTCTCTTATTTCTCTCATCCTTTCTTCAATATATATATTATTTTTCTTTCTTAAGAATTGTTGAGATTATTTTTGATATTGCTGCTCATTCAACCCTATCTTCCGACGTTGCATGTCTTCTTAATTGCTCAAAGGCTCAAAGGTCATGAAGTAGGTTTCCTTCTGAGACAGTACCCCTGAGCTCTGATGGCTGCCATATTCGAAGTGGTCCTCGCACTGGTATTTTCATTCAATGAGCTGTTTCAATTTGCTGTCGGTCCAACTCTAATTGGTCCCTTCACGACATTCCATTACTAGACGTGTGGTTTGATTCATTACATCACACCTAGAGAATTTTTCATAACCAAAAAGTTTATCAGATCTCTTAAAAGGATGGATGTGAAAGGCAACCTCTCCCGCTACTATGCATTAAAGGCATATCAACTTCTTTTTTTCTTCTTATCATTCTCACATCATTCACAATAATTAAGGCTATAGGGAATGTATATAATTAGGAGAAGTTAGGACATATCTCTCTGAATCTCTCGTTATCGTGATCATATTAGGCTGAAATCTACAGAGATTTAATGTTATAAACCATTGTTACTTATATTATTTGATGGGATTTTCTCAAGATTAGATTATGCTGTACGTGTTTACCAGATAGCCAACCTCGTTCTATTTAGTGAAAGGGAGAGAAGAGAGTGTGGGTTCCACTCTGTTAGCGAAATGGTTATAGAATTGAATAGGCAGCTACCCGTCTTGATAATGCGGATGACCACCATGCATGGCTTGAATATGTCATTCTGGATAACATTCCTTGACATTCACACCATTTGAATCATCCCACAATTGACATGCATCTCCTACCTCTCTTGCAATCTGGAGGAGAGATAAGTGTTTTTTTATTTGGTTTTACTGTAATAACAAGTTTTTATTTATTTATTTTTTATTTTTTATTTTTTTATGGTAGGTAACTCAATTCAGGAGTTTCAAGCGAGTGAGTAAAACCTTGGTTGTTCTGTACTCTTACAAGGAGATCATGTCCTGACTCGAACTCGAGACCTGCTGTGCAAATCGCAAACCCTCTACTATCACATTATGTCCCTTGGAGACAAAAAATAAGTTGTATATCAATCAAAACCAAATCTTTTTTCTAACAGTCTTAAAGATTAATCTCCTACATTGGCCAGTAGATTTCTTTTCTGACTGTGACCAAACCTCTTGAGTTGGATTTTTCTGAGATGGTTAAACAGGATTTAAATAAAAACATGGGAAAACCTCAAGTGACCTTAAATGTACAGAACGTTTTCTTTGTGAGACAAAATTGCCCTAACATGTATTCTCCCATAAAGTTTTTGTTTTGGTTGATGTAGGGTGCGTATTCTTGTCTAAAAAGTAGCAAAATAGATAAATGAGAGAATTTTCGTATATATAAAACTAGAAATCTTTTAAAATAATGTGAGATAATGCTTTGAAATATACGATAGTTGGATCAATTAACTCTAATATTAATAAATCCCTACTCTAACACCATCGTTGTTAATCAGAAAGAGTACATATTGTTTGAAGCTATATAATTATGAGTAAATTAAACACTTTTAATGTGATGATATTCAACATGCTAATTTAATTAAATAAAAGGAAGAAATTCTTATAAATTGCATAAAAAGTTATCATAAATATAAATTATACAAATATATGATTACTAAATTCATAATAAAAGAAAAGAAATATAATAATAAATTGATTTCAACAGTAAAACAAATTTCAAGAATCATAATAAAAAAACAATGAAATTATCAACATAAAAGAAAATATCCTGCATAGCAATATTAAAATGAAGAAAAATATTAAAAGAAACAAGAAAAAAAAGATAAAATACCTAAAACTTATCCAAAAGCATTGGATATGATACAATAATAATAATAATAATAGGAAGAAGAAGCTTAATTAGTATCAACAATTTGGAAAATGCAGTGCAAATTGTAAAAAGAATGAATATATATAATATGTATGTATTAATTGACAAGAAATCATCTCCTCTAAAAACTTGAACGGCTAGGTAAAACCCCATTATATGATTTAAATTATTCTCTAACACACATCTTTAAGTGAAATTTTTTTGATCCTGAAACTTGCATATAGGTCAATACTATGTTGTGTTTAATTTTTATCAAAATGAATGAGGGTAATGAGATTCAAACTTGTGACTGTTGTGTTAATAAGACTCTGATACCATAATAAAAAATTATCTCACCTAAAAATTTAAATTATTCTTGATATGATTTATATTATTATGTAACACTAACAAAATGTATAATCTCTTGGCCTGCAATAGACGTCTTATTATTGATTTCTGAAGTATATATGGATCTGATCTCTTCTATCAGGATGGGGAGTCGGTGGTGCATCTCCATTTGTAGGGCCAAATGGTTTAGTCGGAGGTACAAAAAAAATCTACAACATCATTCAGCTCATATCTAATCTAATCAGCCTGAGAATTTAGATAGGAACTTTAAAGATAATATAAAACAAGCTAATTAAGTAAGAAAATCTTGTTTACATGATATAAATAATGTTGCCTGCTCACTCAATCTTAAACATAATTATTGGGTGCAAATTTTAATTGTCTCCCTAATCATAATATTGTGTATGTTCATACATGTAAAAAGCGGAGACACTCATGATCGAAATGTAGAGTTCAACAAACAGAGCTTAACTTGTCCAGCTAAAGATGCATCGGGAATCATTCAAGGGAAATCAAGATCTTTCACCATATTTTCATCAGCCTGTACCTTCCTCGGTGGGACGGCCGCGTCTGTCCTTCGAAGCTGTTGCAAGTGATGAGACTTTGCCTTGTCGTTTCTCTTGTATGCAGCTTCAGCAACATCTACTGCTTTCTGACTCTTACATCCCAGAAGGCCATTTGGGCGGCTTTTTCTGGGTGCTGTGGATGCTAAACCAGGATTAATTTTGCTATTTTCAGCCAGAATCTTTTCATCATAGTCCACTGAAACAGCCGAGAAATCAGCAGCACTGGCGGTGACTACGCTCCATTCAATGCTGCTCTCACTTGGCTCGTAGCACCGGCTGGTCGGTGTCATGCAGGTAGACATGGCGTCAGGTGTTTGCTTGGTGAATAAAGGCTGTACATGTGAGCATCCGGATAGGTTCTCAATCTCGAACAGATCCGAGCTGCCATCGCTTTCAATATCTTCATACATCTGGCTACTGGTTGAAGTGGCTGGAAAGTTTGGAGCTTTCGGGATGGCATCCCAAGTTAGCACAGACAGCTTTCTCTGCAGATTCAGTGCTATATCTTCCCTTTTTAACAAATGGGAGCCGAAAACCTCGAGGGATTTTCGTGGGTCGTCTTCTATGATCTTCTGTTCCCCTCCTTTGAAATCCAAGTTTTGCACCCCAGAATTAACACATGGCAACACTAAGTACTCTCTTCTTTTTGAGCCAACATTCGATCTTTTAAAGCTCGGGCTGTGAAACTCATCTTTCACCTGATTTAATCGTGATTGGGACTGCTCTCGAGCTCCTTCCAGTCCGATAGGATTGCGAGCAGATTCCTTTCTGAGCTCTTTTCCATGAACCCCTCTGTGACAAGTATCTCTATCTGTATTAACAGATTTCTTGTCTGAACAAGAGCCACTGCAGGGAAAGCCTGAGAAGAACCATCTCTCGTTGACTTTCTGATGCCTGGTTGGAGATGAATTTCTCAGGGAATTCGGTATCAAAGCAGCTTGACTATTCCAACTTGCTTCAGAAGTCACACTTGGAGTTCCTAATCTGCTTTTTGGTCTCATCTGTTGTAGATCAACCGGGTATTCTTTCTCACGCACGCACTTTCCTGCATTAATATTGTCAGTGATTCTTGGACTATCATCATCCAGTTTCATATTGAAGTATCTCTCCGCGCCAAAGACGCTGATTTCCCCCTCGTCAGCTTTAGTCCTCTCCGAGCTGGGAGGAAGGGAAATCTCTTGGCTTGAAGTGACCCTATTGGCCGGAGGGGTAAACTGCACCGACTGATCTGTCAGCTTAAGTACAAAATTGTCTTCTCGTTGGGTGAGATAAGAAGAAAATGAGGCTTCGCGAAGATCGGATCTCGTGCTTTCCATAGCACCTGCAGAGATGGGAGCTTGACAAGCTGGGAATAAAAACTGTGGGAAAGAAAGAAAGAAAGAAAGAAAGAAGAGAACAAATAGATGGTGAGAACCTTGTGGAAATTAGGAATCAGTTTACAAACCGACTTTTGAATGATAGGAATCAGTTTTTGAAGATACTAAGGCCATGACATTAAAAAGGAGGAGGAAATATATGGTATTGAAGGTGGGGGCAAGTATAGTGGAGCAGAGTTTGACTGAGAGAAGGTTAATGGCCGGATTCTTGAGAACCAATCACTATATTAGTAGGGAATTCGTGGGGGCTGCAATATATATGCGCCGATCGAGTGCCACTCCCACATTTACATAGAATTAGGGTTCGGGGTCCTACCCTACCTGCAACATGTACATGCATGCTTGTATCTCCATTAACTCACCCTACTTTAAACTTTTGTAAATTACGTTAATCTCAAAGGGTTGGTTTAGCTGTTAAGGAAAAGTGTTTTTTTTAACGTACTGGCCTCTTGCTCAGACACCCAGCAATATATATATGGATAACATGTTGACAAGTCGCTGAAAGTTAAGATTTTGACCATATTTGGATAAGCACTGTTATATTTAATGGGACATGAAAGGACCAAATCAATACCTTTATTTATCACTAGAGAAAGTTTGGCTGTCAATAATCACTATTAACAGCACTCTTCTCATGTATCCGTGTACTGAAATCTTAGAAGCTGATTGGAAATGTTTTTTTTTTAAATATTTTTTAAATAATTTTGATGTGTTGATATTAAAAATGAATAAAAAATTATGAGCAAAAAATGTTTTAAAAAATGATTGTTAAGATACTCTTAATCAACGCTTTAAACATCAAATCTAATCAAACATTGAACTAGACAATGAATCTATACAACATTCAAAGATTTCTTATACTACCTTGTAGTCATTATCGTGATGGTGTTTTTTCACGCTTCGCGCCCCGCCATCCCTAGAAGGGAGATGGCGCACTTTGAAAGAGATGTGTTTTATAGTCGTAAAATTACGACTATAAATCTTAGGAGTTGCCACCTAGTATTAACATCACTAGGAAACCTATTGGTCTGCGAGAGTCTGGGTAAGAGAACTTGTTGTGCAAGGGAAAGATGCATCACCCTCAGTACACCCTCCTACCTAAGGCAAATTGTATTGTTGTTTGATTGTTTTTTTAAGTTTAATTTTTTTATTCATTGATCTTTCCTAAAGCTCGAGATAGATCTCTCCGTGAGTCTCTACCTCATTGAGACCTGAAAACATAACCAAAAAAATTTTATACTGAATTTGAAAACCTGTTTTTAACTATCTGCGAGTGTACTTTACAATGTAATTTTACACCGTGATAGCTAAAACAAAATAATTGTTAAATTATTTTGATATTTTGGCCAAATTCCAATGGATAATCATAAACAAGTTATGATATCCAATTTTCATTTCAAAACATGAGAAATATGTTATATTTGTTTTTTACGAAAAATATGCTTGAAAAAACTTTGAAATTCAGTCGTATACACAAAAACAACACTTTTTTGTTTATAAATTTTTTAAGAAAACAATTTTTTTAATGCAAATTTTGTATTTTTTTTTATCTTTTTTTCTATTTTTTAATTCTTTTAATTTTTTTCTATGGGTTGGTTGTCCAGCCCTGATGAGCTGAGAATTTTTGTTAGAAATTATTTTGTATTTTTGTTATTTTTGTTTTATTTTGAATAAATTTGGGGGAATAACCCAAAAATAGGTTATGTCAATCTTCATTTATTTACTTTTAAGGATCATTAGTTTATGTGGCTCCGAGCATCTATCTATAATGTACTCATGTGTTATGCAAATAAATGATGAGTGATTTATGGGTAGTGATAGGTCGATAACATTTGTCAATGAATAGTATTGATAATAGTTCGATGTTTTTTTGCTTGTTTTTGCCAAATTGTTATTTTATTTTTTGATGTTTTCTTCTTTTCAAAAGAATAAAATGTAAACAATCAAATAAATAAAATTTGTTATCTATCAAAATAGTATAATACAATGAAGTGTTTAGTTTACTATTTTTACCTAAAAAAATCATCTTTCTAGTAATAATTAAGTAGTGCTAGAAGCTTAGATCAATCAACCCTTTCATATTAGAAGGAAAGGTGAAAAGTTTATTCAATGTCTCTATAATGTCCAACCCACCAGGTCCCCGTGTAGATTTCCTTAGATAATGCTCTTTATTATCCCTATATCTTATTCCCTTGGATTGGAAAAATGGACAGTGTCATAGTCCAACCTAAGATTGGTGGAAATGTCATCCATAGTGGAGGGGGAATGAGCTTTACTATAAGATCTGGGAACAAGTAAACTAGGTTTATGGAAGCAAGAGTAGTATATGGTGAAGGAAGAAGGAATAATCTCCATATCAAAATCCAAAGGGATGAAGACTCTTCTTCTTTTCCATTAAGAAACGATCTTCAATATAAGGTTGGTGTTGGCACTCTAGAGCTATGAGATAATGGGGAGTGAGACCTTAATGTTGTTGCCTTTTGACTAACCATATTGGTGGGAAGATTAGTTATAGGAACATCCTTAACTTGGATTATAAAAAATTTCTTATTATTTATTTGGATGAGAGACCTAGTTTTTCATCTTCACACAAATGGTTGATTATTTTCAAAAAAGAAGTTGTCATGACTAGACATAGAAGGTATAAGTCCACTATATCTAACAGTCCCAAGAAAAGACCCTACACAAAGTAACAATCAATAAATAAAATACATTGAAATCAAAACCAAAACATATGAAAATGAAAATACTTGAAATGCCATATAAGTATTTAATCATACAATTGATGTCATAATCAGCATGGAGGTTATTCAACCTGGCATGAACTTTTTTTCTTTTCTGGGCCTAAGAATGGTTTTTCATTTATACCCTCTTGAGGTGTTCTCTAATAGTAAGTACAATCCTAGATTGGACTGTATATATCATAAGGTCTGACTAGGCTATCAAACTTTACTATTATCTATCTCTCCCTACATTTCTTAAAGGAAGAGGACTTTTCTTTCATGTTGTCCTTTATTGGTCTATTTCATCTATTGACAAATGTATAAAATTTAAAGATTGAAGGTTCGTTTTTAGTATTATTGTCTAGATATCTTAATTGTAGGCTTTTTATTCAAAATCCCTAGTAATTTATCGAATGAGAATAGTCAATCGACAGGACTAGGGTTGCAATACCTCAAAATATCTTTTACAAATATTTGTAAAGGAAATAAGTATCCAATCTCGTGTATATATATATGAGGATAATAATAATAATAATAATAATATTACCCCCACTATATTTGTTAGTGACCTAAGAAATATGGTCACCAACTTCAGGAACAATCACTATATAATCTCCTAGCTGACTAGCATTAACTAAGGATATTTACCCCCAAGTAATTTCACTTTGTATGTCACCCATATAAGTTTTAGGCAACCTTAGTTATCCTTTTAAACTTGGAACTTCCTAATAAACATTATCATGCATCCTCTCAGATTTAATGTCAATCCTTATAGTCAGAGACCGTCGACAAATGATTTCAGTTTCAAGTATGAAGCTGAAATCACCCTCAGGGAATACTTTTCTTTTTCCTTTTCTAAAATAAATATGGCAAACAGAAGGAAAAACTAAAAGAAATTTTATGTATGGATAAATAAACAAGATTTGGTTTACCTAGCCAAAGATATTTTATTCACTATCAATTGTTCTTTTCTTATATATAATTGAAATTTTCTAAGTTAATGAATATTTACAAGAAGTGTTCAACAAAAGTAAAAGTATAGAAAATTATATGAATGAAAAATAAATGACATCTCACTTGTAACCTAAGGAAAACCAAAGGCTTTTAATATTTATTACGCTTCTTCAGGTGGTATTCCTTAAGGTTCTTTTTGTTTTCCTTAGAAAAGAAAATCTTTTATTGCTAATGTTTTCCCAAATAATGACAAGGCATGTGTTGTCCTTTTATCTTCCTTGATATTTCTTATGCCTTCAATGCAAGATCATGCATTAAAAGGCTTGGTGGGGGCAACTTATAAGTCAATATTTTTATTTACAAATTGCTATACTTATAAGAACTCTTAAAAAAAGGTCTAACAAACATATAAAACCCAATAAACTAGGACTTTTAAATAAGCCAAGACTATGATAATATAGGCCTAAAAAACCACGACAAACCTAAAACACTTGGGCTTGACAGTTACCGAAGTTCATGGTAGTGTGAGTCTGACAAGCATGACAACCCCATGAAACATGAACTTGATAGTCACTCAAGTACAAGATAGTGTGGGCTTGAAAATCATGTTAGACCTAAGTTACTTGAATTTAGTAGTCAACCAAGTCTAAGATAAAGTGGTCTTGGAAAGAGTGTTAGACCTAAAGAATTTGGACCTCATAATAAGTCAAGTATAAGGTAGTATGGGTCTGATAAATGCGCTAAGCTCAAAGAACTTAAATTTGGTAATTAGTAAAGTACTAGGTGGTATGGGTCTGGCAAGCATGTCAAACCTAAAAAACTTGGCCTTAGCAAGCAAACTAAACTCAAAGAACTTGGAGTCAAATATTATGATATCATGGTGACTCTCCTCTCTCTTAAAAGAAAGATTTTTTTTTATATGGGAACAAAGGTCTAAAACATATATGATATGTGAAGAACTCACCCCTAGTATTATGATCATTAAGAATCCTAATTGGTCTTTCAGAGTTTAAGGTAAAGGACTAGTTATCCTAAAGGAATATATTATCACCCTAGAGTATTCTATCTAAAAGAAGTTGCATTATCACCTGTTTTCTACTCTTAATGGGTATGTTCTGCCTAATATACCCAAAGATGGCTAGTTAGGCCAAAGTTTATCTTTATTGAGTTCTAGGTCATTTTACCTCTCAATTACTCCTAAAATAACGACTAGTAAAGGTTCGTTTATTTTTCAATAATGAGTGAATTAACATATCTAGAAAAGACTAGTTACTTATGATCAAGATCTATAACTAACGGGTTTTTTTAGGAAATATAAGTTGATAACCAAAATAGACCTATAAGCTTAGACACCCATCCTTAAACCTAGAAAGTGTAGAGCTAAACATTTATATAGTCAAAGCCCATAGACAAAGACATGTAAGGGTTTATTTGTCTTGTGGTGAAAGTATCACTTATATATTGAATGATGTTTCATAACCTTGACATAAGTCTCTAAAGAGTGACCATTAATGGTTCTTCTATTAGATAATAGGATCTAGTGGTGTTGGATATGCCTAATTGGATTAAAAGTTTAGATAATGACATATAAAGGTTCATTTATCCTATGTTATGTCTTTATTAGCATCATATTTATCATTGAGTTTTTAAAGCATTGTCTCTAATTAATAACTATATATACTAGCTGGTGAAGGCTTATGATAGATAACCATAGTCAATAGATAATTTGTTCAAGAGTCAAGATGTTTACATCACTTGTAAATAGTTAACCTTGTTACCCTTAATCTACTTCTAAGAGTAGTGACCTTTAAAGGTTCATTTACATTAGGAATCATTGATGGATATTTGACTTGCATGTTTTAAAAGAGGATTTTATTTTTTAAAGATAAAATTATAAGATGAAAATGTTACTCATAATCAATATTCAAAGTGATGACTTGTTGTAAGTTCATCTATTTTAGACACTATAAGTGAATAACATATTGACAATTAAAAGTTTTGCTTGAAAATTAAACAAACATGACATGGAATAAAAAGAAGTACTTATAAAAACACATGAATATCGACCTCTAGAAAGCCTTTTAAATTAGGTCAAACCTTTAGTGGATTTTATAAACAATTTATAAAACCTAATTCAAATAGATGTATGAGTGTGAATGTTATAAGAATGAAATTACATATGAATAACACACACACACACACACAGAGATATATATATATATATATATATATATATATATATATATATATATATATATATATATATATATATCATAAACATAAATATGTGCACGAACTAAGCTCAAAGGACTCAACACATATGCATAAATATAACAAAGAATTAAAAAGACTTGAAAATACATTGAAATCATTTGCAATAAATATTAACATGCAAAACACATCACATAGAAAAACTAAGCACACTAGCAATTCAAATGTTCACACACACATATGCAATCAATTTAAATTTGTTCAATCCTAGGAATTTTATTATGATACACATCAAAATAAACTTTTTATGATGGCTTAGATGGACAAAAAAACTAAAATAATGGTTGGATAGGAGCAGATAGTGGTATCATGTAGCATTCATGTTGTAATGAGGGTTGTTACAATTAACAAATATTACAATACCACCAAAGTCTAATAAGCCCTTATATGACTTTGTTAGACATATCAACTCTTTTTTATCGGTTGATACTAGAGTTGACATCCACCATCACCGATGGAGAGATATCAAATCTAGTAAAGTTTCAATTTTCTCTTTCTCTCCCTCCTTACTAATTTGGCTTTCTCATATAAAGGTTATTTACATTGATTATATGGTTGTGTGATACTAATCAAAAGGAGAAAAATAGCATTGATGGTGTCTCTTTTTGTAAAACCCTAAGCTCTTATTATAAAAAAAATAATATAAAATAAATAGTGTTGAAATTGTATAAAGAAAAGAAATTAGGGTTGAACACTAGGATTGGCCTAAGAGGTGAGGACCATAATTAGGAAATAAAAAACTTAAAGATTAAAATAAAAAAGGTGGATAACTTTAAGAGAGGAGAAGGAGAAGTTTTAAACCTGTAACTCTTATTATGGTTAGGAAGGATTAAAAGAAAAGTAAAGAGGATATATAAGAGTGAAAGTTTTCTTTCAAAACAATAAATAGAAAACATGTATAATTAAGAAAAAAAATAGAGGGAAACAATAAAAAATAGAAAAAATAGAAAGGAAAAAAAGATCCAGTCAAGATTGTTCAAATGAGGTTCAATTCAGTTCAGAAATAAAGTAAATTATTAAACTCAAATAACATATCTTAATTTGTAGGGATATAAAACAAGATCCTCAATCCGTGAGAAAATTAAGATTTATAAAAAAATACAGAAAATATGTTCTTTGAAAAGATTACATGTTATAACCTTAAGATGTGGTTTAATTGGTAGATATAAAAATGAATTTTAAAGAGAGTTTCAGGTAGAAACCTTAGAAAGGTTCAGTCAAATAGGGAGATTTCCTAGGTATAATCTTTGTTTGAGTTTATGTATGGTCATGTTGATTTAAACATTAAGAATGTGATGAAGTTAGTTTATGCCTAGAAAATTAGAAGGAAATATGAATTTTTGAATGCTTGAATTTGGGGTAATTTGTTGAGGTTCTTAAGAAAAATTCATTTTTGGTATGTGAAATAAATAATTTGTATGACTATGATTGATTTTTTTTAAAAGGAAAGAAACTCAAGATTTCAAGGATGAAGGTTCGGCTAGAGAGAAAGAAAAAAGAGAAATTTCTAGTTACCGAATTAGGCTAGCTATTTTGAGAAATGGCTAGCCACTTCAAAAAATGGTCAGACCATTTTTCAAACTAGCGAGATAGTTTCGGCTACTATTTTAGGTACCCTAATTTGTGATTTGGTCTTTTCTTGTTTTTTCCTTAATCTTTTGGGTTTTTTAAGGAATATGGGTGTATATGAATGTCATAACCCAATTTCTGGGTTATTGCCCAAATCAACCCAAAAATAACAAAAATAAAATAAAAGGGGCTAGTGTTGGCAGAAAAAAACAAGGTGGAAATTTTGGACCTTTTTAAGAGTCTGGTCGTACCTTTTTTTTGCACAGAAATGAAGGAAAATACAGATTCAAGGCAAAAATAATTTATTATTGGATAAATCTTTGTAAAAATTAAGTCAACAGACATAATTATATTTTATGGGTCAATTTGATTTAATTGTCGGTCAATTTAAAGTGTAATTACGCTTGGGATTTAATTGAGAGCCCAATTGAAGGATTTAATTAAGTGCAATGACTTAATTATACTTTAAATGGGTCAAATTAATTTTATTAAGGGATTAATTGATGAGAAATTAAGTTTGGAAGTGTAACAACCCTAAATTTTCTCCTATTTGTTTATTTTTTTTTAATCTTTCTCCCTCTAAAAGGGTAGATGGAGCATGAATTTTTTTTTTCTCTCGCCGAAATTTCTAACGAAATTTCGGCATAGTCTCCCCTATATCGGGAGATCCCAAGTTATCCATAACACAACCTGCACACAATTTGAATCACATCTCATCCACAATCACATCCATTTTTAATATAATCAACGGCATAATTCATTCCAGAATATGCTCAGGACCATATTCATTTCCAAACTCCCTCTTACATCACACACATAAGATAAAAATTAAAAGAGCCAATTCGTATATGAAGATTTCACATATAGATACATATATACATACATACACATACATCGAACATAACACAGTTTAATATTCGAAGATAATCTAGTACTTTCTAATATCCTGAGCGTAGGTTGATACATTTAATATTATAGAAACAAAATTTACAAATATACTATTCTATACAATTTACATGTTCTTCTACATAACAAAATTTCACCATAACTTCCTAAGTTCCTATCTTATACAAAAAGGAATTAAGGCTTAAAATCTATTCCTGACGAGAATGGGAAGAACCTGCAAAATATAGATTTTTCATATGAGTAGAACAATTTAGTAATTACTAGCAATTACAGAAGAATTTGAACAATATATCCATCAATTTACTTAAATCATATGAGATTCTAAACACAACCATATACACCCTTTTTAAGGTTATATAAAAGAAGATTTATTTCTTTTGACTGCTTCTTTCCCCTTTTTCACATCGAAGAGACTATAGTCGACACTAATGACCTCCAATAGTGTCTCTAGTTATCCGTCCTGAAATCAACTAATCAATTTCATGAAAATATTGACACGAACATAACCGTGGGTGTCATTATCTATATATATGTATTTTTATTTTAAAACAAACCAAAATAGTTCATCTTTGTTCCGTTATTTCCTTAGGGGGTTTTAGAGTATGCCGATGTCAAAGATTCTTGATATCATTAGCTTTCATCTCAGAAAGCTAATCAAGTCTATAAATTTTGCCGATATCGACGTCACCTGCCAATATCATTAACTATTCTGAAATCAAATAGTTAATCAAGTTTATACATTATGCCGATATCGACGTCACCCGCCGATATCGACCAGCTTGTTTTTTTCTACACACACACACACACACACACACACACACACACACACACATACATACATATATATATATATATATATATATATATATATATATATATATATATATATTTCCATCCCCTAACCTTTCCTTTACCCGTTTTCTTTTCCTCATCAATAAGCACCAAATTATAACTTATAGTTCAATAACTAGTAAAGAAAATAATTATTAGATAAAGAAAATATAGGTACCAAGTACCTACCTGCTGTGAATGTTCGACTTGCGTTACCCTGTTGTTGTTGTTGTTGTTGTTGCCCTTCACCCGCGGTTCTTCCTGAAACCACAAATACCCACCATTTTTTTTATATTAATCCACATATCACACACAACAACAATAAAAATGGTAATAATATTCATTTCCCTTTTACCAATTCTTTTCTTTCCCACTTATATTCCTCATTATCATCCTTTAATTTTTCAGCTCATTTATAGTCCAAATGGACATCATGAATTCAATTTTTATCACCATTTATTCTCTTTTTTTTTTCCTGAATATCAATACAAATTTTATGAAGGGAAATGGACAATTTATACCCTTAACATGGTTAAATTTTTGCTATTTTTTTTAACTTGTCCGAAACTGTCAAGACAGCTTGACCTCTCCTCAGTGTTTTACCCATATCTGGAGTTCCAGAACTCCAAATTAGACGGGGTTGGATTCGTTGGAAAGACAACACTCCCAGATACAACTTCTATCAAGGGACCCTCCCTGAATTATGTATTTTTCAGGTCCAAAAGTCCCTAACAAAAAGGGCAACGAAACTGTCCAGTTTTGAAAAAAAAGGAAAGTGTCTCCAATTCATCTTCAATCCTTGATTTCTCATCAATAACAGCCATGTCTTCTCTTTATTCATGAAATCCTACTCATTTATGCATTTTCCTAACATTTTGTGTTAAAAACCCTAATTCCCAATTCAAGAACCATCATGAACTTCTAATCAAATTGAAGTTAATTTCATAGAAATTGGAATTAGAACTCCTTACTTGGATGGAATCTAACAATTTTGGAAGAATCCTAGCCTTCTTCCCCTTGAAAATACCCAGCCACTCTTCCTCCTTTCTTCCCCAATTTCTTCACTTTCTTCTTGTTACTTCTCCACCCAATTGTGCTCTTCCACTTTAGAAATCCAAGGCTTGTATGTGTTTACAATTTTTTTGGGTGTTTACTCTTGGTTTTTATGAGATGAATTTCGAAATTCTCCCTTTCCTCTTTCTTTTGTTGCAGCTGGACATGGCTGAGAAGAGATGGGTATTTATAGTCCCATCTCTTCTTAATTCTATTTTGACCCCGTTTTTTTTTTTTTTTTTTTTTTTTTTTTTTTTTTGCTTTTTCTTTTTCTTTTCCTAAATTTTGTATAATAACAACATTTTAAATCTCCTACCTCTATGTATACTTTATTCTCGGGTTTCACATTCTCCCTTCCTAATAAAAATTTCATCCCCGAAATTTAAACTACATACCTGACTCAAGGAATAGATGGGGGTATTTTTCCTTAATCTCTGACTCTCTCTCCCACGTTTCTTCCTCAATTTGTGAGTTTCTCCACAATACTCTGACAAGTGATACTTTCTTATTTCTCAATGTTTTTTCACTACGATCCATGATCTTGACTGGCCTAGTCTCGAGTGTCAAGTCCTCTCTTACTTCAATAGGAACTGGAGGTAACACTCGGGAAGGATCCACTTCTGCCTTCCGTAATAGTGATACATGGAATACATTGTGAATCTTCTCTAGGTGTGCTGGTAGCTTCAAGCGATAAGCCACCGGCCCTACCCTAGCTATCACCTCAAATGGGCCAATATACCTCAGAGCAAGCTTTCCTTTCATTCCAAACCGAATGATGCCCTTCCATGGTGCCACCTTTAAGAAGACTCTATCCCCTATTTGGAATTCTAAGGGTCTCCTCCGCTTGTCTGCATAACTCTTCTGTCTATCTTGGGCTTCCTTCATTCTTTGCCTGATTACCCTTACTTTATCAGTTGTTATTTGTACCAGTTCAGGACCTAGGAGTTTCCTTTCTCCAACTTCATCCCAACATATCAGAGTGCGACATTTTCTCCTATAAAGGGCTTCATATGGAGCCATCCCGATAGAAGCTTGGTAACTATTATTATACGTGAACTCTACCAACGGTAGCAAGTCTTCCCAGTTTCCCCCAAATTCTAACACACATGACCTTAAGAGGTCTTCAAGTGTTTGGATGGTTCTTTCAGATTGGCCATCTGTCTGGGGGTGGAATGCCGTGCTCAGATTCACCTCGGTTCCCAAAGCTCGTTGTAAGCACGGCCATAACCTTGAAGTAAATCTCGGGTCTCGATCTGACACCATTGATATGGGAACTCCATGCAGTCTAATCACTTCGTTCACATATAATTTGGCCAACTTGTCTATGGGATCTGTCATTTTGATGGGTAAGAACAAAACTGACTTTGTCAGTCGATCTACCACTACCCATATAGCATCATTGCCCTTTTTCCCCTTTGGCAATCCGGTTACAAAATCCATGGCTATATTTTCCCATTTCCATTCTGGAATTGGTAGTGGCTGTAATTCTCCTGTCGGCCTTTGATGTTCTATCTTCACCTGTTGACATATCCCACATCTTGACACATATTCTGCAATCTCCTTCTTCATATTTGGCCACCAGTAATATTCCCTGAGATCTCTATACATCTTGGTGCTCCCAGGATGGGTAGTAAACTGAGATTCATGAGCTTCCTTCAATATCTCACCCTTTAGGGTTTTATTCCCAGGCACATAAACCCGTTTTCCCATCACAACCAACCCTCCCGGCAACATTTGAAGGGACAACTCCTTGCCTTGCTTTATCTTTTCCTTAATTTTCTCTACACCTTCATCTACTAACTGAGCTTCTAGAACTTTATCTCGTAACACTGATCTGATCTTCATATGAGCTAGTAGTGACCCTTCAGGACCCATATTTAATTGAATTCCCATCCTTTTCAATTCCATCACATTTGCTTGTTCCGAAGTTTCTGTATCACCCATCACTGCTTTCCCTTTCCGACTTAATGTATCCGCCACTACATTGGCTTTGCCCGGATGGTAATCAATTATACAATCATAGTCCTTTATCAATTCCACCCACCTCCTCTGCCGCATATTTAATTCTTTTTGCGACATTAAATACTTCAAACTTTTATGGTCGGTGAAAATCTGTACTTGTGTTCCATACAAGTAATGTCTCCATACTCGCAAGGCAAATACTACTGCTGCAAGTTCCAAATCATGGACCGGATAATTCACTTCATGCGGCTTTAACTGTCTGGAAGCATATGCGATCACTTTTCCATGCTGCATTAATACGCATCCCAAACCCCTGCTTGAGGCATCACTATAAACAATGAACCCTTCTGTTCCAGAAGGAAGGGCCAAGACGGGGGCTGATGTAAGCTTTCTTTTCAACTCCTGAAAACTCTCCTCACATTCCTTTGACCAATTAAACCTCACTTCTTTACGAGTCAACTTGGTCAGAGGCGATGCTATTGTGGAAAATCCTTCAATAAACCTCCTATAATACCCTGCGAGGCCCAAGAAACTTCGAATTTCAGTCACATTTGTGGGCTTCTCCCACTTTAGAACTGCCTCTACTTTTCCTGGATCCACACATATTCCCCCATCTGAGATAACATGTCCCAAAAATATCACCTCTTTAAGCCAGAACTCACATTTATCCAATTTCGCATACAATTTATTTTCTCTCAATATTTCTAACACCTTCCTCAAGTGCTTCTCGTGCTCTTGATAGGAGCTCGAATATACCAATATATCGTCAATAAACACGACCACACATTTATCCAAATATAATCGAAACACTCGATTCATTAGATCCATAAATACTGCAGGGGCATTAGTTAACCCAAATGGCATTACTAAGAATTCATAATGGCCATAGCGAGTTCTAAAGGCAGTCTTCTGTATGTCCTGTTCTCTGATTCTTAATTGGTGATACCCCGATCTCAGATCTATCTTCGAGAAAACTCTTGCACCCTTCAACTGATCAAACAGGTCATCTATCCGTGGTAACGGGTCTCAATGGAAACCTCAATTTCTCTAATTGGAGGCAGTCCCGGTAATTCTGTTGGAAACACGTCTGGGAACTCTTTTACAACAAGAATATTTGTTAATTCAATGCTCCCCTTCTTCAATTCTCTTACATGAGACAACCAGGCAGGACATCCCTTTCTAATCAATTTTCCAGCAGTCATGACCGAGATTATAGAGTTTGGAATCACCTTCCTCTCTCCCCTGAATACTACCCTTTTTCCACTCACATCTTGGAGGTTTACAGTCTTTGTGAAACAATCCACTTGTGCTCTATGTCTACTCAACCAATCCATTCCCAGTATTAAGTCAAAATCATCTAATGCTAAAGGCATGAGGTCCGCCGTTAGCTCTACCCCCTCAATATTTAGTATCACTCCCTTGTATACCTCATCAATGTTTATATTTTCCCCCAAAGGTGTACTAACTACCATTCCCACATTCAATCTACTTGGTAACACATTTAAATTGTTAATAATTCGGTGGGCCACAAAAGAATAACTAGTCCCAGGATCAATTAAAGCATAAATTTATTTTAAACTCAATTGTAGTATACCTGCTACAACATCTGGCATTGCCCCCACATCTTCCTGGGTCATGTAGTATATTCTGCCCCGAGTCCTTTCCTCCAGCAATCTGGGTCGGCCTTTATTGGCACTTGTCCCTGAGTGAGTGGGTTGTATAGGTCGATCAACTGTTACTGACTGTTGTTGGCTTTGAGTAGCCATCCCCTGTCCCTGTACTCCTTCAGTAACTCTATGTGGACATTCTTTCTTTCTATGACCCATTTCCCCACAATGGAAACAACCTCTTCCCAAGTACTGGCAGTCCCTCCATCGATGCCCTTCCCCTCTACAAATATAACATCTCCCTGGTGCAACTGAACAATCCCTGGGGTGTTTTTGATTACACCTCATGCATATCGGGTAGACAAGTCCTCTTTGCTCCATGGACCCCCCTGTAACACTTGCCCCTTGGCGGGTCTGACCTCCCACGGATCCCCCAGGATTAAATCATCTAACTCCTCCTGAACTCCCACCATGAACAAAACTCCCCCCTTTTTTCGGTAATGGGCTGAATGATGACCCACTCTTTCCTTTTTTCGAAGGAGGGTTCCTCCCTATAGGGGGTGTGAAATCCCTTCTCTTAAATCCCGTGGTCTGACTCTGCTCACTTGTTGACCTGGGTGTGTCGTTCATTACCCTTTCTATTCCTTGAGCAACTCGCACTAACTCTCGAACTGACTGAAAGGGCATAGCCACCAAAATTAATTTTAGCTCCTGCCTGAGTCCATCCCGAAACCGTTCCACTCGATGATGCTCAGTGGGGAGATGAGTGTTTGCAAAGACAGATAAATCCTAAAACCTCCTTTCATACTCTAGGACGGTCATATTCCCCTGTTTCAAATCTAGAAACTCCTGCTCTTTCTCTTTTCGGTGTTGCCAGGAGTAATATCGTTCCTCAAATTCTTCTCGAAAGTTTATCCACTTCAATTCTTCACCTGCCCTTCTTTCTCTGATGGTCTCCCACCAAGAGTGGGCACTCTCTGTTAACAGCTGGGTCACACAGTCTACCTGGGTTTCCTCCGGCACGTGCAACTGATCTATAACCCTTTCTACCTTCCTCAGCCAATGCCCTGCTACTTCGGCGTCTTCTTCCCCTGAATAAGTCGTGCAACCCATTTCGCGCATGTCTTTCACCCATTGAACCAGGGTGACTACTTTTTCTATCCGAGGAGTGGCATGGGATGTTCCTGCGGCCATCCCTGCTACTACTGCTTTGACCAATTGCTCGAGAAACACAGGGTCTGAATAGGAATTTGGGACGGCCGTCGATGTCACTGGCGGTGGCCTATCTTCCAATCCTTGACCACTCGGTGTTTTAGCCGGCGACACTTCTGCCCGAGAAGTAAAAGGTTCATTATGATGCCCCCCTGAATCTCCCTCCTCTGAATGGGCTGATGCCACAGATTGACGGGAGGCAGTATCCATTAATGGATCCCTTTCGGTTTCATTCCCAAAAAATGAGTCATACTCTCTTTCTTGCACAGGGGACGGGACAACCCTTGCGGTTTGCCGTGAACAAACCATCCTGAAACATTTTTTTTTTCATAATCACATTAGTATTTCAATCCCTGAAACTGCAACCAAATGCTCTGATACCAACTGTAACAACCCTAAATTTTCTCCTATTTGTTTTTTTTTTTTTAATCTTTCTCCCTCTAAAAGGGTAAATGGAGCATGAATTTTTTTTTTCTCTCGCCGAAATTTCTAACGAAATTTCGGCATAGTCTCCCCTATATCGGGAGATCCCAAGTTATCCATAACACAACCTGCACACAATTTGAATCACATCTCATCCACAATCACATCCATCTTTAATACAATCAACGGCATAATTCATTCCAGAATATGCTCAAGACCATATTCATTTCCAAACTCCCTCTTACATCACACACATAAGATAAAAATTAAAAGAGCCAATTCGTACATGAAGATTTCACATATAGATACATATATACATACATACATATACATCGAACATAACACAGTTTAATATTCGAAGATAATCTAGTACTTTCTAATATCCTGAGCGTAGGTTGATACATTTAATATTATAGAAACAAAATTTACAAATATACTATTCTATACAATTTACATGTTCTTCTACATAACAAAATTTCACCATAACTTCCTAAGTTCCTATCTTATACAAAAAGGAATTAAGGCTTAAAATCTATTCCTGACGAGAATGGGAAGAACCTGCAAAATATAGATTTTTCATATGAGTAGAACAATTTAGTAATTACTAGCAATTACAGAAGAATTTGAACAATATATCCATCAATTTACTTAAATCATATGAGATTCTAAACACAACCATATACACCCTTTTTAAGGTTATATAAAAGAAGATTTATTTCTTTTGACTGCTTCTTTCCCCTTTTTCACATCGAAGAGACTATAGTCGACACTAATGACCTCTAATAGTGTCTCTAGTTATCCGTCCTGAAATCAACTAATCAATTTCATGAAAATATTGACACGAACATAACCGTGGGTGTCATTATCTATATATATGTATTTTTATTTTAAAACAAACCAAAATAGTTCATCTTTGTTCCGTTATTTCCTTAGGGGGTTTTAGAGTATGCCGATGTCAAAGATTCTTGATATCATTAGCTTTCATCTCAGAAAGCTAATCAAGTCTATAAATTTTGCCGATATCGACGTCACCTGCCGATATCATTAACTATTCTGAAATCGAATAGTTAATCAAGTTTATACATTATGCCGATATCGACGTCACTCGCCGATATCATTAACTATTCTGAAACCGAATAGATAATCAAGTTTATAAATCATGCCGATATCGACGTCACTTGCCGATATCATTAACTATTCCAAAATTGAATAGTTAATCAAGTTTATACATTATGCCGATATCGACGTCACTCGCCGATATCATTAACTTTTCTGAAACCGAATAGTTAATCAAGTTTATACATTATGCCGATATCGACGTCACTTGCCGATATCATTAACTATTCTGAAATCGAATAGTTAATCAAGTTTATACATTATACCGATATCGACGTCACCCGCCGATATCGACCAGCTTGTTTCTTTCTACACACACACACACACACACACACACACACACACACACACACACACACACATATATATATATATATATATATATATATATATATATATATATATATATATATATATATATATATTTCCATCCCCTAACCTTTCCTTTACCCGTTTTCTTTTCCTCATCAATAAGCACCAAATTATAACTTATAGTTCAATAACTAGTAAAGAAAATAATTATTAGATAAAGAAAATATAGGTACCAAGTACCTACCTGCTGTGAATGTTCGACTTGCGTTACCCTGTTGTTGTTGTTGTTGTTGCCCTTCACCCGCGGTTCTTCCTGAAACCACAAATACCCACCATTTTTTTTTATATTAATCCACATATCACACACAACAACAATAAAAATGGTAATAATATTCATTTCCCTTTTACCAATTCTTTTTTTTCCCACTTATATTCCTCATTATCATCCTTTAATTTTTCAACTCATTTATAGTCCAAATGGACATCATGAATTCAATTTTTATCACCATTGATTCTCTTTTTTTTTCTGAATATCAATACACATTTTATGAAGGGAAATGGACAATTTATACCCTTAACATGGTTAAATTTTTGCTATTTTTTTTAACTTGTCCTAAACTGTCAAGACAGCTTGACCTCTCCTCAGTGTTTTACCCATATCTGGAGTTCCAGAACTCCAAATTAGACGGGGTTGGATTCGTTGGAAAGCCAACACTCCCAGATACAACTTCTATCAAGGGACCCTCCCTGAATTATGTATTTTTCAGGTCCAAAAGTCCCTAACAAAAAGGGCAATGAAACTGTCCAGTTTTGAAAAAAAAGGAAACTGTCTCCAATTCATCTTCAATCCTTGATTTCTCATCAATAACAGCCATGTCTTCTCTTTATTCATGAAATCCTACTCATTTATGCATTTTCCTAAAATTTTGTGTTAAAAACCCTAATTCCCAATTCAAGAACCATCATGAACTTCTAATCAAATTGAAGTTAATTTCATAGAAATTGGAATTAGAACTCCTTACTTGGATGGAATCTAACAATTTTGGAAGAATCCTAGCCTTCTTCCCCTTGAAAATACCCAGCCACTCTTCCTCCTTTCTTCCCCAATTTCTTCACTTTCTTCTTGTTACTTCTCCACCCAATTGTGCTCTTCCACTTTAGAAATCCAAGGCTTGTATGTGTTTATAATTTTTTTGGGTGTTTACTCTTGGTTTTTATGAGATTAATTTCGAAATTCTCCCTTTCCTCTTTCTTTTGTTGCAGCTGGACATGGCTGAGAAGAGATGGGTATTTATAGTCCCATCTCTTCTTAATTCTATTTTGACCCCGTTTTTTTTTTTCCTAAATTTTGTATAATAACAACATTTTAAATCTCCTACCTCTATGTATACTTTATTCTCGGGTTTCACAGGAAGCCTAATCTGGGTTAAATTGAGAAGATCAGAATTTTTGGTGACGAAACTTTTGGGTGAAATCGGAAGCCAAAATTGAACAAAAAATATCGTTCTGCTTGGTTTTTTCCATCGAAAAAATCTTTTTGTCACAAATTATTTATTTCAAATTTTCAAAAAAAAACTATTGAGGCCATCCTCGGAGCCATGTTGCACCCATGCCTTCAACCCACTCTCTCTGCAACACCATCCCCTGGACAACACCACCATGCCCTGCACCATGACTTCTTCGCCTATAAATAGGAGGAGAAAATACACAGACAAGGGAGGAGATCATCGGAAAACTGGGGGAAATTCTGAGATAGCTCACAGGACAATCATAGGGAGGAAAAGATAGAGAGGAGAACACAAATACACGGAGAGAATTTGCAGGGGGGAAAAACAACATACATAGACACACAGACACAGGAAAATGGAAAATTAGTAGGGGAGGAAGACTAAGGCATGATCGACGACCATCCCTCCATCACACACGCAGCAGCCCATCGTCTTCTCTGGCGACGGCAAAGTTTGGCTACAGGTGTTTGCAACATTCTTTCTCTCTCTGATGGTGGTCCTCCCTCCTTTCCCCTTCAATTCTCTCTCTCTCGTCTCCCTCGACAATGTACAGGCCACAGCCGGCAGCAACTCCAGCTAGCTCCCGTCGACCACCACCTGGTCTCCCTCCTTAGCTCCGTCGCCAGCCACCACTCAGCCTTCTTCTCCAGCTCCGACTACGAAGAGCAGCAACATCAGCACAAAGCAGCAGGGGCGAGGCAACAACATACCAGCCCTTCCGACGCCTACTCCGGCCACCACAAGTTGCTATTTTCGACGCCACCACCACAGGAACAACCACCTCGGCCTTCTCTACCCGGCGGCAGTGGCAGGTGAGCCTCTCATGGTGGTCGACCGACCACCTTGTACTGTTCACGCGCATGAATTAATTCATGCAGTGTGTGTGTGTGTGTGTGTATTTTTTTTGTGTGTTGGGTGGTCTGGGCTACTCTCAGCCCAGCCAGTTGGGTGGGCTGGGTCTAGCCCAAGTCCTTTGGCCCAGTCTGAATTTTTATTTAATTTTTTTCTTTTAAAAAAACAAAAAAAATACATTTTAAAAAAAACAAAAAATGTGTTGTTTTTGTGCATACGGCCGAATTTCAAGGTTTTTCCATGTATATGTTTTCGTAAAAAAAAATTGCATCTTTCTCATATTTTAAAACGAAAATTGGATAATGTAACCGGTTTATGATTATCCGTTGGAATTTCATAAAAAAATATTTTTGTTTTATCTATGAGGATGTAAAATTACATTGTAAAGTATATCCTAAAAAAAAGGTTTTAACTGTGGCGTAAAATTACACTGTAAAGTACACCCGCAGACAAAAAATGTTTTTTTTTTTAAAATGTAGTGTAAAAAAAAATTAAACTAAAAAAAACAATCAAGCAGCAATGCAGCTTGTCTTAGGTAGGGTGCACTACGGGTGATGCGTCTTCCCCTTGCACAACAAGTTCCCTTACTCAGACTCTCACAGACTAATAGGTTCCTAGCGACCTTAATACTAGGTGGCGACTCCTGATAATTATAGTCGTAATTTTATGACTATAAAACACACCCTTTTTTCACCGCACATCGTTGTCTCCCTAATCCGGGGATGGCGGGGCGCGAAGTGCGAAAAAAACACCGTCAATGCATAGCAAGTTGGAAAAGAAAATACAATAACTTGATGTGCATGAAATTAGCATGTATAATAATAACATTTCATATATTAAAATTTTAAGAGTTTAAGAATTATATGTAATGATGCAAGGGTAGATATATTCATGAGTAACAAGTACTTCATCTGTTAAAAGAGTATAGAGTAGTGCATTCACAATATTTTTAATTAGATAATATGATGTACTAAATGGTGTAATATGAAAGACGCATCAACTGTGAGTCCCCAACCAAGTGAAACAAGACTAGTGAGAGGAATAGATAGATATTTGTCACCTCAAATTTTCCAATTTGCCAGAATTTATATAAGCTTTGATTTTAACCATATATAAATTATATGAAATGATATAAGGGCTTATAAAGTCTTAATATGGACATTTTTTAGAAAAGTGTTGTATATATAATGCCAACCACATGAGTGGAGCTCAGACTGATAAGATGTTATGTATAAGATTTTTGAGTGATTAAATAAAAGGTCAATGTCATGAGTGCTGCTTTGAGTGGTTAAATAAAAGGTCAATGTCATGAGTGATGCTTAGTTAAATAAACTTGAATAGATAAAACAAGTACACATGGGTTCTGTGCATGATAGTCGGTCATATGTGTTGCTGCTAAGGTCAAAATCTTTTTGAGGGCAAATTAGAGGTATTTGTATACATAGGAGTAGGCCATAAGAGTAGGGCCCCAAGGTTATTAATATTAAGTTAGTCATAAGAACATGGGAACTTGATCGTAAAATGAATATATCAACCATAGGTGTAGAGGTAGTTAGCAATTTATAATGAGTTATATGAGTAGAGACTAAAAAATGTTGGAAAAACACCTTAGGCATGAAAACCAAAAGAAACAAAAGATTGGTTATTATTAAGATATGATGACCCTTAATGTTAAGATTATCTTTTTGATATTTTTTTGTGGAAACCAACATTTTGAATTTAATGATACATGAAAAGTTAGGCTAGAAGTTCGGGCTTATGAGTTGGTTGTTGGAGTAAAAGTTTGATTGGTGTATTATTTATATTGATGGTTAGTAACTAAAATTATTATGGTGAAGAATATAATAATAATCATATGAAAAGAAATTAAAAGTAAAGTTAATTATATGTATTCATTGTTAGCGTCTTTATGTAATGATATATTATTTATATTCTAAATTTTAGTATGGTTACATTTACCAAGTTTTTTGTATGCTCCTCGAACTACATTTGATAGGTTTTTATTAGCTATAATATTTATATATTTTATAATATTTATGGTAATTCTGGAGATCATGAAATAAATTTAAATAATGAATATTTTAGGTTTATTATTATATTTTGATAAAGTTGTAATATTAATGATGAATATATTATTTTTATCAAATATGAGATTTGGATGTTTTACTATTTTAAATCTTATTTAACTGTGATGTATCGATTGGAAGTGTTACTGGATGATTATAGAAAATGTATTGAGAACAGTACACCTCAGTTTGTGATAAAAAATAATTCCATGCTCTTTTATTTTTGAATGTTTGATATGCCCACATAATGTTTATGTGAGGGTGTTATATTTCTAGAGATCAAAAGAGAGAGAAATCAAAGAGAGAAGTTCCGATAAATGATACTATCTCTCTATTCTTGATGTAGGTTTGTAAGGGTTAAACTAGGAAGAAAATGGTGTTATTGTCATCAAAAATTGTTTGGCCCCTAAATAACATAATTCCATTCTAGTCCTTCATTTCTCATGTTTTTCACTCTTAGTATAAAACTTTATTTTTTCTCTTAAAGTTAGATTTTATTGATGTCAACTAGTTTTTTTTTACCTTGGAATAACTTAAAAAAAACAGATCTAAGTTTTAGAAAAATTATAGTTTCAAGTTAATTTTGGGATTCAACATTGTTTTATATGTTTTTGGAGGTCATGAACTGATTTAACAAGATTCCTTGGATATTTCCTAAGTTTTTTAGGTCAAATGGATTGAAAATAAATTTTAGATAAAACAAAACCTTATTACTAGAAGACACATCAATTTTTTTCTTCATGCAAAACATTAAGGTGGATAACAAAAACAAATTAAAGGCTCACATGCAGACCCTTAAAATATAAGCCAAGTATGGGCTTGACTTTTCACACACAGCAACTCCTAGCTTCATTCATTTAAAAAAAAACAAAAAATTATTATTATTTTTTAATAACTTTGTTTTTTTTGTAAAAATAATTTCTAAATATATGTTTAATTAATATCTCTTATTTATATTATTTTTTATTTAGCCTTTTTAAAATTATTATTTCATTATATTGAGTGTTTATTTTTTTAAAAACAAGTTAGAATAATTAAGATTTAATGTTATGTGTGTGTGTGTGTGTGTGTGTGTGTGTGTTATAGTTTCATTATGTATCTTTACATGATATGTTTTCAATATATATAACCTTGCACAATAAGTTTTTATTTTATTTTATTCAATAGATTTTGTGTGTTGATTTCTATTATAAATTTATTTCAATAAATATTTTTTTAGATACAATAAGGTAAATTACTTGGTTGAGATATTACTTATATTTATTTATATTAATCTCTTAAATTTTTTGAATTAGATTTTTATTTATTTTTCATAACATTTTTGTAAGACTTATTTACAAAATAATATTCATGATTTATTTGACTTGATATGTGCATAAGTTTTCGTTATATATGTATAATTTTTTTAATGTAAAAAATCACATTGAAATTCTACATGTTTAAATTTTATCATGTAGTGGTATTTTCAATTTGATTTTTATTCTTAAGAATTTTTAGTTTTTTTCCTTAATCGTTTTATAAAAGTTTTATTGTTTATAATTTCACTCTGAACTCAAACTAATAACACATTGTTTTTATAAAATCAATTTATTTAATAAGTAGAGACTATAATTTGAGTCCTTAGATTTGTTTTCTCCTTTCGAAATGAGTTTACAACGCCTAAGTATTTTAATGGACAAATAATGCAAACCTGCAACGGACATCAACATAGTACATGACTATGGTCCATAAAAATGCCCATCCACTAGCTCAAAAATAATAATCACTAGAATGTTCAAAGTTTAAAAAAAATCATAATATAAAACTTGCAAACACAACTTCATAGGATAAAATTATATATAAAAATACAGTTTAATAACAAAAAATAGCATTATTTACTTAAGCAATACAATCATATATATTAAAATATTTATGGGCTGAGTTAAAAGTTCAGTCTTGAGTCACACAAGTTAACTTAGGTTAACTTCAAAACATAAAATAAAATAATGTTTGAGGTTTTAATATTCTACATAAAAAATGTTTGAAACAATACATGTGGATGTAGTTTTATATAATTATTCCACACCAAGAAATTAAAAAACAATGCATATGAATATAGTTATTCCACATTGAGAATTTAAAAAATAACTCATATGGATATGGGTATATATATAATTATAACACATTGAATATTAAATGTAGGCTATAAAAAAAAAATGTAAAGAGTTTTAAGAAACAAGTAATGTGAATTATTGTTATATTTAGTTGTCTCGCATCGTAAAGTTAAGAAACAAATCATGTGAATATGAGCTATAAAAAATGTATAAGGCCAAATATTCATATATTAAATTTATTTTATTTTTGAATATATATATATATCATGTATTCTCATATTATACCAGTTCACTCAGGTTTTGGGTTGACTTAAAAGGTCTCACGAGCTTAACATGATCAATTGTAAACCTAGGTTTTTATGATTTAAAACTATATGAAGGTTTGAGATCATTTAGATCTCAGATCAACCTATTAAATCAGGTCAAGTTTCATGAGTGCAATAATGAGTTGCTTAGTCCCGTCTTTTAATTTATTTTTTAATATAATATAATGTTCATGTTTTTTTTAAAATATTTTTTAATACAGTCATGTTATTGTAGTACCTATTACATGTATTTCACATTCCATCTTTAATGTGCCCAATCCAGACTACTTGTGCGCTCTAAATAAGGCAAGAGTCTACCTAACCTTCATCTTGAAAATAATATCAAGGATCAAAATTATTCAACTGACATGGAATGTATAGTTTCATCCCTCAAGTTTTACTTTTTTATATTTGATCCCTCTTCTTTGAGTTTTTCATTATTCATCTTATAAGTTCATTTTCCTAGTTGTCTTGAGAAGAGATGAAAAGACAAAAAAACAAAAAAAAAAAAAAAAAAAAAAAAAAAAAAAACAGAGAGAAAGTTCTTGATGGGAAAATTCTATTCAACAATAACTTTAATTTTGTTGTTTTTGGATTCTTCTTTAAGAGGAAAAAAAAAAACTAGATGAAGGTTATTTCAACCTTCACTGATACCCAACAATATAAATCAAGGCTGAAACATTTAATTTAGTTTTGATTTTAAGTTTTTTGAATAATTAAAATGTGTTTTGTGGTGAATGGTGGGTTTCAAATGTCCATCTATGATTTGTTATCTTCTTGAGCTAAAAATAATTGTAACAACTCATATTTTTAAGGTTAAAAAACTTATACTTTGATTTTATTAGTCGTTAATGCTAATTTTGATAGTGAATAAAATATTACAAACAAACAACACATCATTTGCATTATTCTAGAGAAACAAAAAAAAAGTCATTCACTCCTTTTTAAATAAATTTAAATCCAAGAGCCTAACCTTGCTTTCAAAGTCTAAGAATAGCTAGGCATTACATGGTTTGGTCAAGCAATCTCTCAATACTAGCTGCACCTGCTTCTTCCTTTTTTATTAAATGATTGTGATTTTTTTATATTTTATAATATCATTGACTTTAAAAAAATTATTTAAATAATATTACTATCAATTTTATTATAATATTAATTATTACTGTTCTAATAATTATATATCAGCCTTATTTATAAAATGTTTTCCTCATGAACATTTAATACATATAAAAATCTATTTAATTATTTTTTATTTTATCTATATGTTATATGTTTTTTCTCAAATTTTATGTTTATTTATACCTAACATGGAAAATATCTATTTTTTCTCATTTTTTATTGTGATTATAATAATTTTTATTTCAACAAAATGATACCTCTTAAGACAAAAAGAAATGTTTTTTTTTTGTTAAAAAAAACAATAATACGCAAATAGAGTTTTGATTAGAAAGATCCAGTTCTCTTATTCTTTGTTTTAAATCCATGGAAATGTTTTCTAGTTTTATTTTTATTATTCTTTATTCAATAAACCATATTGCTATTAGAAAATTAAATATATATGTTTTCTTAAAATAAAAATAATAATTAAATATTAAAAGAAGATTTTGACAAAAAAAAAAGTACTTTTCTCTTAGTAGAAATCATTATATTTCTTACAAAAATATATTATTATTGCTACACAATTAAATAAAATAAAATAAAATTTGTCCAGTGGATCAAATATTCACATTTGCATATCTATATTTTATATTTTGCTGTTTAAAACGAAAATCATTTATTCGCTTTAATTTTTAATCAGTGTTAATAATATATTATACAATCTATTAGTTGATATATTTTTCAATTGACTTTATAAAATACAAACCTCAATTGGAACAAATTAGAGTGGAATAATTCCAGGCATGCATCGGCATCAACTAGAATAAATTAAAGCTGGCCGGAAAGGCAGACATGATTATTTTACAGGTAGCTTAGTTAGTTGACATATGTGTGTATAAATAAAGAAGCATGTGGGAGTGGGTGAGTTTACAAAGTCATCTTCGAGGATCCCACGTCCCTGAAAGAAGAGGTGATCATTAATCACAGAATTGGAGCTGGGCACTGATCATGTTACGGTGCAGGTTGTCATATATAAATGAAAATGAAGGTGATTGATTGATTAAATTAATGGAAATTATAAAATAATTATGAGACCCCTTCTGTCCCTTAATTATGGGATGACCAAGGGATGGTAGGTTTTGTGTTTGGTAAA
The DNA here is from genome assembly GCA_964035475.1 of Salix caprea. NCBI lineage: Eukaryota > Viridiplantae > Streptophyta > Magnoliopsida > Malpighiales > Salicaceae > Salix > Salix caprea. Next base: position 8,910,239 of record OZ037753.1, on the reverse strand, counting down.
CTTAAAGAAAGCTGGATGCAAGAACCATTCACCGATTAATTGTCCCCTCAAATCTATATAAATCCACTGATCTGCGTCCAATTTCTCATCTAATTCCTTAATTTACTTTGATTTCTTCAAGTCTCTTGCTTCACATAACAGCCATGGTTTCTGGCACCATTGTTGGAGAGTTCCCCTCTGCAGTCTCGGTAGACAGGCTATGGAAAGCAACCTTCTGTGATGGCCATAACCTCATGCCAAAAATCCTGTCTGTCATCATTTCAAGCATTGATATACTTGAAGGAGATGGTGCTGGGGTCGGCACCGTCAAGAAATTCAACTTCACCGATGGTTTGTTTGAGCTTACGATTCATTAATTTCTCACCATGCATAGGAACCGACCATACATACATACATACATACATACATACATACATGATATATATATATATATATATATATACACACACATACATGATATATATATATATTGACAATAAGATTCAAACTTTGTGCAGCTATCAAGGACTGTAGCTATTTGAAGGATCGTGTGGAGGTGATGGACCACGAGAATCACACGGTGAAGTATTCTATCCTTGAAGGCGGTGCTCTCGGTGTCAAAGTGAAGTCGTATAGTGTTGAGGTTTGCTTGGCATCAACTAGTGAAGGAGGAAGCTTAGCCAAGATGAAAATTGATTATGAATCAATGGGGGAAAGCTTGCTGTCCGAGGAAGATGCCACCGAATTACAGCAAGGAATCTTTGCCATGGTGAAGGCTGTGGATGCTCACCTGGTGGAAAACCCTACTGCTTATGCATAACCAAATAGGAACTACGTACGTACTGGGCTTCCTTCTTTTCAGTTGGTTCTGAGTGTTTGCTACGCTTGTGTGTATTTGATGTTTTATCGCAAATGAAATAAATTGCTTCTGTCTCGGAGCTCCACCCATATTCATGAAAACAAAAACAAAAAACACCCATAAAAAGAGCGAGATTGAGCAAACAGCTCACTGAACAATTAATTGCCAACTTCCTTTTTAATTTGTTTTAGTTCAGAATGGTAGTCGAACAACGTCCACTCCAATCAAACATAAATGCGTGTAGTTAATATTTATGATAGCACAAAGCTATGGATGAGTAGATATCATGGAAATGGCCGGCGATCTCAGGAAGATGAGAGAGAGAGAGAGAGATGGTAGTTTGAAAGCCTTAAGATTTGTAAAACACGACATCAACTTCAAGAAACCGAGTATATGTTGCTTTGCATTGAACACAAAATAGCAGAATAAACATATTATTATCTAATATACTAAAAGAGCACAGAGTCGTTAATGTAGCATGTGTGTGTTTTTACTATGGATTATAATAGTATTGCTAATTTTTCGGGTCGGTTCGGTTCGGGTCTCCAGTTTACTGTTTTTTTTCAATTTTGCAAAGTAAAATAGCGGTTTTATCCCTCTAAAAAGACAAGGGGCTCCGTGGTAATTGTACTTTTTCGGTCCGGTCCGCCGCACTTTTTTATTTTTTGAAAATGGCTAAATAAGGATATAGTCCCTAATAAGACAAAATTAATGACTTAGGCATAGGGGTTTACCGGTAACTGACCATCATTTTTTATTATTGTTTTTCGAAATACTGTCGGCGCGTGCGGAACACGCGACCAACAGTATTCTGCCTCACGCCCTGTTAAGGTGGTGCGTGAGGGATGCTTAGGTCGACGGAAATGGGATCCGGCATTTCTGTCGAAGCACCTCCGCGTGGTATTACTCCTGGTGCGGCGCGTTTTGTCACATGGTGGCTGTGGACGCGGCGGTGGCCGGTTAAAACCATTTTTTTCCGTTTCTCTCTCTCCTGCACGCAAAAGTACAGGAGAGACCCCCAGTTTTGTTGCTTTTTCACTTCAGTCCCTTTACTTTTAATTTTGTGTATGGTCCTGATTTCTGTTATATAAGTTTTGATTTAGTTCGATTGAGTCCTTCGATTGAAATTAATTAAATGTTAATATTTTACTTCGGTCCTTCTTCTTTTAATTTTCGGATTGGGTTTAAATAGCTTAATATATTCGGTACAGAAGTTTCAATTTTGTTATTTGATTGAAATTGATAATATATTAGATTTTTATTTTGGCCTTTATACTTTTAATTTTTTATTTTAATCCCTTTATGTTTTTTGTATTTCTGAAATAAGTGTGCTCTTAGCTTTGATTTTTAATTTTTGTTATTTTCTTATTTGTTGAGGTGGTATTTTTTTCAAAAATATTAGCTGTTAAATGTTTTTTTATCTATGATCATTTGAAAATTGATATTTATGTTTTTTTTTTCTCCCTTTGTTCTTTCTTTTAGTTTTTTTATTGGTTTTTTATTATATTCAAGTCAAATGAATTTTTTTTGCCTGATAATTTTTATTTTATTTTTTTGCTTGATCTTTTGTTAATGTTTTTAGGATTTTTTTAGTCTTTCATTTATTTTTGTTTTTTGTCATTATTAATACAACAACAACAACAACAACAACAACAACAACAACAACAATAATAATAATTTTAGTTATTTTTCTTACTTACTCTTTTGTTAATGTTTTTGAGTTTTTTCCTCTTAGGATAATTTGATAATTTTTATTGTTTTGACAGTAATAGCAATGATAATTTTAGATGTTAAGACTTCGTTGTTGCTATTTTTATAATAAGGTGTGGTGATCTGTTTTATTATATTAAATTTTCTATATATAGATATTATATTTTAATTTTGGACCAGCAAATCCTATTAATTTCTTTAATTCCAACAACTATAAAAATTATTTGTTCAAGTCAAATGATTTTTTTCAGCTATTAATTTTCATTTTTGTTTTATCATTTATTTTCTCTTTTGTTAATGTTTTTTAGGCTTTTTTTATTCTTTGTTTTAATTTTATTTTTTTTAGTTATTAACTCAATAATAATATTAATATTAAGAATAATAATAATAATTTTAGGTTTTTTTCTTAGTTGCTTTTTTGTTAATTGTTTTTATTTTTTTCTCGTGTTAGTTTGATAATTTTTATTTTTTTGGCAACAATAATTATGATAATTTAAGAAGTTAAGACTTCTATGTTATTATTATTATAATCGGGTATATTGATCTATTTTATTGTATCAAATTATATATATAAAAATATTATATTTTAATCTCAACAATTATAAAAAATATTTGTTCTACTTGCAACGTAGCATGAGCAATTAACTAGTCCCATTCTATTACCGGGGAGAATGAAGAACAATTCTGGTGCGATTATGGGACTTCTTTTCCTTAATTTAATAATCAATGTTGAGGGAGGGAGGGAGAAGGTCATTGAAAATGGAGAGAAGAGACAGAGCTTTGGGTCAACAGTTTTTTGGCGATTAAAAATCAACTGATGTGGTTGGATATTTGACCACAGGGGTGTCTGAGAATATCTTTGTAAAGTGTTTTTTTTTTAAATAAAAAAAAATATTTTATTTTAAATTAAAAAAATTATATTTTTAGATATTTCAATGTAATAATATTAAAAATATTTTTAAAAAAATAAAAAAAATATTTTTAAATAAAAAATATTTTTAAAAACAATTTTAATAATAATCACTCAATTATACAGAAAACTTAAGAATCTGTTTAGTATTATTAAAACAGCTACTTTTCAAAGTAATAACTGCATTATATTTTTATTTTAAAATGTATAACATTAATATATATTAATTTTTAAAAATTATTTTTAATTTAAAATATTAAAATAATCTGAAAACATTGGAAAAAAAAAACCATTTTTAACACAAAAAAAAATAATATTGGAAAACGAACAAGCGAAATCTATCAAGATTATCCACATCCAATCTGCACCATTCATTTACTTGATCCATCGGCAAACACGTCCTAGTATCCAAAATCGTATCCACATGAAATCTTGACACTCCACCTGACTAGTGACTACAACTACAACTGAAGAAGAAGAGGAAGCGAAACTTGAAGGCTCAGATCCTCTCGAGTCCACGGTAACAAAATGACTTCGTCTGCTGTCTTCAAGTCCTTCACCGCACTCCGGCAATCCTCCGTCGAGCATCCAAAATTAATCCATCCCCACACAACCCCCAACTCCCCGTTTCCATACCGCCGCTTCCGAATCACAGCCAGCAAGTCTAGCCCCAAGCTCCAAAATCGCAACCTCAGAGTAGCCGTCATAGGCGGGGGACCTGCCGGAGGTGCAGCCGCAGAAACGTTGGCCAAAGGAGGCATTGAGACATACCTCATCGAACGGAAGATGGACAACTGCAAGCCATGCGGCGGTGCCATCCCTTTGTGCATGGTGGGTGAGTTCGACCTCCCATTGGACATCATAGATCGGAGAGTAACGAAGATGAAGATGATCTCTCCATCCAATGTCGCGGTGGACATTGGAAAAACTCTGAAACCTCACGAGTACATTGGCATGGTGAGACGTGAGGTGCTTGATGCTTACTTGAGAGAAAGAGCGTCAGAGAATGGGGCTAAAGTAATAAATGGTTTGTTCTTGAAGATGGACATTCCTACCAGAGGTAATGAAAATGTTAAAACTCCCTATGTCTTGCACTATACTGAGTATGATGGGAAGAAAGGCGCAACCGGAGAGAAGAAGACTTTGGAGGTTGACGCGGTTATTGGTGCTGATGGGGCAAATTCGCGTGTCGCCAAGTCTATTGATGCTGGTGATTATGAATACGCTATTGCTTTCCAGGTATACTTATTACTACTATGTCTCTTTAATAACTTAACACTACTCTGTTTTGTTTTGGCAACACTTTCATACACTGCTTTAATGAGCTCAGCTGTGAATTCGTTAAATTTGTTAATTAAAACTTATATCGAATTGTGGAAAATGTTTGATTTCAGAGCCTTTGCATTCTGATTGTTACGCGAGGTGCCATAATCATATCACCGTTCTTCTTGTACTTGTTCTTGTTCTTGTTCCTGTTCTTGTCCTTGTTTGATGATTGAAACTACACTTTGTAGTCACAATCTGCACTAGAGCTCCTTCGAACTAACAATAATATGCTACAACATCGAATTTTGTTAACTATTAGATTTCCTGATATGGGAACTTGGGTACTTTTAATTGTTCTCTAATACAGGAACGATACTCTGACAAACAATTATGTTGTGAAGATACAGCTAAATATGTCAAGCATTTTGTACCAGTAGTAAGTTGTTATTGCTGGTCTTATGTATTTGTCGAACACACACACAAAAAAAAGGAATTCCATAGCAGCCATGGATACTTTAGTATGGCCTTTGTAATTTTGGTTCTTGTTTGCCATATAACTAATTTTATGGTTGCCCGGATGAATTGTTACTATATTCTGTCAATTTTTTCTGTACAAAAACATCTTAGATAGAATGTTTACAGCAGCTTCTGACATACATTGCTTTATGTATGCTTTCACAATTGGATTTTGCTCTCATGAATGATCAATTCCTGCTCTGTTGATGTTCTATAACTAATTTTTTGGTTCATTTTTTTTCCTTGTATTTACAGGAGAGGATCAAAATCCCCAATGATAAAATGGTGTACTATGAGGATTTAGCTGAGATGTATGTTGGTGATGATGTCTCGCCAGACTTCTACGGGTGGGTCTTCCCCAAATGCGACCATGTTGCTGTTGGAACAGGAACAGTGACTCACAAAGGTGACATCAAGAAATTCCAAGCAGCCACGAGAAACAGAGCCAGGGACAAGATCCTCGGTGGTAAGATTATACGAGTGGAAGCCCACCCCATTCCAGAACACCCCCGACCTCGCAGAGTACTAGGTAGAGTAGCACTAGTTGGCGATGCAGCTGGGTATGTGACCAAATGCTCAGGCGAGGGCATCTATTTTGCAGCAAAGAGCGGCAGAATGTGTGCGGAGGCGATTGTCGAGGGTTCAGAGAATGGGAAGAGGATGGTGGATGAAAGTGACCTGAGGAAATATTTGGAGAAATGGGATAAGACATATTGGCCGACATACAAGGTGCTGGATGTGTTGCAGAAAGTTTTCTACAGATCGAATCCAGCTAGAGAAGCTTTTGTAGAGATGTGCGCAGATGAGTACGTGCAGAAGATGACTTTTGATAGCTATTTGTACAAGAAGGTAGCGCCTGGGAACCCATTGGAGGATTTGAAGTTGGCTGTGAATACCATTGGGAGCTTGGTGAGGGCCAGTGCGCTCAGAAGGGAGATGGAGAAGCTTAGCGTATGAGATTATGAAAAACCATGTAATTTACAGGCTACCCATCTCGACCTCCATGGGAGACTGGCTGTCTTAAATTAACGTCTCCCTTCCCGAAGCTATGGAAGATGATATTTGTATTTTCGCACTGCTGTCCAAATATAAACTGGCGAGCACAAGTCGTTTTACCTATGCGCTTGCGCTTTGAAGATGCAGTGCAGGTATTGTTAATTAGCTGATGCATTTAAATAAAAAATTAAAAATAAGTTAATATTGGAGGTAGTTTTTAATATAATATATATAGTAGAAGAATATGTTAATATTGCAGATGAGTTTTGTTGTATTGTGAATTTTTTTAATTGAGACATATAAAGATGTTTATGCTGAATGGGATAAATTTAAAAATGTATCAACCAGTAAATTAAAAAATAATTGATAATGTTAATTAAATATTAAGATAAAAAGATAATATTTTTCTTCAAACAAAAAGGTAAATAACTATTCAAATGTTTCACCCCAATTTTACCTCTTAATTCATGTATTTTTTTGTTCTTTGTTTTTACATAAACAAATCATGCAAGTACAGTTTATATATATATATATATATATAAAGATAAATTGAAATATTTTCTCTAAAACATTATATGCATATAAAATATTTAAAAAAAATAACAAATAATTTAAAAAGATAAACTAAAAAATTTTAAAAAATCACACAAAAAGAATATCAATTTATATATATATATATATATATATAATTAATTAATGCAAAGCGTGTCTATATTTTCTTTTATCAAAGAAATTATTGAGATAATAACAAATTAACCTGATCTCAATCCATAAGCAACTTGAGTCATGCACTCTATTGAGTTTAATGATTCTTTCTTTTTCTAAATTTTTCTTTGAAATCATATTCTTAATTTATTTTTCAATTAATTCAATATTAAAAAATAAAATAATTAAATGATCAACAAAGAAACATATTATGTTAGTGGATGAACTTGTCAAACCTATGAACGCATCTCAACATAACACTCCAAACTTGTGAAATATGTTATAGATTCTAGTGGGATTATAATTTGTTTTCTGAAAATCTATTTTTATTTAACTACATGATAAAAATTAGATAATCACAAAATAAAATATTAACCTAATATTGAGTTGTTGAGAATAATAATGAGAAAAACAAAAAAAAAATTAATCCATCATAACTTTTTCTATGAAACTATTTTCGTTTAGAATAAAAGAAAAAAAAGATGAAAAAAAGATTCAAGCTCATTAAAAAAAAAACACCCCAACAAACCCATTTTAGGTTCATGACGAAATGACTTGCCCGCGCGTTGCGCTGGGCTTTTTTCTATGTAGAAAATTAATTGATTTTCTATATGTTGTAATTAGTTATTTTAATATTTAATAAGTAAAATTGTAATGCATAAAATATGTTAGAAATGAGTTTTTTTTCCGGCTAAAAGGAACATTCTGATCAAAATGGAAAGTGGTTCGTATTTTTTTTTTATGAGTTGCCTTTTCCCCCAGTAATATTAGATCTGAAATATTATAAATAAAAAAAAATTAAGAAATAAACCTAATTATTTCTTGATTTAGTTTCGATGCTTTTATTATTTCAGTAATTTTTCGTATAATTTTAAATAATTTATTTGTATTTATGTATTTATACTCTTAGTTTTGACTTTTAATTTTTATTAGAGTTTTTATTTGTATTAGTAGGCTGATTGTTTTACTTAGATATATAGCATTATAAAAAAAATCTAAGATCATTAATATTTTTTTGCATGTTAAAATATTTGTTTATGGGTACGGCGAAGTGGAGGGCAATTGGCTTGTATATTTTTCACTGTAGATAAAACTGCCCTAATTTTCTACCCATTTTGTCTACGTATCACTTCATATATGTTTTGTTTATGTGATATTAGATATAAAATAGCATACATAAAAAACCCGCAAAAGTCAACCTTAAAGAAAAATAACATCAACTGATGAATTATTTCGATTATAATTGTCATTATTATTATCATGATGTTTAAATTGTCACAATTATTGTAGCTGTTATTATAAATATTATTATAAATAATTCATATTATAATTATTATTGTTCATACTATCGATGACACGAATTTTAGAATACTGATATTAATTAATTTTTTTTTAAAAAAAAAACCTAGGGAATTTATTTATTTACATATATTTTATGATGCTTATGTTAAATAAATATCAAAATACATAATTAGTTTAACATATTTATAAGAAAAAAAAAACTAACAAACAATCGTTATTTTAACACCTAAAAATATAAAAAAAAACAATTAAAAAACAAAATAAATGGCAAAACAAAACAAAATCATTCCATTAATATTAAATGAAGTGATACGTACTTTCAATTTTATTATTTTCGTTGGCAGAGAGATTCAAAGTCCCGCGCCCCGCTTCGCGGGGCGCGGTCTTACCACTCGGCCAAGCGACTTCTTTGGGCAGTTATCTGATACAAATAATAATAATATCAATTTATTTTTTAACTATTTCAAAAATTCGTTGTTATAGAGATTCGAACTCTCGCGCGCCCGCCTCGCTTGGGCGCTCTCTAACCACCAGGCCAAGCGACGTTTTATTCAGGTGTAGTCTACAACTAATAATAATATTATAAAAGTAACTTGACTGTTCCCGTCCTCAGTGATTGAGTCCAGATGAACAGTGCCAAAACACTGTTCATAACCGTGATATTTTTTAGCTTTTAGATAATAATAATATAATATGACTATTTAATTTCCAATCTCTTTAAGCTTTTAAAATATAATATAATATAATATAATAATAATCAAAATCATTTAGCAATAAAATATAATAATAATATAACATAATTATAATAATAATCAAAATCATTTAGTAATAAAATATAATATAATAATAATAATCATTTAGTAATGAAATGATTTTAATCAAAACCAAATAACATGCCTGGAGAGAATCGAACTCTCGCAGGGCACAACGCCAGGCACTTACCTTTGCCAGTCAGTCAAGTGAACCTTTTCGTTCAATCTTAGTCTACCATTGATAATAATAAGAATTTGTATTTTACTATTCCCAGTCCACAGTAATCTGAGTCTACATGAACAGTGTAAATTACTGTTTAAAACCTTGATCTCTTTTAGCTGTATAGATAATTGTTTTCTTAAAGTTAAAAATTGAAGAAATTATATATATCAAGATATATAATATTGTAGTATGTGTAATTTACCTAATAGTGTTTAATGAATTTTTTTAATTCAAAATCAAGTTGAAATGGAAATCAATACACACATCAAACTAATTGGATAAAATAAAAAGAAAAGACATTATACAAGACTACGCATATTAAAAATATCACAATAAATAAATATTTTTCATTTCTCAAAATAAATGTTATATATATATATATATATATATATATATATATATATATATATATATGTGTGTGTGTGTGTGTGTGTGTGTGTGTGTGTGTGTGTGTGTGTGTGTAATATTAAAAAAACTATAAATGAATAATTTGAATAACTTAAAAAATAAACAAATACTATATAATTAAAAGCTAATCATTATTTAAAAGAGGATAAATAAAAAAAATTAGAGATAAGAAAAATAAGATTATATATATATATATATATATATATATATATATATATATATCAAACAAGGTGATGTAGACCAGCCTAGAAATACCAGCAAGGACCCATTATATGTTCCAAATGGTTTAATGACCCGATCTAAGATAAAACCATTGAAAGAGACATTGAATGCATTGATTTTGAAGGTTTTAACCAAGTAAGAATGTAAGGACCATTGGAGTATCAAGAGGAGACTCTGGTACATCTTATCCATGTGCAGGTGGGGTCCAATACTCTAGAAAAATCATTAAATAACCCTCTCGCTTAGAAAACAAATATGTTAGCTCATTGATTTTTTTTGTAGACTAAGAAAAAAAATTAAATGTTAAAAATCATCTCCTCTTTAAAAAGTAATCTGAAAGATTTTTTTTTATTTTCGTAGGAGAATAATATGTTGACTTAGACTATATAATATAAGAAAAAAAATAGGTCCAAATCAAGACTGAGTTAGGATCTAACACATTAGTCTTTTCTTTGAATTTAAATTAGACCCTTCTTGAATTTGGATTAGATGAATTACAAATTGTTCTTCAAGCTTTATAGATGTTATTTGGTTATTGCTAACCTCAAAAGTCAACAACGCCTAAAACCAACAACTTCTCTCTCCACAACACATGATGTGGATCAACCTAGAAACACTAGCATGGACTCATTACATGTTCCAAATGGTTCAATGACTCAGTTTAAGATAAAAACATTGAAAAAGACATTGAATACATTGGTTTTGAAAGTTTCAACCAAGTTAGAATTACAAGGTCCATTGAAGTATCAAGAGGAGATCCTAGTACATCATATCCATATACAAGATGTGTCCAATAGTCTTTTTCGGCCATGAAATGAGGACAACAAAGAAAACAAAAAAAATCTACTACAACTTGAAAATAATATGGTGGCTACCTTTTCCTTTGTTTCTATGATTAAGAGGTTAGATGAAAGACTATAAATAAGTCTTATATCAATTCTATAATATTTTACTTCTCTTCTCATGGCAGAACATGGATTTAATATTATGGGCTTTATTTTATTTTGTTAGCTACAACACAATGCTTGTTTGGGCTTAATTAATACTTTGTTTTCAGCTAGAATACAAGGCTTGTTTAGATTAAGTCATTGACTTTCCAACTTATGATTTTGAGTTGATTTCATTTAGGTCTATATAAAGGATCCATTAGGGTTAAACTCATATAAGCTAAATTTCAGCAACCATTGATGAATATTAATTTTGAATTTTTCAGTTTTATGTGAGTGATTCTTGTATGCTTTAGTTCTTGAACAAATTGAATCTGACTTATCAAATATTAGTTGGCTTTGTGGCATCATTTTACTAATTTTAATAGTTCTAGTGCCTTGGGACAGGTTTCCATTATGTCACTCTTATAAGATCTATTTCAACTTTCCGAGATCAGATCTCATTCTTGATTGTAAGTTGAATGATCACATGATCACGAGGTTCACATCAACACGTCAATCACCAACAATAATCGCTACAAACTTGATGATCTCATGTCTTTCTAACAAAACTTGATCTTAGCTAACTTACAATTTTTTCGACCAAATGACTTCAATCTTACTTTACCTAACTATGTGTTTGGCATTGCGATACACACTTTTCAAAAATACTTTTACTTGAAAGTGTTTCAAAATATTATAATTTTTTTTATATCAGCATATCAAAATAAAAAAAAAATTATTTTAAAACTTTTTTCATGTGAATCGTGTTTTAAAAATACATCTAAAAACAAAAGCTATTGCACTTCAAACATTATCTAAACATAAAACTAGGCAATAACAATTTTTAATTTATCCTTTAAGTTTAGAAGGTGAACTATAATCAAGTAAAACTGTCATTTGGATATAGATCAGATTATATTTATAGATTTTTAGAGGGTTATATTTGGAATTTTAACATGATAAACGTTTTTAAAATCTTATTAGTTCCACTTGATCATTCTAAATTATATGGTAATAAATATGAATTTAAAGAATCTTAAAATTACATTATCTAAAAATTATTATTCCCTAGTTTTACGTTTAGATAATGTTTGAAGTGCAATAGCTTTTGTTTTTAGATGTATTTTTAAAACTCAATTCAGCTTTTAAAACACTATTAGGAAATAATCTCATCCCTAAATTAACCTTGCCAAGTTGAGCCAGATTTTCATAACGATGGCGAATAAAGAATCAAATCTTAACTCATCGAGTTTCAAAACTTCAAAAATATTCTCACAAGGGAAGAGTTGGAGGATTACAACAACTCTTTGCTAGGAATTTATTTATCAGAGATTTACAAGTCTAGTTTGTTTTTCAAGCTAAATTTGTATCTACAAACCTATAGGTATTCAAGCAAAAGATTTTATAGCAGCTTTTATCTGAAGCTTAGGGTAATGAATCATTAAATGTAATCAAGAAATAAAAACTTTATTTTTGAAGAGAAAGAAAAGCAAAACCAGCAATCATCCACAATCTTTTTGAAAACTATTTTGTTTGATTTTTTAAAAATAAAAAATAATTGTTGTTTCAATTTATTATTTAAAAAAAACAGAAATCAAATACGATTATATAAACAATAGATTTGAGGAACCATAAAAATAAAATCATGAGATCCATTAACCTAAATAACCAGATCCAGCACAAGGCAACCAACCATTTTCTGGTGAGGTAAAAACAAATGCGAGTATTCATGATTTGTCAATATATGGATGGCAACCAACCATCCATATATTGTAAAGACGACGACAGCAGATTCGACCGACAAGCAAAAACAGTAATAATCAAAAAACATGAAATAAACATATTAAGAAATGAAATGAATTTAAAAACTTGATTCAAAGGAAAGATCATGTTTTCACCTGAAATAAACATAGACACGTTGATGTCAAATTTCAGGAATGAACAAAAACCATGCTATAATTTTATCAGATTGTCTCCCTCATAACACCGACACCGTATTCATTCCCTTCCTAAAAGGGCTTCTCTTCTCCTAGGACCGTAAGGGATAAGAAGCCATTTTAGGAAGAGGAATGAACAACGTGCCCTGAGAGAAAAAGAAGCAGCCAGAGACAGAGGATTAGGGTTTTCTCCGCCTTCAATTTTGCTATGCTTGCATATATATAGGGCGTACCTCTAACCCTCACGACAGTCCTCTTTAAAACGACACCGTTGTCATCCTCTTCTAATTTATTTATTTGTTTTCCGACACGACAACGTTCCACTCGAGGTGACGTCAGCTACATTAATTTCAATTTTTCGTCTCATCTTCCTTTCCAGATTCTACTTTTTAGGCAAAAATTCCAATTCTAAACCCTAAATAAATTTCCAATTTCGTTTTACTTATTTTAATATCTTCTAAACTATAAAAATATTTATTATTTATATATAAAAATAAAATTAAATGAAACAAGACTTGTTTTTTTTTTTTTACAAAACCTCCAAGCACAATTTATTTAATTGATGATTTCATAACATTGATTTATTTCAGAGAGATTTCTCTTAAAAGTTTATCAATTATCTATTTATAAAACACAACTATTAAAATTGATCAAACATATGTTTTTAATATTTATTACACTTGTTTTCATTATTGTTATTTTGGAATGAAAAACTCTTAAAAATCAATAATAAAAGTAGTTTTAACATTTTAAGTATCAAAACATAAAATATACATAAATATATACATTAATGTTTTTTGAATAACACATACCTTGCCACTTGAGATGATAATTTCACTTGAATATAATAGATATTAACCCTAACTTACCAAATACATAGGAAATTTGTTAACTCGGTCATTATCATGTTAAACCCAAAAAAAAAGAGTGAGTTTTAGGTTAGGCATGGATATCACTCTACCAAACCCAAAATGCATAAATTACTTTGAAGTTTTAAGAAATACATGTATACCAAGTATGTCTATATAGATTGATAGAGAAAGAGAGAGACATGGAGAGGGAAAAAGTTTACAGTTTCTCCTCATTCTTTGCAAAAACTCAATGAAAAAAAAAAAACACCTTAACTTCTTTTAACCAGTTATGTTGTTAGGTTTTTCAATGTTCTATAAAATCAATGGCCCTTTCTACTTTTTATAATTTATTTATTTGATAAGGTTATATTGATGACAACATTTACATTTAAATTTGATTAGCTATTCCAATTACAAGGGTTAATGATGTCAAGCGGTCATTGATGTAAACAATTCTAAATGATGAGTCAAGATATTATAAAGGACTAGATTAGCTATCTCGGGTAAGGAACAGTTAATGATATAAATAGGTTTTATTGATATCAATGTTTACTTAAATTTGACTAGTTATTCCTAGTATAAAGGCTAATGATGTTAAGGAACCTTAACATCAACATTTTCAAGTGATGAACTTAGATATTATAATGGACTAGATTAGTTATTTCAGGTTGGGAATAGTTGATGATATCAATGAGCTTTATTGATATCAACATTTACTTAATTTTTATTAGCTACTCTTGGTATGGAGGCTAATGATGTCAACGAGACCTTGACCTTGATATTTTCAATGGATTACTTTAAATATTATAATGGGCTTGATTAACTATTCCAAGTTGGTAATACTTAATTATATGAGTGAGTTGTATTGATATCAATAATTGCAATGAAATTGATTGCTCAAACCCGATAAAGGAAACTAATAATACTAATGGAATCCATTAGCATTGGCATCACCATCCTAAAGAGCTAGGAGGGAGGGAGTACTTGAATAGATATTTCTAAGAGATGTGCTAATAATACTATCAATGTGGATATCTTAGTAATGGTATGTTCATTAAAGATAATGATTAGTTACCTAGGAAGGTGATAACTCATGATATCGATGAGTTAGTGTTTACATCTTCTTGAGAAGCCATTCTTAGGTTATGAATTATGTTATCAAATGAAACTGGTTAATGACATTAAGTATATCATTGAATGATGAATGATGAATGATATAGAATTTTATGATGTTAATATAGAAATTGATAAAAAGAAATGAATGAATGTCGATAAATTTTTTTATTACCAGGAAAAAAGTGAAAAGCCTAGTAATGCTTTCATTACTAATGTTATTATTAATTATTTCAGTTTTTATATCACTATTATATTCTCTAGGTCTATCACATTCACATTGTCCATTGCATTCGTATTATACATGATTTTTGTTCTATCTCATCTTTTGTTATCTATATTAGGAATACCATATGTGTATTTTGAATTTTGGTTAACTTGTAATGTAATGATAAACGTTTGATTTTGGAGATGTGTGTGTGCCTTAAGATTTATTTTGATGCAAATCAATGGTTATGCATTATTGTATGGATTTGCGATATAAAGATGATGATTGTTGTGATTAAGATCCATGATGATTAGATTAGAATTGAGGAATGAAATATAAAAGTATAATAGATTCATCATGATAACTTGGTTACTCCTAGTATAGGGAAGATTCTTCTGAAATTTTAATAGAATTTGTGATGGACTTACACATATTGATTGTGAACATAATTTTGTTTGAGTGTTGTCCTAAGAATTTGACTTACATAAGATTCTTAAATTTATCATCATCTTCACACTTTAAATACTCCATTTACTCACTTTATCATAATATTCTCTTGTTAATTTTATAAAATTTATGTAGACGTTTACATTCTCTCTTCTTTTTTTTACAAATATTTTGTCCCTAGAATTTAAATTCATACCTATGTTAGAAAATAATTTTGGATACTTCATCATCATTTTGGACTCTCTTTCTAAGGTATATTCTTCAATCTGATAGGTTAATCATAATATTTTTACTAAATTAACCTTTTTATTCCTTAATTCTTTTTCATATTTATCAAGAATGCTCACTGACTTTACTTCTAATGTCAATTTTCATTGATTTCCATTTGTACTTTTGACAAAAGTCATGTAGGATCTACATTTTTTTTCTTCTAAGAAATAATTCATAAAAAAAATTATTTATCCTTGCCAAGTATAAAGGAAACATTAATCAATAAGAAATATACCTCATCCTTTTAATGATTTTAAATAATTTGCTGAATAATGTTATTTCCAATTTTATAATTTCTTTTATTTCTAGTGCCCTCTACAAGTAACAATAAGTTTTCTTTCTCATTTTCAAGTTATTTAAACTATGTTTACTTTTTTTTAATCTTATTACACCTCTTAACATGATTTACATATAATTCTTCTTTGTTACTTAAGTACATCAAGGTTCCTAATAATAACCCATCATGGATGAACTTTCATCTTTTCAAGTCACCATGATCCTCTTTTCAACTCTTTTTAATCTCACATCCACCACACCTTATTACCACTCAATTACTTCTAATCTCTTAAAACCTTAAATTTTAACAATGAATTCCTAACTCAAAAATTATAAATTTGAATTAAAACTTATATAACTTCATGTAAACTTATTGAAATGAGTATAAAATGCTTTACAAGATGATTATTTAAGTCTCAATTGCCCTCCAATCAAATTACCAATGACTCTATTTTCTTCCTCACTTTTCCACCATCATCTTTAATTGACTCATCTCCTCTCATTTGATTCCCTTTTAATTTAGTATTTAGAGTGTTTTGTCATTAAATACTCTCAAGGTTTTTCTTTTAAATCTCTGTTTTCCTAAAGATTTTTCTAAAGATTTATCATGAACTCTTTCTTCTTATTCTTCTCCTCTAAGGTTAGTAGTTTCACTCATATATAATGACACACATACGCATAGACAACATTTTCAACATTGTCAACATTTTTTTGGTTATTCCTTATTATGTTCTTATTTTATATCTTTGTACCTAGTTTGATTTGAAACTCGACTTAGATTAGAGATTAAATCAGCAAGTTATTCAGGTGACATGTTAGATTAACATGTTATCAAGTTAAAGCTATGATAATTGTTGAATAATATTATCAAAAACATTCTAATTGGTAATGAATGGATAATCTTATTAGAGTGACTTGATAATAGTAACAAGTTGTCTGATTAAAAATCAATGACTGAAACCTTCCAGCTTTGATGATTTTGGTATAGTTATTAATACATATATATATATATATATTCAATATAATTCATTTCCTTTTCCTTCTCATTTACTTTTTATTTTTTCCTTAATGTTATCCTTTATCTTACAACCAATTAAATATTATCATTAATGATATAAATAAATAAAAAAATCAATTTATTCTCAAATTTGTTTACTCATTTTCAATTGAATCTCAATCCTATAAATTTATTAATCAAGTTCTAATTATTTCCTACATTTTTTAATCAGATCTCTTATTAATGTTTTCCAATATTTCAAGTTTATTGTGTACAATTATTCATTAAACATTGTCAATTTGAAAAAAAAAGTTCACACAAAGTAAATGACTTTATTGTTTTCTTCCTAATGCACATATTTCATGCACTAGAAAAATGATGAATATTTATAAAAGACTTGTTTGTGAGTTTTTTTGATAAAATTTATAGGTTTGTAATTTAATTGAGAATGATGTTCATTAACATAAACTAAAAAGAGAATGTTAAGTCAATGTTCGCCTTATTGCAAAATACTGTTTAATAGAATAATAATTTTTATTAATTTAGTTTTTTTTATTCAATTTCATCCTTTAATATGAGTTTATCCCGGTTTCATGATCTGGGTTGTGGGTTTTATGAATGAAACCTGGTTTGAATCGAGATTTTTCTTGGGTTCTTTTTAAATTATTTTTCTTCAATTTTATTTTTCAACATTGGGTGATTAAGATTTCAAATGCTTGATTTGTCTCAATTTACTTTCGATGAGGTTATCTTGGTCTTATGATTTTGGTTATAGATTTAGTGAGTTAACCCAAATTGACTCAAGATATTTTCTTATGTATTTTCTTTTACTTGATTTTTTATTTACATTTCATCTTTTAATATTAGGTTGATTGACAATTGAGCTTCATAATTTATTTTGATTTTTTTTCTATGAGGTTATCTCAATCTTATGATTTAGATCACAATTTTAGGAAGTCAACCTTGCTTGACTTGAGTTTTTTTTAGTTGTTTTTAATAGATTTTTTCAATTTTAAAAATCTAATATTGAGTTGGTTGATCATTATGCTTTATAACTTTTAATAATTTACTTTATATGAGCTTATCATGACCTCATGTCCATAGTCATGATTTTGGTAAGTTAATATTGGTTGACCTCAGTTGGTCCCGATTCAAGCATCAAATGGCTCTTTCTTTTTGGCTCTTCAAACTTTAGAGTTTTCTAATTTAAGAAGTCTCTAATCTATTCTATCATGTGTATTGTCAATTCATTTTTTTTTTTCAAATTATCTTGATTTTTTCAGTCAAACTATATTCTTACAACCATACATGTTACTTTAAAAGTTATCAAGTCATATCAGGTCCATTTCACTCAATTTAATATTCAATTTTACAAGAAAATACATTAACAATGCCTAAACTTTATTTGTATATTTTAAAAAAATTTGATTCTACTTGTAGTAATGAGAACCAATAATTTCTTGTAACAAAATAAACTAAAACAGAAGGGTGATGTCCATAATGCCATTTACAGTAGCTATAGACTCAATGTCACTATGAAATATAATAGCGCAATTACAGTTTTGCTCCGAATCAGATAATAATTAGCCTGACTTATGAGGGTAAGAGGGTCTTTTTTCTTTTTTTTGAATTGTAAATTTACTAAATTGCTCTTTAAGGTAAGAAATATATGTCCAACATCTAGGGACAATTTTTTTTTTTTTTGCTTTGAATTCACTTAAATGCCTCTAGAGAGAAAAATAACTTTTCATGTGTCTTTTTATCTTTTGTTATTTATTATTTTGTTGAGAGCATTATGATCTTCTTACTTATGAATGCATAATAAAATTACTTAAATTCCCTTCAAGAAAAGAAAGGCTTTCGGTTAAGGTTTTTTTTTTTTTTTTTTTTTATAGGTCTCAAGTTTGAAAAATTAATAGGATTTGATATTTTTTTGGCATATTTTTTTTTTTTTGATATCGTCATTCAACACATTGTTTTTTTTTTTAAAAAAAACTAATTCTGTAGCTTTCTTCAATTTTCTTTTCTATTAGATTATCTTGACTTTATGATTTGAAATGTGACTTTATAAATCAACTTGAACTAATTTGTTTTTTAATCTCCAAATTACATGTTAGCTTGAGTTGAATTATGTCATTTTTTTACTTTATTTTGTCTTTTCATGTTTAATTTACTAAAAATTAAACAACCTCATTCTTCACCTCTTGAATAAATCTTTTAAGTTTTTCAGTTTATTATATATATAGATATATATTATTTTATATAATTAATAAAACTAGCTTCACATAAATTTCTCTTTCCTTGTAAATAAAACTAGCTTCACATAAATTATATATTATTTTATATAATTAATAAAACTAGCTTCACATAAATTTCTCTTTCCTTATAAAAATTAAAATGCACGTTCAACACCTAAAATTTGTGCGAAAAAAATCGTGCAGACCCGCGCAGCGTATCACGTCGTCTAAGCCTAAGGGGCTAAATCTAGATTTGTGGTATACACTAAGAAACCTCAGCAGTCATTTCTCAATCTTCCCCAATTCCAAACTATAGGAAGTTGACTTCACAGTTCACATCCTCAAGGCCGCTTCTGTAAAATATTTTTGTCTTCACCCTCAAATCCCTCTCCCTGTCTTTATAATCTCGATGACAGGAATTCGGTTGCAACAAGAAGAATCAGCTGACCTAACGCAAATCAGAGCTGCTGGTACCGGCGGCGATCTGGTGTCGGACGACGATAGGTCTTTGGCGGCGGACTCTTGGTCAATTAAGAGTGATTATGGGAGTACTCTCGATGACGATCAGCGCCATGCTGATGCCGCCGAGGCTCTCTCCGCTGCCGCTAACTGTCGCTCCGCCTCTGATTACAGGTTGGTATTTTTACTTATAATTTGTTCACATATTACTTTTCTTTTACTGTTTGAAACTGAAATAAATCAGTGATTAAATTAGGAGGTTGGACCTTTTTCTATTATTATTAACGTCATTGGAATTGAAATGTGAGAATTTAAAATTCAAAAATCGTTTTGCTTTGCGTGAATTCTTATTCTCTTAGTGTTTCTATTGTTTTAATATTTCAGGAATTTGGTAAAACCCTTTCAGTTTTAAATAAATCAGTGATTAAATTAGGAGGTTGGACCTTTTTCTATTATTATTAACGTCATTGGAATTGAAATGTAAGAATTTAAAATTAAAAAATCGTTTCGATTTATTTTAGAAACCACTTTATTTCGCCTAATTTCTCTCAGTTTTTATTATTTTTATTAGGTTTCTTTGCATATGTGATGGAAAGATTATTTAGTGACGGATTAATGGATTTATTATATTCGAGAATACTCGCCTGTTGTCTTTCGTTATAGAGCTTTAATTTTGTATGGGATTGTTTTAGATGTCTTTGCGAATGTGCTTGTACACTGAATCATTGATTGCTCTCGAACACAGTTCGGACAAGGAAGAACTGGATGCTGAAGGCGTGGCTTCCATGCTAGGTCTACAAAGTTATTGGGATGCTGCCTATGCTGATGAGTTGACAAACTTCCATGAACATGGTCATGCTGGTGAAGTTTGGTAAATATTCCTTTACTCGTTTAATTTTCTATGCATAAGAAAAACTTCTTGCTATTCAGTTTCCATCATGATGAAGGTTGATGTCTTCTGCCTAACCGAATGGAAATATAAAGTTTCCTTGTAGTGGAGCTTTAGTTGTGACTTCAAAGGAAATGTAGTCCCTCAAAAAAGAAACTTCTTATTGATGGCTGAAAATAGTCTGAAAATCTCATGCATCTACTCTCTTTAGCTATTAGGAACGCATGTCATACGTGGACCTTGCTTTTCTCACTCATTGTCAACACACAAAGGAATTTCTTTTTTCTTTCAGGGAAATTCATTGTTTTGTACATGTGTCACTAAATTTTTTTATCTAGTTTTAATTTTCAAAATTACATTATCTAATTCTGTTGCTTGTGGCCTAGAATTTGTCATTTCTCGCTCAATATGCAATAATGATGCTCAAATTGTATTCAGCAAAGGTCAAATGTCTTATGTGATCAATTAATGGTATATTATCATAATGGTCTTAGAACGAGAAGCATGTTCTGATTCTTGTAAGGATATGTTGGTCCTTTAAAGTGCGTACAAAACTGGGTCTTTTTTTGAAGTTGCAATGAGGTAAAATTAGAATTTTCTTTTGTAAAGAGAAAAAAAGGCTATTTATCATTAGATTCTTGATAAACAGAGGTTTCTTTGTTTGTTTCTCTCCCTATGGAGTAAAGCTGCATGTTAACTAATAAGATTTTCTCCATTTGGATGTACTTTAAGGAATAGTGTTTTAATTCAAGGGCCTGCCATAAAAAATGTATGAATGATAAATCATTACTAAACTATGCATGATAAATCAATATAATACTATGCTTTTCGTGAATATCTTGATTGGATTTTTTCTATAGTCAAAAAAGGAGAAAAAACCTTAGGAGCACCAACACGGTGCCATCATGATCTATACTGAAAGGGCATCACACAAGTACTTTTTGCATGACAAAGGTGTATGTTTTAATCCAGCTTTAAATAATAGAAGGTTAGCTACACTACTTAAAGGCTTCCTATTATAATTAAAGGTATTAAGACACTCTTCCCCTTATCTGTACACAAGCATTCTTAATTCCATACTTGTCCTTGAGCTAATGCCTAGCAGATTGCCACAGCTGAAAATGAATGCTGTCACAGCTTTCAGTCTAGGCAGAATGCCAAAGTTATGCAGTGATTCTGTTGCTCTCTTACAGAGTTTTTACCTACTGGCTAAGGTTTTTCTTTTTTGGACATTGTCAATGGCCATAATTCTCCACAATAATGTTTTCCAAGGAAAAAAGCAATCAGTTGAGGTCAGCTTTCTTTGTAATAGCTTTCAAAAGAAAGCTGGTCTTCCATGCATAGATGGCTGGGTCTCACCTGTTTCTGATTGGATTGAGTTATTCATGATGTAGCTTGAGTAAACTTTGAATATTTCTTAGAAGCAATTCATTACAATAGATGATTCATAAGAAGGTATACCAGTCCTAGTAATTATATCATTTGATTCAAAATATTTGTATACACGCGCCCACGCGGGCGCATACACACACATAAATGTATCATTTGAAGA
Organism: Salix caprea; assembly: GCA_964035475.1. Classification (NCBI taxonomy): domain Eukaryota; kingdom Viridiplantae; phylum Streptophyta; class Magnoliopsida; order Malpighiales; family Salicaceae; genus Salix; species Salix caprea. The sequence goes on along the minus strand of OZ037753.1, from coordinate 8,888,226 downwards.
TGAGGTCTGCAACATGTAAATAATTATTTTTCTCTTTTGCATGTATTAATCCATATGTTTATGCTATTGAGATCACATTTGATTGCTTCGTTTTCATATTTTGCTATAGGTTTGGGGATGATGTAATGGATGTCATTGCTTCTTGGACAAAAAGCCTGTGCTTTGAAATTTCTCAAGGTTGCATTCCTAATCATGTTGATGATATCAAGTCTGAAACCGTTGAAGAGAATGATAAATATTTGTCCAGCTGGAGTGTACTTGACATTGGGACGGGCAATGGTTTACTCCTTCATGAACTTGCTAAACTGGGGTACACTTCGAGATTTTGCTAGTTATGGTATTATATACTAATTCACCTGAATAATTTAAAGTGGCCTTACAAAAGTAATAAAATTGACTTAACTGGATCACCTCTTCCTTTTATGTGTGAAGACATGATACATATGTCCTAAAAAAATTAATTTAGGATTTGGAAAGTTATTTTGTTACGAAAATATTGATAAAATTATTGCTAGCAGAGCCTTCGTCAGAGATGGTTAAGGTGGCTAATGCATAGGGACCTTAGTACTCATACATGTATCCGCCAGTGAAGAGCAAGTTCATAAACAGTCTTGAAAAAAAATGATTTTATACTTGCTTTCTGTCATTTTGATTAGAGCATGCACATACACATTTGTGATCTTGCTGTCATCACCACTGATTTGTATATCAATTACTGAAGGCCATGCTGGAGAGCAACTTCCATGGACCTTTGTGATGTAAGAAAGTAAATATTCACTTTTTTTTTTTGGAAAAGAGATGTTAAAGAGAAGGAAAGTAGCAAAATTTGATCAAAGTCTCATTTAATACATTTTGGTTCTTGAATATCTGTGTTCAGTCTACCTCTGTGTGCATGTTGTGACACATACAAAACTCAGTGGGTGCACTTTCGATTCAAAATAAGATTAGTTTCACTGTTGTTTTCAGAAATATGGAATTGATAATTCATCCAAATTTGCCCACTTTGTGCAGAGCCTGATTTAGTGCTGTTGCAACTGTTGAAATTTGTTAATAGAGCTAAAAATTTGCTCTTAGTTATTATATTTTGCTAGAATAATGAAGGGACTTGTGTTTACCAGGTTTTCTGATTTAACTGGAGTTGATTACAGCGAAGGGGCTGTTAACCTGGCGCGCAGGCTTGCTGATCGTGATGGGTTTTCTAATATCAATCTTCTGGTGTGTTATAACTTTGATATTACTATGAAATTATAACTTATTATGTTTGTATTCTTGTGAAAATTTGATATATGCATTACAATTTCATTATTGTCTCTTTCCTTTTGACTTGTAAATGCACTAGGCTCATAAATAATAAGCTTGTGATTGTCTTCTCTATGGAATGATCATTTTGTTGTCTTTTGGCAGGATGTTGATATTGGATAGTTTCATCTTATTGTTTAAATGAAAATCTTAATGATTGATAGCATGAAAGTGAGCAATCCATCCCTAGCCTTTTGTTATAGATAAATTGCAGTAGCCCCGCCCCCACTACGTATCGTGAAATTATAGAGACCACCACAAGTTTAAGGATATTACAGAAACTCCCTTTCCCAAGCTATTTCTTCTTACTATTTAAGGGGTGATTTTAAAAAATCACAAGGGCATTCTGGTTTCAAAAGAGAATTTCTGTAGTGTTTTTAATTGTCGAGGGGTTTCTGTAAAATCTTCAAACTTTTGGGTGGGCTTGTTGTAATTTACCAATTTTTTATTGGTCATATGTTTCTTTTCTTTTATTGGACTTTAGTATTGGATAATTTTGTCTTAATTGTTAAACAAACATTTAATATATGATGACATGGCACCAATCTATTTTTTGCCTTTATTTCTTTTTTTGAAGTGACATGCATCAACAGTTTAGAAAACTGGTGACATTTCAAGCTGGAATGTCTCGTAGAACTTGTTTCTAAGTGACATGATCTTCTAATTGTGCTTGGTCACGTAGATGTATCAATTTCTGCTCAAACATATATCTTGTCACTTTTTGGTCTTTAGGTTGATGATGTTCTTGAGACAAAATTAAACAGACAGTTTCAGCTGGTCATGGATAAAGGGACTTTAGATGCCATTGGATTGCATCCTGATGGTGCTATCAAAAGGTAATCAATAGTACCTACTGATCAGGGTATCCTGATTGCATTCTAGTCTTGTTAACTTCAGTACTCTACATTTACAAATCAAATTTGTGACCTTTTCTGATAAGATTCCAGTTCAGTCACTAATTGTTAAATAGTAAATGCTAAACTATTTTTTTTTTAATTGAAGGACCATGTACTGGGAATCAGTTTCAAAGTTGGTTGCATCAGGTGGAATCTTGGTAAGCATGCATGTTGGAGCTAATTTATATTTACTAACTTTGCATTCAGTAATACTAGCCTGCAAGTCAATCAAGAAGCCTAATTTTTGTGCTAAGGACTTCGGTTGCATTTTGCATTCAAATGTCATATTTTCCCTAGACGTGGTCATTTTCTTTTTAACTCTTGCAAGGTTTACATTAGTGTCTAAACCTTCAACCTGCTAAGTAATGTTCTCTTTGTTTTTTCTGATCATGATACATAATTGCAGGTGATTACATCATGTAACAACACAAAAGATGAATTGGTGCAAGAAGTAGAAAATTTAAAGCAAAGGAGGATTGATGTATCCCTGGTGGAATCAGAGTCCATGAAGGGCCATGAAGCATCCAGAGATCCTCCATTTCGGTACCTCAATCATGTTCGAACATATCCTACCTTTATGTTTGGTGGATCGGTTGGATCACGTGTTGCCACTGTGGCGTTTCTTCGAAACTGAACATTAGTTTCTGCCATGTGTGGACACACTGGTAGCCTCTGTTGTGGTTCAATGTTTTGATGTTTTAGATAATTTTTGAGAAAGCTTGATGTTGTTGGGAATTGAATACAATGCTTGATGATGACTATATCAATTCAAACTCGTGAAGAATGCAGAAATGATGAGATTCAACGCTCTTTTAAAGATGCCCGCTGAATTTATGTCTCTGATTAGGCAAAGATGTGACTATTCAATGCTTGTTTTCTCCCTTGTTTCTAGCTTTTAGCTACTATATTTTCGAGCGAATTAATGTTAAAAGAGTCAAAATATTCTACTAGATGTTTGGTTAGAAATTTATTCATCCACTCTTTCTCCATAAAATATTTCGCTGTATTGAGGCAAACCAATATGTTATAATTCTGAATTATAAAAGACATGCAACTTTAAGTGATTGATTAGCATGGTAATTATTTGTCTAGAGCGTCACGGACATTAAGCTCGTAAAAGGAAATCTCCGCACATGTAAATCAGACACGAAGGATTATGAAATTGTTGATGGATGTGAAGTTATATGCTCCTAAAGTAAGCCGGGTGAAGCTTATCCGTGAAGCGCACACTTCTTTCGTTGTCATTTTGGCACATGTAAAATAGTTGCAAATCTGCAAAGGTATGTTCACTAACCTAACCATCCAAGCTCCCCCAATAGCTGAGAATTCCCGAGCAATCGGAAGCCGCTTTCGAGGCCGGAAAATGGATATTATGCCCATCTTTATCAGCCAACTCCCCTGATTCCATCAGTCCTTTCCGAGTTACTACTCCTCGTAGCTTCTTGAACTCAGGGGGAAGGGACCTTAACGACAACAAAAGAAGTGCGTGCATTTCCCGATCAAACAAGCCCTTTTTCTCACCTTCATTCAACAATGAAACTTCACGCATGAACTCTCCTCGGGATTGGACTCTTTCTGACCGCCCTTTTGCCAGCGTAGATTGGCACATTGAAGCGGGAAATGAAATATATATTCGAGGATGCTTAGTATGTACTAGCCAATGCCCCGCGCCTCGTCGCGGGCGGCACCATATTTTTTTTTGTTATAATATAAATTTAGTTAAAATAATAAATCTGTGCAGAATTACTGTGAAGTGCAAGTTTTTTATAAAATATATGAAATTTAAATTGATATAAATTTATCTGTTTAGTAGTTTTTAACCAAATAACCAACATAAAATTATCATCATCATTAAGAAAAGCAAAAAGATTCGGATATTTGAATTATTGAATTCATTGTATTAAGATTAGTTCATTTTATAATTCAATTTAAATCACATTTAAAAACAAAATATAAATTATGAAAAGACCTGCAATAGTCAAATAAAAAATAAGTAGTTGATTTTATATCCATAAAAAGATGAAAACATAAATTAAAAATTCATCCCTATATTACTGTCATTTTTATTACTATAACAGTTAAAATTATTATCAACATTACTGCTCAAATAATTAAAAATATTAAATTACCCTGAATAATAAAAAAAATCAGAACAATTTAACAAAAAAAAAACAATAAAAATACAATCACTTTATCATTACTATTGCGCAAACAATAAAATCATAAAATTATTTAATCTGAAAAACAAATAAAATAACAGAAATACACATAAAAAAGAGCAAAGAGAAAAAAGAAGCACTATTAATTTTAAAATTATCACCAACATAAATTAAAATTTCAGAACAGAACCTAATAAAAATAAAATCCCGATAAAAAATGAGTCGAAAAAATGATAATCTAAAAAGATAAGTAAATAAATACGAACAGAAAACAAATATTGTCCAAACATTGTATTTTTTTAATGTTTTTAGATCATTTTCATGTGCTGATGTTAAAAATATTTTTATTTTTTTTATTTTAATATATGTCTAAACAAAAACGTATTTTTTAAAAAAATCAATCATTTTCCAAGCAAAATAAAAAATGTTTGATGGAAAAAAATGAAAAAAAAAAACATAATCAGGAAAGAACAAAAAAAGCTATAAAAAAATGGATTCGAGGATTAATTGTGGTGCGCTTAAGCTAACCCAGACATCCCAATTATAAAAAAAGAAATAAAATATATATCTATAAGAGGAAAAAGAAAAAGAAAAAAATATAACCAGAAAAAAAAATATTTCATGGAAAAAAATAATTAGAAAAAAAACACGGCACCATATTTTTTTTAACGCAAAAAAATATTAATTGTGTGTTTTTTTTGTTATAATATAAATTTAGTCAAAATAATAAATCTATGCAGAAGTATTGTGAAGTGCAAGTTTTCTATAAAATATATGAATTTTAAATTGATATAAATTTATCTGTTTAGTAGTTTTTAACGAAATAACAAACATAAAATTATCATCATCATTAAAAAAGAAGAAGATTATGATATTTGAATTATTGAATTCATTGTATTAATATTAGTTTATTTTATAATTCAATTTAAATCATATTTTAACAAAACAAGCAATAAAAAAATAATCACTAAAATTATTATTATTATTGAGCAAATAATAAAATCATAAAATTATTTGATTCGAAAAACAGATAAAATAACATAAAACACACAAAAACAAAAGAATAAAGGGAAAAAAATAAGCACTATTAATTTTAAAATTATCACCAACATAAGTTAAAATTTCAGAACGAAACCTAATAAAAATAAAACCTTGACAAAAAAATGAATCAAAAAAAATCTAAAAGCATAAATGAATATATACAGACAGAAAACAAACATTGTCCAAACATTATATCTTGAATGTTTTTTGATAATTTTCATATGCTGATTTTAAAAATAATTTAAAAAAAAACAATTATTATTTTAATATATTTCTAAAAAAAATATATTTTTTTAAAAAATCAATCACATTTCTAGGCAAAATAAAAAATATATTTCATGGAAAAAAATGAAAAAAAAACAAAAAAACAAAAATAGGATTCAAGGATTAATCGTAGTGTTTTTAAGCTAGCTTAGACACTTCCAATTATAAAAAACAAACAAATAAATATATCTATAAGTAAAAAATTAATATAACAGTAAAAAAAATATTTTATGGAAAAAAATGAAAAAAAATAATTAGAAAAAAAAACGTAATAAAAAAAAGAAGAGAAAGAATCGGTATTGTGGGAGTGGGATTCGAACCTCGCCGCGAGCTTGAGACATCCTAATTTTTGTTCGCTTCGGACCAACTCGGCTACCTCATCATATGTTTGTTGGTTCACGAAATTGTATATATAAATATTAGATGTATTGTTAGAAACCTGCAGGGAAGGGATTCGAACTCGCGCCCTCTCGGAGGGCAGGCATAATGTCGTGTTCTATTGGACCAGCTCATCTACCTCAAGATATCGCGTATGGTTCATGAAAATGTATATTAATACTAAGTGTTACTGTGAATTCGAACAGTAAAAATGGGACGCGGTTTATTGTATAGTTAATACAAGCGATGTGCCCGCGCGATGCGCCAGGGCTTTTTTATCTATGTAGAAAATTGATTGCTTTTATATGTATTGTATTTTGCTACTTTAATATTTAATTAATAAAATTATAATTGATAAAATCTGTATAATCGAAATGGAAAGTGGTTTGCATATTTTTTAATCGCAGATAATGTAGGTAATCTTTTTTATGAGTTGCATTTTTTCCCCAGTAATATTAGATCGGACACATTATAAATAAAAATATTGAATTTTTTTTCAAGAAATAAACTTATATTTTTTGCGTGCTATAATTAGTTATTTCAATGTTTAATCACTAAAATTGCAATAGATAAAATATGTTAGAAATGAGTATTTTGCGTGGTATAATTAGTATGCTTGCCCGCGCATCACGCTAGGGTTTTTTCTATGTAGAAAACTAATTGTTTTTTTTTACATGTTGTAATTAGTTGTTTAAATATTTAATTAGTAACATTATAATAGATAACATATGTAACAAATAAATTTTTTCCCCACCTAGAAGAAATAGTATAATCGAAATGGGAATTGGTTTGTATATTTTTTAATTGAAAATAACTTAAGTAAATTTGTAAAAAAAAAAAAAATTTGAGTTGCCTTTTCTCCCCAATAATATAAGATATGACACATTATAAATAAAAAAAGTGTAATTTTTTTAGGAAATAATTTTTTTTGTCCTATAATGACTCATTTGTTGTCTAAAAGGAATAGTGTAATCGAAACGGGAAGTGATTCACATATTTTTTAATTGTAGATAATCTAGATAAATTTCTCAAAAGAAAAAAAATTGAGTTGATAATGTAGGTAAAGTTGTCAACCTTTTATTTTTTTGAGTTGTATTTTTTCCTTAGTAATATTAGATTTGAAATATTAGAAATGAAAATATTAAAAAAAAAATTAAGAAATAAACTTAAACAAAAGAATATAAAATTTAAATTCAAAGCCAATATTTTTTTTACAAGATTTATTAATCATATTATTATATTAAATGTATTTAAGCATATTGATATTAATTTTTTTTGAAAAAAAAATCCTAGGTTATTTTTTCTCTCTCTCTATATATAGTTTTAGGCGATAATATTCAATAAATATTAAAACATATAATTAGTCTAACATACTTTATAAAACAATCAAAATAAGAAGTGGTTCGTATATGTTTTAATTGTAGATAACCTAGGTAAATTTATCATTTTATTTTTTGTATGAGTTGAATTTTCCCCCAGTAATATTAGATCTCACACATTATGAATATTAAATAAATATTCAAACAATTAAATTATGATTATTATCATGATTATTATTATTATTATTATTATTACTATTATTATTATTATTATTATTACTATTACTACTACTACTACTACTACTACTACTACTACTACTACTACTAGTATTATTATTATTATTATTATTATTATTATTATTATTATTGTGTTAATAATGAAAGAAACAAAACTAAATGAAAGACTAAAAAAATCTTAAATTTTTTAACAAAAGACCAAACAAAAAAGCATAAATAAAAAAAAAATTATCATTGCTATTATTGCCAACAAAATAAAAATTCTTAAATTATTTTGAGAAGAAAAAAAAAACATCAGCAAAAGACTAAGCAAGAAAAACAATTAAATTTTTATCATTATTATTATTATAAACAAAAAAACATTAACATAAGAGTAAGAAAAAAAATTGTTAAATTATTATTATTATTATTATTATTATTATTATTATTATTATTATTATTATTATTATTATTATTATGTTGTTAATAATGAAAGAAACAAAAATAAATGAAAGACTAAAAAAATTGTAAAAACTTTAACAAAAGATCAAATAAAAAAATAAAATAGAAACAAAAATTATTAGGTGAAAAATATTAAAGAGCAAAGGTAGGAAAAAAATTATCAATTTTCAAATGATTATAAACAAAAAATAAAATTAAAAACCAAAGCTAAGAGCATATTTATATATACATGACCAAAAACAGAGACTATTCTATAAATATAAAAAAATATAGGGATTAAAATCAAAGATTAAAAGTATAAGGATCGAAATGAAAATCAAATATATTATCAATTTTAATCAAAGGACAAAACTGAACAAATCACAAATTCCGGACCAAATATATTAAGGTTTTTAAACTCAATCCGGAAATTAAAAGAAGGAGGACCGAAGTGAAACATTAACATTTAATTAATTTCAATCGAAGGACTCAATTAAAAGGGAAGGGACCGATCTGCAAAGCAAAAACTTGGTTGCTCCTTTGTAACACACAGAAAATTCGAAGTTCGGGGACTAACGTGTAAAGTCAACAAACATGGGGGCCTGTCCTGTACGTTTGTGTCCAGAGGAGAGAGAAACGGAACAAACATCTTTAACCGTCAATCGCTGCGTACACGGACACCGGGTGACACAACGCGCTTCACCGGGAGACAGACCAGTCGGCGGCGAGGCGATCTGGGCGCCGGTAGCTCATTTTTGGCCACCGCATGACGCTACACGCGCTCTCTGAACAGGGCGTGAGCGGAATACCGTCGGTCGCGTGTCCCACACGCGCCGACAATATTTCGAAAAAAATAATAAAAAACATTGGTCAATTACCGGAACACCCCTGCGCATTATTCATCACTTTTGTCTTATTCGGGGTTATATCCGTATTTAGCCATTTTCAAAAAAATATTAAAATAAAAAAAGATGTGGCGGACCGGACCGGGGCAGACCGAACCGGACCGGTCCGTACGCGCGCGCAATTACCCCCGCAGCCCTCCAGCCTTGAACCGTGTTTTGTCCTTATCGAGGGACAGAATCGCCATTACAATGTTCATAAACGGAAAAAACAAAAAAAAATAAGGCGGACGAACTCGCGCGCAACACCGGAGCAAATTGCGAGTCCACAGTGCGCGCGGGTCTGGTGCTACAGTAATGAACAGTGAATATGCGATGCGTTTTAGGTTTTTTGTTAACTAGTAACCCAAACAATACAAAAATTGGTTTATACACTCTGTTACATGTTTCTAGTCTACCTCTTAGTTGGTACACCTACTATTAGGAAGAGTAATGACTATATTTTTATGGTGGCCGATAGTTTTGGTAAAACAACAATAATGAATCCTTATAAGAACATAGATGTAATGAGAGCAACATTTTTTTTTAATGTTTTTGTCTACATTGGCATGCCTAACAATATTTTCCCTCATCGAGATACAAGATTTTTCAATAGATTCTAGAATGTATTGTAGGATATTCTTGAGGGTAATAGGCGCACATGAGTTTTTTTTTTTTTTTTTTTATATATATATATATGGTTTTCACTCATTATGTATGTGTAAAAACTTTATAAGAAAAATGGATTTTTTTATGGTTTACAATCCCGGGCAAAGACATGGAGGCTTAATATGAGTTTTATGTCTAAGCTTACTAAATGTTTAGGCTTGACTAATAATTGAAAGTTTTTGTGAAAAAATAAGTTTTCCGTGAAAGTGTAAGGGAGAATTAAGAGGAGAATTAAAGCATTAATTGATTAAGAGAAATGATTGAGTATAAGATTGTTTTAACCTTTAACCTATGACCCAAGGTATTATAGACCTTGATCACACTCATCTCGAGATGTGGAGAGCTTTATGATTGGTGGAAATATTAATGCTCATCAATGACTGTAAAAGTTCAAGACTGTCAATGACATATTAACTAGAAATAACCATTGGTTGAGAAAGGAGATGCCATATTTGCATAGAAAATGGTTCGTGTTGCAATGCAATCATTGACTAAAAATATGGTGATAACTCTTTATAAAAATATATACTTATAGAAAATATATAAAAATGCTAGTAAATCATAAAAAATATTATATGTATGGCGGCGTGTGACTGATCTCTCAAGACTAAAAAAGTACTTAGATGTGTGTGCCAAGAGCCAAAAGTATTTTTTTATGGTATTGAGTTGAGATCCAAATCATTTATTGGCGATAAAACATAAGAGAAAAAGGAGAGGTGGTCCACTTAGGCTACCCTAAATATAATGAAAATCAGTCAGCCTACACTCTTGCCTAAATGAAAGGTAGTTTGTTTGAGCTGCCAACCCAAATGGTGACTATAAAGGCAATTTGTCTAGGCTATAGTCTAAACAAGCCTTTTTTTTTCATAGAAAAAATTATCCACCTTTATTCCCCCTCAAGTGTTTTAAACATGTGTTTGAAAAACCTAACTAATATAATTAGGGGATCAAATACTTACAATATAAGTGTTACTTATTGTGGCTATGCATGCATTGAAATGTTACATCTTTGTGTATTATGAACGAGTTTATATGAGAGTTACTCTCATGCCTTTGTTAAAATCCATCACAAAGACTTAGAGAATGAACAATGATTCTTTTGGAGATAAATGGTTGTGGAGACCTCAAAAAGGAACCTTGTTCTTTATAAAGATATTGTAGACACATATCGAGATTCAATAAGGAAATATGTGGAGACATGAAGATCTCATCATGGAGATCTTTTATATTTTAACGAATATTTCTATTTAAGACGTGAAGACAACTTACTACTTCTATTGAACAGTTCAAAAAATGAAGATACAATTATTATAGATAATCTAGAGATTAGTTGATCTTAGGTAGCTCATTAAATGTGCGAACTTGTTTACTTCCTTGCTTTGTCCTTGTTTTTTCTTCATGAATTGGTAGAGGTAACCTTTGGTGTGCAATGTTTTTTTTTTTTTTTTTTTTTTTTTTTTTCAGGTTGTGACATTCCTTGGTGTCATATTTGTAATCAAGGTGAAAAATATATAATTTATTAGGTTTCTCATGTTCACATTACTTTTAATGAGAGAAAAATATTGCACAAACTCTATATTTGATAATAGCTAGCACCTCAATCCAGGTGGTGGTTAGAGGGGTGGTACAAAACTCGAAGAATGTAAGGGAGATCATGAATTTTTCCCTTGGTGCTCATTTTTGATGCTTTATGGAGACTGTTGATGTTGGGGAGACTTTTTTTGGTAGAAATATGGGTGACCTTGTCTTATTATATTGACTTTTTACACCCTTATAATTTCCATGGTCTATTTGAAACTAAAGTGGTTTTTTTTTTCCAGGGAGAGTGTATAACCTTTTCATAGGGAATAATTGTATAATTCACTTATCAAAGCTTATATGGTGATGAATTTAATTTTATATTGAGTATTTTTTTATTGAACTTTTGAAGATATGCATTGGAGCTCTCATCTTCTTGTTTTACAATGGTGAAAAACCTGGCAGTGCTTTGTTTAGCTAGAATACTTATGCTAAAGTGAAAGGTAAGTTTGGAGTCGAGATAAAAATGGAGTAAAGAGCCAGATTCTAGGTTATGGTAGTATACACAACTATATCCATGGAGCATTATAGAAAATTTTATATATTATTTCATCATTATATTATACGAAAAGCTTTAAGATGCATCTTGTATTTTATATATGCTCTCGAGGATTTGTTAATCCCTTATAGTTGTCTAGGCTGGTATTTGCAGAAACACAATCTTTGAAAAGTTTTGTTCAATATTTTATTGCAAAGCAGAGATTCTGTTTAAGATATCATAAAGTTACGAATCTCATCTTACACCTAGGTCTTTTTATTTTTCTTTTTCTGAGAGGTATATAAGTGAGACTAAAATGAAGATCAATGACATTTAAAGCCTCAATTGAAGCGCTTAATGTGAGAATAGTAACCCTTTTTGAGCATATAAGAGTAAACATTACTAGCTTGCATGTCATTTTGGATTCGTCATTACATATTTAGATGCATAAACAAAATTTTATTGTTCTTTAGGAGGACAAAAGCAAAAATTTAGTTATATCGTGACAACTTCGTTGAGCATCTACACGTGATGAGAAAGTTATTAGAGACCTAGAAGAGTTAGAGTTCTTATGATAGAAAGATCAATCACTCTCCCAGATCTTAGACACTTATTAACCATGGAAAAAGTTTTGGTAAGTAGTAAAAGGGAATGGATTAACTTTTTATTTAGTACCCATAAACAACATCACTAATGGAGTTATAAAGTTTATTTCAAATAAAAAATATTTTTTTCATGGGTTATGATCCTAGGCCAAAACATGTAGGCTTAATATGGGCTTTATATATGGGCTTACTAGTTGTTTGACTTGATTGGTAACTGAAGGCTTTCCTAAAAACACAAGTTTCCTATAAAATGAGGAACTCTATGATGCTTAAGTTAATATGTGTATGAGAGAAATAATGTATGAGATAATTGAGAGAAAAGTGTAAGCATGAATGTTGAAGAACAAGATTATTGGGTATGAGAATATTTTCTTAACCTTTAACCTATGACCAATGGTACTTGTAAACCTTGGTCAAGCTAACCTTAACTGTATTCAAACATAACTAAAACCTAATGAAATTTAAAATTTCCTCTTATGTACCATCATTCAAATAGGCGAAACATATAGCTAAATCTTAATTCTTCATTTAGTTTTTTAATTAAAGAAACATACATCTAAATCATAACTAAACCCTAAAAACATAGAATCTAGGTTTCTCTTTATGCATTACTTTTCTAAGAAAATGAAAACACATATTTAACCCTATTTTTTCACATTTTATAATAAAAACACACAACTAAACTCTAAAAACACAAAGTTTAAATTTTCATTCATGGATTTATTTTATTAGAAAATCAAAACACATATTTATCCCTAATTTCATTTAAAAAAAACATATAAAATCTATATTAAACTCAACTAGAAGTTAAAAATATGATTTTTAGTTTTATTCCTGCATTTATTTTCTTAAAAGAGCCAAAACCCATATAAGTTACCACTTTAAACAAAACCTTAAGGAAATAAAAATAAGGAAGAGAGGACTTACCACAAGGGTGATTCTAGATGTGTAGGTGTTATGGTGGTTCCTAGTAGCAATGATGGTGGTTGGCTGACAATTATGTGGTGTTTCAGATATTTTTCTTTCTTTAGCTTTATGTAACCTTTTATTTTTTTATTTTTGGCTCTTTTTCCTCACTATTTTGCTTTCACTATACATTTTGAAACTCTTTGGTTTAGAATGAACCAGATTTTGACCCTAAAAATTTAACCTTTCCTTTTTACCGCATTTGAGTTCTTATGGTTTTAGGGTAGTCTTTCGCCTTATTTTTTATTTTCTCTCTTCCATCTCACCCTCTAAATAACCACTCTCATTTCAAATTCTCTTTTACCTTTTTCTTTCTATCTTTAGTTTAATATTTTCTCTTTCTAGATTGACTCCTCTTTTTTCTTGCCAAGTCTTTTCATTTATAAGCAGGGGGAAAGTCCTTTAACCTATTTAGATTGAATAATCTCATCCTTTAATTTTCTTTGGTGGATCTTGACTCTTTACCATTATTATGTATTTTGTACAACATGCCCAGGTTTCCTACTTTGGCATGCTTTTCTGAAAAAGGAAATGCAACAATTTTTAAGCTAAGAGTAAAATACAAGTACAAATTTATATAATGTATGAGAGAGAGAACTATTGTCTAAAGTCCATTCAAAACCTGCAAAAAGGAAAGAAAATATAAAAATGTAAGGGAAATAAAACAACCCCTTTATACATGTTGAAACAATGTTGTTTCAATTATATACGTATACATATATAATTATTTTGGTGCAACCTATATGCCTTTTTATTCTTTGTTCTTATTATATCTCCAACAATCCTTATAGAAAGTGTGAGATGGCAAGGCACATCACTATCAAGGATATGATGATTATATCATAATAACGCCATCAAAATGATACCATGCATGGTATATCAACTAAAAATATGGTTATAAATGGATCCCTTCAAGTGGAAAAATTATTGTTAAATGAACAACATATTGGATAATTTAGGAATTACTTTAAGCATAAGTGTAACAAAATGAGAGTTGAATAATTTATTTTGAGGCTAAGGGTAGAAAAGCACAACAAGGTATTCAAAAAAAGAGCTAAATCGTTGGGTATTGACCCTAAAGAAAACCTATTACAATTAGTGTCGAAGCTCCATAATAAAGACCAAAAGGCAAAACTTGTCGAGAAGAGGAAAAATATTGCTAAATTTAATGGAAAATGCTTTATATGCAACAAGATATGCATTTAGCCAAGGGTTGCAAAAATAGAGCTAAAAGAATAATACACGATGAGGAATGAATGTTGAATCCAATCTTAATGAGCTTGATAACGTTATTGATAAAGTTTTATAAATAAACATATTGGTTCTTGTTTTTGAAGTAAACCTAATAAAAACACTTAAGTAGTGATTGTTTGAAATCGGTTCAATAAAACATGTATGCAAATAGAAAATGATGTTCTCCACCTATAAATAAGTAGACTATGAACACTTATACATGAAGAATTCTTTAATTTCAAAGTACTAGGTACTATAAAGGTCATATTGAAGAAGAATTCCAAAATTATTTTGACCCAAAAAATGTGTTTCATGTTGATAACAATAGAATGAACTTAATATTGGGTTTATTATTGAGTAAAAATATTTTTAAATCGGTATTTGAAAGTGATAAATTTTATTATTTAAAAATAGAGTGTTAGTAGGAAAGGAGTATCTTAGTGATAAGCTCTTTAAAATGAATGTTATAATACCATGGATAAGATGAAGAATGAATATAATATATACTATTCTTACTACTTTCAGTCTTGTGATATATGACATGGTTGGTAAGAATCAATACTTATAAAACTTAGTTTGATTCAAGTAAAAGAAATGGTGAATCTCTAGGTTTAATATACTAAAATATTGATGATTTAAAGTTTATGTAAACTAGAGGTGAAAAAAATTACATTAATTCTATAAATGATTGCACGAGGTATTATTATACCTATTTGATTAAAAGGAAAGAAGAAGCTCCTCAAATATTTAAATATTACAAGTATGAAGTTAAAAATCAACCTGATAAAACAATTAAGGTAATAATAAGTGATAAAGGTGGAGAATATGAAATACTATTTGGTGAATTTTGTTTATAATATGATAGTATTTAGCAAACTATCACTCCTTATTAACCTAAACAAAATGGAATTATAGAGACACATTAAAAAAATAATGAATGCTATATTGATAAGTTTAGGAGAACTATAAGATGATGAAGTTGAGCTAAGAAAGACTTAAAGGGAAATACTGACCCAAATATCTGGTTTCAAGTTTTTAAAATACTTGTAAGAAAATAAACCTCGAACATTCTTCGAGACATTGTCTTGTCCTATCACTTTCTATTGGAATGAAACAATAAATAATGAAGTTGAATCCATTATGAATAATCATAAATTAGTGGATTTTCCAATTGAAAGCAATCGTTAAGATGCAAATGAATATTTGAAAGGAAGATAAAAGCTGATGGAATTATTCACAAATATAAAACAAAACTTGTTGTTAAGGGATTCAAACAATAAGAAAGGGTTGACTATTTTGCCATATTTTTTGATGTATCAAGAATAACGTCCATATGAATATTTAGCCATCACATCTATTAATAAAACTAAAATACATCAAATGGATGTAAAAAAAACTTTCTTAAATGGTGATCTTGATGAAAAGGTTTATATAGAACAAGAAAAGAATGTTTGAAAGCTTGTTTAATCATTATATGGGTTGAAACAAACACCTAAACAATCACATGAAGAATTTGATAATATTATGTTGGTAAATAAGTCTAAAATGAATGAAGCCGATAAATGTGTTTATGTTAAAACCATAGATAAAAGTTATGTCAATTTATGTCTTTCTATGGATGATGTGGTTATTTTGGGAAGTGATTATGATGAAGTCTACAATGAAAATATTCACTAATAAGTTTGACATGAAAGACTTAAGTTACAAATGTCAAACTAAGAATAAAAATCTTTAGAACATTTAATGGTATGGTATTATTCCAATCTTATTACGTTAAGAAAATGATCGACATATTTTCTAAAGCTAAGAATAACATTGTCAAAACAATAATGAACATAAGTGTCCATCTATTAAAAAATAAAGGTAGGGGATAGAATAATTGGAACATTCTTGGATAATTAGGAGCTTGTTATGAATTGCATAAGGCCTAATATTGTATACTTGATTAACAAATTGAGTAAATTTATCAATAATAAAAGTATAGATCATTAGAAAATAATAAAAACAATACTTAAATATTTGAGATAGAACTTAGATTATGAGCTATATTATACTGGTTACCTGATAGTACTAAAAGGTTATAATGATGTGAATTGGATTTTCGACACAAAAAAATTGAAATTCACCAATGGATATATTTTTATACTTGATAGAATAGTTGTGTCATGGAAATTCTCCATGTAAAGATGTATTGTAAGATCCTTGATGAAATAAAAGTTTATTTCTCTTGATAAAGCTATAAGGTAAGCCAAATGACTTTGGTAAAGTGTTGATAACTTCGTTTCATTTTGACCGAAACGGCCAAAACGTTTCGTACCAATTAAAAAAACGAGATAAAATTGCACATTTTTTACCTCGCTTAAAATTTTGGCCCGTTCCGGAAATTCCGCCCAAATTTCAACCGAAACGTTCCTATTTTGTTCCTCCCGTTCCGTTTCGGCTAAATAGTGTTTTTTTTTTAAAATAATAAATAATTTTACAATATCAATCATATCTCTTAATCCGACCGTTAGATTGAGATAAAATTTTACGAGGAGTCTCTTGACATATTTATATATATTACGTTAAAATTTCAGAGCAATCAAAGAATGTAATGACCTTGCAAAATTGATGATAACATTCTCATAATATTATACATGTTCATAATTTTGTTCAAAAAAATCATTTTATTGTGTCTTTTTTAGATTAAACTGTACAATTCTAAATAATTTTATTTTTGGATTTGAACTAATTTAATTTTTGAATTAATATATATATATATATATATATATATATATATATATATATATATATATATATATATATATATATATATATAAACAGTACAACCCCGAAATGGCGTGCGAAACGCTTCAAAACTGAAACATTATGTTCCAATTGAAAAAAAGAAGCACCAACCGAAACGTAATTGACAACCTTGCTTTGGAATTTATTAGAGGATATTCCATGTAGGCCAACACTAATGCTATCTATTTGTCTCTATTATGACAATCAATTTGCAATTGGAAGGGCATAAAGTAGTATATATAACATTTATTCTAGATTTATAATCGTAGACATAATACCATTGAATATTTTCCCTTAGATGAAATTATTTTTATCGATTATTAGTTATAGAAAATATTGTGGATCCAATAACCAATGGTTTATCATGAAGATTTGTTTATAATCTGTCAAGAAGAATGAGATTAATCCTTTTAAAATGAAAGAATACAATAATGATAACCATACCTAGTTAACTAAAGATCCCTAGATCTAGTTTCAAATGGGAAGCTATTAATGAGGTTAAAACTGATAAGGAGGATAGAGAGGAGAAGATACAACCATCGAAGGATGTTAATGATATTTATGTTGAGTATCTAGTTGAGGGAGAGATATTTGTGGTAAGTAGAGCACTAGATATGTATGTTAAGGTGAATGATTTGGAAGGTCAGAAAAAGAATGTATTCCACATGAGATTTCATATTCATAATAAGGTATGTAGCTTAATTATAGATGGTGATTGTTGCATTAATGTAGCTATTACTGATTTGGTGGACAAATTGAACTTGCATACTACCAAACATCCCATACCTTATAACTTATAGTGTTTGAATGATAGTAGTAAAGTGAAAGTGAATAAGGAAATTTTAATTGCTTTTTCTAGTGGTAAATATTGTAATGAGGTGTTATATGATGTTCTATCAATGCAAGCAAGTAATTTGTTGCTTGTAGACCATGATGGTATGATAGAAAAGTTATGCATGATTGAGTGACAAATAGGTATTCCTTTGAGATGAATGAAAGACCTACAACTCTTGTATATTTGACACCTAAGCAAATATATGAGGAGCAAATGAAATTGAAGAAAGGAAAGATGAGTGGAAATAAGAGCTTGTATATCATGACGACCTTCTTTGCTAACAATGTTCTTCTTGGTTTTAATGATGATGTTATTCTGCTTGGTGTTGATTTGTTGACCATACAAGATGTTTTTCATGATACATATTTGATGTTGAATATTTTTAATGAATGAGAGGATGATACAAACCAATTCATATTTGAATTTGATCTTAAAATATTTGTTGACTAGTTTTGCGATATTAAACATATATTTCAAATCTAATTTTTGCCTTTCTGGCTTGTTATCTATTTATTTGGAGGTTGCTTGACCATGTGATCAAGAGACCCACATAAAGAATATTGACGAGGAATATTTAGAAACTATGCTTGATGCCAAATAAATCTCATAATTATAACTTAATAATGTCCTATGCAAAGTATTTTTGTTCCATAAACCTTATCTTTACTCTAAATTTACTAATCAAACATTAGATTCATCAATCAAATATAATTGAATATTAACAATAATTGCCTATTTGTATACTTAATTGTACCTGGATTATTGATTTTAGAATTTAATGGTAAAATCCAAAAAAGAGTTGCACATAGTTTTCGAGTCACGCTCTTGCTACTTTAGACATTTGGAAGCCTTTACAACCATATCATATTAGGTCCTGTGTTGCTCGTGGATTATTTCATAATCCATTTAATGCATACTGATAAAAAGAAGCTTGTATTGTTTAAGGTATCACGTGAGTGAACTAATAACAATTTAGAATGAAATCCATGAAATATCTCAAAAGTCGAGATTTTTTATTTCTTTGATGAAATAGTGCAATCCACATATTCATTCATTAAAGAATGTAAAATAACTAAATAAATAATAACAATCTCTTACACAATTAGACACGTTTGGTGACGATTTTTCTGATCGAACCAAGGCTTTCAAGGGGCCAATTTCACATTAGTAATATCCATCTTGCCCAAATCACCAAGTTCAAGCTGGATGATCAGCCATGAAATCAGTAAATATTTGAATTCTCACCATCTCAGACTTCGATAACATGTTTGATTCCAACAAGTGAGGGCATCATCCAGATCATGCCTACTTAGAGATCCTAACTCGGCCTCTATCAAGTTCATATTGAAATCTACAAAGGTAATAAGATATAGCAAAACGTACCATGTCAATTCTTTCTCTGTTATTTTTGCTTGTTTAGAATCTTATATATTTTCTTCTTAAATATAATTAACTTTCCAAAAAAAATGTTGAATCCCAATTAAAAAAAGTGCATTATATAATAACTATGAAACAATGTTTCTATCAAATTTTAGATAGTTTTTTTATAAATTTGAGGGAAACTCGAGGGAATTGTTGCGATTTACTTGAAATACAAATAGAAAACAAAAGTCACCAACAAGTTTCTATTCTGAGCAGCCAGAGAAAAACAAATAAATTACTTCCAAATGACCTGAACAATTAACAGCAAAATAATGTTCTCCGATACACCCACACCCACAAGAACTGAAAGATAGCTGCAGTCCACTCCTATAATATTCGATAAATTAGCTAACAGTCAGCACATCTGCCAAATTGTGGCCTTGGAGTGTGACGATTGTTGGCTCCAGATCCAGGATAATCGTTGAGCTCCACAATCTTTCTTCCATGCCCGACATGTTCATCCTGATCTTTCTTCCTGCTCTGGAGCACCTGTCAGTGAATATTAGGGTTTTAAAATCAAGCATCATGATCACAGCTAGCTGCAGGAAAATCTAGAATTATTCTCCTTTTTAAGTACCATGTGGGTGCCCTCCAGAATGACCGGACGAACCTGATCGTGACCATGCACTTGAATTCCAATTCCTGGAGACATAAGACAAAAACGAAATTATGCAAAAATAGGAGAGAAAACAGGAAGAATTATATTAAGAAAAATAAAATGAAAATATTGCTAAGAAGACATACTCTTTATTGGGAATGAATCACTCCAATAAACAAGGCCAGAAAGCAACAGAAAGTTTACTAGCAACCGAAAGAGTATTCCTGCCATTGCTGGAGCAAGCTTCCTTGCTGAGAATTTCTTCGTATTTCTAATGCTTCTGACAATAAGGGAAGTACTTGCATTATATGTGTATATCTGCAGGGTTATGATCAGTAGACTTGCCAAAGTCAAAAAGTGACTCGAGGAAAACACTTGTGTGTGGGGTGGGGGGTCGGGCGATTCAAGTCCAACCATAATAAGATCATATGGAAACCAAATTATATATATTAATTTGTTGAGGTGGGGATGTAATGAAAAACATATTTCAATTAACGTAGTGGGCATGGATGGAGCACCTAAATGCAAGTGGAGGGTGACTATAGGCTATTAGTGTGGCAACATATATGATGTCTTCCACTAATCTAGTGGAAATTATTTTTATTGGAGCCAAAGGATGTTCAATGCAAACTTTTCTCCGTCTTCCATTTTGTTTATTTTCTATATTTTTTTTTGGGTCTTCAACGGCTTACATCCGTGAAAAGATAGTGACAGATTCATAGTAAATTAAAGTTTTTTTTTTCTTGGGACAATAAAATCAGTATCTAAAAAGTGGAAAGTTTAGAAAATATGTTATTTGATCACCAATAGTCATGTCCGTAGCTGCATATACTTTTTGAATAGGTGGATCACGACAATATCTATTTTAGTGTCGATAAATACTAAAAAAATAATGTTAAGTTAATGGATGGTTAATTTGTTTAGAAACCAAATCAATTTCACTTTTGACAAAAACATTGTTTACTTTTGAAACAAAAATAGATACCACACTGAGGTAGACAAGAAACTCTGACAGAGTGGCTTAACACGGCCAAGTTTATGGGCACTCAATAGCTACTCACTGGAGTCGTGTCTATTGGATGATAAACAAAGCTTCTAGTTATAAGGAAGAGTTTGAAGAACAGAGAATTTAGACAAACAAGTTTTTTTATTGAAGAGGCTTCACCTTTGAGAATAACTCTCTTCCGGTTCTTCATCCGGATCTGTGCCTTTAGGCCATAATTCATCAGGAATAATATTGTTCTTGAGGCACACTGTTTTTTGCATGGTCCTGAGCTCCGAGAGGTTTATAAGGGGTTGTTCATACAGGGAGTACGGATGCGTTGTGTAGTGGGTAGCTTGTGGAAAACTCATAACCAAATTGTCTGCTGAAGCCTTGAAAGGTCTGTGAAATATGAAAATAGAGAACAAATGGGCAAAGGCTTGTTTAACAGACTTAGGTCGGGCTGTGTTTTGGTATACTTCAATCCAATAAGGGTGTGGATGAGGCCATTGGGATTTTTCATGTTGGAGAAGGGAGATCCATTGTGTGGGGTTGTGGAACCAAGTGAGAAACTTGAAAGTATAGTACCAAGAGTCCGCTGGCCAAGAAGTTCTGTGAAAACTGGCAAGGAAGTAATCAATGGGAAATTCTATAGCAATATGGTACAGGTGACAGAGGTACCATAAGAAAAAGTAGAGTTCTTTAGGGAACATGCCAGATGGTTTGAAGGTGAATAGGTGGATGAAAGGATATTTGGGATGAATGCCTAAGCTTTGGAAACAAAGTGAGGATGCATCATAGTTGAGAAGAAGGTGATCTTGGAGGCTAAATAGTTTGTCTTTAGCCTGCTGGTTGAGAGTATGGTTAAGGATCATTTCTTGAGCAAGAGGAGGTAAATCTTCTGTGGGAAAATCTCGCTCAGGTGGAGGTGGATTGGAAGAGGAGGCCATAAGAATCAAGGGAAGGAGCAGTGTTTGTGATTTAGGTGGTCTGGTGAGCATGTCTGGGATTACATTCTTGTGTTCCTTTATATGCTCGACGGTGAAGGTGTACTTTGAAAACCATTCTGCTAGTCTCAGAAGCTATGGATGGGGAAGCATCTTGCGTTTGAACTATAGCATTTTGGGAAAAGAGGAACAATCCATGATTACTTTGAAGTGGTAGGCTGCCAGGTGGAACTCGAACTTTTGGATGCCATACTTTACAGCTAGGATCTCTTTGAAAGTGGAGTGGTAGTGGCCTTCTTTATCTTCAAGTAGCACGACACTCCAATATTTGTCACTAGCATCAGTCTGGAGTATACGTTGCCCTGTTGATGGAATGACTAAAGCAGGTAGGTGTTGTGTGGCCATCTTTAGTTGTTTGACTGCTTGTGTCTGCTTTTCTGTCCAGGGATCTGCATCTTTTTTCAACATGAGCTGGAGTGGCCTTGTCATTTGTGCAACTCGGGGAATAAAATTTCTAAGATATTGGACAATGCCCAAGAATTGTTGGACTTGTCTTCTAGTGAGGGGGCCATCAGGGAATTTTTGGAGTTCTTCAGCTATATAGGTGCCAGGTGTGTAAGCACCATCTGTAAAATTCATACTAAGAAATTCAATTTCCTTTTGGCAGATAAGCATCTTGGCTTCAGAAAGCATGATACCATGATGGTGATCGAGCTCTGCAAATTGCTTTAACAGCATAACATGTGACTCCTCGTCTTTTGAGAAAAGTAACACGTCATCGATGTAGATTAAAGCTGATTAAAGTATAGGTTCAAATACTTTAATCATGGCCTTTTGAAATAATGAAGGTGCTACTTTGAGACCAAAGGGCATGACTCGCCATTGATAATGATGGTCTGGTATGCAGAAACCTGTTTTGTATCTGTCCTCAGGATGAATGCCAAGTTGCCAAAAGCCAGCTTTAAGATCAAACTTGGAGAACACTTTGGCATTGTGGAGGTTCGCAAATAATGTCATGGTATTTGGCAAGGGGAATTTATCATCTTGTAAAAAATGATTCAAGGGCTGATAATTAATTACCAACCTGAGCTTGCCTCGTTTTTGTTCAGACCTTTTATTAACATAAAAGGCTTCACAAGACAATGAGGAGTCTATGGGTTCAATTAATCCTTGGGCTTGTAATTGAGCACATTCTTCTTGAGCTAGCATCTTGTGCTCAGGATTCATTCTGGTGTGACTAGCTTTTGTGGGATTGATGTCTTCATTAAGCTTGAAAAGAAGCCTAATAAAAAACTGCGGATTTTGCCATAAGAGATGAGAACATTTAGCAAGAAATTCCTGGTGAGAGTTTGAACATGAGTGTTGAATTATTTGGGCTTTGATGAGGGCAATATGGTCTGGGAGTGAAGGTTGGAGTTCATAGAGTGAAGGGGTAATTGTATATGGAAGAAAATGAGTTTTGTACTGAATACCACGAGGAAGGATTCTGAACTTAGATTTGAAATAAACATCAAACCCAATAACTAAATCCTTTCCAGGTAAATGAGATCCAAGAACATGGGTTTTGACTGAACACTGTGGAAGGATTTGTATGGTAATAGGCCTTTTGGTTTTGAATTGGGTGCAGAAAACTTGATTGTCAGCGGCTCAAAAGTATTCTTTATAGGTGACCCAACAATGAGGAGGAAGAACTTTAGGGTTAAGAATGGTTCTGTGGGCTCCTGTATCAAATAAGGCTATGGCTTTGATGGGCTTGGCATATGTGGATGTAAGAATAGTAACAGGGGCTAGAGGTATTGGGTGTGAAGGGGGGTTGGTAGGTTGGGCTTGGTAAAGTTCATAGATCTCATCATCAGAACTTTCATCAGCAACAGCAGCTATGGTGTCAGGAGTGAGCTCATCTGTGAGTGAGAATAGGGATTCGACTTCATCATTATCAGGATTGAACTTTGTATTTTGGGCCAGGAAATCAATTAACTTCAGTGACTGGGCTTGCTTCTTTGGACAGACTTTTGCAAAGTGACCTTTGCGCTTACAGATGAAGCATCTATTGGAGCTTGAAGGGAAGTTTTTGGGGCGTCTGGTGTGGCGTTTTCTGAGGAACTTCCATTTCTTCTGGCGACCATTAAAAGAAGATCTGTGGATTTTCTTGAAATGCCTTTTCTTTTTCATGGAACAATTGCAATCAGCATTGTTTGAGCATTTAATCATCAGATCTGGTTGTTTGCAGGCACGGAGCATAGTTTTATCAGGCTGTAATATCTTGGTGAAATACTTGTGTTGATCACATATTTTGTTGAGTGCTTCCAACACCTGATGAAAGATCGTGCCAAGAGATTGGTTGTCAATAACTTCTTTTTGAATTTTGAATAGTCTGAACGTTTCATCAGCCAGATCTCTAGGTATGGAGGCCAAAAAGGCATGCTTGAGGCTTGGATCATCAGGACTAGAGAGAATATGGTATTGTCGGCACATCTCTTTAAAATGTTTTTCAAGATCAGATCTCAAATAGGAACAACACTTCATTTTGAAGTACTCATACCTTGCGATTTCTTTGTCATTTAAAGCTTCTCCAAGAAATTCATAATGGAGCCAGCCCAAAGCTTCAGAAAGAGACACACTGTTCACAAATTGTATTTGCCGATAATCTCCTAAGGCATGAAAGCAATCCCATAAGGTGCCAGAGAACTTTGCAGAGAATTGTTGTAATGCATCCTAAAGGGTTGCTCCGTCCTTGAGCATATAACTAGTCAGCCATGAATGGAATTCAAGCATTCTATCTCGCCATTTTACTCGTGGAATGTCATCCAAAGTAAAATGTCCACCGGTATTTGAAGAATGGATATGAGGTTGATAATGGTGAGGGTTAAGGTTTACTTCATCATCACTACTGACTGGTTCATCCACACTAACTCTGGTGGTAGAGGTTGGTGGAGGCTCTTGTCTAGTCCGGGAAGAGTGAGGATCTGATGAGTGTGCTGGATGAGGATCAGCCATTAGTAATGGTGGCATGGAACAAGTGTCGGAAGAATCATCATCAGAAGTCACAAGAGTGCTATCATCAGTAGGAGTCTCTTCTTCAGATGTATTTGCAAGAGGTTCATGAGTGAGAATTTTAGGGATAGTTTGGTGGGAATAGGTAATGAGTAAAGACTGGATAGGGTTGGAATGTTTATGAGACTGAATCATAAGTTGATAAGGGTCCTGGGAGTCTTGGAAAGGGTCATCTGGTTCATGTTTTTTAGATTCAAAAGAATCAGAGGATGAGGAGATGACAATGGCTGGTGATCTGGGTTTTTTGGAAATAGATGGCACTTGGGTTTTCCCTTTATCACGTTTGGAGAAAGGTTTTTTGAAAAGGTTTTTAGAGTCTGGGTTTCCAAATAATTAAGGTGTAGCAGGTAGAGGTTGTGGAGTGAAAGAAGGGGAGTGTTTAGCCCAATACAGGTCTGGATAATAGGGGGTCATCCTAGTCTGTGAAGGTTCAGGGAATGGTAAAGGCTTTGATTTGGATTTGGCTAACTCGGTCTGAAGAGACTTTAGTTGTATTTTGAGAGACTGAATTTCTTGTTCTTTCTAAGGATCTATATGGCTGCCAGTAGAAGCTTGAAGAAGTAGATAGTCATGAATGGTGGAGATCCTTTGTTGAATTTCAGCACATAATTTTTCAAGATGTAGAATTCGAGAATCAACAGAAACTGTCATCTTTTTCAAATTTGTCTGTACCATGTCAACTTTGGATTCAATGCGATGAAGAACAGAATTTTGAGCAATGGCATTTTGGCTTTGCCAATTGAGAACAACTTCAGCTTGGGTAACTTGTTTAGGGCGGCCATTAGCATCAACACCCGGAGGGTTGTGGACTTGAGGAAGAGTACGAACTCTGTCTTTAACTTGCTCCTGTAAAGCAGGAAAATCATCATCATAAGGTCTTGTGGGTTGATACATAGAAACTATGGGAACTTGTTCTGGAGATGCCCAAGAAGGAGGAGTATATTTGACAAGATAGTCAAATTTTCCAGAAGGTTGTCCTAAGGTGTCAATTGTGCTGTCTCCATGGTTGTATCTGGATTTTAGCTTTGTACCAGAAGATTTTCTTTTATGCTTGGGAGTATCATCTTCATCTGCCATGGCTTCATTACAACAACCGTCACAATGACAAGCGTCCCAAAAAACATGGTTGTCCTCAGCAAAAGAGTAGATGGGTAGAGCAGCGTCTGAGA
The DNA here is from genome assembly GCA_964035475.1 of Salix caprea. Lineage (NCBI taxonomy): Eukaryota > Viridiplantae > Streptophyta > Magnoliopsida > Malpighiales > Salicaceae > Salix > Salix caprea. The sequence goes on along the minus strand of OZ037753.1, from coordinate 8,862,009 downwards.
AGGACTTAATAGGCACTGGAAAAGTATCATGAACGGGCTGCATCATAGAGATGGAGGAAAAAATTGCTGGGGAAGATGTGGAAGATGCCCCTTTCTGAAAGATAATTTCTACAGTACCATCAGCCTTTTTGGTGAACTCAGGTTCCATGGATTGTATGGGAACAGAGTTTTGGTGCAGTTTTTTGTAATTGGTAATCCAAGAAGAGGGAAGTAATTTTTGTAATTTTTCTTTCGGGATTTGTCGTGGGACATGGGTACATGTGGCTCTTTGATTAGTATCAACAGTGATGAGTAAAGCATCATTGGTAACAGGGAGTACTAAATCAAAAGCATGATTTTGGACCTGATAAGCCATTTGGTAATGAAGAGTGGCTTGGTAGGTGTCTAAAACTTGATCAGCACCAGTAATCTGTAGTTGGACTTTCAAAAAGTGATGGAGTTCAGGATCATCCAAGGCCATGTTGAAATTGGGATAGAAAGTAACAACTACTGTGCCACAATTAAGAGTGGTTTCAAGAGATCCAATGCAAGCATGTTGATACTCCAAATATCGGGTATCTAAAAGAGCTAATCGTGCTGCAACAGGTAAGCCTTTACGGCCATGATAAGACAAGGGGAGACGAATAGCACCAAAATGGATATATGTATATCCTTGAGTAATCCACTGGCCTGGAAATTCAGATGGAATTTCAAGAGTAACAAATTGTTCTCGAGAAGTAGCAGGAATCTTATGTTGGTCAAAAGAGGAAGCTTGAACATATTCTTTTGTCATTCGAGGAGGATGTTTGATGAGAGTTTTAATACTGCGGATGACAGAAGGAGATTTTTTGGCAAAAGCATGATAAGGATTGACTAGAGGAAGGTCTGTTTCAGAAATTTTTTGTGTATCATCTAAAAGATTAACCTCATATAGATAAGCAAGTTTAGTAGAGGTAGACCTACATAGAGAAGGGGAAGGGGGAAGGTGGAAAGAGGAAGAAGAAGTCTGAAGAGAAGAAGGAGGTGAAGATGGAGATGAAGTCATGATCAACCCCAAACCAGGGAGCTCTGAAGTCAAAAGATTCAGTTTGACATTGTGTTTCAAGAATTATTTTAAATAAATTTTTTTTTTATTTTAAATTAATTTTTATGGTCTTAGATTATTTTTCATGTGTTGATATCAAAAATATATTTTTTTAAAAAAAACATCATTTTGATGCATTTATAAACAAAAAACACTTTCAAAAGCAATATCAACCACAATACCAAATAAGTCATTGGCCTAAAACTTGCTGGTTAAGAGTGTATTTTATTTTTCAAAGCACCATAGAAAAACAAGAATTTCATGCTTTTATATTGTGGTGCATCAAAAAATAAATGGATCTTAATGAGTTAGATATAGTTGTAATTTACTATCCCTTATATGCCTAATTAAATAATATTATCTTGTTTATTTATATAAGATCATATCAATATATTTTGTTCTATAATTGTCTTAATAATATTTGAGAAATTCATATAAAAAATAATTATTCATTTTTCCTAGAAGCCCTACATTACCACACTTTTTGACCTTCATTTCTCACGTGTATCAAAATCTTCATTTTTCTTGCATAATCATTACATATTGCCAATGACTCATGCTTGAGTAAGCTAAGATTAACCAATCTATATACTAAAGAAATGAGGATAATGTCATTAAAGTACGAGTAATAATTGTTTCTCTATTTAAGTGCTTGTACTAGTAAACATTGATCAATATACATCATAACTCAATTTTGACTTTATTTTCAAAATATTTTTCAAAAAATAGACTAAAAAAACAGGGACTTCCAGTCATTCAATGCAATTTGATCTAAATTGTACAAATTCAAGAGGTTGAGATATTAAGATGGAAAAGGCATTGAAAGTCAAGGAGCCCTCTACCATTTAACCACATCAAAATGTCATCATTTCATCCTTGGGTATTTATACCATTCACCATATCGATCTTTGTTTTTATTTTGGCCTTTCTATTTGTTGTTTACCTAAAGTCCTTCTAAAATCTAACCTATAGCATGCAATTGAGCATATTTCCAAATCAACTAAACCTTGCTATTCCTTTGATTTCTGGTACATTTGATATAGAATAATCAAGAATCCATGGTATATTTGATATATTGAACAACTGATACAATAAGAAGATCCTCTAGGGTCCCAAGAAAATATCCTATGTTTTTAACTTGATTGCATTGTTCTTTTCTAATTTATTATTTTGAATTTGTCTTATTCCTTGGTCATAGTTATAAGTGGTTAGTTACCTCTAGAATAATAGTTAAGTCATGGTCTTGACTTGCTGAAGTCTAGGAGTTAATTTAGCTATTCAGTTGATGTAAAAAAAAAAACTCTATTTAAAGAGTATATTTGGAGTAGAAAGGTGAGAAGAAGGTTTGTAAACCCACCGTGTGTTTGTTTGGTGGTGTAGATCTTATTTATAGAGTAATATTACAACAATTACATCAAGGTAATTAATATACAGAGTCAATGTATCCTTCTATATATGGCTACTGTCTATAATCAAGTAATTGCCTAGAATCATGGGGTTGAGTTTTGATAACAAATACAAGGCTTGGAATGGAAGAAAATAAAGGTAGGTTGGCAAAGACTTTTGGTGAATATATCAGCAATTTGTAAGTGAGTTGGAACATAACAAATGGTGAGGACTCCGGAGGTCACTAGCTCTCTCACAAAATGGTAATCCAAATCAATATGCTTAGAATGCTTATGGGATTCGGGGCTGACAGCAAGAAAAATGGAGCTTTGATTATCACAGAGCAGGACCAGAGGAGATGGAGAATATACATGAAGGTCTTGAAGAAGATGCCACAGCCATTTAACCTCTGTGGTAGTATGAGCCAATGCCCGATATTCAAATTCACAGCTATACCGAGAAACCATTGGTTGCTTCTGAGAACTCCAGGACACTAGAGCACCACCAAAATAAGTAGCATAACCAGAAATTGAGTGACGGGTATCTGGACATCCAACCCTTTCAGCATCTGAAGAACCAGTGAGTTCTCTAGAAGAAGATGGAGTGAAAGATAAGCTGAAATGAAGAGTCCCCTTAACATAATATAGTATCCATTTGACAGCCTGAAAATGAGAAATAGATGGTTTATGCATGAACTAACTGACAACACTTACAGTGTGAGCAATACCAGGACGAATAATGGTAAGATATTGAAGGGCACTAACAAGCGATTGATAAAGAGATGGATCATCAAAAACAGAGCCAACAATGGAAAGATGTTGAGCAACAACCATGGGAGTACCCGCTAGTTTGGAGTCAACCAACTGAGAACGCTGTAGAATTTCATAGGCGTACTTAGCTTGGCTAAGAAAAAGACCAGTAGATGTGCGATGATTTCCCAAGCCCAAGAAATAATTCAAAGAGCCAAGGTCATTGGTGGAAAATTAATGAGTCAGCTTGCCAATAAAGGCATGAAGAAGTGCTGAGTTACTGCCAGTCAGGACAATATTATCAACATATAGTAATAAGTATATTAAGTCATTACCCTTGGAGAGCACAAATAAAGATGGGTCAGCATAACTACAAATGAAGCCAGTGGCCTGGAGAAAGGAACTGAAGCGATGAAACCATGCGCGGGGAGCTTGCTTGAGGCCATAGAGAGCATGACGAAGCCGACAAACATGTGTAGGATATTTGAATCAACATAACCAGATGGTTGATCCATGTAAACTTCTTCCTGCAAAAGTCCATTAAGAAAGGCATTATTGACGTCAAGTTGTCGGAGAGGCCAATTATGTGAGACTGCTAGGGACAAAACAACTCTAACGGTGGAAGCCTTGACAATAAGGCTAAATGTATCAGTGAAGTCAATGCCTGATTGGTATAGGTAACCCTTTGTGACAAGGCGAGCCTTAAGATGATCCAACAGAACCATCAGATAGGTATTTGATACGGAAAACCCATTTTGATCCTACAACATTTGGGTTGGGTGATCTAGGCACTAAATCCCAGGCATGATTCTGATGAAGGGCCTGAATTTCTGCATCCATGGCAACAATCCAGTCGGGATGCTTAGCAGCAGACTTAAAGCCTTTGGGCTCACGCATGGTGAGAAGAAGGTGGAACAAGCTGGAGTGAGGAACTGTGCACACATGGGAGTAGTGAGAGGGTTTGAAAATGCCTAATTTGGAGAGAGTATTCATCAGATGAGTGCTAGTCTGAGAAAGATAGCTCAGGGTTGTAGCAGAGGATGCATCTGTGAAAGGATCTTGGTTAGTGGACACAAGAGGTGAGGCAAGCAAAGACTCATGCATCGAAGGAATAGTGGAGTCAGTAGCAAGAGCCTACAAACCTGAAAGAGGAACAACACTAGTAGATGGGTCAGTTAAGCAAGATCCATATGCATGTGGTATAGAATTGGGTTGTGTTGGTAGGTCAGCCACTGGAATCGAAGCAGGCTCAAGGAATGCACTTAAAAGGGAGTTAGGCAGGGACCCAGGACAAGAGGTTTAATAGAGCCATCAACATATCCAAGAAGATGTTGGCACTACAGTACTGGAAACACTTGACTATAGTAAAGGAGGAAATTGGAAGAAGTTAACTTGATGGTCAAGAGATGGACCATGGTGTTAAAAGACAAGGTGGAGGATGGAATTTTCAGAGGCCATTTGGATCAAGGGAGGTGAATCCTTAGAGCAGCTTTGATACCATGAGAAGGTTTGTAAAACCACCGTGTGTTTGTCTGGTGGTGCATATCTTATTTATAGAGTAATATTACAACAATTACATCAAGGTAATTAATATACAGAGTCAACATATCCTTCTATATATGGCTACTGTCTATAATCAAGTAATTATCTAGAATTATGGGGTTGAGTTTTGATAACAGATACAACGTGATTTGAGGAGAATTTTGGGATCCTGCTATATCTGTAATAAAAGGGATGTCAAGATTTTTATTCAAATTTGTGGTTGTCTTTCACCCATAAAAAGTCAAGTTTACTGTGTGTTTTTCATTGTGATCTAACAGGATCTATCAGTAACTCACTTCAATGCTTTGAGATGTGTCATAATTTTTTCTTTTATAAACTTGCTAACAAGCCTTATTCTAAATAGAATATATGAATGAGTATGTGTCAAATATCTCAAACACCTAACAAGGCTCTTGAATGTTGTAAAGTTTATTTTCTCTTCTTCATCATTCTTTGACAACTTCATTCCACACTTAATTAGAGTATTCACTTTTCACAATCCATCATTTTGAACTTTCAAGAATTTGTTTTCAACCTTCTCTTGACTCACAAAGATTCCATCTTTTTATTTTTTGATCTTGATCGCTATATAGTAGGTCTTAAAAGGAATATATGCCATTTCAAACTTCTTGATCATTATTTTCTTAAAGTCTCCAAATATCTTTGGGTTATTTCTATAAAAACCAAGTCATCCACATGCAAGCATACAATAAAAGTATCACTACTCTATTTTATCTTCACATAGATAATATTTTTATCTTCTCATAAATAAGATATTTATGGGAAAATAGGTGAGAAAAACATTGATAAAGATAACTAAGAAGATAAGTTTCTAGGGTTCTATTGATAGGATGTAGTTAGAGTTGAGAAGAAAAAAAATGAAAATAGAAAGAAAAAACTAAACCTTAAGAAACTAGTTATACAATCTAGTTGAATCGATATTTTCATTATCTAATTAAAGTATACCTTTTTCTAGTTTTTCCCTAGTGATTTTAATCTTAATTTGTTATGTTTAACTTTGAATTGATTAGTGCATACATTTTTTTAGTTGTTAATTACATTCGTATATGTGTAAGGGTAAACTTTTGGAGCTATGGCATGCTATCTCCTTTATATGAGGAGTTACTATTTAGATGGCTAGAGTCATGTTAAGGATTTTCAAATGGTTTTGAAATGGGGGACATATGGATGCCATACGCTAAAAATGGTTTCACTAGTGGCATTCCATTGAATGTTGTATAAGTTAGGTATTTACATCAACTAGCTTACTTGGTGCACCTTATCATTGCTTTTCTTTCAGTTTTGGTGATGATCTTCACTACCACCCAAGATGAGAGATTTATCACTATGAAGTTTTGGCTCCCTTGTTTTACTTGATATTTTACTTTGGTTATTATGGTCGATTTTGTTTAGCATTTGCTAGTATCATGAGAAATAGGTTATGTTCATACTGAATGTTTCAATGATTATTTTTTAATGGAAACAATGGTAACAATTGTTATAACGTATGGAGAAAAGATTAAGTATTCAAATTGTTGTTGTTAGGTAAGGTAACAATAATGATGACTAAGAATTGTAGAGGTTGTTATGATTGTTACGATGAAGTTGGTGCTACTTATGATAGGGTTGCTGCTAGAAAGGAGGCTGTTTTTATTGGAATGACAAAGATAAATGAAATGGTTCTAGAGGGTGTTCTCAATGTGGTTGAAATGGGGAGATGTTAGTCTAGTGGTGGTTAATTGTTGTTGTAGATGATGAAGGATTTATCTATGATAGAGACAATGGTTAGACTAAAAGAGAGAGATTAAGAGAGAGCTTGTGTTTTTAAGCTATATTTTTTGTATTCTTCTTCTTTTTATTCTATTTTTTTTAATTTGTCACTCATCCTCTCTCATTGTTTTCTCATGGCTAAGGTTTTTGGTGGAATAGATAAGGTTAAAGTTTTTTATGTACATTGTGGATTTTTTTTAATCTTTATTATTCACTCGTATTTATAGCCCTCTATATAAGAATATTTTAATTTTTTATACCCTATTCTAAGTATATCCCAAGAATATCTTTATTGTAAATGTTTTGTTACTTTCTACTTCTTGTTTTGCATTTTAGTCCACATGTTTATTTTGCTATCTTCTGACTTTTTTATTTATCTTTTATGTATTTTGTTTTTTTGAGAAACATATATTAACATCAATTTGATAAAAATAAAAGTGACCAAGGATTCTAAAATGGATGTGTTAATGAGTACAATGTGTCGAAAGAATATTTATGAATTTTTTTTATTAGAAAGATGTTGAAAATTAAAAAAAAAGGCATAAATGACCAAAATGTATCAAAAACATATTTTTTGAGTTTTGTTTGCCTTTCTTGGAAAATATTTTAGAATTGAGGGTCAAAAATTAAGTTATAACACAAAGTAAGAAATAAAACAAATAAGCATTCACATGCACTACTAAGTAAAATATTTATTTACTACAAGTCCTAATAATTTAATAAAAACAATTTAAAATGGTATTTTATGGAGTACTCAATAACTCACACATTGTATGCTTTATTACACATTGATCTAAAATATAAATTCAATCATGTTTTTAAAATCAAACCATGTTAATTGAAATTGCAAAATGAAACTTATGTTAATAAAATATGAAATCATTTATATATAAGTAAGAGAGTGATGAAAGGGAGGATACTAGTGATATTTAGTAAATAATGCAAATGCTAATATAAACTTCTAGAATTAAATTTTTTGATAAGCACATTATGATAATTAAAGTATGTAAGAAACAAAACAAGACCAAGATTCATATGCATAAAAATAAACAAGTTAAATCATATGCATAGAAAAGATGATGGCCTTCTTTTATGTTATATTAGGGTCTAAAACCTAAACTCCATATCACATCACACAATTAAACAAGATAGGATTTGGACCTAAGACCCAATATCACCTAAAATTACTCAACCACTATAAAAAAAAGCTACTAATATAATTCAATTATTATATAAACTATACTATTGTCATCCCTCATAGGAAATCCTAATTTGCATCAATAAGTGGTAACATGCTAAAACTATCAACGATTATATGAGATCATATATATTTTTCATACTTATGTGATAACAAAAGATAACTTCAATACCAAGATTCAAATGGCCTTCGTAGAAAAAATATTTTTATACATAGAACTTAAGATAAATTACAATGTCATCGAAGTAACATGAAAACTCATAAGTGAAATAGTTTATTCATGTACTAAAACAATTAAATAGTTTACTAAAATTTACTAAGTTAAAATTCATATTTACTAAAAGTTTTAAAACCCATACATCCAAAATGTCCTTAATCACAATATAAAATATACATAGTAAAATTAAAAAAAAAGAATATTAATAAAATCAAAATAAGATTGACCAAAATTAAATAGTTTATTCATGTACTAAAACAATAATCACGCCCATTTTGTTATATTCTCTCTCTAGTTTCTTAAGTTTTTTTTATAATTAAAAACTAACTATCCTTTTCCTATAATAATGAAGAATATTTTGGGTTGAAAAGAAGAATTATGTAATAATTTCCTTAAACGTTAACAAGGTTTCTCTTTCCAGCCATGCTCCACAGTTATCTTCAATTTAAAAGTCCATGTTGTTAAATAAAAACTTGAAAAATCAATTTATATTAGATTTAACACGCACATTTATATTGAAAAATATCATAAATTAGCATTTTGATATATCTATCTATCTATCTATAAACAAAAATAAAATAAAAGATCAATCTATGTGAATCATAATGCCACTTGTTCCCCTGTACATTGAAGTTTACTTGTCTTACATCGAAACACAAATCTCATTCAACCATAGAAAGAAACAGACAATATGACTCCAACTCATCTCCGGTGAATTCAGTTACCGCTAAATGTTTGGACAATGGTGTTGTGCCACGGGTCTGAGATGTGCTGCACGAGGTTCTCGAACGGTCCTTTTCCGGTGACATTGTGCTGAATCACAAATCCTAAGAATGCCAGCATCGCCAGTCTCCCTGTCGCATAATTAAATCAGACAACATTAGCTTATCCGTCATAAATAGCAGCCATAAGAATGTAATAGCTCGATTAACCAGGTTCTGGATAACCACCATTGGCAAGCTCTTTCTCTTTGGCCTCGAGAGTTGGCGCGAAGTTGAGGGGGTTGAAGATGCCACCGGGGTAGCCACATTCATTTGGAGGCAAGCTGTATTGCTTGAATATGGGATCTTGGTTAACGCATCCCGGGTTCTTAATATCCTGCCACCTTCTTATCTCGACGTAGTGGAACAGTATGAACTCGATTACGAAGAGGGTTGACGATGATGCAAAGTATTCTTGTTTGCCGGCATCATACCACTCCGGAGCGTTGATGATTCCGATCTTTGTGAAAACTTCCGGCAGCAGCATTCCGGCAACGCCCAGCATGGCCCAGCGACCATTCACGAGCTCAGCCTGGACGAACCATCTCAAGTTCTCAGGGTCCTCTGCAAGCCCGAGTGGGTCAAACCCATTATCACCTGGAAGGCTGAATTGCACAAGACAAGGTTTCAGTCAATGCTAATTGAGAGCACTAGCTAAAAGAAAAGCTATTAAACATGGTTTCTCTTTCACCTGCCATTTAAATAAGATGGAGAAGCCAGACCCGGTAGCCACTCTCCTTTCTTGGCTTCAACCTTGAAAGCTGGAGACGACGATGAGATTGGTTTGATGGACAATTCTCTGTTGAGTTTACTAGGAGCCCCGGCGAGAAACCTCGACTTATAAGCACATGGCCGGAAAACGGCAGCAGAAGCTTGTGTTGAGACGGTGGCCATTCGTTTTCTTCTTTTCTTTCTCTCTTTCTTTGTTGTTTTATTTTCCCCCCTTTCCACTACCTGAGTTCCGGCAAAGACAGAGGAGGGTCTTGATTAGTTTTGTAAGCTAAAACATGATTTTATATCTCATCTTCATTTCAGATGATCACTTGTGGCTCTTGTTCTTTGTTAAAAATCGACGGTTGATGTGGTTGATTTTATTGATCCAACGATGGAAATGTGCTCTGCGCGTTCGGATGGTCCAATGGGAGCGCCAGGGGCTTATCCCTTTATCCTGATGACATATCCACATATATATATTGCTATGTCGCTATTGGCTGAAATAAGATCCCGTGGGCCCCTCTTTCTGAATGCTGGTGATATCAATGGTAAGACGGATCTGCCACCTCGGATCATATGCAACCAATAAATGCTTCCCTCGTGGCTAGTTGAAGTATCATCTTATCCAAGCCAGGCGACACATAGATAATCCGTGGAAATACATTGTAACTATTTATTATTAATTAAAAAAAAAACTAAAATTCCTGAGCGTATGCACTGTGGACTGAATATATTTACAGTGGATTTCAGTAATGATTTTAGCTTGAGCTTGTTGGGTGGTTAAATGGTTTACGGAGGAGGGGATTTGGATATTTCAGGTTTTTTCGTCCTGATTTTAGTTGTTTGGTGATGATATGGCTTCTCCATCGCCAATCTTTTAAACCTTTTTTTATTATTATAATTATTTGGATTTATTTGAAAATATGATAAAAAATATTTTTTAAAAAAATTACATTAAAATATTATTTTATTAGTTTTTTAAAATATATTTTTAATATTAGCACATCAAAATGATCCAAAATACCAAAAAGTAATAATTTAAAGCTAAAAAATATTTCCAAAGTTTTCAAACGCACAGCTGAATTATAATATCAACAAGATCTTTATCTAAAGGTAAGTTACAACGAAGTTTAGGGTGAATTTCTTATCTCAATTCTCTCTTCTTTTCTCACATGAGAGAGAGCATAAAATTAAGGTTTGGCTAGAGAGAAAGAAATTATAAAATCAAAGAAAATATATTGAGTGATTATAATGATTGTTTGACAAGCTCATTAGGACATCCACCACTAGAAAAAAAATAATTGAAGAAATTCTACCACACTCAATTCCTCGTAATAATATGTATGCATCTTCTCTTTTAACTTTCATGAAATACGTAGGCAATTTATTTTTCTCAAAATCCAAAATATGTTGACATAATTTTAGGGTTTTGTTGTTGATTCTATGTTAATTCAAATTGAGCTTACAAATTAGGGTTTTGGATATGAACATGAATTTTGGATCTATTGTGTTGTTATTGAATTGGAGGATGTGGTTTTTCTGATTCTAGATCTTTTTTCAAGTCAAGATTCTCAATTTATTTAGTTTGTATCCCTAATTATTTTTTATATATACTTTTTTTTCATTTAATCTCTACTCTTTTATTTCTTATATGTAGGAACTTAAAGGTGATCGTTAAGGATTGAAGATTAGTTACGCTTTCTTATAATGTTTTTTCTTTCCATAATTTGAATTGTTTCCTATACAATTTTGTCACATAGATATATCTGTTTTGTTTGTGTCCTTTGCCAATAACATATCATGTTATGTCCTGCCTAATAAGTTATACTCTAACTATTCAATGTCATTGTCTTTAATTTTTTTTAGTTTTTTAATTTTGTTTTGCCTATAAACCACTTTATGTTTGATTTTGTTTGTGAAATTGATGTCAACTACAGTGGTGCTCTTTGAACTTATACAGGGTTTTCATTTTTCCTTTTGTTGTGGATTCATTAGGTTGCAATCAAACAAGTAATTAGGGTTTTGTTTTTTCCAACATTATTTATCCATTAATGTCCTCTTTTGGAGAATTTTTGTGGTTATCTCTGTTTAATTTATTGGGTTTAATTGATAAAGTATATTAGGAGTACTAAGATAATATACTAAAAATATTTTCTTTAAACTTTGTCTTATGTTGAGTTTTCTAACTTCATTAAAGATGTTTTATTTTTGTAAATTAGACTTGCGAGCTTGGTGTTGAGATTAAACTTTATTTTTATCTAAATTAGGCTTGATCGAAGATACTATGTTGTTGTTTTTCTCTATTATAGTTATCATTTGCTTCTCTACTGTGTTAGGGCATTGCTTTGCTCGACTATTACCTATGATATTTTGATGTTGTTCAATTTGTTTTTTTAATAGTTATGGGGGGGCATGGTGGAGTGGTTGTGCAATTACAATTAGCTTTAGAGCACAAACTCATCCCTGGGTATAAGTAAGGTAAGAACTCTAATATTGTTGAAGTAGTTTTGACAAATTAATTACAGTATTTAATCTCTTAATTTACAATAATGATTTAAAAAACTAAACTTGTTTTTAATTTTTTAATAGAATGTTATAGAATGCTAGATCAAATTTGTTAATGAGGTGGGAATGAAAACAAACCTATAGAAATGAAGGTTGTTTTTAAAACTATTTTGTCACTTTTCATTATAGGTTTTGTTTTGTTTTTTAAATCTATTTTGGTTAACACTGAATGATCTTGTTATAGTTAAGGAGTATACTCTCAAAGAAAAGCTATTTGAGCAAACTTGCAATGTTAGAAGCTTTAATAAAGACAAGGTTTTTTTATTTACTTTTGTCATAGAATGTTGAATGAGTTTGCCTTTGTATTCAACTTTAGTTGATGAGTTATTCCATTGCTTAATTCAAGAGTAATTTATTGTGACTCTATGGTGAAATCAAGGTATTGGCATTTACCTTTGGGTTTTTCATGTTTTATTGTTGTTCAAGTTTTTTACTTGTTGGCATGTTTGGTAGAACATAAAGGTTGGTTGTTGCGATTATGATTGTTAGGAATTTTCATGTTGTAATTTGCTCTAGAGACACTTGATACGTGTTAGTAGACTATTATTTTTTTCTTATCATTTTTTTGTTACAACTATGATATTTGAGCATACTTTATTGATGTTTGCTTTCTAGTTTAGTCGTGTAAAAAAGGCTCTTTATTCAAGTATGTTGGTTAGAAATAACTACAAATATGCTTGATTTTTTTATTATTGTTACTTCTCTCACAGTTTATTATGGCTTGCATTATGGTTTTTTATGTTTTTATCTTCTATTGCTTTTCCCTATATCTTTTATTGTTGCTATGTTTATCTTAGTGGTAATTTGTGTTATTTTAATCTTTATGGATTAATTTATGCTTTTTTCCCTTTCCAATCATACTCTATAGGTATTTAATATTAGTTATCAAGATGTTATTGATTCTCAACTAGCTAGTTTAGTTTTTACCTAAGCATTTGCTATCTTCTTTCATCATTTTTCTCTATGCTTTTTACTATTCATGCTAACAGGTTTATAGTGTAACCCTATCATTTTTTTGGTTTACTTGGGTTATGCTTGTTAAGAGGAATAGGTCAATTACAATAGAGATATTTTCTAAGGCACTGCATTTTAATTTTCTTTCTTTGTTATTTTTTTTCTTTTTCCTTCTTCATAGTTTTTATGAAACATGATTGAACATCCTCAAAAATAGTAAAGAGCTGGATTAGATGAATAAAATTGAGTTTATTATAAGAGTAGCTAATATATAAAATGAATTGAAACTTTGAATCATTTTATTAGATGTGAAATATACTAAAAAAAAAATGAAAGATGGTGTCATAATATATTTTTGGGTTATTCAACAAATTTTATCAAAATTAAAAAAATAATAAAAAAATAAAATAAAAGAGATTCACTAGGTGGCAAAATCAAGCAGAACATTTGGAAAAAGTTGGGAGCCCGATTATACCATGTTGTGCCAAGAATGTAGAAACAATGCAGATTCAAGGTCAAAAAAATAATTATTTGACAAATATGCATAAAAATCGAGTTCATTGGCATAATAATTTCAACAGGCCCATTAGATTTAATCAGGAATCAAATTAAAGTTTAATTATGTTTAAGAATTAATTTTGGTCTAATTAAAAGATTTAATTAGATGCAAGAACTTAATTATACTTTAAATGAGTTAGATTAATTTTATTAGGGGTTTAAATGATGAAAACTTATGTTTGAGAGACTAATTCAGACTTAATTGAGAAGATTAAAATTTTTGAAAACCAAATTTATTTTTAACCAAGTCAATTGGTTGAAATTACAGGGGAAATTGCAAGAAAATCAAAGTCTTGTGGTCATTTAAGGGATGAATTGAAGAAATTCACATACATGGACCAATTTATAAAATACGTCGAATTATAGGGACACAATTGACTAAAATCAAGAATGAAATTAAAGAAAATTCAAAGTTTAATGGTCAATTAAGGGCTAAATTAGATAAATCCAAAACCAAAGATCAAAAAAGAAAAGGCGCGTAAATCTAGGGTTAACATTAAAGTTTGACAGGGGTGAAATTGCATAAATTTAAAAGTTTAGGGTTAATTAAGGGTGTAATTAGAGCAATTATAAGTCGAAGGACCAAATTGCACTTTGGCCAAAATCCTTGCTCAAAACAACATCGTTTTGAGCAAGAAAAGGAGAGAGAAAAACAGCACATGATGTGTTGTCTGATCCACTAAAAGAACAAGACAACACGTTGTCTATTGTAAATTAATGTTTTTTTCTCTTTTTGCTCGTAAGGGCAACTCGGTGGCCACTTTTCAAAGGCATTTAATGCTCATTTCTTCACCAAATTTGCACCAAAATGATGACATGAATTTTTCATACACCATAATTGTCGCAACACCACCCCAAAATGACTAACTCATAAAGTTTTTATAAATGTTAAATTTGCCAGTTCATGATAGAAATTTTCAGTCAATAGTTAAAATGTTTTCAGGTTGAATCAATGGCTGAAATTTTACCCCAACAAAAATAAAATTGCCCTCTTCCATCACTTATAAATAGGGGTTGATTACATGGTTATATCATCAAGAAATTTGAATCCAAAGTATAGAAAACAATTATTCAGCTTAGTATTTTCTATCCTTTTCCCGGCAACAACTTCTCCCTATCTTTTCCTCCCCCTCCAGCGACGCCGCCACCACCGCTGTAAATGAATGTCCCGTAATTAGTTCTTCAATTATTGTAAATCAGCCTTTAGTTAGGTAGATTGATCAGCTCATAAATTGAAGTAAATCAACCTTGTAAAAGTAGTAAATAGTGGAGGAGAAAATGGCTGGTTTTTGTTTTTACAAACATGGTGTCTTTTTGATAATATATATAGGGTTTCCCAGTGGGGAAGAATTTTTCTTCAGGCGTGCCATTCACCATCACTGAGCAAGAAGGCACTACTTAGTGCATTTCATAATCATATGGATCCAACGACAGCTAAAACCAAGTTTATCTCAACTTTTTTTCTAAGAATTTCACTCATCACGATGACTTTGCCTTGCTCGTCAAATTTCACAGCCACAAAACCAGATTTTCTCGTTTAATTACACAGTCATACGCCCACAAGAAGCATTGTCTGCCATTAATCTCCCATGGACAAAAGCAGTTTATGCATTCTACTATGTTTTAAAAGTGTTTTTGAAAAAAAAAAATTATTTTCCTTTTTATTTTAAAATAAAAAGAATTAATGTTTTTATAGCAATTTCAGGTGTTCATTAAAAAATGATTTTTTTAAAAAAAATATATCATTTTAATATATTTTTAAATAAAAAAATATTTTTAAAAACAACAATATTAAGTCCAGATTTTTTTATGTGAGAGGGACGGGCCTTCGTGGGATTCATGCATGTGTTTAAGCGCTTCTAAAACACCCTCCTGGCTAATTTTTTGCTGTAATGTTACTCTCAAAAGTAAGTTTCTGTCCCATGCTAACGTCAAATAAAACACAATTTAACATATATATATATAAAAAAAATTAGCTCATGGTAAGAAACTATTTAATATTCTCGACATTACTTCTACACTATCTCGGATTTTAAATTTATCTGTATAATCATGACATGATTTAGTTAAGTTGGTTATTTAAAAAATTAGATGACTTTTTAATATTTAGATCAGTTTGAGTTTGCAACTCAACCTACCAAACTTGCAACTCATATTATAAACTTTAATGAATTTATTTTTTAAAAATGAAACTATTATTTACTTAATCATGTGATAAAAAAAAATGGACACTCACAAAATATGAACCAAATGCTAGGATGTTTTTTTAAGACTATAACAATCTCAGAAAAAATAAATTATAAATATTAGTTCAAAATCAATCAAATATTAAAAGATAAAATTAAATAAAAAACTATAAAGTATTTGAACAAAAGAATACACAAATGAAAAATTGAATTTTATTTCTTAGAAAAGAAAAATATTTGGCATTGTTATAATACCTAACGGTTCAACCTTGAAATCTCTCTACTGGAGTTTCTGTCTAGCTCAAGTTTAGAATTAACCCACATGAAAGTTGCCCTTGCATGACACAATAAATTTGATAGGTTCAAAAACAACCTAAATGACAAGTAAAAGTATGGATTATTTTTTTAAAATAAAAAAATCAAAATATTATTTTTTAATATTGAGATGATTGATAAAATTGGTCCGAATACCCTTTTCGTTGGGTTTCTTTGTATTATATAGATCATACAGCCCTAATTATCTTCCATAAAAGAAAAATCAATTCTCTAAATTAATATAAAATCTAATAAATCAATTCTCTAAATTAATATAAAATCTAATACCCTAACTGCACAATCAAATCCCATGACATCGCTGATAGATTAAAAAGCATCAATTTATCAACTAAGAATTTATATCGGTGCCAAGAAAGAGCTTTAATATAAATGTCATCAATTTGATATTCGGTGAAGACTTGAAATGCCTGTTTGAGAGTGTGATTGCGGTTGTTTTTGAAAATATTTTTCGTTTAAAAATGCATTAAAATTATACTTTTTATTTTTTAAAAATTATTTTTGACATCAGCACATCAAAATGATCTAAAAACACCAAATTTTATTAATTTAAACTTACAAATAAAATAAAAAATTATTTTTTAAAAAAACGCTTTTTAAATGCAGTTGTATTTAACATAAAAATCAACTAACTTACTAAAAATAAAAATACTATAAAAAGAGCAATGTCAACCATCTTGATAGAACAAGAAATTGGCGATCGCTCCCTTTTTTCTTCGAGAGAAGACAATACCAAGTTTATAGATAGAACTTCAACAGCAGCTAGATCTAGAGAGATTATTAGCATTAGGTTCATGCATAACTTCCATACCAAGGCTAGTGCGGTTAATATTATCAGCCCAAAAATTAATTAGACAACCTTGACTATCAGCTACAGATTGGTAACAATTGAAACTATTTAGATTGAAAGTCATACTACTAATACCTAAAGCAGTGAACCAAATACATATTACAGAACAAACAGCTAAGAAGAAATACAAAGAACAATAGTTGTTAAAAGTAGCATATTGTAAGATCAATCAGCCAAAATAACAATGGACAGCTATGATATTATAAGTTTCCTAGTGACCAAATCTGTAACCTTCACTAGCAGATTCATTTTTCTGTAGTTCCCCTGATCAAACTTGAGGTTACCAAAGACCATGCAGAGCACTGAAATGGTAAGTCATATACACCAACTACACCTAACTTGTGAAATGAATCACAAAAATTCATTCAGCTCATCAAATCTAGGCTACATCCAAGGTTAAATACAAGATGATTTCATTCAGAAAATATGAGAATTTCAATCTCTCTCTAATTAATAGGAGAACAATTATTATATCTACTAATTCGAGTAAATACGCATTCTCTTGTTAAATACAAGTGTATCACTCAACTCTTGTGAGATAACACCTTTCTCTTTTATGCAATAAAGGCTTTGGGATGACCGAGCATTCCCTCTCCCCTAATTTTTCAAAGTTAGGCAACAATTCGGTGCCTAACACTTGGTCAAAGAGTGCAGCTAACTCTCCACATGAATGAAACTAATGGGAACAATTAACGGGTACTAAGTGGTTCAAAGATAGAATTTTTGACTGAAAAGGATGTGGTATAAAAAATGTATGGTTTGTTTACTCACTGCAAACTTCACACCAGACAAGTCAACGGAGAAGTCAAGGCATATCTGACAATTAACACAAAGCTAGCAACATGTATATATCCTATTTGCATCATCCGCAAATACAAAGACCGGGCATGCAAATTAATATCAAAACTTAAAATTGTTGTATACCCCCTGTTTGATAAATATATATATGTGTGTGTGTGTGTGTGTGTGTGTGTGGTTACAATTGAGAGGGTCGAACTCAATATCTCTTGAGGGGGGCGAGACTAGCGCCAGGTGATCTAAGAGCTCATTGCAGGATGATTGCACCAGAGGGAAAAAGCCTATGTCATAAAATGAATGCATATACATATTATGATGATTTTCACCCATGCCTAATCTTGTTGTAACATTGGAACCCATAAGAAAGTTGTATAAATTCAAGTGAGAATCTGACCACATGAGTTAGGTAGGGAACATACAGGAGAATGAAGAATATAGATATTGCACATTGGAAAAATCAAATCTTCTGGAAATCATGGATCAAACTGCCACTGCCTCTGGCCTTTTGCTGGTTTTGATTCCTCTTATAGCTGCAAACCAATTTAATTATATCAAACAAATATTTCAAAGCACAATCATGTGGTCATACCTTCAGTATATAGTCAGATTTTTATGCATAAGATCAGCAAACGGTCTGTGCCCATACCTTCAGCATAATCTTTAGCTCCAAATACAGCGGAACCAGCAACTAAAGCATTAGCTCCAGCCTCGATAACCTGCCAGTATGAATGTTGATTAGTTTTGATAAATTATATCACAAGGACGTGCATAGCTAATAAATATAACCAAAGGAGATTTGGTTGTGTTTTCAATGGCATAATATAATGGGGAGCAAAAGTTCTTCAGTTTCTGTGGACAACACTGTTTCAGATTTTCTTTCTACCCTTCACCCTACTCGTCTTTTAATTTCATATCACAAAACAAAGATTATGTGAAATATTATTTTGAGAGATATTGAGAGTAAAATTAATTTTAAAAGCAGGAAGAGAAGAGGGAGCCTATACAGGTTTCTTTGGAGCATTTTCTTGGCAGGAATAGCATTGAAAGTGCACCAGTAAATGGCAATCGTTATAGCACTTTTGAGATCAGATGAAACAAATTTCAAGAACCCAATTTCACATGATTAGTACAAGGAAGAAATAGAAAATCATAAACAAACACCATCTATACTAGCATAAGTCCATCTATTCACAAGGACAGTGAAACTGATCCAGAAATCACAATTAAGGCCCATATGTTCATGTAAAAGAGTGGAGAGAGGGAGAGGGAGAGGGAGAGAGCGAAGAGATTATATCAGGTACCTTGTATGCATTTTTTGGACCAACTCCACCATCCACTTCAATCCATGGGTTTACTCCCTACATACACAGGCATTACATGCTAGTTTTACACTATTGTGGAAAGAAAAATAATACGAATCAGGGTGTCTACACATGAATGATTATACCTTTTCTACACACATTCTTCGCAACTCCGAGATTTTCTTTACTTGGCTCTCAATGAAGCTCTGCCCACCAAAACCAGGGTTGACTGACATAATCAGCACCAGATCAACCACTGCAACTCAGCAAGAACCACAAAGTCAGAATCAATTTGCTTTTCTAAATATATCATAAATCATCATAGTGATGTAATAGTTTTTTTTTTACCACTTATCTGACCATTTACCATTATGCAACTACCTCATTCAGGCAAACCAGAGGTCACAATGGAGGCTTCAAATTTGGAACTTTTGTTCCTGTTTTTATATTCTCTAAGACCATCTAGAGCAATCCTAGACATGTCTACGATACCTAACTCTAATAGGACAAACACCACGGAGGGGATGGCGGCACCTTAGAGGGGAAAATCATCCCTATGACAGTCATCTTTCATAAAATCATCAAACACATAAAACTCCAAAACCAGATAGAATGGAAGTCAGAAAAAACAGGGGAAGAAAACTCACCATCAAGGACATATTCTATAGCACTCAGTGAGGTACCAGGGTTTAACACGACTCCAGCTTTAGCTCCAAGACTTTTTATCTTATTTGTAAGAGAAACAAGTAGCCAAATGAGGAACAAATTGCTTTTTGCAAACACAATAATATCAGGAAAGAGAATTGATTACAATGTTATCATAAGTACAGCATTTCATGAATTTGACTCCAATCCCTCCCCCACCCCAAACACACACACACACACAAAGCTAGACTGCAAATATATGTCTCCTATTCAGACATGCCAATGAAAAGGATGTAAATAGTACCCTGAACAAAATTGTAAAACTAAATATTACATTGCTTATGAGGGCTCGTCATGGAATTTCAGGGATGAGTTGAAAGTTTGTTTTGAGATATAACTTACTAAATCTGATTTTGAATAGCAGAATATACAACATTAAGGATAAGATGAAATCTTACCATATTTAGCGTTCTATGCAAATGGATGGTGGAAGATTGTTCACAGTGAACACTGACTATATCAGCTCCTGCCTTGATAAAATCTGGCACTCGTTGTTCAGGTTCCACAATCATCTGTATTGCTTAATGTTAAAAAGTGGCTACCATTCAATTTGGGATACAATTATGAAACTGAGGGGATGAAGAAAGACAACCATGGGAATTAATATTTGATTATTTAGGATTTTTAGTGTTGTTTGATTATTCAAGATTTTTGGTGTAATTTAGGAATATTATGTTATTTAATTTGTACAATTATTCTAGAATTGAGTATCACCTAGGAATATTAGTGTTTAATCATATAGGATATTGACTGTTTACAAGAATAATCAGTAAATATCCTCTAGGAACAAACACTAATATTCTTAAATAATACTGCAAATCTAGACTAATCATACATCATATATCATAATAATCAAAGTCATTTTCCCATTGATGTCTCTTCATTCCCAATCACTGGCATTGAAAAAAGGAGTACCAAATGCACATCCAGAGGAAGATCTGTCACCGGGCGCAAAGCATCAACCACAAGAGGTCCAATTGTAATGTTTGGAACAAAACGACCATCCATTACATCAACATGAATCCAATCACAACCTGCCAACTCCACGGCTTTTACCTAGATAAAATAAAAACAAACTGAACCCACTCTTCCAAAAGGGTACAATGTGGCATAGAGCACGGAGAAAAATTCAGAGCAGCTCTTGGAGGAAATAGAGTTGAGAAAAAACTACAAATCAAAATAATATGGCGCATGGTCCATATCAGGAGCATAAATAAATATTTTCCACTTGTTTATAGAGGAAAAGATCATAATCTGAGCAATGCTACAAAATTTATATGTTATGGTACAGAAGAGAAAAGTCAAACCTGCTCTCCCAACTTTGAGAAATTAGCAGAGAGAATAGATGGTGAAACAATTATATCACTTTTGGAGAACTTATCAACCCGAGATGTGGCCCTCACTACAGTATGAACCTTTCTCCTGCATTTACAAACCAAATTATAGCAGAAATAAGAAAAGAATCGCTAATATCTGGAACTTCTTCAAGTAGATTTGATGGAGACAGGAAGAGAAAGAATTTGAATAGGAGACACATATTTGTTTTAGTTAAGCACGCATTGAATTCTCTATTTAACTTTTATGGGAAAAGGTTGGGCTGATTTCGGTACAAAGGTCAGAACCTTAAAAGTCAAAATCACATGCACTCATTGACATCTGTACACAATTTATGCTTCAACATCAACATTATGAAATCATTACACCGAAGAAACAGTCAAAATCTTTGAAGGAAACGACGGACTGAACTATCTATCCACTTCTAAATACAGTACTTCAGCCAAACATTACATAGCCTATAGGAAGGTGGTACCATGGTGCTTATGTCCTTTGCCAAGATAATGGGCAAAATCAAGTAACTATGAAAATTATTCTATTTGATATAGAAAAAGGGATGGTCATTGACATAAATTAGTTAGAAGACAACTTTTGCAAGTACCTTCTGGAAATAGCAATCAATACTTGTCATTTTAAGTCCAGTTATGTGAGTAAATTGATCTTTTGTTTTCTTGAATTCATATGTTTATAACATCCCCTTTCTTACTTGTACACATACATGTGCAAAACAAATTTCCTAAGTAATAACATAAAAGCATAATAGACCAACTCTCTTTTCTGCCAGGTATGCTCCAATTTGTGGCTGACACATGCTGGTCTATAGCCAAAAAGTCTTAAATGAGGAGAGCAAAGGTTAAGTTATAATCTTAACGAACTCTTCTCCAAGGCTTTTGTGCCACAACTTTCATGTACTCCTATGCGAGTGAAAGATCTGCCAGTATCAAAACTCACTTGCGAGCCTTCTCATTTATTTGTTTCTTGGAAGTAATCTCCAACAAAGATTGACTTGGTTATTTTCATAAGTTTCCTTATTAAAACTCAAAGGGAAGATGTAACGCCACTACTTAATATGAAATAGTGTGTGACTTCTTTTGTTTATAGGAGAGGTGCACATTCACAGAGAAAATACTCGAACTTTGTTTCCAAGACAAACTTTTGCAGGAGTAAAAGCTTGCTTTGTTGGATTAGTGTAATTCAAAAAAAAAAAAAAAAACTGAACTAGAGAGAGGTGTGAAGGATAAGGAAATAAAAGACCCTCTCCAAATTCAGGGAATTTTGGCTAAATTAGAAAACATAGCAGACTCTGTTCTCCCATCCTTGTACTTTTCAGCACCAAGTAAGAAAGTTGTGAGTAATGATTTTCAAGTTTATAGTGCAAAGTGTAAAGTTTTTCTTTTTATAAAGATGGTCATTAGGTGAAGCGTATAGTCGGTATTTGATGAGTAAAGTGAAATATTGTCCCCTTTACATAAGAAAAGAGCACAAGTAATGAACTCCAAAGGGGCAAAAAACATCTTACATTTGGAGAGTTTCAGCAAACTGGGGTTTACCCAACAAATTTAATTGGTGCCAAAGAGAGAGAAGGGAGAGGAGAAAGTGTTTGGAATGAATTCCAATTTTCTTCCTTCACTTGCATTCATTTAATTAAAACATTCCCTTCTTACTTGTGCACAACCACGTGCAAAACAAATTTCATAAGTAATAACATTAAACATATTCGCCATGCTGGTAATGTGTTTTCACAAGATACCATCTCGATTGCCTTCGCTTATTCTCATTTTTACTTCGTGCAAATATTTTCACATTATCAATGACTTTTGAGTTTTCTATGCAGACAAACACACTTCATAATTTGTATATCCGAATTTAGCTTTTTGAAGTTAATTCATTTTTAAATGGTTCATATATCTAAATACTGTATGTAACTAGCGTTACATCAGCAAGGATTTCTTATGCAGGATTCTAGAATAGATGTGTCTTCCTTATACATAAGAGGCAGTGTCATTACCTTATATATAGGTTGAGGTGTGACTCCTTCAGTTATAAAGAGTCATGTGCCTCTTGAAAAGTGACTCTTTATTTTACTTGGTGGTTTTTTGATAGTACAAGACATCAATCAAACCAAGCCTTTAATCCTACAAAAGTTTGCCTTAGACGAAACTCCAGGATTCTCTTCAATGAAAAAAGGAAGTACTCTTCAATGAAAAAGGGAAGTAATCATGCAGCTCTTGTATGAATATAAGAAGTCACACATTACTTCTTAATAAGTAGTGACCCGACATCTTCCCTTCTGTTTTGAATAAGCATGCTTATTTTCCTTATAAATAAATCATTCTTCTCTCTTCTAAAATTACTTGAAGGAGATCACTTCTGAGGAACAAGGAAATGACAAGGCTCACTAATTCTTCAATACTAGAAAGGTCCTTGACTAGCTAGTGAGTACTTGGGAGTTATAGCATGCTAGGCTTGAAGCAGGGTTTGTCAAGGTTGTCCTAGTTTAACCTTGATCTTCCTTAACTAATAAGAGTGCAAAACATATTCCTTCTCAAGGAAACTAGGTAACTCATTAAACATTTAACTTTCACAGCACATGTCACTATCTCATTGGTTGTGACACCTGCCAGCAAATACCTCTAAGATTTCTCATTTGAGGACTTTTGACCATTTTTGGAGTTAAAAGTTCCATTCTCTAAAACCACTGGAATTTCTCTCTAAGAAACTTACTAGAGACAATGAATCATTTCTCTCAAAGTCATAACTATCTAATGAACCCATTTGACTCAACTTTAGTGCTCTACTTGAGTACTGCCAGCATAAACACTTTTCACTAAGGATAGCCCACTTCTTCTCTCTCAGTCACTTCTTTCATTCAAATTCCTATATTGATGCATTATTTGCTCACAAGACTACCTCTCCTTCCTACAAATTGAATCTCACCTCTTCCATTAGCAAACTTCAAAGAGGATAATATAAATCTTAAGAATGGGGATTCTTTAGCTTGGGATTAAACTTTAAACACACACTTATAAATGACGATTATACAAAGACTATTTGGAATGATCCAGTGGAAGAATCATAGAAAACCGTAGATTATAGACCATGTAGGATAATTAATCGAAACATCAACGCTCATGGAGGTCTAGGACATTCAAAAACAGGGTTGACAAATGGCTGGAAAGATTAAATTTCTTCCATCAAAACAACACTCTTTTGTGCAGAAAATTGAAATCGGGAACTCACATGCCGTCATGCAGAGACCATTCTCAAAAACTTAACAAAATTTTGTCACGATTCCATAACTATTATACTGTCAAACTTCTAGATTATTAAGTATACAACAAAAGGTAAACCAAATCTAATACCAAGAAAATTTGCATAGATAACGCATATTTCGTTAACGATTCTCCTGATACAGCTCCATTGGATAAATCCTAATAAAAATAAAAATAAAAAATTCAAACTACT
The DNA here is from genome assembly GCA_964035475.1 of Salix caprea. Classification (NCBI taxonomy): domain Eukaryota; kingdom Viridiplantae; phylum Streptophyta; class Magnoliopsida; order Malpighiales; family Salicaceae; genus Salix; species Salix caprea. The sequence goes on along the minus strand of OZ037753.1, from coordinate 8,837,559 downwards.
CCCTTCAATTCACCGATCCAAAACAAACCCCGTATAATTTTAATGCAAAAATAAGTAAGAACAGAGACCTGGTAAAAGTTGCAATTGAATTGGATTGAGAGAGACGGTTTTTCTGAAGCCTACGCGCTTCTCCGAAGCCATTGATTTGCGTTGGTGAACACAATGATGCTGCTACTGCTGTTGACATTTCTCAACCCTGAGTCTTCAAAGGAAGAAAACTAAAATGCTTGTTAGGCAGATAATGCTTGGGGACACTGGCTAAATTAAAATGTCGGGAAAATTTTCCGCGGTTGACACGTGTCCTCTTGGATTTTCAAGATGTGCTGCTTTATCTGCGACGAGTGGCTCTCTTTGATTACCACCGTGTAAATTCCGTGCGCGAGTTTGTTTTAGGAGAAAATTCCAAAATATATCAATCGAGTTATACAAGTTACTGTGTTAAAATTACAAGTGATCATACAGTTAAAATAATTTTAAAAAAGAGTAAATTACAAGTCATCAAGATATCGGGATAATACAGGTAATCAAATTGAGATAACTCCACATAATATATATATATATATATATACTAATCAATTCCCTCGCGTCTCGTCACGGGTGGCACCATATTTTTTTCAATATAAAAAAATATTAATTGTATGAGTTTTTTTATTACAATATAAATTTAGTCAAAATAATAAATTTATGCAGAATTTATGTGAAGTGCAAGTTTTCTGTAAAATATATGAATTTTAAATCAATATAAATTTATCTATTGAGTAAGTTTCAACGAAATAATCTACATAAAATTATCATCATTATTAAAAAACAAGAAGATTAGGATATTTGAATCATTAAATTCATTGTATTAATATTAGTTCATTTTATAATTCAATTTAAATCAAACACAAAAACAAAATATAAATTGTGAAAATACCTGCAATAATCAAATAACAAAAATAAGTAGTTAATTTTCTATCCTAAGAAAGATGAAAACATAAATTGAAAATCTATCTCTATGTTACCGTCATTATCATTACTATAATAGTTAAAATTATTATCAACATTACTTCCCAAACAATTAAAATCATTAAATTGCACCAAAAAATAAAAATAAAAAAGAAAAAAAAAATTACAAAAAAACCAATAAAAAAATAATCATAAAATTATCATTATTATTGCCCAAACAATGAAATCATAAAATCATATGATCCGAAAAACAGATAAAAAAAAACACAAAAAAAGGGAAAAAGGGAGCAATATTAATTTTAAAATGATTACCAATATAAATTAAAATTTCAGGACTGAACCGATTAAAAATAAAATTCCAATAAAAAACAAATGACAAAAATTAAAAACTAAAACTAAAAAGCATAAATGCTTAAATACGGATAAAAATAAACATTGTCTAGGAACGACAAAAAAATCAAAAGAATAAATATCAAATAAAAAATTCAAAGAATAAGGACCGAAATAAAAAATAAAATATATAGTTAATTCCAATCGAAAGACAAAATTGAAATAAATAAAAACCTAGTGACTGAAAAATATAAAACTATTTTTAAGAAAATGGAGTGTAATTTTGTTAAAAAATTAAAAGAATAAGGACCGAAATGAAGAGTAGCATATATGACCAATTTCAATTGGAGGACATAATTAAAACAAAATATATTTAATTAATACCAATTGAAGGATAAAAATAAAACAAATAAAACCCTTGAGACCGAAACAAACAATGGCATTAAAGGTAATTGCAGTGTAATTTTTTTAAAAAAATAAAAAGAATGAGGACTGAAATGAAAAATAAACATTGTCCAAGAATGACCAAAAAACCAAAGGAATTAATATCAAATAAAAAATTCAAATAATAAGGACCAAAATAAAAAATATATATATATAGTTAATTCCAATCGAAGGACAAAATTGAAATAAATAAAAATCCGGTGACCGAAACAAATAAAACTATTTTTAAAAAAATTGGAGTGTAATTGTAGGGTTTTGAAACTTTAAATAGGAAAATAATTTTAGGGTTTTGAAACTTTAAATAAGAAAGGCATTAATACCCTTAATGACTTAATATTAGGGATAAATGAGTTAAGGATACAATAGTAACTAGTAAAATATAAATAGAAAAAAAAAAGAGAAGAGAAACAAATCTGAAAATTGAGAGTGGGCCGAAAGAGAGAAGAAAGGAGAAGAAGAGAAAAGAGGAAGGGAGAAAGGAAGGAGGAGAAATAAATATTAAAGTAATGTGTATGTGTTATTATGTAAAAGTATTGTTTAATAGTTAAGCTAATTGCTTGCATTGGTGATTAGGGTTTGTAGATTTTATTTGAATTTGATGGATGAATGGATTAAGATGTTAAGGGTTTAATGGTTTGAGTAATGGTTATTAGGTTTGATTGTAGATGATTTTGATGTGTTGGTTTAAGAAAATATTGAGAAAAATGGTGAAATAATGTTGAGAAATTTCGAAAATCCCTTGCTAGAATTATGGTTTTAGGTTGAAGATGATGAAAATTCATTTTAGTTCTTTTGGTGGAAAATTACAGTTTGGTCCCCGAACTTTGGAAAATTACAGTTTAGTCCCTCAACTTTGGAAAATTGCAGGTTGGTCCCTGGAGTGAAATATTAGTATTTTAGATGGGTTTGATGAATAATTTAAGCTTATTTGATGAGTTATTATTAATTTTATGAATTGTGTATCTTGAACTAGATTTAGAAAGAAACCATTGTTTTTAGGTTTTGCGAGAAATAGATAGTTTAATTCAAAACACATAGGATTGTGAGTTGAACTCTTAGATATGTTTACTAAAGGTATTCTACTTCTTTTGAGTCATTGTTGAGTATGTATTTCTTTTATATATTCAGATAATCCTGATATTCTGCCCGCGGTACGTCAGTAGGATTCCGTCAATATTCTGCTTTTGAATTTCGATCGCTTTTGAGTCAGGTGAGTGGATAATATTTAATATGCATGAGAAATATTATAAATATTTGATTTGCTAGTATTTGGATTATGCTTCTTTTTGAATTTCGATCGCTTTTGAGTCAGGTGAGTGGATAATATTTAATATGCATGAGAAATATTATAAATATTTGATTTGCTAGTATTTGGATTATGCTTCTTGATAATATATACGTTAAGTACTATTCTTGTTACGATAAAGCATAATCAATTATTGAATATACGTTCTTGATATGAGCCAATAATTGTTTGTGAATTGATAGCTCCTCATTTAATTGATATCATGAGTTGAGCCTTGAGATATGAATATGTCTGTTTGATTATTATATATATATATATATATATATATATATATATATATATATATATATCTACGGTATGCCAGTCAGAATACCCACGCTAACAGGGGAATGTTAGTCTTTGTGCACATCGTATCTGAAATCCTAGTTGGTCGGGGAAGTCACCAACCTGTGCGGATTGATCATCCCATAGTCTGGAGCCTCATGCTCATTGCATTATGATTTTCTGACGAGTTATACTTATTATCTTCTTGATATGACCTATTTGAGAAATTTTCTTGTAAGAACCCCGAGCCGATTCGATAATATAATTCTCATTGTTGTATTATCTCGCATGTGTATATTAGATGTTATCTACTCACTGAGTTGTTGAACTCACCCCCTCATTATTTATTATTTTCAGGCTCGTAGCTCGTTAGCAGGTCATTAGCGTTGAAATATCAGAACTTATTATTTTGGTTGTATTGGATATTTTTATTATTATGTCTAGTTAGCGCTCCACTATTATAATGAGATTATTCAGCTTTTGTATTAAGACATTCGAATTATGTTATAAAGTTTACTTTGTTATTTCCGCTGCGTTGAACTCTGAAAGTTAAATGTTAAGTTTGTGTGTAAGTTTGGGTTCGCATAGGTGTCGAACCTTGGAGGGGAACCATATCTATATGCCGGTCACGGATCCGGGAATCGGGTCGTGACAGTAATTTTGTTAAAAAAAATTAAAAGAATAAGGACCGAAATGAAGAGTAGCATATATGACCACTTTCAATTGGAGGATACAATTAAAACAAATATATTTAATTAATACCAATTGAAGGATAAGATTGAAACAAATAAAAACCTTGAGACCAAAATAAATAATGGCATTTTTAAAAGTAATTGCAGTGTGATTTTTTTTTTAAAAAAAGAATGAGGACTGAAATGAAAAGTAGCATATAAGACCAATTTCAATTGGAGGACAAAATTAAAACCTACATACCAAAAAAATTAAAGGACCCAAAAACAAATAAAAAATCAAAAGAATAATGACTGAAATGAAAACCAACATATATAATCAGTTTCAATTGGAGGATATAATTGAAAACAATCAAAATTTCCATTGAAGAAATTAAAAAAAAAACGAAATCAAAACCTCAGTGACTAAAATAAACAAATTATACACATTAAGGACTTAGATGTAAGTTGCGGCGGCAGGAGAGAGAAAAGGGAGTAAAAACACAAAATCGTTCGTCGGAGCTTCCCCGAACACCATCCACTGACACCCACCACATCGATAGACAGAGAACATGGTGGCACACCAGGTGACATTGCCGAAGGGCAGTTTTCCTGTACGAGTGCCTCTAGTTTCTGAAAAAGAATTAATAAAAAAAGGGTCAATTACCCATACACCCATGGACCTAGCATTATCTACGAAAAAATCAGGGTTGAAAGTACTACAATACCCCTGGTTCCAAGTGTCTTCTTTTGTCGTTTTCAGGGGCTAATTTTGATATTGTGCAAAAAATTTAGAAAAATCATCCATGTCACCTAGAAATTTCTAAAATACCCCTGGTCTTGGGGGTTAAAAAATTTTGGTCATGAGGGGAAAATGGTATTTTTACTATAGCAATCCACATTGAACTGTGTCTAAGTGAACAGTGAAGAATTGCACAGTAAAAAGGTCATGGGATTTATATTTTAGTTAATATATATATATATATATATATATATATATATATATATATATATAAAGTCTAATTCTCAAACAAATTAACATAAATAAAAACTAAATAAAAAAATATTTAAATCATCCTATTTAAGATAAGTTATATTATTGGTCTTATCTTAAGTTGATTGGTTTATTTTTATTATTGTCAATTACATGGTAAATTGACAACTCTAAGTTGGTTATCCCAAATCATAACTTAAACTATGCCAATGTTGGATTCATGAATCGCAATCTAAATTCTAAGAAAAGTCCATTAAGAATGTCTTGATAAGATTCACCTAACATATGGTACCTTAGTACTTTTGACTCTAATATCAAAAATTATTGCATGGAAAACTTTCATTTTAAAATATGAGGAACTAGTTATTTGTATTAACAATCAAGTTAACGACTCGTTATGAGTCTATATATGTTAAAACTAAATAATAAAATATTTTTTATTAGATTTTGAGAAAATCAAAATTGGGTTTTTGAAATTTTGGTTATCTTGACCCAATAGACCTTTATATTTTGGTCAAGTCCTAATAGACTTAATAATCTTTTTATTAAGTCCAAATATACATGCAACAAGCATTTTTTTTTTAATAAAAGTATGCTAACACAAAGCATTTATTTATTTATTTATATGTTAACACAACAATAAAAATAAAGATAAAGATAAAATACTTTATTTTTTATGCCAAAACAAATATTTTATCAAATTCAAAAATATAAAAAAGATTTATGGTAAAAACATTTTTTTCTAAAGATAAAAATATAAAAATAAATTAAAATGACTTGATCATAAAAAATACAAGTTAGAAAATTTAAAAGGTAAAATGTTTTCTTCAAGAACATGGATGAATTGTAAAAAAATCTAAATTTATAAATTATTTCAAATAAAACATCAAATCTAAAAGAAAATAAAGTGAAGGGTTACATTAAAAAGGGTCATTTGTGGAAATAAAGAAGAAGAGAGAGAAAAAAATTGATGGTGACAAACTAGAGATATATTTGGTCACACGCGTTGCCCATATAAAAAGAGACAACAAAGACAATCCCAATGTTATATAGTGTTTGGCCGCTAAATACCGCCTTATAAGGTGTTCAAAGAGTGTAGATGAACCTAACAAATTAGAGCATGTTTTGCATATGCCAACTAATTTTTCTTTTTAATTAATATTATGTATTTACTAAAAGATTGAATTTCCCCTAAGTTACTTAATAATAAGTAAAAAACCAAGATTCAAATACCAAAAAAAAAAAAACGAAAAGCAGGTAGAAAACTTTTGTTATTATAAGTAATTTAGTAATTCATTATAGTTTTTTTAAAGTAAAAACCCTTAGTCTCAAATTAAATTTATTTTGTTTTTTCAATTTAAATTTGTTATTTTATTGTGTTTTTAAAAGTCAAAAAGATTAAATTGTCTTATATTAACCTATAACTAGTTCATTGATTTTTTTAAAAGAAAAAAACTGTAATTACATTATTATGGTGAATAAATGATCTATGTCTATGGTATAGTAAATTCACCTTGGCTTTTATTTTTTTGCTCTAATGTTTTTTTTCCTCTTTATTCCTTATTTTTATGACTATTTTTAGGTTGTCTTTTAACATAGGTTGCAGTAACTCATTATTCACACTTATTTAGTAATTCATTCTTAACCCTTATTTGAGTTATCTTCTAACTCAAATCTAATCTTCATACCTCAACCACTAAACTTAATTTCATTACTAAACATTTATTTTTATTTTTATACCAACAACACATCATAGTGAGATCAAAGTATCATGTCCAGGAAATAAATTGGTTTATTAAGTTGATAGAAAAATGGTACTAAGTGTAAAACAATAAAGAGATATTAATAAAAAAGAAAGAAGTGAACTCAAATTCATGACAATAAATATATTAGTCATTGATGTTATGTATCATAACTCAAATTTTTAGATGATGAGAAAATATGCAATTAATTAATTTATTTCAAAATCTTCGATCTAGTAGGTATAACTAGTCAAGTTTTCAAACTCGCCCGTTATAAATAAAAAAATGCATATAAAAATGATAATTTGGACATTTTGAAAAACATCTTAGTTAAATTTTTATCAAGGGATGAATATGATTTTCATAAGGACAACATCACAATATCATCAAATACTTATGGACTAAAATATAATTATTTTATAAGTAGTATAGAAGCAAAATCTTTATTATATAAATCATCGATAATCAAAATTTGATAAATTATTGATCTAAGTTGTGGTATTTTTTTTTTATTTAAGAATGTCATCTCAATTTAATGTGTTATGAAGTGAATTGTATATATTAGATCAAGTTAGTATAAATGGTTTTTCAATGAGCTCATCATCTTTTTTTATCTTGTTATTGACAAAAGATATAAATATTTATGTATAAATTGATTTTGTTAGAGCCTTTTGCTATGTTCTTATAAAGAATGCAAATTATTGATGATTAAAAATACTATACCTATAAAATAAGATTATCAAATCATTGAAGAATGTTGTAACTGAAATTTAAGGGTGACCAAGATTTATTCTTGGATTCTTGTATTTGTTTTATTGTATTTAGGGGATGAATAACATATCATTCATCCTAATTATTAATTTTTTTAAAAAAACTTTTAAACAACACATTGTTTGATTTTAAAGACTTTTAGCGACCATAATTCAAGGATTAACATTTTTTGACATCAAAACCTGTGTTTCAACTAATTTCTAACCCAAAACATCATAATAACAGTGATAGATCTATTAGTAGCCCCAACAAAATTATCTCAAAAATCAAATTCAACTCGAAATAAAAACTTTTCCTAAGCTCATATATATTCTTTCATGAACTTTAAAGGTAAGAAAACACTCGATATGAGCTTCTCTCATAAAATGAAATCATTTGACACAAATATAAACTGTTTTTGTTGTGTAAATCGATGCAAACGATGTTTTTCTTTGTAACAGCCCGGCCCAACCTGACATATATTGTCCGCTTTGGGCCTTACCGCCCTCATGGTTTTGTTCCTGGTGACGCGAGCCCACTTTTGAGCCTGACGCCCCAAAACGCGTATAACAAGTTAGCAACCAGCACTCTTAATAAGGCCATCTACCACTCCCTCACCCGCCGATGTGGGATATTACATTCTTTCTCTACCAACAAAATCCAGTGACCTTCCTCTCTTATCTCTTAAACGAGAGACTAGAAAAATAATAAAACTAAACTTATGTATCAAAATTAAATTTAAAAAATATAAAGGTACTAAAGTATAAGAACTAAATTAATTTTTATGTGAAATTTGACATTATCATCAAAATGTTGTCTTTTCTACTTTGATCATTTATTTTTATGCTTACTCAATAAATTCAATTCAATTAACCTTGAATTTTTAATAAAAAAAAATACAATCACAAAAAAAAATCATGAATATTAAATTTAGTAAAATATAAAAGGATGACACCTTAAGGGTATACGTGTTTTACTGAATTACGAGGTAACTTGCTCGCGCGCTGTAATGAGTTTTTTTCTATGTAGGAAACTGCTTGTTTTTTTGTGTGCTGTAATTGGTTACTTTAATATTTAATTACTAAAATTATAAGATAAAATCTCTTAAAAATAAGTTTTTTTTCCACCTAAAAGAAACATTGTAATCAAAATGCAGGGGAAGTGGTTCATATATTTTTTAATTGTAGTTAACTTGGGCAATTTGTCTACCCATTTTGTTTATGTGTTACCTCTTTTTTTATGTAATATTAGATCTGAAATATTATACATAAAAATATTGTAAAAGTAATTTTTTAACAAAAATAACCTAAAATCCAAGAATTAAATTTTTCTAAGAAATAAAACCTAAACAAAAGAGTAAATAATTAGAATTAAAAACCAAAATTAAAAGCATGTATTTATATATATATATATATATATATATATATATATATATATAGATGGAAAAAATAGAGACTATTTAGAAATATATCTAAAAAACAAATGAATTAAAATAAAGAATTAAAAGTATATGGGCCAAAATAAAAACAAAATATGTAAATAATTTTAATCGAAGGATTAAATTAAAACAATTAAAAGTGTTGCAAGGAAAAAATAATTAATTCTTTTATTTCTTGATTTAGTTTTGATCAATTTATTATTTTTAGTAATTTTGGTATAACTCTAAATAATTTGTTTGTATTTATATATATATACTCTTAGTTTTGACTTTTAATTTTTAGTAGAATTTGTCTTTGTATTAAATGTAGCTTTGATTAAAAAATAGAATAAGTTTATATTTTGTGGTGTGAAATGAAAGTAAAACTTCTCCCATATTCCATGACGGAAAGTTTAGTGATGGTGGCCATTTCGTTCACAAGACCTGTAAGTCAAAATGCTATTTTAGGTTTTTTTTCTTGCTATACAAAAAGATATTATGGAACAGACATCCTAACGATAGGTTCTAGTTCCTTTACGTGAGACATAGGATAAGTTTACTACTTGGTCTCTAAAGAGGGTCTCTCGCTGTCCCAGTGATCACCCTCGTAAAGGTGATATGGGGGTTCAGCAGATAGTGGGATGGCACGTATACCAATCACTATCAGTCTAAACACTCAGCAAAGAGTTGGGGTTTACACAAACTTCAACCTTGACTCAAGTCATAGGTAAGCTGCAAGTCCCCCACTTAACTTAAAGTTGAGTGTGTGCTCTCAAAATAATAAAAGTGATGCATGATAAGATATATTATGATGACAGGATATAAATATGCATGCTAAAGCTTAAAAATATAAACAATCCATAGCAATATGAAAAATAATAACATATCATAAACAAACAAAACTATCAAGCCTAGTCCAAGTCCCCAGCGGAGTCGCCATTCTGTCGCACCCCAAAAAACATATTTAGTAATGCGGCATCGTGGCGACTCGTCCCCGTGAGCGGGGGATTAAATGTCGGGAGGGGTTCTCTATTTGAAAAAGGAGAGTCGCCACCTAGTATTAATGGTTACTAGGAAACCTAAAACTGGTCTTTCAGAGATCCTAGGGTAAGGGACTGGTTGCGTAAAGGGAAGGTTTTAGCACCCCTAGTACGCCCTACCTAAGGTAAGCTGCTTGACGTTTTGGCTTGTTTATGATTTGCTATGGCTTTGAAAGAAAACATATGTTAAATGGCAAATGGGATATTACTCCGCCGAATATTTTGGATATTAACCCCTTAGGATTTATTTATCCAAATACCGATAGTGAATAATAAATTATCATTCCTGCCGAATATTTTGGATATTAACCCCTTAGGATTTATTTATCCAAATACCGACAGTGAATAATAAATTCCCAAAAATAAGATTTCTATATTTTTTTGAATATTGGCCAATACCCTTTGGATTTTACAAACTTGTTGTAAAATCTCAAAATGCAAGAAATGATTTTTTCTTTGCGAAATCCATGCTAAAATTTATTTTTTCTTCAAAACCCATGATAATATATATTTTTCAAAAGAAAACAATTTTTTAAAATATGCTAGTGTATTGGTCTTATGCAAGAAAACAACACATTTTTTCTTTAATAAAAATATTTTTGAAAAAATTGTATTTTTATATTTTTTTTAAATTTTTTAATATATATTTTATTATTTATATATATATATATATATATATATATATATATATATATATATATATAAGGAATCAGGGCTGGGCAGCCAGCCTGCTCAAGTGGGAGGGACGGGCTCGCGACCCGCCCAGATGGGGCTGGGCTGCTAGCCCGCCCATGGGGCTGGGCTGCTAGCCCGCCCATGGGGCTGGGCTGCCAGCCCGCCCATGGGCCTTCAGCCTGCATTCTCAGCTTGGGCTTAGGTCCATTGACTCACGGACTGGACCTTCAATCCGCCTTCTTGGCTGGGCTTAGGCATGTGGGCTTCCAGCCCAGTCACCTTGGCTGGGAGCCTTATTTCATGGATCGGGCCGGGCTTTGCTTATTTCATGGATCGGGCCGGGCACAAAGCCCGGCCCGCATGCAGGGGGATAGAAATCGTCTCCTGCATGCAGCGGCCTGAGGAAGACGATGAACAGGAGATTGGCAAATTTTCGAGTGTAGAGAAAAGCGTACCTATTAACACCTTTGGGTAGAGGAGATCGAGGTGGTTCTTCTGGTCGTTGCGGCGTCGGATATGGTGGCCGGAAATGGCGTCGGAAGTGACGGGGCTGTGCTGTGGTGACGCTGCTGCTGGTCTGCTACTTCGCTGGAGGAGGTGGCTGTGATGCTTGAATGACGACGGAGATTATGGTGATGATAAGGCAGCTATTGGTGGCCGAAGCTGGTGGTCGGAGTTGCCGAGCCGAGAGGGAAAGAGAGACAGAGGCTCCTCTGTTTTAGAGAGAGAAATGGCCAAACAAAACCGAGGGAGAAGAAGAAAGAAGGAAGAAAAGAAAAGAGCTGATGACACTGGGTTCGTGTGAGAAAAAATGCTAGAGGTTTTTTTTTTTTTTTTTGAATCCTTTCCTCCTTTCCTTCTGCAAACCTTTGTTTTCTGTGTTTTTCACTTGTATTTCCCACGAAAAATCTCTTCTTCTTCTCTTTCCTTTTTTTTTTCTTCTTCTCCGTGCAGGCCTCTATTTATAGCCGAAAAGAAACAAGCACAGTGATCACGTTTAAATGCAGTATCAGAAACAGCCAAACAAATCGATAAAATCAGGAAGGACATCACGCTGGAGATAAATTTGGGAAGAAAATCACGGTTGACTTGATTTGTCTTGCTGCGACGGAGAAAAATCAATTTGAAAAAGGAAGCAAAATTTTGAATGATCTGCTGAGATCACCGTGAATTGGGAAGAAAATCAAATTGAGAAAAAGGAAGGAAATTTTGATTGATCTGCTTTAAACGCGCCTGAAAAATCAACGCCAATGCACCGGAACAGTGATGCTAAATTTTAATGCAGATTTCAAAAAATCAAAAGAAGGTAAAAATATGATTTGGTCCTTTAAAAATTCTATAAATGCACCCAATTGGATTTAAACTTTTTATGCAATTAAATCCCATCAAAAATTCAATCTCAACCTTGGCTTTGCGCGACTTTCTAATCTGGTCCTTGGTTTCTGATTTTCGCGATTTAAACCCCAATCGACCACTAAACTCTCAAATTGCTCAATTTCACCCTTGAACAAAAAAAATCTATTTTTCGAAAAATAAAGAGTCAAAAATTGGGTAGCAACAGATGCCCCCTCTTTACAATGCTTACGACTAAAGTCTTGTAAAAGACTTTAAATAGTAAGTGTTGTAAAGAAAAACAGAATGAAGGATATGGGTCTCGTTTTTCTGGGTGACCTACCCAAGCTAGATATGAAGGGCCTCATTTTTCTGGGTGACCGATCCGGTTAGTGGTTAGAAAGGGTCTCATTTTTCTGGGTGACCGACCCGGTTAGTGGTTAGAAAGGGTCTCATTTTTCTGGGTGACCGACCCGGTTAGTGGTTAGAAAGGTCTCATTTTTCTAGGTGACCGACCCGGTTAGTGGTTAGAAAGGTCTCATTTTTCTGGGTGACCGACCCGGCTAAAGAGGTCTCATTATAACGGGTGACTGGCCCGGCTAGCGTGGTCTCATTTTTCTGGGTGACCGACCCGGCTATCATGGTCTCATTTTTCTGGGTGACCGACCCGGTTAGCATGGTCTCATTTTTCTGGGTGACCGACCCTACTAGCATGGTCTCATTTTTCTGGGTGACCGACCCACCTAGCATGGTCTCATTTTTCTAGGTGACCGACCCGGCTAGCATGGCCTCATTTTTTGGGTGACCGACCCGTGGTCTCATTTTTCTGGGTGACCGACCCGGCTAGCATGGTCTCATTTTTCTAGGTGACCGACCCGGCTAGCATGGTCTCATTTTCTGGGTGACCGACCCGTGGTCTCATTTTTCTAGGTGACCGACCCGGCTAGCATGGTCTCATTTTTCTAGGTGACCGACCCGTGGTCTCATTTTTCTAGGTGACCGACCCGGCTAGCATGGTCTCATTTTTCTGGGTGACCGACCCGGCTAGCATGGTCTCATTTTTCTGGGTGACCGACCCGTGGTCTCATTTTTCTAGGTGACCGACCTGGCTAGCATGGTCTCATTTTTCTGGGTGACCGACCCGTGGTCTCATTTTTCTGGGTGACCGACCCGGCTAGCATGGTCTCATTTTTCTGGGTGACCGACCCGGCTAGCGTGGTCTCATTTTCTGGGTGACCGACCCGTCTCAAGCAACATCGATCTTCAATTCATCATCGATCTTCAATTCATCTTCCGTGATTTTGTTGACCTGAGATTCTCTTTAGAAACATAGGCCCCTTTCTCTGATGCTCCATTATCAAAAGGATGCCTTTGCCTAATCTCCAAAGCTTTGCAGGCTTCTCTGATTGGATGACTCATTCAAATTGTCATAATTCATTCAACCACTCAACCGCAAGCGCCTTGCTTATTATGGGCTATCTGCGATGATCTTTGCTTTTATCCAAATCTGACCATGCCCCCAAGTGTGGGGTTGCTTGATTTTCCATTTAGCGCAGAGTTCTATTATTATTCTTCTTTTGAAGTTCTGAGCATTATCAGTTATGATCTTTTTTGGTGGTCCGTATCGACATATCAAATCTCCTTCAACAAATTTCTTCAACACCTTTTGCATTTCATGAGCAAATGACCCAAATTCTACCCATCTTGTGAAGTAGTCGATAGCCACGAGAGTAAACCTATGATCATTGCTAGCTTCTGGTTGATAGGCCCAATCACATCAATTTCCCACAGTGCAAAAGGCCACGGAGATATCAAGTTAAACATAAGAGCCGGAGGGGCATTGATTTTGTCACCACGGACTTGACACTTATGACGCTTGTGGACATAGTTGATGCAATCCTTCTCTAATGTCTTTCAGAAATAACCATTTCTTTGCATTTTTCTAGCCATCATATGCCTATTAGTATGGGTTGAGCGGACCCCTTCATGGACTTCTCGCAATGCGTTTCTGGCTTCAACTCCATCTAGGCATCTCAGCAAAGTACCGTCAGATGACCTTTTATACAAAACCTCCCCATCAAGGTAAAAATCCATCGTTAACCTCCTCAAGGTTTTCTTCTCTTTTTGGATGCCCCCAGGGGATAAGCTTGGTTTTGGATGAAATTCTTGATATCGTAGTACCAAGGGTTTCCATCTATTTCTCCTTCAACTGAGCAGCATCCACAATGATCAGTCACACTAGTAGCATTTCTGTATTTTCAAGACCAATGTTGTATTGCCTTGGGGGTCTATAACAATGAATCACCACTCGTAAACCAAACTTATCCAATCCATGGTTTACCTTGATATTCAAGATCAAGCCGACCTTCTTTCCATAAACTTTCAGGGATGATAAAATAGGTTCCGTTAAAATCTCAAAAACAGAATCCGACTTCATACCATACTGGGATCACACAAATTTTCACTTTTACTGTGGTGCTGATGGATCTAATTTTGCAATAAACCTTTTTGAGGCTACCACAGACCTTTTCTTGTCTTGGGAGGTCTAATTCCACCACTTACAACAGAGGTTAGAGGAGGCCTTTTGGAAGACATAGATTTCGTTGATGGTTCTGTCTTCTTGGAGGAAATGAGTGATGAGTTTAGAATGGCCTCAATAGCTTCACGTTGTTGTTTCCTCTTTGTAATCATATCTAAACAAGCACCAACAGGAGCTCCACCAAATCTCTGATAAACAGTCGTGATTATGGGGTTGCATGTAGCTTCCACCTCCTTCAACTTCTCCTCATAATCTTCATTCTTAGCGCTTTGATTATCATCTAACCACTTGACAGCCTCCTTAACGGCTGTCTCAATCTCCTTCTCATCAGCCTGTAACTTGTCTGCCAGCTTATCTTTGTCGTTGACCTGGTTCTTCATGTTGTAAACATAGGTCTCCAAGATGTTAAGCGCGTCAATCTTCTCCTTAACCTTCCTATCTTCCTCTGCAAACTCCTCAGCTTCCTGAACCATCTGTTCAATCTCTTCCTGACTCAGCCTGCCCTTGTCGTTCGTAATTGTAATCTTCTCCGATTTTCCTGACGCCTTGTCTTCAGCCTTGACGTTTAAGATCCTGGTGGCATCAACCTCGAATGTCACTTCCCTCTTGGAGCTGGAACAATTCCAGATAAATTGAATTTTCCAAGCGACCTACAACCCTTTGTGAGACTCCTTTCACCCTCAAACACCTGAATGGTGACAGTAGTTTGCTGATCCTAGTAAGTGGTGAAGGTTTGAGACTTCTTGGTTGGTATGACACTGTTTCTTGGGATCAACTTGGTCATCACCCCACCAACAGTTTCAATTCCAAAGTAAGAGGTGCCACATCCAGTAGAAGTATATCTTTGGTTTCATCACCACCCTCTCCACTTTAAAATGCCTCCTTGAATGGCAATGCCGTAAGCAACAACCTCATCAGGGTTCACACCCTTGTTGGGTTCCTTGCCATTGAAATAATCCTTGAGAAGCTGTTGAACCTTGGGAATTTTAGTGCTTCCACCAACAAGAACAATTTCATCAATCTGCTGTTTCTCCAATCCAGCATCCACCATGGCCTTCTTAGTTGGCCCCATGGTCTTTCTGAGAAGGTCATTGTTCAACTCTTCGAACCTGGCTCTGGTGAGTGGTTCGGAGAAATCGACACTGTCGAAAAGTGACTCAATCTCCACATGAAACTGATGCTGGCTACTCAAGCTCTCTTAGCACGCTCACATTCTCTCCTTAGCTTTCTAAGAGCTCTGTTATCCTTGCTGACATCCTTCCCATGCTTCTTCTTTATCAACTTAATAAAGTACTCCATGATTCTCTGATCGAAATCCTCTCCTCCCAGATGAGTATCTCCGTTGGTTGTCAACACTTCAAAGACACCATTATCAATGGTCAAGATACTAACATCGAATGTGCCACCACCACGGTCAAATACAGGGATGTTCTTTTCACCACCCTTCTTGTCCAAACAAGAAGCAATCCTAGCAACTTTCACACCGGCAATAACACTGGCATCCTTACTAGCCTGCCTTTGGGTATCATTGAAGTAAGACTCTTCCTATAAGTCTTTTGACATCAAAGATGGTCTTCTCAGGATTCGCAGTCGCCTAATTCTTTGCAGCCTCACCAATCAATCTCTCACTGCTGTGAACGCCACTCACGATGGCGTAATCCGGTTACCTTGATCATTGGCTATGATTTCAACATGACCATTTTTGTAAACATCAACACAAGAATACCTTGATCTGGAACTTCTCTCCCTCGGTTAGCTTCCAAATACATGTACGGGCAGTAACTTCCTCCAGAGCATAGGTGCTTAATTGCAGCGGTTCTTCATCCTTTCTTCCAGGTATCGTGGGTCCCAAATGTTTCTCGGTCGACGATGCGTGCACAAATGCATGAGAAGTGCATGATATAATGTGTGATTATGATAAAAATGCTTTGTATAATGGGTATGTATGCATTTCCCTTGTGAACGATTGATAGCCACCACCTCATGAATATAGGGTTTCTGGTCACATTGCTTTGCTATGAGTACTGCCTTTCGAGTCGATGCTTGAGTCATATTCATCAAGAGACAGATTTTGTAAAAGAGATGGGTCAACGCCCTTTTCATTAATGCTTGATAAGTTACTACATTTTTGAAAACATGGAGAAAAAAAAATAATCTACTTCTCTTCGGCCAAAGGTAGGAAGGAAAAACCGTGATTCTCGATTTTCTCCAAAAAGGTGCCGGTCTCAGCTAGACTTCGGCGGTAACGGATGATATCTCTTCCAACATTTCGTTCATTGATTCTAATGACCCGAGCATGCGCAGCAGCTTCATCCATTTGTTCATCCATCTTGGACATTTTTTCAATAAGCAACATGTTGGTTTTGTTCAATGAAGTATTATTAGCATTAATTTGATCCTTGTGTTTTTCTATCAATGCTAGTTTCTCATCCAGATGCTTCACCTTTTCTTTCTCTTTGTTGAGCTTCGTCCTCAGAGTTCTTATCTCCTCTCCCTTAACTGCTAACTCTGCTTCAATGGCTTCATCTTTCTCGGACCCTGTCGAACGACTTTCTGACATTACATACTTCTTATACAAATCTTCATACTTTTCAATTCTATCCATCAACTCACACTGGACCTCTGCAAATTTCTCTTGGTAATATTCTATGCTCTCTTGGCATTCATTATGTTTGGTCTTCAATGCACCGAGTTCAGAGCAACTTTGCATCCACTTCAGATTCATCTCCGTTAATTCTCTCTCAACTCCCAACCTAGCATTCTCCTCCTCAGCCATCTTCAGCTCGAGCTTGGTTATTCTTGCATCTCTAGACTGTAATTGCTCATCTAAAAATGCTCTCCTTTTATCACCTTCCAACACCATTTCTTCCATCATCAACTTGTCTCTTCGGGTCTTGTTCAATTCCATCTAAAGCTTTTCAATTTGTCTCCTCAATTCTCCTTCACTGTCAACTCTTTTCCTCTTAACAGACTTTTCTTCAGTTTGTGGAGACTTTACTTCTTCATTGGTCGCGGCTGAGGCAACTAAGTCTCTCCATTTTGCATACCCTTCACTTGCACTGGGATCTCCTAAACCTTTTATTTCCAACAAAACTAGATGTTTCCAATCTTGTTTGATGTCTCTTACGACTTCTTGTGCAACAAGATCTTTAAACAAACCAAAAAATTGAGCAATTCCTTTGGTCCTTGGAACGAATTGTATGCCCCCATGTTGTCTTACCACGAGAGCAGGAGCATAACTCACATAGCCGGTAATCCCTACCAACGGAACCCAACATCTTTGCCCGCAACTCATTAAGACATTCATTGCTTTGGCCCAAGGGGCTCTCCATTTGAAACCACCACTAGGTATAACTTTTAGCTTTTCTACCCAACTTCGGTTGTCTAGATCTCTCCATTCTTTTTCCTCCACTATCCTCAATGGTTTTTGGTTGAACCACCAAAAATTATTAAAGACAGGTTTTTTGGTTTCAATGTGACTAACCATCCAAATATATAGCAGCTGTGTGCAACATCTCACTGCTCCTTTCCCGGCTCTTCGACAATGGTTAAGTGTTATGATGGTTTCGGCCAACACAGAGGCCACGGGGTTGATTTGTGTGTTCTCATATTCTACATAAGCAGCAGCAGCTTCTAAGCTTACTATACCCGTCCGGCTTGGGAATAAAACAAGGCCAAATATGCCTAATGCAATCAATCTTTCTTTCTCTGACCCAGACATCTGTTCTAGTTCCAACTCCAGCATCTTCCATCTCAGGCCAGCAGCCTTCTTTTCTAATGACCTTTCCAAGTTGGGGATCCTGAGCAGCTTCGACAGTTCAGGAATGACCTTGTTAGATCTCAAAGGGAAATAAATTATGTATAGGTCATTCGGAAACTCAGTCAACATCCCATATTCCTCCATAGTAGGACATAGATCTATGCTCCCGAAAGAAAAACAACGGTAGTCAGGGTCCCAGAAATGAACTAGAGCTCGCACCGCTGGGCTTAAAACATCTACCTTCGCAATCTCCATCAGGCGTCCGTATTTTCTAAAAAATGTGTCCTTATCCACATCCTGAAAATGAGTCGTTAACTTGTTCACCTCATTTATAATGCAATCCAGATTCTTGATTGGTGATAGCCTCATAGCATCGCCTTTAAGGCAGTCTCCTTCAGTCAATTGTGACAGTTCAGAACTTCTCCCATATTCCATGACGGAAAGTTTAGTGATGGTGGCCATTTCGTTCACAAGACCTGTAAGTCAAAATGCTATTTTAGGTTTTTTTTCTTGCTATACAAAAAGATATTATGGAACAGACATCCTAACGATAGGTTCTAGTTCCTTTACGTGAGACATAGGATAAGTTTACTACTTGGTCTCTAAAGAGGGTCTCTCGCTGTCCCAGTGATCACCCTCGTAAAGGTGATATGGGGGTTCAGCAGATAGTGGGATGGCACGTATACCAATCACTATCAGTCTAAACACTCAGCAAAGAGTTGGGGTTTACACAAACTTCAACCTTGACTCAAGTCATAGGTAAGCTGCAAGTCCCCCACTTAACTTAAAGTTGAGTGTGTGCTCTCAAAATAATAAAAGTGATGCATGATAAGATATATTATGATGACAGGATATAAATATGCATGCTAAAGCTTAAAAATATAAACAATCCATAGCAATATGAAAAATAATAACATATCATAAACAAACAAAACTATCAAGCCTAGTCCAAGTCCCCAGCGGAGTCGCCATTCTGTCGCACCCCAAAAAACATATTTAGTAATGCGGCATCGTGGCGACTCGTCCCCGTGAGCGGGGGATTAAATGTCGGGAGGGGTTCTCTATTTGAAAAAGGAGAGTCGCCACCTAGTATTAATGGTTACTAGAAAACCTAAAACTGGTCTTTCAGAGATCCTAGGGTAAGGGACTGGTTGCGTAAAGGGAAGGTTTTAGCACCCCTAGTACGCCCTACCTAAGGTAAGCTGCTTGACGTTTTGGCTTGTTTATGATTTGCTATGGCTTTGAAAGAAAACATATGTTAAATGGCAAATGGGATATTACTCCGCTGAATATTTTGGATATTAACCCCTTAGGATTTAATTATCCAAATACCGACAGTGAATAATAGCACATCATTCCCGCCGAATATTTTGGATATTAACCCCTTTAGGATTTATTTATCCAAATACCGATAGTGAATAATAGCATATCATTCCCGCTGAATATTTTGGATATTAACCCCTTAGGATTTATTTATCCAAATACCGATAGTGAATAATAAATTATCATTCCCGCCTAATATTTTGGATATTAACCCCTTAGGATTTATTTATCCAAATACCGACAGTGAATAATAAATTCTCAAAAATAAGATTTCTATATTTTTTTGAATATTGGCCAATACCCTTTGGATTTTACAAACTTGTTGTAAAATCTCAAAATGCAAGAAATGATTTTTTCTTTGCGAAATCCATGCTAAAATTCATTTTTTCTTCAAAACCCAAGATAATATATATTTT
Source organism: Salix caprea (assembly GCA_964035475.1). Classification (NCBI taxonomy): domain Eukaryota; kingdom Viridiplantae; phylum Streptophyta; class Magnoliopsida; order Malpighiales; family Salicaceae; genus Salix; species Salix caprea. The sequence continues at coordinate 8,817,611 of OZ037753.1, read as the reverse complement.
TCAAAAGAAAACAATTTTTTAAAATATGCTAGTGTATTGGCCTTATGCAAGAAAACAACACATTTTTTCTTTAATAAAAATATTTTTGAAAAATTTGTATTTTTATATTTTTTTTAAATTTTTTTAATATATATTTTATTATTTATATATATATATATATAAGGAGTGGGCTGGCTGCCCAGCCCTGATGGGGCTGGGCTGCCAGCCTGCTCAAGTGGGAGGGGCGGGCTCGCGGCCCGCCCAGATGGGGCTGGGCTGCTAGCCCGCTCATGGGGCTGGGCTGCCAGCCCGCCCATGGGCCTTCAGCCTGCATTCTCAGCTTGGGCTTAGGTCCATTGACTCACGGACTGGACCTTCAATCCGCCTTCTTGGCTGGGCTTAGGCATGTGGGCTTCCAGCCTAGTCACCTTGGTTGGGAGCCTTATTTCATGGATCGGGCCGGGCACAAAGCCCGGCCCGCATGCAGGGGGACAGAAATCGTCTCCTGTATGCAGCGGCCTGAGGAAGACGATGAACAGGAGATTGGCAGATTTTTGAGTGTAGAGAAAAGCGTACCTATTAACACCTTTGGGTAGAGGAGATCGAGGTGGTTCTTCTGGTCGTTGCGGCGTCGGATATGGTGGCCGGAAATGGCGTCGGAAGTGACGGGGCTGTGCTGTGGTGACGCTGCTGCTGGTCTGCTACTTCGCTGGAGGAGGTGGCTGTGATGCTTGAATGACGACGGAGATTATGGTGATGATAAGGCAGCTATTGGTGGCCGAAGCTGGTGGTCGGAGTTGCCGAGCCGAGAGGGAAAGAGAGACAGAGGCTCCTCTGTTTTAGAGAGAGAAACGGCCAAACAAAACCGAGGGAGAAGAAGAAAGAAGGAAGAAAAGAAAAGAGCTGATGACATTGGGTTCGTGTGAGAAAAAATGCTAGAGGTTTTTTTTTTTTTTTGAATCCTTTCCTCCTTTCCTTCTGCAAACCTTTGTTTTCTGTGTTTTTCACTTGTATTTCCCACGAAAAATCTCTTCTTCTTCTCTTTCCTTTTTTTTTTCTTCTTCTCCGTGCAGGCCTCTATTTATAGCCGAAAAGAAACAAGCACAGTGATCACGTTTAAATGTATAAGATTAAACAAGTCTTTGATGTGAACAGTGTATGTTTCTCATTGAATTCATCAAACACAGAATTACAATATATAGAGTTTGTGCAATATAAATCTTATGAGATAATTACAGTAAGTAGATCAAAGCTAACGGCATAATCTTCTTATTCCTAATCAGTCATGATCTTCACTTGATTTGTTTCTATCTATATCTTCTTCCTGATTCTTCTCGGTTGACATGGATTTGCTGAGCTGGTGTATTCTTTCCTCAACACGCCCCCTCAATCTGAAGGGAAGGGATCGAACATTCAGATTGTTTAGAACAGTTGGAAACTTGCGTGGAGAAATTGGCTTTGTCAAAGAGTCAGCTATTTGATCATTGCTGGAAATGAACTGAACTGATAGCTCCTTCCTCTAAACTTGGTCACGCACATAGTGGAAATCTATCTCTATGTGTTTTGTTCTAGCATGAAACATAGGATTAACACTCAGGTAGGTTGCCCCAATGTTGTCACACCATAATCTAGGAGTTATTGAGCTTTTGAACCCAAATTCTGATAGTAAGGACTGCACCCATCGAATTTCCGAGGCTGTGTCAGCAAGCGACTTGTATTCAGCTTCCGTGCTACTCCTAGCAACTGTGAATTGTTGTTTGCAACGCCATGAAATGAGATTCTTGCCCATGAATACACAATATGCACTAACCGAGCGTCGATCATCTCTATCCCCTGCCTAGTCAGAGTCAGAGTAGGCTTGAATTGCTGATGAAGCTGATGAACTGATAAGTAAACCAGTGGAAATGGTGTGCTTTAAATAACGCAGTATTCGCTTGACTGCTTGCCAGTGAGAATCCAGTGGTTTATGCATGAATTTGCTAACTTTGTGCACTGAGAAGGAGAGGTCAGGACGTGTGAAAGACAAGTACTGTAAACTGCCAACAACTTGACGATAGAGAGAAGGGTCTGAAAACGGGGCACCATCAGCAGCCGAGAGATGACAACTTGTAGCCATAGGACTAGAGCATGGTTTAGCCTCATCCATGCGTGTACTTTTTAATAATTCAGCTACATATTTGCGTTGAGTAAGGTATAAACCAGCATCTGTGGGTAACACTTCCACGCCTAGGAAATAGCTAAGCTCACCAAGATCTTTGACAGCAAAATCAACATGTAAATTGGCAATAACTTGACGTATAGCAGCACTTGAATTCCCTGTAAGTATTATGTCGTCAACATAGATAAGAATTAAAACAAGAATATCAGTAGTTTGCCAAATAAATAAGGAGGGGTCTGCCTTGCTAGCCACAAATCCAAGTGCACGCAGCTTGTCTGTCAGCCTTGAGAACCAAGCTCTTGGAGCTTGTTTAAGGCCATAGATAGATTTGTGAAGTTTGCAGAGATGATTAGGAAATTGTGGATGAACATATCCTTGAGGCTGCACCATATATACTTCTTCTTCCAAATTACCATGAAGAAAGGCATTTTGGATGTCTACTTGCCGAAGCTGCCAGTGATTAGTAATAGCAATAGATAAGATGATGCGAATTGTAGTATGCCTTATAACAGGACTAAAAGTTTCATGAAAATCCACCCCTTCTTGTTGATGAAAACCCTTGGCCACTAACCTAGCCTTATACCTTTCAATGGAACCATCAGCTTTCCTCTTTACTTTGTATACCCAGCGACAGCCCACTATATTGGCAGTGGATGGGGGGGGAATTAGGGACCAAGTTCCATTGCGTAGAAGTGCATCAAACTCAGCATTCATTGCAGCTCTCCACTGTGGAGATTTGTTTGCTTCACTATAACATGTGGGCTCAATATCAGAAATTTTCAGAGATGCTAGTAGTGCTTTAGGTAAGGGATACCTAACAAAGGCATCAGATGGTGGCTTCGGCTTGAATATGTTATTCCTTGACCGTGTGGTCATAGCATGAATGCTAGTATGACCTTGTTCAACAGGGGCAATTTCTGCAGGTGAATTGGGAATTTCTGAGATAGTTGCAGCCGAGTTGATTTGCTGAGTTGCACATGCAGGCTGACATGGGATTTCTGAGATAGTTGCAGCCGAGTTGAGTGGCTGAGCTGCACATGCATCAAGTGTGGCAATTCTTGTACCTGCAGTTGAAGATACTAAAGGAGCAGAAACATTAGAGGTTGGTAAGTGGTCTGTTTGCATATTGGAGCAGCTGACAGGAGTGGAAAACGAAGAGAAGGAAGGGAGAGTGACATGAGAAGGTGAATATGAATCATCAAATGTGGAAGTGGAAGACTCAGACAGTGAAGATAGTTGTTGGTATGGAAATAAATCTTCATCAAAAACAACATGACGCGAAACATAAACCCTGCCAGTTGAGAGATCAAGACACCTATAACCGTGGTGATCATTACTGTAGCCAATGAAGATGCAAGTTTTGCTTCGAAAATCTAACTTATGCTTATTATATGGTCTAAGATTAGGCCAGCAAGCACATCCAAAAACACGAAGGAATCCAAAGTTGGGAACTCGATTATGCAGTATCTCATAGGGGGACAGATTTTTGAGGATGGGGGTGGGGAGACGATTTATAAGAAAAGTTGCAGTTGTGAATGCATCTTCCCAATAATTCAGAGGTAATTTCGAGTGTGCAAGTAGGCTGAGACCAACCTCTACTATTTTTCTATGTCTGCGTTCTATGGAGCCTACTTGTTGATGGGTGTGTGGACATGCAATTCGATGAGCTATCCCATTTGACTGAAAATAATTGTGCAGCCTACGGTATTCCCCTCCCCAATCGGATTGAATTGCTTTAATCTTGCAATTATATTGTTTTTCCACAAAGTGTTGAAAACGCAGAAATATACTCTCAACATCAGATTTAAGTTTCATGGGAAACAACCTTAAATACTTGGAATAATGATCAAGGAAACTAACATAATAACGAGCACCCAAAGTGGAATTTACGGATGCTGGTCCCCAAACATCAGTGAACACTAAGTCTAATGGATTTTTAGAAATATTTGTAGAAGCATGAAATGGAAGTGCATGGCTTTTGGCCAATTGGCAATCACAGCAAACAGACGGAGCTTTGATTTTATCAACTGGCAGCTTATTGGAAGACAAAACTTGTTGAACAATGGGAGATGCAGCATGGCCTAGGCGACGATGCCACTGGATAAATGAGAGACGAATACTGGAGAATGCTTGAGGAGTGTTATTTTTGGGAAAGAAGTGGTATAACCCGTCACTGACATGGCCTCGATGAAGGATGATTCCCGAGTATCCCTTCACAAGAAAATAATAGCCATGAAATTCAAAATAAACATTGTTATCTCTGCAAAATTTTTGAACCGAAAGTAAGTTTTTCTGAATTTGAGGAACATAAAGAACTTGATTTAAAAGAAAGGAATTTGACGAAGTTTTGAGAGAGGAATTTCCAGTTTTGGAGATATGCAAACCTTGACCATTACCAACTTGTAATTGATCTGTACCAGCATAATCTTCATCTTTCATGTGCAGGTTACTCAGATCATGAGTAATGTGGTGCGTAGCACCTGTATCAGCATGCCAGTCATTTTGTTCCCAGTTATTTGTTGCGAGAAAGGCCTGTTTGGGTTGAGCATTGGACTGATTTTGATAAGTTACATCAAACCGATGGTAACATTTGCGTGCAGAGTGTCCATGTTTTCCACAGACTTGGCACACCAGAGCATTGGGATTGGCTGTGTCAATTCGATTGTAACTGGTTGAGTCAAATCTATTGTTGGAGTAATTTCCCTTGCCACGAAAGTTGTTGTTTCGTCCTCTGTTGTGATAGGTGTTCCTGTTACGAGAATTGTTGAAAGATTGTTTCTGAGCAAAATGAGCCTCAGAAACAGGTGATGGAACCGAGTGGTGATGGCGATTTAGACGAGATTCTGTAACAATTAACAGAGAATACACTTCTTCAAGAGATACTTGATCACTCCGTGCATAAATTGAAGACACAAAACTGTCATATTCATGACCCAAACCAGCCAGAATATATGAAGTGATATCATCACGGCTGAGAGGTTGTCCTGCCATGGCTAGCTCATCTGCTAGCCTCTTGATCATAAGAAAGTAGTCATTGGCAGATTTGCTGCCTTTCTTTGCATTGGCTAATTGGGTTCGAACTTGTATGGTTCGAGCTCTTGATTGAGAGGAGAAGTTGGTCTCAAGAGCTTGCCAGACCTGCTGGGCAATGTCATATGAGATAATTTGGGCTAGAACACCTTCAGTCATGGAGGACATAAGAGTGCTTAGAATTAGGCTATCTTGTCTAAGCCATTGGGAGTATGCAGGATTTAGATTTGGGGTGATGGTTCCTGTTTCAGGATGAGAAATATTGATTATTTTGGGAGGAGCAGTGAGCGTGCCATCAAGATGGCCAAAAAGGTCTTGCCCACGGAAATAATGAAGCAATTGTGTTTTCCAGAGAGAGTAATTCTCAGGGGTCAATTTCAGGGAGACAATATTGGATACTGGAATAATAGTGTTTATAGTTGGTGCGGAGGAGGAGATGAGAGTTGCAGCAGAAGATGAAGAAGAGGCAGACATTGTAAGACGCAAGTCTTTTTAGAAGCTCTGATACCATATAAGATTAAACAAGTCTTTGATGTGAACAGTGTATATTTCTCATTGAATTCATCAAACACAGAATTACAATATATAGAGTTTGTGCAATATAAATCTTATGAGATAATTACAGTAAGTAGATCAAAGCTAACGGCATAATCTTCTTATTCCTAATCAGTCATGATCTTCACTTGATTTGTTTCTATCTATATCTTCTTCCTGATTCTTCTCGGTTGACATGGATTTGCTGAGCTGGTGTATTCTTTCCTCAACAGTTTAAATGCAGTATCAGAAACAGCCAAACAAATCGATAAAATCAGGAAGGACATCACGCTGGAGATAAATTTGGGAAGAAAATCACGGTTGACTTGATTTGTCTTGCTGCGACGGAGAAAAATCAATTTGAAAAAGGAAGCAAAATTTTGAATGATCTGCTGAGATCACCGTGAATTGGGAAGAAAATCAAATTGAGAAAAAGGAAGGAAATTTTGATTGATCTGCTTTAAACGCGCCTGAAAAATCAACGCCAATGCACCGGAACAGTGATGCTAAATTTTAATGCAGATTTCAAAAAATCAAAAGAAGGTAAAAATATGATTTGGTCCTTTAAAAATTCTATAAATGCACCCAATTGGATTTAAACTTTTTATGCAATTAAATCCCATCAAAAATTCAATCTCAACCTTGGCTTTGCGCGACTTTCTAATCTGGTCCTTGGTTTCTGATTTTCGCGATTTAAACCCCAATCGACCACTAAACTCTCAAATTGCTCAATTTCGCCCTTGAACAAAAAAAATCTATTTTTCGAAAAATAAAGAGTCAAAAATTGGGTAGCAACAATATTTTGCCCCAATTTTTTGACCTGCTTCGTCTACGTGTGATTTCGTATATTTTTTGTTCTTGTAATGTTAGATATGAAATATTATACATAAAAAAACCCGTAAAAATCAACCTCTAAGAAAAATAACATCAACTGATGAATTATTTTTATTATTGTTGCCAATGTTATTATCATGATTGTTAAATTGTCACAATTATTGTAGTTGTCATTATAAATATTATTATAAATAACTCATATTCTAATATTATTGCTCATACTATCAATGACACCATAATTATTGTTAGAAAAAGAAACTATTTTTTTTAATTTTATAAGATTTAGTCCTCATAAAGTATTTCAAAACACTGATATTAAATTTTGTTTTCTTCCAAAAATCCTAGGTGATATATATATTTTCAGGCGCTAATATTAAATAAATATTAAATATATAATTAGTATCACATGTTTATGAGAAAATAAACTTACAAATAATCATTATCATTATTTTGAATATCTTATCTATAATAATTAGAAATTTCAACACCTAACAATATTAACAAAAAAAGCAATTAAAAAACAAAATAAATGACAAACAAAAATAAATATTATTAAATTTTAAAAAATTATTTGACCTGAAGAATAAATAAAAATAAAAAAGAAAAAGAAAAGAGAAAAATAATAAATATCAATTTTTAAATGATCACCAACACAAATTAAAATTTAAATATCATATAAAAAATTAAAACCTTAACTACAATGGAAATAATAAAAATTTAAAACAAAAACTAAGAGCGTATACATATAAACATAGAAAAACAATAGTAACCATTTAAGAAATATATATAAAAAAAAAATTAAAATAAAATCCATGATTAAAAGTATAAGGGCCGAAATGGAAAACACATATATAATAAATTTCATTTAAATGATAAAATTAAAACAAATTAAAACATTGATACAGGAAAAATTATAGAATTTAACATAAAATCGGAAATTAAAAGACTGGGGACCAAAATAAAACTAAAATATTTAATCAATTTAAATTGAAGGATACAATTGAAACAAATCAAAACTCTGATACCAAAAATATTAAGGATTTCAAACCAATAGGAAAATTAAAAGACCGAGGACCAAAATAAACTACAATATATAGTCAATTGCAATTGACCGAATTGAATGAAATCAAAATGTTTATAACAACAATAAGGACCATAAAACAAAATTGAAAGATCAAGGACTATAATGAAAAGTCAATAAATAGAGGGGGCTAACAGGTATTTACGAACGCAGGAGAGAGAAAAAGGGGGAAAATACTTCAACCGACCACCGGCATGTCTCCGACCATCGTAGAACCCCACACGCCACTACATGAGGAAGGGAACATGACATAGAATAATTCTAGACGCTAGTAGGGTATTTTTGCACACGCTGTCTAAAATCCGTGTCGGCGTGGAGTGGATGACGCATCCGTCGACGTGCCAACAGTACTGAGTCAGAATATATATTAAAAAAATGATCAATTACCGAAATAGCCTTGCAATGAACTCTTGCATTTTGTCTTATATAGGGGTATATATGTATTTGATCATTTTAAAAAAGATGCAGTTACCGTTATAGCCCCCGATTTTACCGTGCACTTTTGTCTTATTAGAAGGTATTTCCATATTTAGTCATTTTAAAAAATATGTGCAATAACCTTAATGTCCCCAGTGGTAACTGTGCAGTTTTGTTTCATTCATGGGTATTGTAGTTATTTCACAGTGCACAAAAGACAAAAATTCAAAAATAACCTCGGACCCAAGGCTAAAGATGCAGTAAATGGAGGGGCAAAATAATAATTTTATTATTCCAATCTACAATGCCTCTAATTCTAAATGAATAGTGAAAATTATTGTTCATTTACCATTGAAAACCTTAATCCATTTTAGCTTTTAAGATAATATTCTATAATAATAGTAGTAAATGTACATTGCCTCTATTGGAAATTTGAATAGAATGTCTGCACCAAGTACAATTTAATTGATTTAAAATTTGTTAAAAATTTCTAAGAGAAATTGCTCGTAAGTCAGATATAGTCATGGTTGTCAAAATCGTGATTTTGACACGAATCAGAAGTTGTTTCTGAACTCGGATCGTAAAATCAGAATCGTAAAATTGTATTTAAAATTTACCATACAAAAATCATAAAATCACAACTAAAATCGTGTAGGTAGAAAAATTGTAAGTAAAATATTTTCGAATACAATATAATATAATTATGGCCATAAAATTTTATTAGTTAAGGTTTATACAAGATTTAAAGAAAATTAAAAATACATAACAATTATATCATTATATTAGCATTAAAAAATACTGATTTTTTTGTTTTTTTTAATTTAAAATAGGGGGGGGGGGGGGGGGGGGGGGGTTGGGTTTTGTTTACCTTATATTTTATTTTGTCCTAAACAACACAAAGCCACTCACTCACAAAGCCATCATCATCAATTCATCATCTCATCTCCACCCCCCCTTGTTGCTAAATTAAAACAAACAGACAGGCTAACATCCTCAAAATCTACAAGCACTAAACCCTTTAATCCTAATCCAAATCTCCATCGATGGCCAACTCCGATTCTTCCACCGCCACTCTTCCTCTCGCTCCTGTACATAGTCCTCTCTCTTTATCTCCTCCACTTGTTTTTCTCTTTGTATAATAGCAAGACCTAATAATTGTTGTATCTTCTTCTTCTTCTTTTTATTGCCGAAGAAAGAGAATGTAACTCTGGATGGATTTTGGGGATCGTAAAATTAAACTGATCCGGTCTGATTTTACAATTCCATATAATTTTGACCGAGTTTGACCTAAATTGATTTTTTTATCCGAGTTAACAGAATTTGATGAGTTGAATAGCAAAATCATATGATTTTACAAGTCAACTCGTGATTTTAACAACAATGAATATAGCTATTGAAGAAAAAAGAGGTTCGGTTTTCAACAATCATAAACAGTTGAAAATCCTGATCTCACTTTTTGATTCTTGGAAGGGCAGCTTGCGTGTCGCTCAGTCCGAAATTTGAAATAAAGGAGTAGGAAATTCCCTCGCAGCGAAGGCAACCGGATAGGAAAAGCAATGAAAGTGGAATCTTTGCATGTAACAATGGGCTAAATAGTAAATACCTTTGTGCTTTTCTTCTTTGAGCGCGCAAAGCAAACCTTCCCGACGAAGCAAACCCCCTTCCCTTCCCTATATCAATACACAGAGCAGAGCGAGAGAAAGCTCAACACACAGAGCAGAACCTAAACCCTCTCTTTGCTTTCTGAAAGGATAATCCGAATAGTAGGAGCTAGGAAATGGAAAACAAAACAAAGATAGCATTCTTCGATTTAGAAACCACGCTCCCGACCCCTCCCGGACAGGGGCGTGCTATACTTGAATTCGGGGCCATCCTTGTCTGCCACCAGAAGCTAGAAGAGCTCATGAGCTACTCGACCTTGGTCCGACCCTCCAACCCAAAACTCATATCTTCCTTGTCCGAACGGTTTAATGGCATCACACCAGAGGCTGTGGCTTCAGCACCGTCCTTCGCTGACATTGCTGATACGGTCTACGACATTCTCCATGGGAGGATATGGGCGGGGCATAATATAGACAGATTTGATTGTGTGCTAATAAGAGAGGCGTTTGCGGAGATTGGTAGGACAGCTCCAGAGCCACAGGGGACTATTGACACTTTAGCACTATTGACTCAAAGATTTGGAAGAAGAGCTGGTGACATGAAGGTTAGGTGGTTGCTGTTGTTGTTGTTAATGATGTTTGTTTGTATTTTGCTGATTTTTTCGATGATTGATATCAGATGGCAAGTCTTGCGACTTATTTTAGGCTTGGCAACCAAACACATAGGTAAAATAAATTATGTATTTCCGGGAATTTATCTTATTTAATGGAGTTTTTTAAATGAAATGACGTGTTTGATATTTTGATCAGGAGTTTAGATGATGTAAGAATGAATATTGAGGTTCTTAAGCATTGTGCTACTGTTTTATTCTTGGTAAGTCCACTCGACTTCATTCTTCTAACCAACCTTTCCCTCTTCTCGCGACTGATTTACCATTGCAGATTTTTTTACATGATATGTTTGGCTTATTTCTTTTCCTAGTAAACTACATGATCGCTCCCTTATTGCTTAAAGCAGGCCAAAAATCAACCTCCATCCTAGTCATTTTGAATGACCATTAAGTTGTGTGGCCGTCAAACCTGCATGTTTTATTTGTTTTCTGGGCAACAATTAACCAAAAGCTACCCCATTTCAGGAATCAAGCCTCGCAGACACATTTCCAGAAAACCATTGGGTTCATCCTGATACATTTGAGAAGGTCCTGTATTCTGTTCCATTTAACACGGCTCATCCTGATACATTTGACATGGTCGCACCTGGCAATGAAATGAATGCTGCCTCCCATCAACCAGATGTCACCATGGAGGAAAATCCAATACTACAGCCTCCTGAGATGCCTTCTACAGTGACTGTCCCTGAAAGTTGCAGTGACTCTTTGGTTTTTTTAGAGCCTGATGAAGTTTCTCTTCCTTCTATTAGAGCATTACATGTCCCATTCTCTGGAGGGAGTCAAAGAGTCAAATTATTTTACGAGGGGGCCATCTTGCAGCTTTGCTGTCCTCGGTTGAGGATACGGTTTGGAATAAGTAAAAGTTTCCTGCCAAAATTGAGTTTTGTGGTTGATGCATCTCCAAGTTTATATGGTGTTCTTGATACATGTGATAGGATTGTGCAGAAAGTTTATGCAGATTCAGGTTGTAGTTCTGAATGGAGGTGTGTTGTTTCCAAAAGACACTACCCTACTGTGAGATTGCAGTAAGTCTCATTCATCTTATCCCTTCTCTTTGTAGCATTTGCATTGTCCAAGTTTAAGATTACAATGATATAAATGTAGTTCAAAGAAATTGATCCTCAGTGGGAATTTTTGGTTCAGTCATTCAAATTGTGGCCTCTTATTTTTTTCTGAACAAACTGGAAGATTTATTTCAAGAATTTTATAAACCAAAATCAAATAGATGAAGCTGTCTTAACTAATCTTTTTGTTCAACCCTATTAATAAACTAATGCATTGGTTGATATTCCATTTTTGCCTTCTTACTTTTCTTATTTAGGATGAATTCACATCATCTTAGTTTATTCTCCTTATTTATTCATGACGAAATACTAAGGTATGTAAGAAGATTGACGAGATTTCATTCCATATGGGGAAGAGGGCGAAACAAATATCCACGCAACAATAACTTTCGTATGATTAATGTGCTAACTAATCTGTCTTAATGGTGCTGTTTGAGTCACGTAACGAAATGCACTGGTGGTTTGACCTAGGTAAATATGATTCTTGGAACAAAACCCAGAACTTATCTGAAATGTTGAAAACATATGGAAAAAATCTAAACCAAAAAGCAACCAACTGGTTTGGTCAACCTAATTTTTTGAGCTTTCTTGTTGATTTTGGTTTGATTTCTCTGTTCATAGGTTTCCTTGCAACACACCTAACTTGGATCTACCTTTTTTCCATCTAGCCATTACAGAATTTGCTGTGCATTTCCCATACAGGATCATCATTGGAATCTTTAAGAATCGCAAAAAAGAATAAAACCAGAATGGTTGAGGGGTCCTGGTGGTTAATTTTATATGCTTGTTAATTCATTATCGTACATTTATTTTCCTGACATTTTAAGCTATGCTTCGCTTACTCTGTCCAATTTCAAAGGCTCATGCTTTTCAGCTTTCTGTTAAAAATGAAGTGAGAAAGAACTCGTTTATTGCATGATGGAGCTTTTTGATGGGGAAGATAGTTATCATTATATTCTACTCAGATTTCATTTTCTATGCCATCTTATTGATCCGCAATGGTTCTGGAATCTTTCCTAATTTTGTTTCCTTTTCTTTTCTCAGCATACCTACTGCAGTAAATGGGGATGTTGCTCAATATGCAACGGATATGTATCAGAAAGAACCATCTGGAACCACACAAAAGCTCATATTCAGCAAGTTCGATGCTACTGAGCTAGATACCTATTTCAAGCCAGGGACCTTTGTCGATTCATACTTGTCCCTGAATCCATACGACTATCAGCAGAGATCTGGCATTCAATTAGTGGCAACAAAATTAGTCATCCATAATGAGTAATGCAGAATGTTTGCTAGGGGTGTGTTTGGTATTGTGGTTGTTGTTGTGGTTAAAGTTTAAAAAAAATAGTTTCATGAAAAGCACTTTTAGCTGCGGTTCATAACTGAATTTGAAGTGTTTGGTTAAAATTGTGGTTGAGTTTGAGGTTTAATGAAAAGCAATATCGTGTGTTTGGTTATTATATTTTTCATATTGTTGTCAACTTGTGAAATTATTTTAAAGAACGCGCACATACACACACATGTAGATTTAATAATCATAATAACATAATGTAACTAATAATTTAAGTAAATTGGATACTTTTTAATTATTCCAGCAAACTACTTGTAATGTCATCACGAATAAAATCTATACGTGAAGGCCTCTATAGTTTTTGACTATTTTCGCGAGCTACAATATTTGGTAAAAAATTATTTGGGATTTAATGTGGTATAAATCTGGGATGCATCGCAAATTCTATTGGTGTGGTGGTAAATCTGGATTAATTGATTTGATGAGAAGGAGATTTTTGCTACTCTTTTAAAAAATCTATCCCTTAAACTTTTTTTATGGGTATGGTTGTTTAGCACAGTTGTATTTTTTAAAATATTTTTAAAAAAATTAATACTTTTGATTTATTATTATTTTAATATAAAAAATAAATTAGAAAAAATAAAAATAAATTATTTTAATACATTTTAAAATAAAATAAAATAAAAAATAACTAATCTCTACCAACAAAACAAAATGGGATCAAATTATTCACTGGGAGTATTCATTAGATTTATTATTAATCCAAAAACAAAGTGAATCCAAAAACAAAGTGAATCCAATTAACTAGGAGTTTAACGGACTTAGTCCATAGGCTAAAATAAATTCAAAATAGTCTAGATTATTTTTGTAGAAAATTCTTTTTAGTACGGAAAGACATTTTAAAAGCAATATCTCTCATATGTTAGGATTGAGAAATGTTGCAGGGTGATTGAAGGATTTTAGAAAGAAAGGGAAAGTTGTACAGAGAACAGAAGAGAGAGAGAAGAGAGAAAGAGGGAAGAATGTATATTGTGTTTGTAACAGTAAATAATTCTGTTTTCCATACATTTCCCATGAGTCCATATTCCTATTTATACATAACAAACTATCATCATTCATACTTCTAGAATACAAATACAATACTCTAGAATATTCTTTCTTATATACTCTAACATCCCCCCTCAATCTCTTGCTTTGATGAACCAAGCATGAGATTGCAGCAATGACTTTGAAACAAAGGAGCAGTGAGGCCTTTTGTCAAGATATCTGCAAAATAATATTGATTGTTGCGGAGATAAACAAACAAAACACATGAGTACTTAACCGTGTTTAATAAAAATCAGTTTGGAAAATAGAAAGAAGAGAACAGAAAGATAAGTTTTGAATTTGATTGAGAAGATTTTGAGAATTTGAGAGATTGAGAAGAAGAAGAATGCTCAAATGGCAAAGAAGATAAAAGAGAGAGAAGACATTTCATTTGTCTATTTCTTGATTGAAATTTCATTTGTCTACTTCAGTTTTTTTTTCTGAAGTTTTTCATCTTTGAGAAGAGAGGGATGAGAAGACAGAAATGGGAGGTAAAAGAGGTGATAGAATGAGTTTGAATTTCATTTGTCTACTTCAGTTTTTCTGAAGTTTTTTCATTTGGCTACTTCAGTTTTTCTGAAGTTTTTCATTTGCCGATGAATTTCTTAATCTGTGTAAGAATTCATTTTGTATTTTTTTTTTTGATGAATTTCTAATTTTTTTTTTTTTTTTACTTCTCAATCATATTGATTTTTTTTTTTTAAATCGGCAGCACACACAAAAACAAACGACACACACACAAAACATCACCACAATACAAACGACACAAAACACAAAACCTAGGGTTTGTACTTAGTTCTCTCGCAGCCGCCTCAGCCTCTACTCTTCTCTGCCAAAAAATTGCACTTCATCTTGCCTCAACACCATACAAAAATGAAGCAGAGCTTGAAGGGCTTGACACACACGAACCTGACCTGACTTTTACTCTGCCTTTCAGTTGCCTTTGCCTTGATTGACAGTGCTGAGATGCATATGATTCATAAATCTGGAATCCAAGTCTTGATAATCAAAACAGCAAAATTAAGATGTCAATCTTGTGGCAAAACAGTATGATGCCCATCAACGGAGTCTCCTAGCTTCGCTCTCAGACTCAAGCAAGGTAAGAATGTCACCTTCTCGTACAAGTCCCTTGACATTCCTCATGATGAAATGGTTCTGGTCATCAATAAACGTAACTCTAACCTGAGTGACCTGTCCTCGAGATCCAGTCCTTCCACAGCATGCTTAATTTGACTATCCATTCTGAAGGAGTTAACGATGTAGAGAAAAGGCACGCGGCTGCTGCTGGGTTCTCACACAGCAATTGCTGCAGGAACTCTGAAGAATTGAAACGGTGAGTCATGAATTCTCACTCTGCTGCTGCTCTGTTGTTGTTGTTGTTTTTTTTTTTTTTTTTTTTTTTGTGTCGCTCTGCTGCTGCTCTGTGCTCTGTTTGAGCTTCATTTTTGTTGTGCAAAATTAGCAGTAATTTGTTGCGCAGAGACTGAATAGTTGAGAGTAATACTGAGACTATATTATGATTTTTGTGTGTGGCTTTCGGCAGACTCTTTGAACACTGAGTGTTTGATTTAAGGAGTGAGAGAAGAAGAGCAGAAGAAGAAGAAGATGATAGGAGTGATGATAAGGTTCATGGATTTGGCATGAAAAATGCTAGATGTTGCCATAGCAGCAACACGAATCTATATTTTAAGGAAGAATAGAGGAAATAACAGAGACTGAAACTATTATTGAAGGAGCAACTATTGATCCGTAGGAAGAGAACGAAAATACCAGAAACAGACGATATAACGTGCAAAGTATATTACTGAGACTGGAGATTTGAAAAGGATAGAACTGATATTACCATGAGTGGTATTGTAAATGAGAAGCAGCAGCGGCATGGATGATCATCTTCATCTTCAGCTGCAGATTTTTTTTTTTGATCCATTGAAGGATTAGATTGCGGAAGATTGGATCAATTCATGCGTTAGCAAAACTGCTCTGATACCATGTTAGGATTGAGAAATGTTGCAGGGTGATTGAAGGAATTTAGAAAGAAAGGGAAAGTTGTACAGAGAACGGAAGAGAGAGAGAAGAGAGAAAGAGGGAAGAATGTATATTGTGTTTGTAACAGTAAATAATTCTGTTTTCCATACATTTCCCATGAGTCCATATTCCTATTTATACATAACAAACTATCATCATTCATACTTTTAGAATACAAATACAATACTCTAGAATATTCTTTCTTCTATACTCTAACATCATATTCATAAATCCAAAAGTATTGTAAAACCTAAGATTTGACTTCTATCAAACACCCTGGATAAGAATTAGAGAAGACACAAGTGGTGGAACCCTGAACCTGAATAAAGAAACTAAAAACAAACAAATGATAGAGTCAACACAGTGGAAAAACTTCAATGATTGTTTCACTTTTCTTCTTCTTTTTTTGCATGGAATTGTACTCCCTTACATGTTCTTCACCATAGACCACATAATCAACAGATTAGCAAATCGATCTGCCCTTCTCCATTGCTGCCTGATTTCAATTTCGCCAATTACACCATGCCTGAATAAGGATAGCTTATGTACCTGACATCTAACCACATAAGTGGGTCACTTTGTAATGACACTATATAAAATTGAACTAAGGATGGAGTTTTGCATGTCCCAAAATTCTGAAAAGGCTACCTACCCAAACCTTTGGGATTTGAACCACAGGGATAGTGAAAGAACAGGGCTTTGCCCTCATGCATGCATAATCTCATAGCGATATCCTTTATCAAATGCTAACACTGATGCTTTTAAAATCTTCTAGAAGATGTGCTCCCAATGTGTAATCATGCCTTTGCAACTTGATCTCATTTGTCACTCAATGAAGCTGCTCACACAATCATATTCAATGAAAAAACGAAGCATCATTGGCAGACTTCGGACTAATAGCTTAATAAATGAAAGGGATATCTAAGAAAAGCAAGGAACCTCATTTATCTGCAACTTGACATTAAGATCCTGAAGCATCGTCCTCAGGAGAAGAATCCCTTGATGCTTGCTCATCATCATCCTCTTCTTCATCTTCATCATAATCAGTAGAAGCAGGCACTACTAAAAAAGAGGGGTGTTTGCAACTGAAATTTGTTTAGCAACGGATTTTTCGTTGCTAAACAAATTCCTGAATTAAAAATACATACATATGTGTTGCAACGGATTTTTCATTGCAATTTTAATTTGCAATGAAATATCCGTTGCAAGATAAAACAAAATGTAACGGATTATCCGTTGCAACGTAAAATTAATTTACAACGGATTATCCGTTGCAAACTAAAATTGCAACGGAACATCCATTGCAATTAAAAACCATTTGCAACGGAAAATCCGTTGCAAATTAAACTGATATTGCAACGGATTTTCCGTTGCAAGTTAAAACAATTTGCAACGGATAATCCGTTGCAAGATATAATTATCTTGCAACGGATTATCCGTTGCAAATTAAACTGATATTGCAACGGATTTTCCGTTGCAAGTGAAAACAAGTTGCAACGGATTATCCGTTGCAATTTCATTTTAAGTTTGCAACGGATTTTCCGTTGCAATCTCAAACCATTTGCAACGGATAATCCATTGCAAATTAAAAATGAAATTGCAACGGATTATCTGTTGCAAAATTCAAATTGCAACGGATAATCCGTTGCAATCTTTACTCCTCAAATTCAAATTGCTACGCCCCGTTTTGACTTAATTGCTTTACTTCTCAGAGACGTCTCTCTTCCTCCCTCGTTCAAAACAAATTTCTTCCCTAGCCGGCCTTCTCTCCTTCTCTCTACAGTCAACAGTTAACCTTGTCGGCGTTCCATCTCTTGCTCCCGTTTTACTCCTCAAATTAAGTTCGTCTCTCTTCCTCCCTCGTTCAAAACAAATTTCTTCCCTTCTCTCTACTGTCGAGGACTGAAAACAGTCAACAGTAACACCTTGCCGGAGTTCCATCTCTTGCTCCCGTTCCACCTTGCCGGCGTCGAGCTTGAGTTATACAGCAGACCCATCACCACCACAACGCCGATCTCCTTCATGTACGGTAAGCACTTCCATTTTTAATTTCCTTAGTTGTTAAGTTTGGGTTTCTTGTTGTTTGTTTGCAAAGAAAGTCTGGGGGGTTTCTTCTTGTTTTGGGTTCAATTATGCAAAGAATGGAGATTTGGGTTCAGCTGAGAGGTGTTTTAAGGAGTGTTTGGATTTTTAACCATTAATGGTGAAATTGCAACATATCATATAAAAAATGGGTCATGATCACGAACTGGATGGTTTGGCGTGAAGTGCGTCGGGTTGAAATTGTGGACTGGGGGGAGGCCATGGTAAGATTGGTGAAATTTCACCAAGATATCACTGCTTTGTTGTTGTTGGTGGTGCTGTTGCATTTGTTGGTGGTTCAATCAGTTATAACAAGCTTTCGTTTGAAGCTGGGCAAAGACATGCTCTCGTGAGACCACTTAAAGTTCTTTTCTTTTTTTGGTTCAATTTCTTTTCTTTTCTTTTCTTTTTCTTGTTTTGATATGGTATGATTCATCTTTATTGAATTTGTGGAAAACCCACTTGGGGTTTGACTGTTTTGATGCTACTTTTGAGGGTAGATGCTGTGATTGTTGTTAAAACCATATTGAAATGTATAATCGGTTACGATTATTATGCTTTTTGGAACGTATGTGATGTGAATTATCATAGATGTTGGTTTTGGTTTAGCCTCGTATCATGTTTACTGATTTATTGTTTTAACTTGAGTGAATTGAATGAGTCCTGTGTTTACTCAATGATATGAATGATGCTTTTCTGTTTTTCTTTCTTTCTTTTGGCTTCTTCTGAATTATTGAATGCTTGGTGTCATTTTGGAAGTCTAAAGCTATGGGCAAGTTTGGAATAGTAATGGGATTTGAATGTTCTTAGTTGAAGATCGTATTTGGTACAATGAGAAGACTCCTAATTATCACCTTTTGTTCATTTTCTGGGTTTCAATGATCAAATAGCAAACAAAGATTTCCAAGTTTTTATTTTTATTATTGTTGGATGCTGAAAATCTTAGTGAAACTTACAAATGGTAGTTCTTTGTTCTCTTGATATCTCTCTTATCTGCTTTGGCAAATCCACCTCCACAGAATCAAACCACTCCTCCAGTGTCATCTTCTCCAAATTCGGTAATTCCTTCCCCTTCTCTGAACTCTCATTGGCACCAACTGGTGCCTCACTTACATCATCCTCCTTAGTGCCATTCCCCTTGGCTGTGTCATTACACTTTTCTCCCAAATCCATATAAAATATGTGCTTTAATTTTCTCTTCTTACAGTCTTGATCTATGGCTGAAGCTTCACATACACACACACATACTTATATATATATATATATATATATATATATATATATATATATAGTCCTTACACTTTTTCTAAAAGGTGCAAGAGAGTTTTAGATTATGATCTTTCATTACACCAAAATTTTACCTGCTGTGATTTTATTTTTCTGAAAACAATGCAGAGTGCTGCAGGTCACAAGGGAAGGGAAATGTGTCCAATCCAATGTTCCACGGCAGTTGATTTATGGCACCATGGTGTTCGTGCGGCAAACAATTGTAGCTGATGCTTCCACTGCCTTATCAGGGCTGTTTGTATTGCTACAAGGTATAGCGCTGTTCGCAGACAATTTGGTTCACAGGATGGTGGTATGGAGACTCAGGTTTACTTCAAAACCTTTCTTTATTAGTTGTTATCGTCATTTTGGTTTTGTTTTTATTAAATATCTCAGAGGCAGCTTTCTAAAAATCACAGCAGGTAAAATCTGTGCCTAAAGGATGCAATCGAATATATATAAAGTTTAATATTGTTGCTGGTTGATGTTCAATTTATATTGAATGTACTAATTAACAATGTCTCTCTACTCAGGGTTTTAGAAAGGAGCATCAAGCACTGATCAATATACGTTGACTGCAAAGTGTATCGACATCGACCCAATCTCCCAAATAGTGGTCCATCTTCATCTCATCCATAACATCGTAGATCATTTCCACCTTAAACAATGGTTAAAAATATGTATTTTTTTTGTTTCATGTTGATGTAAAATTCTTGATTTTTTTGTTTCATGATGTAAAAATATGTATTTACTTTAACGTGTTAATGTAACTGAATCTTTGTTGTATTATAAAATGTCCTTTTATATTATTTTGAACTATATTAATATTTAGATATTAATAATATTCATGAAAATATTTATTTATAATTATTTAAGAAATTAAATAAACAATTTAATAAACAAATTAAATGAACATTCTTTTTGACAAGCTTGCAACGGAAATTCAGTTGCTAATTTGCAACGGATTTTCCGCTGCCTATTTGCAACGGAAAATCCGTTGTAAAAAAATTTACAGTCACAGATTTACAACGGAACGCATCCGTTGCAAAGTCCGTTGCAAATAAATATTTGCAATGACCTCCTTTCTTGTTTGCAACGGACACGTACGTTGCAAACCACCCCCATTTTTTGTAGTGAGGTTGCCCATTGAGATCCACATTTACACCATTTACTTTCCTCACAAACTGTCCCCGCACTCGAGGCCTCCTTTTAGCAAGTTTTTTTTCCGATTAACATACCTAATCTTCTTATCAAAATAGTGCTCTTTTCTTTTGTCTAAACTTGATTAATGTTGCCTCTCTTCTATCTTCTTTATTTAGTTTCACATCAGATGACGTTGAAGTTCCAAATGATGGTCATGATGGGGTGGTAGCATTTGACCAGGTTGTAAGCATATACTAACAGGGTAATATGGAAATGGTGTCATCCCAGATATGTGAGGCGGACATTGAGGAAGATGATTGTATCGTGGCACCATGGCCGAAGTTCCATGGCTTTGCAACTCATGCAGGTTCTTTTGATGGAGTTGTGTTGATGATTATAAACAAATTCACAGTGTTATCTTTCATTTATATCCCAACGTTATTTATACAACTCTCAAAAGCTAAACCATACAATCAACAATATAAGATAATTTTCAATGTACAGGATAAAGATTAATTCAAATTCAAATGCAAGATTCTTAACTTCATCTGCTACTACTCTTCCTGAAGACCAGGAAGTATCGTTACTGCCCAACATCCCCCCTCAAGATGGACAACCTTGGGTAAGTTCAATCTTATTCTTGAGGTCTTCAAACCGATAACGTGAGAGTGACTTGGTTAAGGCATCAACGAGTTAAGCATTAGAAGAGACATGACAAACCCTAAGAACTCCAGATTGAACTCTTTCACAGGAAAAAGAAAGTCAATCGAGACATGTTTCATTCTTGAATGAAAAATTGGGTTTGAACTTAATTGTGTTGCACCAATATTATCATAGTAAATCATAGGAACTTGATTAACCTGGTATTGAAGTTCATTCAGTAATGAACATACCTAGCTGATTTATGATGATGTGTCGGCCACCGAACGATATTCAGCCTTTATAGATGATCGGGCAATGGTTGTTTCTTGGAAACCATGAGACAGGGTTCCTGCCAAGATATAGAATGTAGGCACTGATAGAAGAGAAGTCATCTCTGTTTCCCCCCCAATTGGCATCAGAAAAGGCATGCAATTGAGCAGGAGATTGATGATGCAGAAGAAGACCCACAGTGTTGCTGCCAGAGAGATAATGCAATAATCGTTTGACAAGCTTCCAATGAGCAACTGTCATTTTATGCAAGAATTGGGATAGTTTGTTCATAGCGAAGGATAAGTCTGGTCTGGTAAGTGAAAGGTATTGAAGACTCCCAACTATGGCTCGATATTCAGATGGATCGGTAAGCAATGTACCCATTGTAAGAGTAGGTGGAGGACCAGCTGATAATGGAGTGCCAACAAGCCATGAGTCATTCATGTTTGTGCGATACAGGAGATCCTGAATATACTTGTGTTGAGAGAGGAGTAACCGTTGACGATGGTGTTGAACTTTGACACCAAGAAAATAAGTTAGAGGACCCAAATCCTTCAATAAGAACCTTTGAGCTAGACTGTGAACAAAGAGAATGACTTTATGATTGTCATCACGGGTGATGATAATGTCATCGACATATACCAATAAATAAATAAGGTGGCTGTGATGTTTTAAAATGAACAATGAAGTATCATTCACCGAGTTTGTGAAGCCTGAAGAACGCAGAAAGTTTTGTAGTTCATGATACCATGCAAGAGGAGCTTGTTTGAGCCCATAGATGGCTTTACGCAGTTCGCAAACAAAATCTAGTCTGTCTTTGTCTACAAAGGCTGGTGGCTGAGCCATGTACACATCCTCTTGCAGTGTCCCTTGCAGGAACACAATGTTGACATCTAATTGTCTCAGCCTCCACCCTTGACTCACAATAATGGACAGAACTAGACGAACTGTTGTAGGTTTGACTACCGAACTGAAGGTTTTGATATAGTCAAGTCCTGGCCTCTGATGAAAGCCTTTAGCCACCATTCGTGCTTTATAGCGAGTAATTGATCCATCAGAGTTTCTCTTCACCCTGAAAATCCATTTACAACCAATTAAATTAGAGCAGAAGCACTTTATGGTGAAACCAAATCCCAGGTTCTATTACGCATGAGAGCATTATACTCATCCTACATGGCATGACACCAATGAGTTTCTTTCAAAGCTTGTGTAATAGTTGTAGGTTCTTTGATGGTTGGGACAATAAGATGGGTATAAAAATTGAATTTGTGATTGGATTTGTGGATATTATTTTTTGATATGGTTTGCATTGGATGAGTAGGAACAACTGGTGAAGCAGTAAGTGATGATGTGGTAAGAGAGTCGAGCTAAGGTGGTGAAGGTAGGGTGGTCTGGATCAGAGGACTGGTGGGAACAGAAATGGAAGAATTGCACGCTTGTGGTTCAGCAGATGGTAGAACTTTTGGTGCGTGCAAATGGGGGGCACATATGTAGTCATGCAGCGGTGACAATAGATATGATAGAAGGAATCTATGTTTCTGTAGATGAGGAAGAGGAGGGATTTGTAATGCTGAAAAGAATTGTAAGGAAAACTGGACTCAATAAACTGAACATAATGAGACAAAAAATCTTGAAGACATGGGTTCAAAACAAATGTAAGCACTTTGAGATAATGAGTATCCAAGAAATATGTAAGGTTTGGACCTGACATCTAGTTTATGAGCCGAATATGGACGAAGCCATGGATAACATAACCACCCGAAAGTGCAAAGTTTCATATAATTTGGAGTATGACGAAATATAAGCTCAAACCGAGAGGGGTATTGCGAAGAAGGTGATGGCATCCTATTTATTAAATAAATGGTTGTTGAAAATGCAAAGGACCAAAATTGGGGAGGTAACGATGCATGTGTGAGAAGAGAAACACCAATCTCAACAATGTGCCTGTGCTTGCGTTTAGAGACTCCATTGTATTCAGGGGTATGTGGAGGCGAAGTACGGTGTGATATTCCATGGAGAGAGAAAAAATCTTTAATAGAAAGTGATGATTTTTTGTTTGAAAAATGCTTCAACTAGGGCTTTAAAGCGTATGAATGTAGATTTGACGTCAAATTTTTGTTTTAAAGGATATAACCATGTATATCGTGTGAAATGATCTAAAAAAATAACATAATATTTAAAGTCATCGATTAAGTGCAAAGGAGCAGTCCATACATTAGAGAAAATGATGTCCAATGGACGATGAGACTTTAAGGAAGACACTGAGAAGGGAAGTTTATGACTCTAGTTGCAGTAACACGCATTGCATGAAATGTGTTCTGTCATCGAGGAGGAGTCTAGCTTATTCTTGGACAGAATTAAATTTAAAATGGGAGACGATATGTGACCTAGTCTGAAATGCCAATTTATTGGAGAAATTCTAAAACTGGAGAAGGCAACTCGGGAAGACGAATGTGGACTGAGCCCCAACCATTCGTAGACACCACCGTTGGTTTCACCCTGAGCTCGAACCACTCTCGTTAGCAAATCCTTCACAAGAAAACACCATGGTAAGAATTTGATTGAAACATTATTGGTGACATAGTGTCATAACCCAATTTTGGGTTATTCCCTAAATCTACCCAAAAATAGCAAAAATAAAATAAAAAGGGGCCGGTGTCAGTAGGAAAATCAAGGTTAAATTTTTTTATGTTTTCAAGGGCTCGATCGTACCTCTTTTGTGCCCAGAAATGAAGGAAAATGCATATTCGAGGATAAAGTAATTTATTATTGGATAAATCTGCGTAAAATGTAAGTCGAAAGATATAATTATATTTTTATGGGCCCGTTCGATTTAATCGTTGGCCAATATAAAAGTGTAATTATGTTGAAGAATTAATTTAGGGTCTAATTGAAGGATTTAATTAAGTGCAATGACTTAATTATACTTTAAATTGGTCAAATTAATTTTATTAAGGGCTTAATCGATAAAAAAAAAATCAAGTTCTTGAGCTTAATTCGAGTTCAATTGAGAAGATTGAAATTTTCGAAGACTGAATTGAATTTTTTCAAGCCAATTATGCGAAATCAGGGGCCAAATTGAACGAATTGAGAGTCTAATGGTAAATTGAGGGTTAAATCCACAAATTAAAAACCAGGAACCAAAATAAAAAGGCGCATAAATCTAAGGATGCTCTCGAAATTCTGACGGGGATACAATTATACAAAATTAAAGGTTTAAACCAATCAGGGATGCAATTAGAACAATTGCAAATTTAGGGACCAAATCGTACTTTCACCTTCCTAAAATCAAATCTGTAGGGTGCCTTCACTGTTCTGACACCTGAACAGTGCAGGGCACTACTCTGCAAGCCCTCTGCAAAGGCAGCAACCCATCACACAATGTGCATGGGGTTGCCTCCTCCCCCTATAAATGCATCGTCCGTTCGCATGCAGAGATGAAGAGCAAAAAAAGAGCATTGGAGCAGAGAGGAGAGGAGCATTGGAGTAGAGAGGAGAAAAAAACATAGCAGAGGAGATTTGAAAATTTGACAGTTTAGAGACGAAGACGCAGTAAAAATTTATAGAACAAAATCATACACACACAGCGGCAGCCACCCATCTCATTTCCCAGCTCCGGCGTGAGCTCTCTCCCTCCCCTTCGTCTCTCTCGGTCAGTTCTCCCTCTCTCTCTCTAAAAAACCGGCAGATACAACTCCCTCTCTCCCTCTCGATCAGCAGCTCCGACCACCATCTCTGACCACCTAGCACCACCTCGTTCATCACCAGCAGCTACCCCTCCACACCGGCGACCCAACCACGGTCTCAGGCGAAGGCAGTAGCAGCATCAACTTAGGCCGGCCAGCTTCTGACGCCTCCTCAGCCACCACAGGCCACCATTTCCGATGCCACCACGACAGGAAGAACCACCTCGACCTCCTCTACCCAACAATATTAACAGGTACGTCATTCATCACACTCCAAAATTTAGCATTTCACTGTTCATCTTCGTTTACATGCATGCAGGGGGAGTGAATTAATTCACCCCCCCGTAAGACTAGCTTCCAGCCCGAGTTAAGTGGGCTGGCAGGCAGCCCACCGAAAAAGAAATAAAAAAATATAAAATTTGCAATAAAAAAAATATATTTTTTTTAGAAAAAATATATCTACAATAAAAATGTGTTGTTTTCATGCATACGGCCAATAAACTAACATATTTCGAACATTCCTTTTAAAAAATATATTATTTTGGAGTTTAAAGAAAAATGGTTTTAGCATGGATTTCGTAAATAAAAAAAATTATTTTCTCGCATTTTTTGATTTTACAACATATTTGTAAAATCCAAAGGGTATTGGCCAATATTCCAAAAATATCAAAAATCTTATTTTGAGGGATTCATGTTATTCACTATTAATATTTGGGTAAAAAAAAATCCTAAAAGGATTAATATCCAAAATATTGACGGGGATAATTCATTATTATTCACTGTTGATATTTGGGTAAAGAAATCCTAAAGGGGTTAATATCCAAAATATTAGCGGGGATAATTCGTTGTTATTCACCGTAAATATTTGGAATTGGAGGAGGTGTTTAGAGTGGTGGAGCCTGTATGTGTAATACTCAAGCCTGTACCATCTCCAATCATAACATCGTCTGAGCTAGTGTAAGGATTGTGAAGAGAAAGATTGTTAGATCAGTTGTGATGTGATGTGAGGAACTATTGTCTAGTAGCCATGAGGAAGAACTGTGATTGCTGCTGCTGGCAATGTGAGCTTGTGGTTGCCAGGTGGTAGGATTGTTTGGTTTGGGAAAATTTGTGTCTTGAGGCATAAATTTAAAGGAGGGACATCTCTTAGCAGTATGTCCTTGGATTTCATAGACTTGGCAGCATCCCAAATATGGACGAGGGCCAGGTCGCAGGTGGGTGTGTCCCTGAATGTAACCAAAATTTTACTGCCTAGGAGGACCTTGGTAAGAAGGGGGCCACTAGGATGTATTTTGAGAATGAGACCTATGGATAATAGAGTTTGAATGCCGACAGCCAAGCCTACCAGTGACTGCATTTGCTGTAGGTGAAAATTGTAATGGTGATTTGTGTATTGACGGTAACGAAGCTGTAAACATGAGTAATTTCTCATGTAGTTCATCAAAAGTTATTGCAGTGGCTCTTGCTTGCATTGCACGCATCAGCTCTTTGTAGTCATCGCCTAATTCCTCTAAAATTTTATCTGTGATATCTTTACCATCTATTGGTGCACCAAGTACGGCTAGTTTATCTGCCTTTGTTTTAACAAAGTATATAAAATCGGAGATGCTAAGAGAGCCTGTAATAAGAGCTTTGAAACTGGCTTTGATTTGTTTGATGCGACCTTTGGAGGGGTTGGCATATGTTGATGCTAAATTTTCAAGGCTTCTTGTGATGTTGTTGCTTGAGCAATAAATGGAATAATTGTATGATGAATTGATCCAAGAAGAGCATTGAGTATGAGTTGATCTTGACGAATCCATGCATGATACGCAAGATTGGGACTGTTGAAATTTGTCTGTGGCAAGCTGTTGTGGTGGGCAAGGTTTAGATCCATCAATGAAACCTTGAAGATCATAACCTGTAAAGAGTGTCTAGAATTGTAACTTTCATGACAAATAGTTGGAGCTTATGAGTTTGAGAGGGGTTAGTGTTGTGACATTGATGATCACGAGGTTAGATAGGCTGCTTATAGTGTTTCTGGTGTTGCTGGAATAAGCCATGACGAAGAAAAAGATTAAGTTTGCTCTGATACCATACAAACAGATTCATAGTATTATCTTTCATTTACATCCCTACGTTATTTATACAACTCTCAAAAGTTAAACCATACAATCAGCTACATACGATAATCTTCAATGTACATGATAAAGATTAATTCAAATTCAAATTCAAATGCAAGACTCCTAACTCCATCTGCTACCACTCTTCCTGAAGACCAGGAAGTATCATTACCGTCCAACAATGATGACATCATACCTTGATTTACAACCCCTGACATAAAATATGGATACACACTTTGTGTTGTTAAACTTGAAGCATCTAATTGAGGTACATTTATTTGATGCATATGGACCCCATCTTCCTTGAAATTTCTTTGGGGAAATTCACTTGACATAGGAGGGGTGCAAGATCTTTCCACAGAGAGAGAGAGTCAGGCACACTAGTACTGCTACGGAAGTCATCTCCTTGTGAGTAGTAGTCCAATGTCTTCCCATTTTCTTGTAAATGGGTATCATTAACCAATTGCTGACCCTGTACTTGAAGTTTCTCTTCCATCCTCAAATTTTGATTAGTATTGTCCTCAATAAGAGCAACTCCTTGGGAATTGTTTTTAACCGTGCCTGATTTGATATAAGTGAAAAAGGCAGAGGACTCGCCAATCTTCAATTCACTCTTCTTTGCACCAGATGATAAATGTCCTGAATATCATTTGCCAAAGTGAAACTTAGAATGGAACATAACATTTACAAATCTTAAAAACAGCATTGATGAAGTTAAGCATTTAATATTAGGGGGGAAAACCTGAAAGCTAGTGTCAAAATACAAAATAGAAATTATCAAATTATGTAAACCTCACCTGTTCGATGGTCACTGATCCCTGGCACATCAGGTCGATATTTCTGTGGATTACTAAGAGAAGGCTCAGCAGCAGCAGAAAAGGAAGCAGTAGACTAAGGTACAAACAAATGTCAAGCTTGGCACATCAGAGAGTATCAAAAGTTTCAATGACAATTTTGAAAAGAAATGTTGGCTTACATGAACATTTGAGTAGTGAAATGTGTAGTGTAGATACTTGTTTGTAATGTCTTGGTCAATGATGACACAGGCTTCAAATTCAAGTTTTCAAGCGAGCACCTATGTATTGTAATTATATGGTTAATGATACACACAGAAGTTTCAGGTATCATTTTCTCCTCATCATATTCCCTCTCCATGTTGCAGGAACCTCTATTTCCTTTCCCATTGTTCCCCATCTAAAATTGTTTTTGATCATGTCAATTGCATATTCTAGGTAATAGGTTCCAATTCATAACTACTGATACCTATAAACACATTTGCATATATTGAAATAACTTGCATGCAAGTTGCTTTTCCATTGTATTTCATTTTTAAACTTCTTCGTAAAATTGCTTATGAAAACTAACACTATTTGGCGAGCACCAAATAGCAATGGAACAAGTTTAACTGGTTTGTTCTGGAAGTGAGTAGATGTGTTGTTTGCACCTTACAATTGCATAGAAATTGAGTGGTGCAGACATGTAGGTTAGTGAAGCTGTTGCACATCTGAAAAGTTACTATGTAAAGGGCTGGTGAACAGGCCCTTGTGCACATCAAGATTCATGGTGATATATATTTCACAAAAGAAAATATGTATTCATCTGTAGGAAAGAGATTTTCCTTCCACTCTATGCACTTATTTTGAAATGCCAAACTTCAGGTGCACATTATACTGACCTCATCTTCCAGTGAATAGACATCCCCATTTCAGGATTTGTGCTCCTACAAGACCAGTCATCTGTGTCATCTGAAAACAGCGTAGTACTGTTTGTATTAGCATCACTATGATCTGATGCAACCAGATCGAAGTCATAGTTCAAGATGTCCTTCTCCACCAATCCAAGCTGCCAACAAAGATATTTATGAGTACCTCTTAATACAGATAGATATGTGCTTGCTGTCAGTGAAGTTTTTAACAAGAACGAATGGCAAATATGCAAGAATCAAGAAGTTTAGTTCAACAAACATCTGACACACATGTCAACCAGGTCCCCACATAAATATAGCACAGCACTACAATACACTTGGAAATTGGGCATGAGCTAATGCGTGAACAAGCATGGAAATGTCCTTGGACAGACATCTGACCAGATGTAGGTAGGTCATCTTCACCTTCTCACCAAATAAACCCAACACACCTTACTATCCAATCTTAATGCTAAACAGAATGGGAGCTACATGAAAAGAGAGCTCCAATAATTCTGTGCAGCTAAAGAAACAACAACAGCAAAGCCTTTGGGCTAGCTACATGGATCCTTTTGTGCCATTCCACACAATAATAAACCAAATCCACCTCAATCACCTAGAAAAATGACTCATCAAAATTCCCTGCACCTACTAATCATTCCATAATGGCTTTGTTTCCTTGTAATAATCACCACAGTTCTACAAAAAGATTCTGCTAAAGAGTCAAAAGATACCAAAACATAGATCCAATTGGCAAGCAATGTAGCACTGCAGGTCACTAAATACATGAACATTGCATTTATAATCATATCAAAGCTCATTTTACAACATTATCATGACCTTTATGCTACATAGATAGTTACCAATTTAAGGCATAACAAACACTGTCCATTTTCCCTTATTTATTTATTTATTTATTTATTGCATGGACTTGGAGAAACTACCAAAATAGATATCAACAAAGATAAAGACTTAATACACACTTGGATAAGGGCTGGGGGGGCAGAAGGATTAGCCAAGGCCATGTGGGTCCATGGTTAATCTTCAGCCTTATGGAATGCTTATAGGATGCTGAGGGAGATTTGGCTTTGTGAGATCAAAGCAAGGTCCGGTAAAGTCAACCTAGAGCTATCTTAATCTTTCTTGATAAAACTTAAGAATGTAGACATGTATCACTCTAAACACATGGCATTCATCCAGTACACACTGAAAACTTGGCACAATTCTAACAGACAAGTAATACCTCTTACACAAAAAAAAATTCCCCACCTCTTACCTCATTTGGGATCCTTTGGTCACTCCTTCACTTGTTTGGCACAATTCTAACATTAACAAATACCTAAAACAAAACGGAAAACACTGTTCGGGCACTGTACACGCACTCTAAATTCACTGTGGACGCGAGCTTTCTCCTCCGTGCGTCGCGCGAGTTCGTCCACCCTATTTTTTTTTTCTTTTCCGCCTATGAACAGTGTTTTAACGATTTCGTCCCCGATAATAAGACAAAAAAACGGTTTACGCTGAGGGGCACGGACGTCATTGACCACGTACGGACCGGTCCGGTTCGGTCCGGTCCGCCGGAACTCTTTTTCTTTTTAATATTTTTGAAAATGTGTAATGACGTTCGTAGCCCCCGAAACGACAATATCTATTTATTCGGCTCAGGGGTGGTTTAGTAATTGATCACGACGTTACTGTGCCCTTGCGTCAGCGCTGTCAGCAGGCCGTACGGGGCGCGTCGGCGCGTTTCGTGATCCCGGTT
Source organism: Salix caprea (assembly GCA_964035475.1). Lineage (NCBI taxonomy): Eukaryota > Viridiplantae > Streptophyta > Magnoliopsida > Malpighiales > Salicaceae > Salix > Salix caprea. Next base: position 8,787,203 of record OZ037753.1, on the reverse strand, counting down.
GATTCAGGCGGCGCGTGCGGCGTCATAAGGCGGTGAAAATTTTTCCTCCGCCTGTCAAGACGATTCGCAACTCTTCCCTGAATCGCATGGAGTAGCGCGTGCGGGTCAAATATGGACATGTAGGCTGAAATGGTCGGTTGAACGTTTATGTCCTCTTTTCTCTCTCCTCAGCGCCGGAATCAATATCAGTCCCCCGAGTTATTGTGCATGCATTTCAGTCCCTTGGCTTTTGTTTGATTTCTGTAATCCAAGTTTCGAATTCTTTCAATTTCGTCCTTGCATCAAATTGATATATATGCAATTTGCATGTCAGTCCTTCTTCTTTTAATTTTTCGGTTTTCTATTAGATCCCTTAATTTTTTTAGTGCAGCAGGTTATATTGTTTTCAATTTTGTCCCTCATTTCAAATAATTAATAATAATAATAATAATAATAACAACAATTATTTCAAAAATAATAATAATAACAATAACAATAATAACAATAATAATAAATATAATAATAATAACAATAATAATACCAATAATAATAATAATAATAACAATAACAATAATAATAATAATAATAATAATAATAACAACAACAACAACAACAACAATAATAATAATAACAATTATTTTTGTTAGTGACTCTTTTGTTAATATTTTTTTTGCTCTTCATAATTTAATATTTTTTATTGTTTTGACAGTAATGGTGTTAATTTTTTTAATATATATTTTTAGTCTTTCCCTAAGAATATATATAGGAGAAAGAAAACATGACCTAGGATTTTTTTAATATCAAAAATTAATATAAGTATTCTGAGATACATTTAATATAGTTATATAATAGTAGATGATCGGCCACACAATTACAAATAACCGATTAAAACACATTCACAAATTTAATTTTTTTTATTTGTAGAATAATGTCTACTTTTGTCCATGTATATATAAGTGTACTTAACACAACAACAACAATAATAATAATAATAATAATAATAAGAAGAAGAAGAAGAAGAAGAAGAAGAAGAAGAAGAAGAAGAACAATAATAATAATAATAATAACAATTATTTTTGTTAGTAACTCTTTTGTTATTATTTTTTTTGCTCTTCATAATTTAATAATTTTTATTGTTTTGGCAGTAATGGTGTTAATTTTTTATATATATATATTTTTAGTCTTTCGCCTAAGAATATATATAGGGAAAAGAAAACATGACCTAGGATTTTTTTAATATAAAAAATTAATATATGTATTCTGAGATACATTTAATATAGTTATATAATAGTAGATGATCGGCCACACAATTACAAATAACCGATTAAAACACATTCACAAATTTAATTTTTTTTATTTGTAGAATAATGTCTACTTTTGTCCATGTATATATAAGTGTACTTAACACAACAACAATAATAATAATAACAATAATAATAATAATAATAATAATAATAATAATAATAATAATAACAATTATTTCAATAATAATAATAATAACAATAATAACAATAATAATAACAATAATAATAACAACAATAATAATACCAATAATAATAATAATAATAACAATAATAATAATAATAATAATAATAATAATAATAATAACTATTATTTTTGTTAGTGACTCTTTTGTTAATATTTTTTTTGCTCTTCATAATTTAATAATTTCTATTGTTTTGATAATAATAATAATAATAATAACAATTATTTTTGTTAGTGACTCTTTTGTTAATATTTTTTTTGCTCTTCATAATTTAATAATTTCTATTGTTTTGACAGTAATGGTGTTAATTTTTTATATATATATTTTTAGTCTTTCGCCTAAGAATATATATAAGGAAAAGAAAACATGACCTAAGATTTTTTTAATATAAAAAATTAATATAAGTATTCTGAGATACATTTAATATAGTTATATAATAGTAGATGATCGGCCACACAATTACAAATAACCGATTAAAACACATTCACAAATTTATTTATTTTTTATTTTTAGAATAATGTCTACTTTTGTCCATGTATATATAAGTGTACTTAACACAATAATAATAATAATAATAATAATAATAACAATAATAATAATAACAATAACAACAACAACAACAACAACAACAACAATAATAATAATAATAATAACAATTATTTCAATAATAATAATAATAACAATAATAATAATAACAATAATAACAATAATAATAATAATAACAATAATAACAATAATAATAATAATAACAATAATAATAACAATACTAATAATAATAATAATAACAATTATTTTTGTTAGTGACTCTTTTGTTAATATTTTTTTTGCTCTTCATTATTTAATAATTTCTATTTTTTTGACAGTAATGGTGTTAATTTTTTATATATATATTTTTAGTCTTTCGCCTGAGAATATATATAGGGAAAAGAAAACATGACCTAGGATTTTTTCAATATAAAAAATTAATATAAGTATTCTGAGATGCATTTAATATAGTTATATAATAGTAGATGATCGGCCACACAATTACAAATAACCGATTAAAACACATTCACAAATTTAATTTTTTTTATTTGTAGAATAATGTCTACTTTTGTCCATGTATATATAAGTGTACTTAACACAATAATAATAATAATAATAACAATAATAACAATAATAATAATAACAATAACAACAACAACAACAATAATAATAATAATAATAATAATAATAACAATTATTTCAATAATAATAATAATAACAATAAGAATAATAATAACAATAATAACAATAATAATGATAACAATAATAACAATAATAATAACAATAATAATAATAATAATAACAAGAATAATAATAATAACAATTATTTTTGTTAGTAACTCTTTTGTTAATATTTTTTTTGCTCTTCATAATTTAATAATTTCTATTGTTTTGACAGTAAGGGTGTTAATTTTTTTTTATATATTTTTAGTCTTTCGCCTAAGAATATATACAGGGAAAAGAAAACATGACCTAGGATTTTTTCAATATAAAAAATTAATATAAGTATTCTGAGATACATTTAATATAGTTATATAATAGTAGATGATCGGCAACACAATTACAAATAACCGATTAAAACACATTCACAAATTGATCAATAAACTACAACAAAAAAATATCACACCAAACAATCAAATAATTCACCATACAAATGGATACAAAAAATATTTTCATAACCAGTAAACACAACTGAACAAAGAAAAATTAGATAATCGTCCACACAATTACAACAAAACCAACCACCAACAAATTCCCAATTGACTACAGCAAACAAAAATCTCTAATCAATATAATCTATTACATTTTTTCTACCAACTGATTATATAATTATCAATCCAATTAAAACACACCAGATAATCAAAACATTGCAATTTTGCTATCTATGAGTTAATTAAATCAACACACAATTCAAATCCAAACTGTGACTAAATTATTCTCCAAGCCAGTAAAATAATTTCAACAACCAATCAGATCAATGCAAACAAAAAAATAATCTATCTTTAATAGATTTCAGCGATTACAATATTGCTATCAACCAGTTAAATGCTTAGTAACTGTTAAAAAATATTTAACCATCAACACATTCAATTCAAGACAACAAAAAATCATCTTTCATTCATTTTATTGATTACAGATTTACATCAACCAATTAAATAACCATCAAAACAATTAATACATACTGAACAATTAATCAATTATGGTCTTGCAATACTCAAATTACAATTCGCTAATCTTTCATAAATTTTATCACTTATAATTTTTAAATTTCAAAATGGAATTATTATCTGAGTATTTAAGCTTATAACAATAATCAACTAATTCAATATATAAAAAAAAAATTATAGCATGATTTAAAATTTACAATTCTCTATTTATCAACTAAAAAATTCTTTGCTTACCACATAAATAATAAGTTTGCTATATATAAAAAGCCCGGCGCAACGCGCGGGCTAACCGACTCGTAAAACCTAAAATATAAAACCCACCACCACCCTAAAGAAAGATACAGATCATCGGATTTTCTTGACAATTTGAATTGAAGTCTTTTGACTTGATCTTTTGGCAACCTAACTTTGAATCTCTAAAGTGGTGATTTGTATCTTTAGGCAGTTAGTTTATTTTGTTTCTGTATCTTTTAGGCTTTGTACCTTAGAATGGAGAGCAAAATCATTTTTTTTTGTGAATTATTTGTAACTTGCGAGTTTCATACCATCCTAAGTTGGTATCAGAGGTTTGGATTTACAGTCATGGTAGTTCATGGACGTCATGTGCAAGAATTCAAGATGGACATTCATGCTCTTGAAATTGATGAAAGGAAAAGGTAACTCTAGCAGCTCCAAGAGCATCTTGACCAATTTGATTATCAATACCATATATCAGAGTATGTTAATCCTTTCCATCACAGACAGCACAATAATTTTAGTGATAGTTCTTCTCGGTATCAAAGAAGTAATAGAATTTCATATCAAGAATCTGATTTAAAAGTTAATGTTCTTGAAAATGTTTCTTCTAGTAATAATGATTTGAGGCATCCTTTTTATTCGATATACAAAAAATAATTCAACAAGAAAGTGAAGTGGAATCTGAAATTTTTGTATGATTTTGGATCCTTTATGGATTGGACACCACCACTAATATTCTATGAGAAGATGATATTGAAGAAGAAGATTTCAAAGCAGAAATCACCGTCTGTGATGACCCTAAGTTTGCAAAAGAAGGTCATGTTATGTCAGTTGAAGTGCTCGTTGCGGAGGTGGTTATAGAAGTTGGTTTTGATGAAGAAAGTTGTGGAGCACGTGTTTTACATGTGACTAGTTAAATTGCCGGCACTACGTTGTTGGCCGAGTAAATAATTTTTATAACTGTTGAGATTAAAATAATTAATAGAATTTGCTAGTTCAAAATAAAATATAATATTTATACATGCAAAGTTTGATATAATAAAACAGATCAACACAACTTATTATAACAACAACAATATCAAAGTCTTAACATCTAAAATTATCACTACTATTACTATCAAAACAATTAAAATTATTAAATTAACCCGAGAAAAAAAACTCAAAAACATTAACGATAGAGCAAGGAAAAAACAAAAACAAAAACTATTATTATTATTATTGCGTTAATAATGAAAAAAAACAAAATTAGATCAAAGACTAAAAAAAGTCAAAAAACTTTAACAAAAGAGCAAACAAAAAATAAAATAAATGATAAAAAATATTAGCAGAGAAAAAATCACTTGACTTGAAAATAATAATAAAAACTAAAAGAAAAACTAAAAGAAAAAACAAAGAGAAAAAAAACAAAAATATCAATTTTCAAATTATGACAAACACAAACTAAAATTTAAGAACTAATAAAAAAACTACGTTGCAGGCCGAGTAAATGATTTTTATAACTACGTTGAGATTAAAACAATTAATAGGATTTGTCAGTTCAAAATAAAATATAATATCTATATATGCATAGTTTGATATAATGAAATAGATCAATAAATCATATTATAACAACAGTAACATCGAAGTCTTAACATCTAAAATTATCACTATTATTATTGTCAAAACAATAAAAATTATTAAATTACCCCGAAAAAAAAATAAAAAAAAATAACAAAAGGGTAAGTAAGAACAAAAACTAAAATTATTATTATTATTATTATTATTATTATTATTATTATTATTATTATTATTATTATTATTATTATTGAGCTAATAATGAAAAAATTAAATTAAATTAAATTAAATCAAAGACTAAAAAAGCATAAAAATTTTAACAAAAAACTAAAATTAATGATAAAACAAAAATAAAAATTATTAGCTAAGAAAAAATTACTTGACTTGAAAATAATAATAAAAAAAAAACTAATAAAAAAAACTAAAACAAAGAACAAAGAGAGAGAAAAATAGAAAAATCAATTTTCAAATTATCATAAACACAAACTAAAATTTAAGAACTAAATCTTTCAAAAAAAATATCACCTCAATAAATAAAAAAATAATAAAAAATAAAAACTAAAGCTAAGAGCACACATATATAAACATGAACAAAAATTGAGACTATTTCAGAAATATAAAAAATAAAAGAATTAAAATCAAAAATTAAAAGTATAAGGGTCAAAATGAAAAACAAATATATTATTAATTTCAATCAAAGGACAAAATTGAAAAAATCAAAACCTCTATACCGATTATATTATGGGATTTAAAATCAATCTGGAAATCAAAAGAATGAGGACCGAATTGAAAACTAAATATATAACCAATTTCAATCGAAGGACTCCATTGAAACAAATCAAAAATTATATAACTAAAACCAGGAGCATGCAAAACAATTCAAAGTTTAAGGACTGAAATGAAACAACCATAAAATCAGGGGTCTACCTTGGACTTTTGCATCCAGGAGAGAGAAAAGAGAAAAACAAATTTTAACCGACCATCGACGCCAAACTGTCCACCATGGGCTACGACGCGCCACACCATGAGAAAGAGGACACGGCGGCGCATCGTGGGAGACGCTGGATGGGCATTTTCAGACACCAGAATCATCCTCACGCACTGCCCGAAGCGAGCGTGAGGCTGAACACTGTCAGTCGCGTTTAGCACACGCGTGCACAGTTTTCAGCAGATAATAATAAAAAAATGTAGTCGATTACCGGAACACCCCTACAGTCAATTCTTCAATTTTGTCTTATTTGGAGGCAAATTAGTATTTAACCATTTTCAAAAAAATGGGAAATCCCCTTGGTACCCCTCCCTACCAGAATTGTTTTTTGTCTTATATAAGGGCTAATTAGTATTTAGCTATTTTCAAAAATTATGAAATTCCCATGAAGCGCCTCCCGGCAGCAATGTTTTTTTGTCTTTTTTGAGGGCTAAAACAGTTATTTTACTGCAAAAATAACAATAAAAAAATTAATAAACCGATAAACCGACCGAACCGAACCGACCCAAAAATACATTATTACAATCTACAGTATTTTGTCTCACAATCTATAGTGAAATACTAACCTCTTTTAGTTTATTTTATAATTAAGAAGAATTCTGAAATTAATGGCGTTGAATTTGATGTTTTTGGAAAAAAAAAAAAAAAAAAAAAAGTTAACTTGACAAGGTTTCTGACAACATTTCATAAACATATTTCATTAGTTCAGAACATCTAATAAGAGTTGATAAAGGTGGAGTTACGTTTTTTTTTTTCCATAATAATTTAAGGAACACATCTATGACGTGGGAAGTAATGTAACTCTTGTGAAAGGATTCCAGTTGAAGGCTTGCATGAAGGATCATAGAAGTGCTTTGACTGGAAATCCACAAAGTCAGGGAAAAAACTTATTGAACACGAGGATGAGTTTTTCTCGACTATAAGAACTTGACACAAGTGTATTATTGATAAATAATATTGATTTTTTAAACTAGTTCATTGTCTCATATTAAAATAATCTAGTTCATTAATTTTTTTAAAAATAAAAAATTGTAATTACATTATTGTGGTGAATAAGAGATATATGTAGCATAGTAAATTCACTTTGGCTTTTATTTTTTTCTCTTTATTCCTTATCTTATGACTATTTTTAGGTTGTCTCGTAGCATAGGTTACAATAACTCATTATTCACACTTCTTTAATAGTTCATTCTTAACTCTTATTTGAGTCATCTTGTAACTCATATCTAATTTTAATACCTCAACCACTAAACTTAATTGCATTGCTAAACATTTGTTTTTATTTTTATACCAACAATACATCATAATGAGATCAAGGTATCATGTCCAGGAAATAAATTGGTTCATTAAGGTGATAGAAAAATGGTACTATGTGTAAAACAATAAAGAGGTATCATTAAAAAAAAAAAAAAACTAGACTCAAATTCATGACAATAAATATATTATCCATTGATGTTATGTATCATAACTCAAATTTTTAGATGATGAGTAAACATGCAATTAATCAATTTCTTTCTGAATCTTGAATTTAGTAGGTATAACTAGTCAAGTTTTCAAACTCACCCGAGATAAATAAATAAATATGAAAATGATAATTTGGACATTTTAAAAAACATCTTAGTTAAATTTTGATCAAGGGATGAATATGATTTTCAGAAGGATAACATCACTATATCATCAAATATATATGGACTAAAATATAGTTATTTTTTAAGCAGTATAGAAGCAAAATCTTTATTATATAAATCATTGATAATGAGAATTTGATAAATTATTGATATAAGTTGTGGTAATCTTTTTCATTTAAGAATGTCATCTCAATTTCATGTATTGTGAAGTGAATTGTATATATTAGATCAAGTTAGTATGAATAGTTTTTCAATGAGCTCATCATCTTTTTTTATCTTATTATTGATAAAAGATATAAATATTTATGTATAAATTGATTTATTTATGTATAAATTGATTTTGTTAGATCCTTTTGCTATGTTCTTATAAAGAATGCAAATTATTGATGATTAAAAATAATATACCTATAAAATAAGATTATCAGATCATTGAAGAATGTTGTAACTGAAATTTAAGGGTGACCAAGATCTATTCTTGGATTCTTATATTTCTTTTATTGTATTTAGGGGGTGAATAACATATCATTCATTCTAATTATTATTTTTGAAAGAAGAAAAAATTAGACAACATATCGTTTGATTTTAAAGACTTTCAACGACCATAATTCAAGGATTAATGTTTTTTGACATCAAAACCTGTGGTTCAACTAATTTCTAACCCAAAACACCATAATAACAGTGATAGATCTATTAGTAAGCCCAACAAAACTATCTCAAAAATCAAATTTAACCCGAAACAAAAACTTTCTAAGCTCAAATATGTTTTTTCATGAACTCTAAATGTAAGAAAACACTTGATATGAATTTTTCTAATAAAATAAAATCATTTGACACAAACATCGACTGTTTTGGTAGTGTAAATCAATAAGAACGATTTATTTCTTTCTTTACCACCAAAATTGAGCGACATTTTTCTCTCATCTCTTAAAAGAGATACTAAAATAAATAAAAACTTTATCAAAATTAAATTGAAAAAATATCAAGGTTCTAAAGTACGAGGATTAAATTATTTTTTTATGTGAAATTTGAAACTATCATCAATTTTGATGTCTTTTTTACTTTGATATTCAATAAATTTAATTCAGTTACCCTTGAATGAATTTCTTATATAAATATAAAATCATAATAAAAAATTAAAAAAAATCGTGAATAGTAAATTCAGTAAAATATAAAAGGATGACAGCTCAACGGTATACAAAGGAGTAGAAAGTTCCCTTGCAGCGAAGGACAACCGCATAGGAAAAGCAATGAATGTGGAAGGAGTATATTCTTTGTATGTAACAATGGGCTGAATACCATTGTGCTTTACTTCTTTAAGCCCGCGAAGCAAACCGACCCGAGGAAGCAAACCCCCTTCCCTTCCCTATATATCCCTCCCTGTATCCCTGTATCAATTCACACACAGAGCAGAGCGAGAGAACGATCAACACACACACGGATCTCTTTGCTTTCTGAAAGGGTAGTCCGAATAGTAGGAGCTAGGAAATGGAAAACAAAACAGAGATAGCATTCTTCGATCTAGAAACCACGGTCCCGACCCGGCCCGGACAGGGGTATGCTATGCTTGAATTCGGGGCCATCCTTGTCTGCCCCAAGAAGCTAGAAGAGCTCAGGAGCTACTCGACCTTGGTCCGACCCTCCAACCCAAAACTCATATCTTCCTTGTCCGTACGGTGTAATGGCATCATGCCAGAGGCTGTGGTTTCAGCACCGTCCTTCGCTGACATTGCTGATACGGTCTACGACATTCTCCACGGGAGGATATGGGCGGGGCATAATATAGTCAGATTTGATTGTGTGCGAATAAGAGAGGCGTTTACGGAAATTGGAAGGGCAGCTCCGGAGCCAAAGGGGACTATTGACACTCTAGCATTATTGACTCAAAAATTTGGAAGAAGAGCTGGTAACATGAAGGTTAGGTGGTTGCTGCTGCTGTTGTTGTTAATGATGTTTGTTTTTTTTTTGCTGATTTTTTCGATGATTGATATCAGATGGCAAGTCTTGCAACTTATTTTGGGCTTGGCAACCAAACACATAGGTAAAATAAATTATGTATTTCTGGGAATTTACCTTATTTAATGGAGTTTTTCAAATGAAATGATGTGTTTGATATTTTGATCAGGAGTTTAGATGATGTAAAAATGAATATTGAGGTTCTTAAGCATTGTGCTACTGTTTTATTCTTGGTAAGTCCACTCGACTTCATTCTTCTAACCAACCTTTCCCTCTTCTCGCGACTGATTTACCATTGCAAAAAAATTTACATGATATGTTTGGCTTATTTCTTTTCTTAGTAAACTACATGATCGCTCCCTTGTTGCTTAGAGCAGGCCAAAATCAACCTCCATCCTAGTCATTTTGAATGACCATTAAGTTGTGTGGCCGTCAAACCTGCATGTTTTGTTTGTTTTCTGGGCAACAATTAACCGAAAGATACCCCATTTCAGGAATCAAGCCTCCCAGACACATTTCCAGAAAACCATTGGGTTTCCCCTAATGCTATCACAAGAAGTAGAAATGGAAAATCCCCAGCCCTAAACAAGGATTCTCCGTCTTCAAGTTCACACATTAAAAGCACCCCTGCCCTGTCTCCAGAAAATGATAGAACTGAGGAGAAGCCTTCAGTTTCTCCTCTTACAAGCAGTACTGTTGAGAAGGTCCTGTATTCTGTTCCATTTAACACGGCTCATCCTGATACATTTGACATGGTCGCACTTGGCAATGAAATGAATGCTGCCTCCCTTCAACCAGATGTCACCATGGAGGAAAATCCAATACTACAGCCTCCTGAGATGCCTTCTACAGTGACTGTCCCTGAAAGTTGCAGTGACTCTTTGGGTTTCTTAGAGCCTGATGAAGTTTCTCTTCCTTCTATTAGAGCATTACATGTCCCATTCTTTCGAGGGAGTCAAAGAGTCAAATTATTTTACGAGGGGGCCATCTTGCAGCTTTGCTGTCCTCGGTTGAGGATACGGTTTGGAATAAGTAAAAAGTTTTCTGATCATGCAGGCCGGCCAAGATTGAGTTTTGTGGTTGATGCATCTCCAAGTTTATGTGGTGTTCTTGATACATGTGATAGCATTGTGCAGAAAGTTTATGCAGATTCAGGTAGTAGTTCTGATTGGAGGTGTGTTGTTTCCAGAAGACAGGGCTTTGTCAACTACCCTACTGTGAGATTGCAGTAAGTCCCAGTCATCTTATCCCTTCTCTTTGTAGCATTGCATTGTCCAAGTTTAGGATTACAGTGATATAAATGTTGTCTAAAGAAATTGCTCCTCAGTGGGACTTTTTGGTTCAGTCATTCAAATTGTGGCCTCTTTTTTTTTTCTGAACAAACTGGAAGATTTAGTTCAAGAATTTTATAAACCAAAATCAAATAGATGGAGCTCTCTTAACTAATACTTTTATTCAACCTGTTTAATTAACTGATGCATTGGTTGATTTTCCATTTTTGCCTTCTTACTTTTCTTATTTAGGATGAATTCACATCATCTTAGTTTATTCTCCATATTTATTCATGATGAAATAGTAAGGTATGTAAAAAGATTGGCAAGATATCATTCCATATGGGGAAGGGGGTAAAACAAATCTCCACGGCAACAATAACTTCTTTATGATTATTGTGCTAACTAATCTGTCTTAATGGTGCTGTTTGAGTCACGTAATGAAATGCACTGGTGGTTTGACCTAGGTAAATGTGATTCTTGGAACAAAACCCAGAACTTATCTGAAATGTTGAAAATATATGGAAAAAATCTAGACCAAAAAGCAACCAACTGGTTTGGTCAACATATTTTTTTGAGCTTTCTTGTTGATTTTGGTTTGATTTCTCTGTCCATAGGTTTCCTTGCAACACCTAACTTGGATCTACCTTTTTTCCATCTAGCCATTACAGAGTTTCTTGTGCATTTCCCATACAGGGTTATCATTGGAATCTTAAAGATTAGCAAAAACGAATAAAAACAGAATGGTTGTGGGGTCCTGGTTGTTAATTTTATATGCCTGTTAATTCATTATCTTACATTTCTTTTCCCTAACATTTTAAGCTCTGCTTCGCTTACTCTGTCCAATTTCAAAGGCTCATGCTTTTCAGCTTACTGTTAAAAATGAAGTGAGAAAGAACTCGTTTATTGCGTGATGGAGCTTTTTGATGGGGAGGATAGTTATCATTATATTCTACTCAGATTTCATTTTCTATGCCATCTTATTGATCCGCAATGGTTCTGGAATCTTTCCTAATTTTGTTTCCTTTTCTTTTCTCAGCATACCTACTGCAGTAAATGGGGATGTTGCTCAATATGCAACGGATATGTATCTGAAAGAACCATCTGGAACCACACAAAAGCTCATATTCAGCAAGTTCGATGCTACTGAGCTAGATACCTTTCTCAAACCAGGGACCTTTGTCGATTCATACTTGTCCCTGGATCCATACGACTATCAGCAGACTTCTGGCATCCGATTAGTGGCAACAAAATTAATCATCCATAATGAGTGATGCAGAACGTTTGCTAAATCTATCGAAGGCAATTTAGTTGATTAAAACTGTAACAAGGTTCTTAACATGTAGATTTTTATGCTGACACTGATACTCTTATGTATTTAAGCAGAATTTATTCAGAAGTGTCTCGTATTGTTAATATTGGTAACAAATTTAATGACATGCTCTGTGGGATATAGTGATGTCAAGGCAAAGAATTTGCTTTGATCTATGGATTCATCTTTAAATTTCTACTTATCTAAAATATTGTTTTTTCTCATCTATGAATCTTTACTTTTCTAGACTATCTTTTATAGCTCCTTCCTGCCCTTCAAGCCTCATCCATAATTTCAAGATCATTTGCTAACTAGAGGGTCAAATAATAAGCCTTATTAACCAACTTGATGGCATCCCAATTAGCTCTCACCACAATGACACTATCACTAACTTTATGGCATCTCAACTAGCTCTCACAACCATGACACTATCTTCCATGACAAGGATCATAACAAAAGATTTTTACTTGAGCAAAAAGTACTCTATTGAATAATAAGTTGGCCTTTATATTATAGCCTTACACCTTTTAAACCCTAGATTTCTTTCCATATTCCTAATTACCAATATAACCCTTTATTTGTTACAATTCTCAACACTCCCCCTCAAGATGGGCAAAAGATATCCACTAAGCCCATCTTATCACACAACCTAGATAAATTTACTGAACTAAGTCCCTTGGTGGGCAGTCAGCCAGTTGATCTCCAGTAGTCACATGACTTAGCTTCAGTAGTCCATCATTCAATTTTTCCTTGATGAAGAATCTATCAATCTCCACATGCTTAGTCCTGTCGTGCTGTACCGGATTATTAGCAATGTTGATTGCCGACTTGTTGTCACACCACAACTTCATCTGGGCTCCTTGGTCCACCTTGAGCTCTACCAATAGGGCTCTCAACCACAGCATCTCGGCAACTCCTAAAGCCATGGCCTTGTACTCTGCCTCTGCAGTCGATCTCGAAACTACCGACTGCTTCTTGCTCTTCCAAGAGACTAAGTTGCCCCCTACAAACATGCAATACCCCGATGTAGACCTTCTATCATCAGCACAACTTGCCCAGTCAGCATCACAATATCCCTCAATGCCCAAGTGTCCATTCTTCCTTAAGATTAGCCCCTTCCCTGGTGCACTCTTCAGATATCGCAGAATTCGGTACACCACTTCCATGTGGTCTTTCCTCGGATCATACATGTAACTACTCACCACACTTACTGCAAATGAGATGTCGGGACGAGTGTGACTCAGATAGATCAACCGGCCTACCAGCCTCTGGTACCGTTCGCGATCAACTGGCTCTCCCGCTTTTGCACTCAGCTTGAACTTCTGATCAATCGGAGAAGTAGCCGGTTTGCATCCCAGCATGCTCGTCTCTTTGAGCATGTCTAACACATATTTTCTCTGGAAAAGAACCACCCCCTCTTCTCCACGAGCTACCTCAATCCCAAGGAAGTATCTTAGCTGCCCTAGATCTTTCACCTCAAACTCCTTGCCCAGTCTCGCCTTCAGCTGAGCAATCTCTCCCTCATCATCCCCAGTAATGATCATGTCATAAACATACACAGCGAGCATCGTGGTGTGACCTCCATGTTGTCGGAAGAATATTGTATGATCTACGTTGATCTGCTGATAGCCCACACCTATCATAGCTCTCCTGAACCTGTCAAAACAAGCTCGAGGAGACTGTTTCAATCCATACAGTGACTTCCTCAACCTACATACCTTGCCTACTGTTTGTTTTGTGCTAAAGTCTGGGGGTATCTCCATGTACACCTCCTCCAGTAAGTCCCCATGGAGAAATGCATTCTTCACATCCAGCTGGTGTAACTTCCATCCCCCATTCACAGCAAGGGAGACGAGGGTCCGGACTGTGCTCATCTTCGCCACTGGTGCAAAGGTCTCATCATAGTCGATGCCATATGTCTGACTGTACCCCTTTGCCACCAATCGTGCCTTGTAGCGGTCAATTTTCCCTTCTGGAGTCTGCTTCACTGGAAGACCCATTTGCACCCAACCGCCTCCTTGCCTGGTGGTAATGGTACTATCTCCCATGTCTTGTTCTTATCAAGGGCCCCAGGCTCTTCATGCATAGCTGTCTTCCACTTTGGATCTTCCTTAGCAACCTGCCAAGACTTGGGTATAGAGACAGTGTCCAATGATGTAATGAATGCTCCATGTACAGGTGATGTAATGTTAGAGTATGAGACAAACTGAGCAATATCATGTGGGAAACCAAAACGGTCAGGAGGATGTCCTGCATTGCTGCAAGAGGTCCTCCTTAAAATCATGGGGTCAGGAGAAGGCAGAGGAATCATATCACCTGTGTAATTTGAGTCTGAGGTGGATGGTGTAGGTGTCTCAAGAGTCGGGGTAGGCCGGGACAAGGGACTTGCGGGCACAACTGACACTACTGGCACCTCTACATCATTCTGCCTTCTCCTCCTCGTATACACCCTTAACTCCCCCTGAGCTTGAGTCTCACCCCTTTCGGGTTCAATCTCCTCCTCATCTTCCGGTTCCTCAACCGATTCCTCCACCACAACAGTACAAGGTACATGTACCTGTCTCTCACCATCGCTACTCCTGCTCTCCCCCTCTCACCTCATACTTGAAGTATCGAGAGAGTCCTCAAAGAGTGAGTTCACCTCCAGCGTGTAGTATGACTTGAATTCTCTAAATGTCACATTCATACTCACAAATAACCTCTTTTCAACTGGGCTCCAGCACACGTATCCTTTCTGGGTAGCAGAATATCCCACAAAAACATACTTTACCGCCCTGGGATCCAACTTTCCTACCGATGGTCTGTTATCCTTCACAAAGCATACACACCCAAACACCTTTAATGGAAGGATCCCACCATTATCTCCTTTCAGCATCTCACAAGGAGACTTCCACTCCAACACTCTTGAGGGCATCCTGTTGATCAATTGAGCGGCTGTCAAAACTGCCAGCCCCTACAAGTGCTTTGAAACATTCATTGAAATCATCATACTGCGGGCTACCTCTAGCAAGTGTCTATTCTTCCTCTCTGCTACTCCGTTCTGTGCTGGTGTGTGTGGACATGTTGTTTGGTGCTGTATCCCTTGAGCCGACAAGTATTCCCCAAACGCCTTGTTGGTATACTCCGTCCCATTATCGGACCTCAATACCTTCACTACTGCCCCGTATTGAGTCTGAATAGCCCTGTGAAAATCTTTGAAGCAATTCAATACATCAGTCTTGTTTCTCATCAAATACAACCAAGTAACACGAGAGAAACAATCAATAAACAAAACAAAATAACGATAACCATTCATAGAACTAACAGAACAAGGTCCCCAAATATCCGAGTGTATTAAATCAAAAACACTAGAACTCCTATTCCCAGAACTAACATAAGAGCTTCTAGTAAGCTTGCCAAACTCACAAGCATCACACACCAGTTTCTATTTATTTGCTTTTTCATACAAAGACGGATACAAATGACTCAACAAACTAAAAGAAGAATGTCCTATGCGCCTGTGATGTAGCAGCAACACATCCTCCACACTCTGCCCAACTCCTCCTACTCCAGCACTCTCAACCATGGATGTCAAGGCTGAGTCCATCCCCTTTCTATCCAGGTACCACAGTCCGCTATGCCACGTGCCAGTCCCAAGTCTCCGGCCACTCCCCTTCTCCAGGAAGATCACCTTGGGAATATCAAAAATAACAACACATTTTAGGTGGAGAATAATGGCACTAATAGATAACAGATTCACTGGAAAAGAAGGAGCATGCAAAACATTGGACAAAGTCATAGAATCAGTAAATCTCACAGTACCCTTACCAACCACAGGCTGTGCTGTACCATCAGCGGTCTGGATGCTCTCTGGCACCGCGAGATGATTATAAGACGAGAACTCACTAGCAGTACCAGTCACATGTCGAGATGCACCAGAATCTACTATCCATTCTGGTGATCTTGAGGTGGATATAGAGGCAAGAGCATGTGTATCGTGAGTACCTTTGGCTGAGTGAGCATAGGAAGCGAAGTTACCCCTGGATGATGTGGATGTGGATGCGTCTTCACTCGCACCCTTCCTGTCTCCATCGACTGCCACTCTCTGCTTCCTCTTCAACATCTCCAGCAACTCGTGATCTTCATCAGTAAAGACCACATCTGCCTCTCCCTCGTCATCTGCTACCATCAGATTTGCCCGGTAGCCTCCTCTTCCACCACCTCTGCGACCTCCACGCCCGCGACCACGACCTCCAGTCTGGCCACGACCACCCGAGTTCCTCTCCTTCGGTGGCTTAGTGCATGTCTGCTTCAGGT
The DNA here is from genome assembly GCA_964035475.1 of Salix caprea. NCBI lineage: Eukaryota > Viridiplantae > Streptophyta > Magnoliopsida > Malpighiales > Salicaceae > Salix > Salix caprea. Next base: position 8,770,307 of record OZ037753.1, on the reverse strand, counting down.
GGCCTACCTCGTCGCAGTTGTAGCACTCACGAGTTTCAACCCTGGCTCCTGTGTTTCCCAAGTTGGAGACAGCCAAAGCAGACTTCACTCCCGGAGGTCCACCTGTCCCCGCCTGTAGCTTAATGCGGCTCTCTTCCTGTATCATAGCTGATACTGCCTCCTCAAGTGAGGGAATCTTTGTCTGGGCTAACAACATCGCAGTCCTCTGCTCAAACGCTGGGGCCAACCCCTGGAGAAATAACATAGTCCGCTCCTGAACCAATGCCTCTCTCTTTGCACTCAGGATCTTTGCAGCTTGCTCGAGGTGAGAAATGATCATGCTCTAACCACAAGCGCTCCAGCTCTATGGAATACTCCTGCACCGTCCTATCTCCCTGGACTGCAGCATAGATTTCCCTCTTGATCTGGAACACCCTCAGATTATTCCCCACCCCATCATAAGTCCTCCTCAACTTCTCCCAGACATCCTTTACCTTCTCAATACCATCCACGGTGGCAGCAATAGATGGTACCATCGAGTTCAGAAGCCAGATGTACACCAACATGTGTGTAGACTTCCACTCATCTCTCCCTGTAGCACCCTCAATCGGCTCTACTCTGTCACCCGTCAGAAAACCCTCCAGATTTCTTCCTGTCAGAGTATACCTTACCCGACGTGACCAACTCAAGTATGTGGCTGGCCCATCGAGTTTCAGATCAATAGGTGAAAGCTCCACCTTCACAGACGGTGGCCTTGTGGCACTTTCACCCATCGACATCCTCATAAACTGCATCAAGGTCGCAAGGTCTGCAGGATCTAACTTCTTCACGATCTCCTCCATCGGATTCTTGCTAGCCTCCATTAATCCGACTCGTATTCAGGTGTCTAGATCACAACCTTGCCCTTCTTCCTCTTCTTGACCCTTCTCTTGATTCTCCTCACATCAATGTCTAGGTCTTTATCCCTTCATCTCTACCCTTCCTTGGGATCCGTGGGGTATCGCCCTTCCCCACATGGGCTCCCTTTAATAGAAGATCAAAAACGGAGAGGTGGTGGCCTAGAAAGGGAAGACTCGGCCTAGGAAGAGGGAGGCGGCGCGACTAGGAAGGCAGCACTCGCTACAGTGGCGGCGCTACAGTAAAAAAAAAAAATTTTTGTGTGTAGCTAACCCTAGATCTGTGGTGGCTCTAATACCAAAAAGATTTTTACTTGAGCAAAAAGTACTCTATTGAATAATAAGTTGGCCTTTATATAGCCTTACACCTTTTAAACCCTAGATTTCTTTCCATATTCCTAATTTCCAATATAACCCTTTATTTGTTACAATTCTCAACAATAACCATGACCAGGATGGTTACTCAACTTACTTATAAATCAAAGGTTGCTCAACAATCTAAATGCATGTTCAACAATAAATCTTATAAGCATGTTAGGAGCAAGGTATAAAATTCTCATTCAAAGGTTGATCAACAATATAAAGGTATGTTTGGTACACTATAAATTTATCTGATAAATATTGAAAGATATTCATATTGGTATAGGAAGATAAGACAGACATGACTAGTCTAAATATTACAACTAGTGTCAATCAATATATTCAATTATTTTAAGAGAATTGTTTATCTTGATAATCTTAAAAAAAATATATCAACAATATCTTTATAAAGTTTCTACATTAAAAAATTAGATCCATTAGCAACACACTTACAGTCTCTCATATGCCTCCTATATAATATAACATTATTATTTTATATAGGATTATAACAGCCCTATTATGACCATTCTTCCTTATCAATGTTAGTGGTATAATATTGAATGTCACACCACTATCAAATAAGATCATTTGTATTAGAACACCATTAAACAAACATTATGATGTATAAAAGTTTTAAATGACAACTCATAAAATTTGAACTTGGAAAATTTGAGATATATTTGTTGATTAACAACATTTACTTTGTCTTCATAGTCCATGTCTGGATAAGTGACATGATCCAAGTAAAGTAAAATTTAGAATTTTGTGTAAAATTTTCTATTATCCAGTTTTACACTACCAAGCATAACTTTCATCTCAACTTAGATTGAGTTGAGATTTTTAAAAGTAGCCATTGTTTTCTACACTGATTTAAAATTTTAGTCAATCGAAGTTTAGAAACTGACTATCTCAAAGGGTTAAAGATACTAGATAAATATTGTCATTTTTTTTTCTGGACCCTCATTTATTATTTTGATTGTATATATAGCTAAAATTTTAATTATGCTAAGATTCCAATGTGGTTGGAAAGTAGTCATTCTTATATTTTTTAAAGATATGATAATTTATCTGGACAAGAGAGAGCGATGTAAGAATTAGAGAAATATTGTTTTCTTGTGTATTATGGATTCCAATCAATATAAGAATTCATTAATGCTTTTGGAGGCATGTGTGGCAACTATTGGCTTACCTATTCTACAAGCCTTTTATGTCAAGCAAAGAGATGTTTATGGCAACAACTATTATTCATGGCTTACTTATTGGGTTTTTTTAGTTTAATTAATAATTAGTTCTAATTTATAGATCAAGTCTTATTTGGGTTTATTGGTTTAGGTTTTTGGTAAGTTTTGTAAGTGAACCAATATATCCCATAAGGGTTTATTCATTAAGGTTACCCCTTTATTTGGATTGAATATACAGTTAAAAATTAATTAAGCTAAGATTCCAATTTGATTAGAAAGTAGACATTTATACATTTTCAAAGATATCATAGATATGATAATTCATTCGGTCAAGAGAGAACAATGAGTTTAAAGTCATGAATAAAATATTCCAAGAATGTGTGAAATTAGAGCAATATTGTTTTCTTGTGTATAATGAATTCCAATCAATATAAAGATTCATTAACGTTCTTGGAGACATGTCTGACAACTATTGGCTTCCTATTTTACAAGAATTTTATGTCAAACAAATAGATATTTATGGAAACAACTATTATCCATGGCTTACTTGTTAGCTTATTTAGGTTTAGTTAATAATTAGTTCCAATCTATGGCTTAAAACTTGTTTAAGTCTATACATTTGGGTTTATTATTATAAGTTTGGATCAATTTTGTAAGTGGGCCAATATAGCCCACAAGAATAGATCCGTTCGGGGTTTTATTTTTAAAAGTATAAATATTCTTTGTAAGGAAAAAAAATAATAGAAGATTTGATAATACCATTATTGCCAAATTTATTCAACTTGTGTGAGTAGATTCTCATATTCTTTAGTTCTCTAACAAACTAAATTGATTCATCAAAATTATTTGTCTTCGTGGTGTCTTCATTACACTTTTTATTCATGAATTGGTATTTATAAGGTGGGAGTTCTTATTCTAATAGTATTGATGTTTTATGACATGTTTTCATAGCATCACACTTGTATTAAATCTATTTTAGCTTTTTGGGATTCATTGTCAATCTTATTATGGATTGCGTGACTATATAATCATGAGATTCGTTCAACAAGACAATTGGTTAGGTTTGTCTATAAAGGATATGGAAGAGCAAATATCATACTTATAGATATGGTTTCATCATGTTCGCTCATCTCTGTTTTAAAAGGAATTTTCAATCTATATTCTTTAATTGAAATTAAAAAATTTGAAGTTTTTACCTTTTTATTTTGCACTATCATCAGAAAGGATATTATTGTCTTATCCTAACAAATAAGCATCCAAAAATTCATCAACATTAATAATCATATTGTTTTTTTTAAGATGTTCTTTTTTAGATGAAAATATCTTTTAAATTCATTTAACATCTTATAATAGTAAATGGTTTAAAGTTTGGAAGTTATTGCCATCCTTAGTCTTTTCTATTATTTCTTTGTTCACCACAAGTAGTGGTTTATCTTATGTTATGTCGAGTGTTGGAGTACTATTTGTTTTTTCACTTTTGCTAACTAGATGATGCCATTCTTATTGTTTATTGTATGCCTAACAAAAACTTAAATTAGTACTACATTGGTTACTTGTATTACTCAACCTCTTTGTTATTGGCCTAGCATGTTAGATAATTTTACCCCATTGTTATTGTTTTAACTTTACTCTTACCTTGACATCAGGTCTAATCTTCATTTTCTTGGCAATTGGATGGTTTTTGTTTAAATACTTTTTAACTATCTTTATAATAGCAAAAACTTAAACTTACCACTCTTATATTCTCCACCTTTTCTACCAAGGTCTTTGGCTAATGTGTGATTTTATCTTTTATAAAATTCAAGCATCAATTATTATTGTTAGTTTATTCAAGATTTGGAGCAATCTTGTTTAGCAATGTTGATGATGCGTTTCATTTAAAATTCTTTTAAGTACGGACACATTTTAAGAGCAATATCTTTCACATTCATAAATCGAAAAGTATTGTAAAGCCTAAGATTTGACTTCTATCAAACACCCTGGATGAGAAGAATTAGAGAATAGACAAATGGTGGAACCCTGAACCTGGATAAAGAAAATAAAAACAAACGACAGAGTTAACGCAATGGAAAAACTTCAACGATTGCTTCACTTTTTTTCTTTTTCTTTTTTTCTTTTTTGGCATGGAATTGTACTCCCTTACATGTTCTTCACCACAGGCCACGTAATCAACAGATTAGCAAATCGATCTGCCCGCCTCCATTGCTGCCTGATTTCAATTTCGCCAATTACACCATTGCCTGAGCAAGGATAGCTTATTATGCAGCTGACATCTAACCACATAAATGGGTCTCTTTGTCATGACACTACAGCAATTGAACTAAGGATGAATTTTTGCATGTCCCAACATTCTTTCAGAATTTGAAAAGGCTACCTACCCAAACCTTTGGGATTTGAACCACAGGGATAGTGAAAGAACAGAGCTTTGCCCCCATGCATGCATAATCTCATAGCGATATCATTTATCAAATGCTAACACTGATGCTTTTAGAATCTTCTAGAAGATGCGCTCCCAGTGTGTAATCATGTCTTTGCAACTTGATCTCATCTGTCCTTCAATGAAGCTCACACAATCATATTCAATGAAAAAAGGCATCATTGGCAGACTACGGACTAATAGCTTAATAAATGAAAGGGATATCTAAGAAAAGCAAGGAACCTCATTTATCTGCAACTTGATATTAAGATCCTGAAGCATCGTCCTCAGGAGAAGAATCCCTTGATGCTTGCTCATCATCCTCCTCTTCTTCATCTTCATCATAATCAGTAGAAGCAGGTTGCCCATTGAGATCCACATTTACACCATTTACCTTCCTCACAAACTGTCCCCGCACTCGAGGCCTCCTTTCAGCAAGTTTCTTCCGATTAACATACCTAATCTTCTTATCAAAACAACGCTCTTTTCTTTTCTGTCTAAACTTGATTAATGCTGCCTCTCTTCTATCTACTTTATTTAGTTTCACATCAGATGACGTTGAAGTTCCAAATGATGGCCATGATGGAGCGGCAGGCATTTGACCAGGTTGTAAGCATACACTGAAAGGGTAATATGGAAATGGTGGCATCCCAGACATGTGAGGCGGACATTGGGGAAGATGATTGTATCGTGGCAGCATGGCTGAAGTTCCATGGCTTTGCAACTCATGCAGGTTCTTTTGATAGAGTTGTGCTGACGATGACATCATAGCTTGATTTACAACCCCTGACATAAAATATGGATACACACTTTGTGCTGTTAAACTTGAAGCATCTAATTGAGGTTCATTTATTTGATGCATATGGACCCCGTCTTCCTTGAAATTTCTTTGGGAAAATTCACTTGACATAGGAGGGGTGCAAGATCTTTCCAGCGAGAGAGAGTCAGGCACACTAGTACAGCTACGGAAGTCATCTCCTTGTGAGTAGCTTTCCAATGTCTCCCCATTTTCTTGTAAATGGGTATCATTAACCAATTGCTGACCACATAATTGAAGTTTCTCTTCCATCCTCGAATTTTGATTAGTATTGTCCTCAATAAGAGCAACTCCTTGGGAATTGTTTTTAACTGTGCCTGATTTGACATAAGTGAAAAAGGCAGAGGACCCACCAATCTTCAATTCACTCTTCTTTGGACCAGATGATAAATTTCCTGAATATCATTTGCCAAAGTGAAACTTAAAATGGAACATAACATTTACAAATCTTAAAAACAGCATTGATGAAGTTAAGCATTTAATATTTGGGGGGGGGGGGGGGGGGGGGGGGGGAATTATCAAATTATGCAAACCTCACCTGTTCGACGGTCACTAATCCCTGGCACATCAGGTCGATATTTCTGTGGATTACCAGGAGAAGGCTCAACAGCAGCAGCAGCAGAAGAAGAAGCAGCAGCAGCAGACTAAGGTACAGACAAATGTCAAGCTTGGCACATCAGAGAGTACCAAAAGTTTCAATGACAATTTTGAAACGAGATGTTGGCTTACGTGAACATTTGAGCAGTGAATTGTGTAGTGTAGATACTTGTTTGTAATGTCTTGGTCAATTATGATACATGCTTCAAATTCAAGTTTTCAAGTGAGCACCTATGTATTGTAATTATATGGTTAATGATACACACAGAAGTTTCAGGTATCATTTTCTCCTCATCATATTCCCTCTCCATGTTGCAGGAACCTCTATTTCCTTTCCCATTGTTCCCCATCTAAAATTGTTTTTAATCATGTCAATTGCATATTCTGGGTAACAGGTTCCAATTCATAACTACTGATACCTATAAACACATTTGCATATATTGAAATGACTTGCATGCGAGTTGCTTTTCCATTGTATTTCATTTTTAAACTTCTTCATAAAATTGCCTATGAAAACTAACACTATTTGGCGAGCACCAAGCAATGGAACAAGTTTATCTGCTTTGTTCTGGAAGTGAGTAGATGTGCTGTTTGCACCTTACAATTGCACAGAAATTGAGTGGTGCAGACATGTAGGTTAGTGAAGCTGTTGCACATCTGAAAAGTTACTATGTAAAGGACTGGTGAACAGGCCCTTGTGCACATCAAGATTCATGGTGATATATATTTCACAAAAGAAAATATGTATTCATCTGTAGGAAAGAGATTTTCCTTCCACTATGTGCACTTATTTTGAAATGCCAAACTTCAGGTGCACATTATACTGACCTCATCTTCCTGGTGAATAGACATCCCCATTTCAGGATTTGTGCTCCTACGGGACCAGTCATCTGTGTCATCTGAAAACAGCGTAGTACTGTTTGTATTAGCATCACTATGATCTGATGCAACCAGATCGAAGTCATAGTTCAAGATGTCCTTCTCCACCAATCCAAGCTGCCAACAGAGATATTTATGAGTACCTCTTAATACAGATAGATATGTGCTTGCTGTCAGTGAAGTTTTTAACAAGAACGAATGGCAAATATGCAAGAATCAAGAAGTTTAGTTCAACAAACATCTGACACACATGTCAACCAGGTCCCCACATAAATATAACACAGCACTACAATCCACTTGGAAATTGGGCATGAGCTAATGCGAGAACAAGCATGGAAATGTCCTTGGACAGACATCTGAACAGATGTAGGTAGGTCATCTTCACCTTCTCACCAAATAAACCCAATACACCTTACTGTCCAATCTTAAATGCTAAACAGAATGGGAGCTACATGAAAAGAGAGCTCCAATAATTCTGTGCAGCAAAAGAAACAACAACAGCAAAGCCTTTGGGCTAGCTACATGGATCCTTTTGTGCCATTCCACACAATAATAAACCAAATCCACCTCAATCACCTAGAAAAATGACTCATCAAAATTCCCTGCACATACTAATCATTCCATAATGACTTTGTTTCCTTATAATAATCACCACAGTTCTACAAAAAGATTCTGCCAAAGAGTCAAAAGATACCAAAACATAGATCCAATTGGCAAGCAATGTAACACTGCAGGTCACTAAATACATGAACATTGCATTTATAATCATATCAAAGCTCATTTTACAACATTATCATGACCTTTATGCTACATAGATAGCTCCATTTTCCCTTATTTATTTATTTATTTATTGCATGGACTTAGAGAAACTACCAAAATGGATATCAACAAAGATAAAGACTTAATACACACTTGGATAAGGGCTGGGGGGGCAGAAGGATTAGCCAAGGCCATGTGGGTCCATGGTTAATCTTCGGCCTTATGGAATGCTTATAGGATGCTGAGGGAGATTTGGCTTTGTGAGATCAAAGCAAGGTCTGGTAAAGTCGACCTAGAGCTATCTTAATCTTTCTTGATAAAACTTAAGAATGTAGACATGTATCGCTCTAAACACATGGCATTCATCCAGTAGACACTGAAAACTTGGCACGATTCTAACAGACAAGTAATACCTCTTACACCAAAAAAAAATCCCCACCTCTTACCTCATTTGGGATCCTTGCCTCATTTGGGATCCTTTGGTCACTCCTTCACTTGAGAGATTTTCTCTCACCTCACATTTTCTCTCTTTTCTTTTGGAGAATTATTTCTTAGTGTAGTGCTTCCTGAATATTCCTAAGACACCCTCTATTACACCTTTTCTCTATCTCATCATCGCTACTATGTAACATGATGTGGGATGGTATGAAACTCACAAAAAAATGATTTCACTTACCAATCTTTGATACAAAACCTAAAAGATAAAACCCACCACCACCCTAAAGAAAGATACAGATCATCAGATTTTCTTGACAATTTGAATTGAAGTCTTTTGACTTGATCTTTTGGCAACCTAACTTTGAATCTCTAAAGTGGTGATTTGTATCTTTAGGGCAGTTAGTTTATTTGTTAATTTCTGTATCTTTTAGGTTTTGTACCTTAGAATGGAGAGCAAAATCATTTTTTTATGTGAATTATTTGTAACTTGCGAGTTTCATACCATCCTAAGTTGGTATCAGAGCTTTGGATTTACAGTCATGGTAGTTCATGGACGTCATGTGCAAGAATTCAAGATGGACATTCATGCTCTTGAAATTGATGAAAGGAAAAGGTAACTCTAGCAGCTCCAAGAGCATCTTGACCAATTTGATAATCAATACCATATATCAGAGTATGTTAATCCTTTCCATCACAGACAGCACAATAATTTTAGTGTTAGTTCTTCTCGGTATCAAAGAAGTAATAGAATTTCATATCAAGAATCTGATTTAAAAGTTAATGTTCTTGAAAATGTTTCTTCTAGTAATAATGATTTGAGGCATCCTTTTTATTCGATATACAAAAAATAATTCAACAAGAAAGTGAAGTGGAATCTGAAATTTTTGTATGATTTTGGATCCTTTATGGATTGGACACTACCACTAATATTCTATGAGAAGATGATATTGAAGAAGAAGATTTCAAAGCAGAAATCACCGTCTGTGATGACCCTTAAGTTTGCAAAAGAAGTTCATGTTATGTCAGTTGAAGAGCTTGTTGCGGAGGTGGTTATAGAAGTTGGTTTTGATGAAGAAAGTTGTGGAGCACCTGTTTTACATGTGATTAAGAAGAATTCTGAAATTATTGGCATTGAATTTGATGTTTCTGGACAAAAAAAAAGTTAACTTGACAATGTTTCTGACAACATTTCATAAACATATTTCATTAGTTCAGAACATCTAAGAGTTGATAAAGGTGGAGTTATGTTGTTTTTTCATAATAATTCAAGGAACATCTATGACGTGGAAAGCAATGCAACTCTTGTTACAGGATTCCAGTTGAAGGCTTGCATGAAGGATCATAGAAGTGCTTTGATTGGAAATCCACAGTCAGGGGAAAAACTTATTGAACTCGAGGATGAGTTTTTCTCAATTATAAGAACTTGACACAAGAGTGTTCTCAAATGGTCCTGTAGATACTGGGTTATTTAAGTTTGGGTAGGAAATGCAAATAAGTGAAGTTATTGGTGAAGTTTATTGTCAGCCCGTAGGCCAAATTTGAGCCTGAATTTGCATGTCTTAATTGCATGAAAAAATAAGATTATAATATGTTGTTTTTAAGTTTAGAATATGATCTATTCAAATTATCCAACTATACATCCATTGGAATTTTCTATGAGAAGTTATGTCTATTTTATTTTTTAACATTTCTAAGTGTCTGCTTGTCTTTCTTAAAAGTCAAAAACCTGTGTTGGTTAATATTTGTCTAGTTTTCTGTCAGCATCATTTTATTTTGGTCTAAATTATGTTGTTTAAGGTTTTTCCTATATTTGGATGGTTGTTAAAAGTATATATTTATGATTCAGGCCATGTATGGGGATCTTTTACAAAAATTTGAATTGAAATCTTTACTTGACCTTTTGGCAACCTATCAAGTTTTGTATCTCCTTTGAATGGTGGACTTTGTACCTTAACTCTGTATCTCTAAAGTGGTGATTTGATATATAACATCAAGGTGGTGAGTTTATTTGTTTTTATATCTTTTAGGTTTTGCACCTTAAAGGTGGGCGAAATTATTTTTTTGTGTGAGTGGTGTAACTTGCGAGTTTTATATCATCCTGGTATCATAATTAGAACAGCAAGCAACATTATAGGAAGGGATGTAGTTAATTAGCATGCATCACATGCAAATTAGGACTCATTAAATACAAGCATGAGCTCTGTTCTTATTCAATTTTGGATTTAAATAGTTAGTTATGTAGATTTGATTTAAACTCATTAGCTAATTAGGGTTATTTAGTTAATTAAATTATATAAGTAGTTAAAATAACATTGAAAAGGAAAAGAAATGTGACGTCATTAATAATCGAACATGAGCTTTTAGAATTTATCAAAGATTTTGTGGCGTTCTAACCATATATTTTCTGTTCTTGGTTCAAAAAATCATTAAGTTAGGATTTTCTAATTAAATTCTAGCTTTCTTGGGAAATTATTCTAATTCTTGATTGTGGGGTCTAAGATTTAGCTTTCCTAATTGCATCAGTTTAATAAATGAGATTGACTCTAAGAATAAATTTGCTATCAGTTTCTTGTTTTCATTATCATTCAATTTTCATTTTCTTTTTGTTTCGATATTACAACATAGATAATTGTTCTTTGCATCAAATAGCACCGTATAGGATTAAGATTCACATTGTGCGCATTCATCAAAACAATTACCGCAAATTACTAAAGCTTGTGTTCTAATTTTGGGTTTTCTTGTCTTCCAATTGCTTTTTTGCAATTATTAAAAAAATAAAAACAAGTCTTCTAGTTAATTAAGTTTTGTGGTAAAATAAACATCATAAATGCATGTCAAGAAGTTCAATCTATCTAAATTTTGTTTTGTTGAGTTATTCTTCAAGAAAGTTTTTCTTTGTTGATCTATGGTTGTCAAATTTGCCTTTCAAAATAGTTCTTAGCACTAGTTTTTAAATATTTCATTTAACTTAAATTAAACCTTATTGCTTCCTAGATTCATTTCTTTTGATCATCTTCCAAAAACCTGTCATTTCTTGTTTGCTTTTTTTTTTTTGTTTTTCTTTGAATTGAATGCTATGATCAGATTTATTTTTATTGAGTTTGTTTAGTTCAATACAAAACTAAAAGAGGAAGTTAAGAGTAGAAAAAGGCAAACGGATGTGAGATGAACATTGAGAAAAGACAGGACAAGAGTGAAGCAAAAGTAGAGTGGCTTATGTACAAACATGTAAGACAGTGTGTGAGGTTTATAAATAACATCTTTTACAACTCTCAAATATGTCTTCCAAACATGAGTCAACATGTAAAAATAAAAAGGAGCCCGTTATTTGTGTTAAAAGTAATGCTACAACAATTTGAGCATATGAATATGTATTCGATAATATAAGGGATTGGATGGATAGACATGACACTACAATTGCTAACTTGAAATGGGATAGCCCTAAAAGGTCCCTAATGCTTAAAGACGAGAGGTGCTCTCACACCCATATTAGATTTGATGTAGATAATGAGGATAAAGGTGATCAAGTATCAATGGATGATATAGATAGGTTTATTCACAACAATGATAGGTATATAAGGGATGTTGAGGTTGTGAAGGTGTAGATAGGAACCTCAGGAATATTAAAACGAAGATTCTCTTATCCTTAAAAAGAAATTATCTAAAAGTTTATCTAGAGTGGTAGAAGAAAGTAGAGCTATTTTTTTATTGCATAATTACTATGAGAAAAAAATGAAGTTACTTATGATACAGTTACTGACTATGAAATTATATGGTGGGGTCAACTTATGATGAATACAATTATAGCGACCTATATCAAAAGTTGTAAGGTCTTACTCAAGGTTCTAAGAATGTGGAGGATTACCTTAAAGAGATAGAGGTAACGATGATTCAAACAAATATAATGAAGATAGAAAAGCTACTATAGTAATAAGATTATTTAATATACTAGACCAAATAGCAAATGTTGTGGGATTACAATACCATGTAAAAATAGAAGATATGGTGCATATAACTTCAATAATGAAAAGACAACTCAAGAGAAAAAATAATTCAAAGCCAAACTAAAATTATGGTTTGTTCTTGTCAATGATACCAAATTGGAAGAAGGATGATAGGGTTATTCCCCGGGGCAAAAAAGTGTCTAAACTAACATTAGAAGTTACTCTAATTTCCAACCACCTCATAATCATGATATAAAATGCATGCAATGTTTGACAATCAATCACATAGTGATGGAGTTGAGTATCCAATTTAATTTGAGTCACTTGTAGTTAGGTGCGGCATGCATTGATTGCTCAAATCAAGAAGGATGAGTTGGAGCAGCAAAAAAAAAAAAAAAAAACATCTTCCATACTTTGAGCTTGTTTGGGAGTGTGATTGAGGTTGATTTTGAAGGTATTTTTTGTTCAGAAATGCATCAAAATGATATTTTTTTATTTTTTTAAAAATCATTTTTGACACCAGCACATGAAATGATATAAAACACCAAAAAAATCTAATTTAAAGTAAAAAATAAAAAATAAAATCATTTTTTTTCAAAAGCGCTTTTGAAGCTCAATGCCAAATAAGGCCTATGTCACATCAATAACATGGTATGTAGCATAATTATCGATGGGGAAAGTTGTTAACCAACAATAGTTTAGCTGAAAAAATAAATTTGCATACTTTAAAACACCATAAGCAATGGTTGAATGAGTGCAAGGAAGTAAAGGTGAACAAGTGTTAGTTTCTTTTAATTGGAGGGTATAGTGATCATGGACTTTGAAAAGTTGTTCTCATGCATGCAAGTCATTACTTATGGGCAAATTATGGTAGTTCGATAGGATGGTCATTAGGAGTATGTAATTTTTTTGTGAAAGATAATAAAATATATTACCCCCGTACGTCTAACCTCAAAACAAGTATATGAAAACTAATTGAAGATAAAAAGAGAGTGAAAACAAAGAGGTGACTAAGATGAGAGAAAAGAAGTTACATCAGAAGAAAAGGAAGAGGCCTAGGAAAAACAAAGAAGTGAGCTTTTATGCGGGGGAAAATGTTGTCGGGGGCATTTTCTACTCTAACCAGACCATGTTTATATTTTTGTACAAAATAGCATATCTTAATACTAACAATCTTGATAAATTCCTTCCTAGTGGTATTTCTTTGTTATGGGAATACAATGTATTTTACGATGATGTTATTGGTGGTTTGTTGCCATTGAAGGTGTAGAACATCAAAATGATTTCATTCCCAAGGCTATAATTCTCAATCGACTAGTGTATAGAAGTAATCTAAAGGGAAGAAATGAGCTTCCAAGACAAGTTGAGGAGCTGATGAGTAAAGGGCCCTTGAGAAAGAGCATGAGTCCATGTGCGGTTTTAGTGCTACTTGTGCTCAAGGATGGGTCTTGAAGGATATATGTTGATTGTAGGGATGTCAACAATATTACAGTAAAAAGGTTTTAATTCACTAACTCTTTAGATTTGTTGTCTTTTATTTGTTGATGAAAGTGTTACTCTTAATGGAAATAAAAAGAATGAATTAATGAAGAAACTCCATGAGAGTGTTTGGCAACACATAAAAAGTAAGAATTATCAATATGCATATAAAGTTAACATGAACTTTGAAATTGGTGATAAGGTTTGGATGAATACGAGGAATGAAAGATTTCCAACTCATGGACAAACTAAGTTGCATTCTAGAATGGATGGTATATTCCAAGTTCTTGATCAAATTAAAGACAATGCATAAAAGTTGAAACTTTTTATGATCTCTTTTTTATGCAAGTAACGATTTGAGATCAAATCTTTTTTAGGAGGGGAAATTATGAGAATAAACTAACGATTTGGACAAACTAAGTTGCATTCTAGAATGGATGGTATATTCCAAGTTCTTGATCAAATTAAAGACAATGCATAAAAGTTGAAACTTTTTATGATCTCTTTTTTATGCAAGTAACGATTTGAGATCAAATCTTTTTTAGGAGGGGAAATTATGAGAATAAACAAGCAACACTCTAGGATCCATTACATGTGCTTGCTGATTGGACCTATTACAAGGGCAAATACCAAGAGGATAAAAATGGTATTTAAAGGGATGATTCATGACATTGGGTTGAGTAAGCCACGAAAATTCTTTCTAAGATGGCTTCAATCAAAAGAGGATAAAACCCTAATCAATGTGATCCAAGCATGTGTTAGGGTTGTTTAACATGTAGCGCATATGTGGAATGGACATCATTGAATACAAGCATGGGCTTCATAGTCTATTCTTGTATAGTTTTGAATTTAAATACTTAGTTTTGTGGATTAAATTTAAGTCCACTAGCTAATTTGGGTTTATTTTGTAAGTCATATACAAATAATTGAAATAACATTGAAAAATAAAAAAAAAATGTGATCATTAAAATTTAACGGTGTGAGTGCACTTCTTCTTTGAGTTCTTTATTGAATTTCTAGAGCTTATCAAAGATAACATCTTTATAGCATTTTAACCATATACCTTCAGTGCACTTCTTCTTTGAGTTCTTTATTGAATTTCTAGAGCTTATCAAATATATCATCTTAATAGCTTTTTAACCATATACCTTCAGTTCTTGGTTCAAGAGATCATTGGGTCGAGGTTTTCGAATCTAATTTTAGCTCTCTTAGGTGTGTATTCCAATTCTTGATTATGGGTTCTAAGATTTTGCCTTACGACACTAATTCACCAACTCCACCCATGTACCCACAACACACATAGTCACTATATTAGAAAGAGAGATTCAAAACTGGTTCAAGGAAAAAAAGAAGAGAATTCTAAAAAATTAAAAGCAAACAAACCATGCGTCGCCTTCTCCACATGTGTGTCCACAAGTTCAAAAGCTCATTAGTACGTAAAGGCTTTACAAGATAGTCTGCCGCTCCAAGCCTCAAGCATTTTACAACAATTGAGACCTCGTCCTGTGCCGACATCACTAATCAAACAAAAAGCTTTTCAATACTTAGGACCTACATTGAAAATAGACTTTACCACAACTGATCTTAGAACTAAATTGAAAGAGATAAGCTTACTGATCACAGGAATACGCCGCAAGTCTTTATCCCGCATGATATACTTCAACATTTTCATGCCCTTGGTCATTGGAATGTCAACTTCAGAAAGTATGATGTCGATTTCAGGCCCATCAGCATTAAGTGCATCAATCACCTGCCTAGCTGATCTCACTGATGTAACTGTGAAGCAAAAGGAATACAGATTCGTTGCACAAATTGCACATAATCTTCAAAAACCAATATAGCAAAGTAGTGGAATTATTGAACTTAAACAAATGTGGGTACAATAAATAAATGTTGAATAATCATTAAAACGACAATCTATGTAGTTGGATTTCCACGTGACTTAAAATAATTCTAGGAAAAAAATAACGAAAATACAATGTTTCATATCAATTTTAAGCACATGTTTTTCATATCCTTCACCCAAAATAGCAAAAACCAAATATCACCAAGGGGGCATAAATCATTTCCCTCCTTATGGCCTAAAAAATAGCACTAATTATATAACTTCATAGCATTCACAAGAAGGAAAAGTGAAAAGAAAAAAAAAAGATTACCTTGATAAGAGCACTTCAAAAGGAGAGTGAAAACCTCCTGAGAGCTCTTTGCATCATTATCGCATAGCAAAATCCTCACTTTGCTTCTATCAACAAAACCATCTCCTGCTCCTCCTCCTCCGACACTTTTACCATTTCCACTCTCCTTCATGTGCCCACTCAAGTTTTGCTTATCTACCTCCCCTTCCATATGTCATCAATTCAACTTGTCTTTCTCTTTCAAAAAGTCGACGATCTCAATTGAATATTAATACACTAATAATGCCCACCTCTTCTCCTTCTGGTTGAGAATTTGGGCAAAAACTAGGGTTAGGGTTTGGATTATCCAAATTCCTAAGTGATGACGGTGATGAAGACAACACAGCAACAAAAACTATTAATTAATAGAAATATTTTCTCTCCTTTTTAATACAAGCGCATGTTAGCCTCTTTCCCTAAAGTATGTCTTACTGACGGTCTTGATTGAGGATTCACGTGAGATCAGGCCAGGAAATCCACGGATTGGTTTGGATCACTGGACATGCTTAACTCAAAAGCAAGCCAACCTCTACTCTCTCATAACTCTTTCCTTTTTACGCTAAGCTTTTTTCTGGTTTTATTTTAAAATACTGCGTTAATGGAATCGGGTTAGGGTTAACATGCGCCGGGGAGTAAAAGAGAAGAGCTTGTAGTGAAATGAATGGATGAGATAGCGCAGGTGAGTTGGGTTGAGTGAGCACATAAGCGTATGTTAGAAGGGCTGGAGACGTGGCATGGGGGAAGACAGTGGAGAGAGAAAAAGGGTAATGAGGCTGGAGGTATCTTTTCTTTCTGGATAGTTTGGAAGAGATAGAGAAGAGGCCACGTCATGCGGAAAAATCTAAAAAATATCTTGACAAAAAAAGGCCACGAATCTATATTTGATTGTCGTTTGCCAATGCGTTGACGTTTGTGTGAGGGTAAGAGATTACATAAAACTAGTTTGATTGCCCGCATTTAATTGCGGGCATAATATAATTTTTATAATTATTGGATTTGATATAATATATAAATTTTACTAATTTAAAAATATAATATAATATTTATACATGTAAAGTTTAATATAATGTACCGCAACAACAACATCAAAACTTTAACATCAAGGAGATAGAAATAGGTAAGTGCCTTGAAAGATTTTCAACAAAAAAATATGGGAAAACATAGTGTTTTTCCAACATTTACATCAACCTTCATGATGTTGTCAGTTTGTACTATGTTGTGGGTCGAGCAAATAATTTTTATAATTATTGAGATAAAAATAGAATATTTATACATGTAAAGTTTGATATAATGAAACACATCAACACACCTTATTATAACAACAGTAACATAGAAGTCTTAACATCTAAAATTATCATCACTATCACTACCAAAATAATAAAAATTATTAAATTACCTAGAGAAAAAAATACAAAAAAATTAACAAAAAAGCAAATAAGAACCAAAACTAAAATTATTATTAGTATTATTATTATTATTATTATCATTATTATTATTATTATTGTGCTAATAATGAAAAAAGAAAAATGAAATCAAAGATTAAAAAAAGCATAAAAACTTTAATAAAAGAGCAAATAAAAAATATAATAGATGATAAAACAAAAATAAAAAAATTTAGCTGAAAAAATCATTTAATTTGAAAAATAATAAAATTATTATTATTATTATTATTATTATTATTATTATTATTGTGTTAATAATGAAAGAAAGAAACCTAAATGAAAGACTAAAATAATCCTAAAAACTTTAACAAAAGATCAAATAAAAAAATAAAATAAAAATAAAAATTATCATTGCTATTACTGTCAAAAAAATATAAATTATCAAATTATCTCAAGAAAAAAAAACTAAAAAACATTAACAAAAGAGTAAGCAAGAAAACAAAATTCAATTATTATTATTATTACTACTACTACTACTACTACTACTACTACTACTACTGTGTTAATAATGAAAAAAACAAAAATAAATAAAAGACTGAAAAAATCCTAAAAACTTTAACAAAAGATCAATAAAAAAACTAAAATAAATGATAAAATAAAAATAGAAATTATCAAGTGAAAACAATTCATTCAATTTGAAAATAAAAAAAATAAAGGGATTAAAATAAAAAATTAAAAGTATTAAGGGCCGAAATAAAAATCAAATATATTATCAATTTAAATCAAAGGATAAAATTGAAAAAATAAACACTTTTGTGCCTAAAATATTAAGGTATTTAAACCTAATCCAAAAATTAAAAGATTGAGGACCGAATTGAAATATAAATATATAATTCATTTCAATCGAAGGACCCAATTAAAATACATCAAAACCTATTTAAAAGAAATCAGGACCACATGGAAAATTAAAAGAGAAGAGAACAAAGTGAATAAAGCAAAAACCAGGGGGTGCAAGAGAGAGAAAACGGAAAAACAAAGTTCACCCCGCCACCACAACGACGCCGGACACTATTGACCAAAACGCTCCCCACCATGAGGACGAACACACAGTGGCGCAGCGGAAAAAACCCTGGAAGCGTATTTGCCGGTAACGAAGGGCGTTGCACGCGCCGCTCAAAGCGGGCGTGAGGCTGCACTTCGTCTGTTGAGAGTGGCCCGCGCGAGCCGATTTCTGAAGATAATAAAAAAAAATTATGGTCAATTACCGGAACACCCCTACCTACAATTCTTCACTTTTGTCTTATTAAGGGGTACATTAGTATTTAGCCATTTTAAAAAATAAGAAATACCTGAGGTACCTCTCCCCTTTCAGAAATGTTTTTTGTCTTTTATGGGGGCAGAATAGTATTTAGCCATTTTTAAAAAGTGTGTAATTCCCGTGAAGCCCCTCTGTGTTAAACCCATTTTTTTGTCTTTTTCGAGGGCTACAATCGTTAATTTACTGTGCAAATAATGA
The DNA here is from genome assembly GCA_964035475.1 of Salix caprea. Lineage (NCBI taxonomy): Eukaryota > Viridiplantae > Streptophyta > Magnoliopsida > Malpighiales > Salicaceae > Salix > Salix caprea. The sequence continues at coordinate 8,751,490 of OZ037753.1, read as the reverse complement.
TAAAAAAATAATTGGACCGGCAAACCAACCGAACCGACCGACCCGAAAACCAAACCAACCCAAAAATACACTATTACAATCCAGAGTGTTTCTACTCACAGTCCACAGTGTTTTCCTGATCTCTTTTAGTTATATTTATAATTTATAATGTGTTGGTGACCAGCAACTGTTACTTCACGTGTTCTCTTCGCCAAACCAGTGACTTAAACACTAAGAAAGGTTAATAAAAAAAATTAAAAAATTTAATTTTAATTAGGCCAAAAATAAAAATGATATTCAATTAAAAAATCCAAAAAATAACTCTAAGTGAATTTAGATTAATGAATATATAAAAATATATTCAAGTAATGATATATTTAGATTAATGATATATATTTAATGAATTTAGATTAATTCATGTCTTTTATATATTCTAATAAATAAAAAATAAACTAATAATATATTTAGTTGAGAATAAGTTTTTAAACATGTTTTATAGGAAGAACATGTCGACAAGCATGATGGATTTCATGAAGAATTCAATCAGAGAATCATACCACATTTGATTAATCATACCAATTTAATTTTTGACCAATGATTCTTAATTTTGTGACATATTAATTTCCTAATATATTATTTAAAATATAAATCACAATACTAAATAAACTAGAATTGAGTAAATTAAATAATCTAATTTATTGTCAATTCAATAATTAATTGATCTATATTTGAAGATCAAAAGCATCATCTAATAACATGTCACGATCTCTTAAATAATAGAGAAGTCATATTTGGTTTGACTTTACCTTTTAGTAAATAGTTTTTTAGTGTAATTATTATCCCTTAATTTATAATATTTTGATTTAGATATTATAGTATGAAGTGTGTCTACTTTATCACATCATTTTCTCTCTTGATGTTATAGTAATTAATTATTTGAATAAGATTTGGATTTTTTTTCAAATATCAATTCATATTGTACAAAGATTTCACAATTAATATTATTAAAAACTTGTAGACAATTTTCTCTAATTTACCCAAGATGATAAGTATTTTCTCAGCCACTCAAATACCTTTATATATAGTTTATATTATATGTTTTTTATCCTTGATTAGAACAACATGTAGATGTGATCAAAATTGTCTATACAAGAAAATTTAATGATCTTAAATCTAAGAATTATTTACACAAGGGTCATACGAACCTTTCTATAAATACAAATGATATCTCCATATAAAGTCCTTATGTAGTTCATTTCAGAGTATATGTCATGTGATATACACCTACATTTCAGTTCTAAATATCCCTTATGTCTTAACTTATGACAACAACTACTTATTTTTATAAAAATAATAATAATATAACATGTACTAGTTTCAATGACTATAATTAATATACAATTATAATATAACATTGATCATAAATATTTACAAACAATGCTTTGATGTAATAGAAATCTTATAATTATAACAACTTTATAATTTTCTTTGTTAAACATTTTTATCATAATGAATTTATCTTTACTATAGCCTTATTAATAAAATAATTCATTTATCACACATAAATAAATATTAAAGATGAAAAAAAATATTTATTAATAATAAATATGTTTTGCATGAACAAAATCAATTGATTAATTAAAATGCATATACACTAACACATAGAATAACAAGGTTGTGAAAGAGTTTTAAAACATGACATCTCATTTTAAAAGTCTCAGGTCTTAGTTAAAGAGTAGATTGTCTTGGACTCCAATCCCATAAATGTAATTGAAATAAAATTTCTCACTAATTTATGAATATTAAGGAGAAAAGTTTTAATAATAAGGAGAAAAGTTTCTTATCAATTTATGAATATTAAGTAGTAAAGTTTTATTGGTTGATCTTACTTGCCCATTAAACTAGATACAATAAAGAGCATAATGAGTTATTTTAAACTTGTACTTATTTGCAAATTTGTTTTACCTCTTTTCTAGTTAATACTTCTTGTTTATTAGTAATGATAGTTTCTAGAAGTCTAAATTTGTGGATGATTTATTTTTTCAACTTTTAAACAATTAAAAACTCCAAAAACTTATGGTTGCTTTAATTTTCTTTCCAAAAATTATTTCTTTCAATTATTGTTTAAGAGGGATAAAATAGTTTTTAAGGGAAAAAGAAAAGTATTCATAAATTTTGGCATGTTTTTATCTATTAAAAAAGTACATTGTTAGAATTAAAAGCTAAGATATCATTGTTTTTTTAAAGAAAAAACATTAAGAGATTAATTATAAATGACTTAAATTTCAAAAGAGGTGTTTAAGATATTATGTATTTCTAGATATTAAGTCTTAATATATTTTATATGTGACATAATCATAATTAAGACATAACATCCATGGTGATGTTTATCACTACAATCATGATAAAAAAAAGGTTCGATTTAAAATCACAAGTGAAATCAAACTTGTCAATTTTGTTTCATTTCATCCAGAGTAACAAGTATATATCTTTTATTCCAAAAAAAACTGGAATAAATTTCATCTTACTCGGAATCTCAGCCCATTATGAAAATTCCAATCAAATTTTAGCAAGAACATTTCGATTTTGTTTCGGCCAAATAATATTTCTTAAAAGAAAATTTGTTTTTTTATCTGGTTTCATCCTTCAACACTTGGTTTATTGGAGTATAAAATTTATAATTTGATTTATCTTCAAACTTGAATTAAAATTATATTTATTAAATTAATATCTTTATATATATATATATATATATATATATATATATATAAAACAGTAAAATTCGAAAATACTTTTAATTGAAAAAACAAACTCTAAACATAATAAAAGTCACAACTTTAGGTGAAATTTTCACGCCTAATGAATTGTTAATATTTTTTTTATTCTGGTCAAACTGGAAATCAATTAAAGCTAGACAATCGAGAAAATGTTTGGAGTTTTTTTTTTACTGTAGAAATGAAATGAGAGACACACAGTACCACTAGCTAGAATGAACGAGAGTAGATGGGCACATGGGTACCATGAAGATTGGTGGCGGATCTGTAACGGACATGTACCGACCCGTGTTGGCACATGTCAATGGCTAAGCGTTTGGGTCACGTCCTTGCAGTGCGCGTGGTCCGTTTTCGTTGAACAAGTGACGAGCCAGGGTGGAAATGACAGGTCAATGGTCACGTACTGGCAGTGCGCGTGGTCGTGTTTCTAACTTCTTACATGTTATTTCATTTCAAAAAAACTTTATTTTTTTTAATTTAAATTAAAAACTTGCTGTTTTTAAATTATTTTTATATGTTGATATTAAAAATAATTTTTTTAAAAATAAAAAAAATATATTTTTAATATATTTTTAAACAAAAAAAAAACACTTCAATCACACTCCAAACAATCACTTGAACGTTACTGCAAGAAGCAACTTACCTGCCTTTCTTGGCTGCATTTTCTGGAGATCATTCTCTGGACTTAACTGAACGTGTTTAAACTTTAAAGCTAGCCGTGATTAGCAAGAGACAGGCCCGTAGAGACCTGAAAGTCCATTTGACTGCAAATATAAAGTGGTTGGCCATTTTACATACATACATACATAAATACATTGATTGACTTCATATGGTTGTCAAAATCACGAATTTACTTATAAAATCATATAATTTTATTAGTAAATTTCTCAAACCTTGTTAACTTGAGTAAAAAAATTGATTTGGGTCAAATTCAATCAAAAAATAATAAAATCATACGGAATCGTAAAATCGAACCGGATCGATCCGATTTTACAATCCCAATTTTACTCAAAAATCTATCCCTTCTGCGTCTTCTGCCTACAGTCCCGTAACCCCCTCCCTTTCTCTCTCTCTCTCCAGGCTAGCCCAAGTCTACCCCCCTCTTTTAAAATAAAAAAATTAAAAAAAAAATCAATATTTTTTAAATACTAATATAATGATATAATTGTTATGTATTTTTAACATATATAAACCTTAACTAATAAAATTTTATGGCCATAACTATATTATATTGTATTTGAAATTTTTTTTCAAGTTAGATTCAGAGATTTCTTTGTATTGAATAATTTTAAAATGTTTTAAATATAGTATAAGAGCCCAGGATTAAAGTTATAAAAGATTGTAATGAAACTATAATAAAGACAAAAATGACTAGAAGATAAAAATAGGATTACCTTCCTATATTTGAAATTGAAGGTATAATTAGATCATGTTATATCATTATATCATTTTATCATGGTACTTTAAGCATTTAGTTAGATACTAGGTTACTTTCTGTACTACATTGTTGGTTGAATAATTTTTTTTCTTAAAGAAATAAAATAAATTGATTAACATGCAAACTAGAATAACCCAGAGAAAGAAACAGAGAAAAAAATATAAAGTTATATATAAAGTTAAATCAAACTAATCTTTGAACAAACAACTATGGTCATAAGACGAAGATAAAACTACTGAAAATAATAAAAAACCTTAAACAAAATTCTTAAACATCAAAAATTAAAATGAAAACAAATAGTAACCAAATAATAAGGATTGAGTATGATATAAGAACTAATGAAAGAAAATAATGAGAGACTTAATAAAAAATAATTAAAAGAATGAGAATTAAAATTGGGGAAAAAATAATATTGAGGGAAAAATTGAAAGAAAAATCAAACTAAAAAAAGGATAAAAAAAATTAAAAAATAAGGAACAAAATTGGATGAATAAAATGAAATAAAATGTTGAGGGACCAATAAAAAGGAAAAAAACAAATGAAGAAGAATGAAGACTAATTTGGTCAAAAAAGAAATGAAATAAAATGTTAAAGACAAGATTGAAAGAAAAAAACAAACAAGGAAGAGGATATAAAAACAATTAAAAAAATGAGTATTGTATTTATATAAAAAAACAAAAAAATAAATGAAAAATGATGAAATTAAAAAAAAATAAAAAAATCCAAAACAAAGAAAGACAAGTTAAAAGAAAAAGCATCATAAATCATAATTGAAAGAGGACAATGGTGATTGTAGCTAATGTGGCATGAATTTCAAGAAGTGAAGAGAAAAATAAACGAAGGAGAATTTGAAAGGTCTTGACACCCTAAGGGTATCTCCAGCGGGAGGAGCTATCCCGGGAGCCAAAGGCAAAATTTCAAAAAATTGGCTTTTTTTTGGTAAATTTCCGTCTCCAGCGGGAGGAGCAAAATGAAGAGACAAAATGGCTTCTTCATCTTCGGGAGCCATTCGGGAGCCATTCCTACATGTGTATCCTGAGGAGGCAAAAAAAAAATGATCGTTGCATATATTACCGTTGCAATCTCCACCACTGCCTCGCTCTCCATTTCCAGATTCTTCCTCTCCTCTCCAACCCAAAAACAAAAATCCAGCAGAAAAACAACAGATCAAAAGTAAGAAAAAAAGCAACAAGTTAAAATAATTAATCACCTCAGTTTGTTCACCACTGTCTCCAGGACTAACTCTCCTTCGCTCTTGATGGCAGCTGGATTGCCTAGTTCAATGGTTGCTATCTAGCTATATAGACATCCAATATATTCGTTTAGACTTTAGAGATATGATGGAAGTGAAGCTTAGCCATAGACTGGAGAGGAGTGGACGGTGGGTGGGTGGGGGGGAGACGACTGGAGGTGGGTGGGGGGTTGACAGCGGCTGGAGGAAGAAGAGAAAGATGGGTAGGGGTTTTTTAATTTGTGATGAAAGGGAACAAGCGGGGGGTTGGGTTTTTATACTTATTATTATTATATTATAATAATTATTATATATAATAATAATAATAATTATTATTATTATTATTAATTATTATAATAATATTTAGCATAAAAAATAGGGGTATTAATTTGTAATTAATTTGATTCAATTATTTGTAATGGAATGTATTTTAATTAATTTTGTTTGAACTTATTGGTTATTTGTTAATATGTTTATTTTGTTTTTCTAAATTTTATTAACACTCAAAGACAATAAGTAACATTAATTAACTTCAAATACAATAGCCATAAAAAAACATATAATTACTTGAAAAACATAAAATAAGCAGCTTAAATTTCAAATATTGCGGGTCTTATTTACATTTATTTTTTTTAATTTAAATATAATTAAAAAATAATAATTTTATTGTTGGAGGGTTTTTCAAAAGCAATTATTTAATTATATAACTTACTCCTATTAATTGTATAATTACTTGTATAATTAAACTATATACAAAATAATTTAACTTTATTTAAAATAATATAAAAAAAATAGCTCTCCAAAATGGCTCTTTACTATTGGAGCACACATCACCAAAAAAACCATTTACATACTATTTAAAGAGCCATTTTAGAGATTTAGCTCTCTAAAATGGCTCTTGCCATTGGAGATGCTCTAACATGATGGGCATCGATAACTTTTTTTCCCCTTTCTCTCCCTATCAATTGCATTCCTTTCCAAATAATAGACCAACCACTGCAATTTTCTCTCTCTTCATATTTGATTATTGTTATTTTGGTTACTATTTTTTTAAAATTTTGAATGCTCTATAAAATTATAATTGTTTTGAATTTCACCCCCTATTTTTTAATAGATAAATAATATATAGAATTATAATTATTTTTAAATTTCACTCATGATGATTTTTTAATATTTAAATTTTTATTTTTATTATTTTCATTGGTATTTGTTTTATTTAAATTTATATATATGTGTGTGTATATATATTTAAAAAACTTCATCCTCATTGGGTTTTGTTTTCTATCAATCTTTTTTCTCATTCTTTATGTTTCTATCTTTTTTTATTTTGCAAGTTTTTTTAATATTATTTTTTTTTCAAGATTTTATCCTTGAAAATTAAATTAGTTTGAAATTAATCTTCTTAATTTAACTCGGGTCAAGGATTGCACATGTTATGACTTTTTGAAATTATACCAAGTTTAGGAGCTTCGCTCGGGTTTACTTGTTTTTTTGGTATTTTTATCTGGTGTTTTTTATTTTATTATTTTCTATGGTTTTCATTTAAAATCATAATAAAAAAAGATACATCGTGTTTTGAGCAATGAGGTAAGAAGAAAAATAATTTATTTTAGCTATCTGGATCCATAAATGATTATTTTTTTAAATAACAGAACTTAATTGTTTTTTTTTTTGCAAATCTAACACCAATCAAATGTTAGTATGTTATTATGATATCATTAAAATCCTATAAAAAATAAATTAAAAAACAAACTATGAGCTTGAAAACCCATATAACACAATTTTCAAGGATTTGTTTTAAAAAATAAATTGACGACTAAAATAAAAAGTTCCCAAAGGAAAAAACAATTCTAAGCTGTGTGACTGTAAGGTATTCCACAAGGTTTTTGCCATGGATTTTATTTTTGTAATAATTATAATGGTTGAAAAAACAACATTCAATAAAAATAAAAAACTAATTAATTATTACTAATAAAATAATAGCCAATAATAATATTTATAACTAAATAATTAACATTAACATTAACAAAAAAACTAAAAGCCATCGCACATTTATTGTAGATTACTGTTCACGCACACCCAGGTCCACTGTGGACTGGGGTGCGTGATCGGCTGCTTGGCGTTGTCGTTGTAAGGTGACAGCGAGTGGGTGACGCTGTTGATCGAGGGTGCAAAATGCTGCGTGAGTTGCAGGTAAAAAAGGGACGGCAAACAACGCTGCGTCGTTTGAGAATCAGAGGTTCGCGTTGAAAATCAGACCAAGGCCGCTTATTCAACTGCTATTTTTTAAATTTCATTTCTCTGCTTTTCAAGGTAACAGAGACCATGCGCTGCCTTAGCGCTGCTTTTGAGGCTGAAATGTTGGGTCTATTAAAGCTTGTGTGAATTACACTTTCTTGCAAAAAAACACGTTAACCCTGCGTGACATGTAATTGAGGACCATGCGCTGCCTTATGAAAAATTAAAATTAGCCACAGACGTGCGCTGCTTCTGCTTTCATTTATTGCTAATTTGACAGCCTCAAAAACAGAGCTAAGCGTTGATTGCAGATTTTATACATTTTAAAAATAAACCCATTAGCTGGCTAACGCACCAGCCGGCTGCACTGATTGCAAGTTTGTTAAACAAATTAAAGGAGTTAACGTTTAAGCGCATGGCTCGGCTGCGTTAATTGCAGCTTCCTTGGATTTAGAAAATTGAAATTAAACAGAGGTTCGCGTGTTAACGCACAAGCCGGCTGCGTTGATTGCAGGTTTCTTCAACAAATCACCCATTTCACGCACAGTTCGGCTTCGTTAATTGCAGCTTCCGTCTCATTTCAAAATTCAACAAATTCACGTCTCTTGCACAGCCCGGCGCCACTCAGCAACATGCGTTAATTGCATGTTTCTTGAATTTGTTTAATTAGCACATTAGCGTCTCACCACACAAGCCGGCGCCACTCAGCAGCCTGCTATTTCTCCAATTTTCAATTCTTAATTGAAGGCTGCTTCTCTTCTCAGCGAATCACATTAACGTCTCACCGCACAAGCCGACGCCACTCAGCAGCCTGCTATTTCCAATTTTCAATTCTTCCAATTTCCAATTTTGAAAGCTGCTTCTCTTCTCAGCGAATTACACGGGTTGATTGCTGTGTTGATTGCTTCTCTTCTCACAAACTAATTGCTACGTTAATTGCACGGTCCCTCAATTCTTCTCATCACTCGGGCAAAACAAAGTGTTCCGCTGGTTCTGGGATTCAAGAATTGGGCGCGGCGGTCTCACATTCCATCAAGGGCGCGGCTTCTTCTCAGGTTTCAATTTGTCTTGATTTCTTTGCAATTCCACAACTCCACGCGTCAACATGCTGTGCTTTTGTTTTTTGGAATTTAAAGAACACGAAAATAGAGGTTCAAAACAGTGTTGTGCAATGCCAGAGGAGCATTTAATGAATCTCATTATCAATTGTGTCCTGGCCAGAAAACAGCATCTCATCCTTTAATCTCATTTATGTTTTTTGTCTTTGGATGCAATTGGCGGCGACGGGAGGCCTTGCCACCTGGAGATTGAAGACAACGTGTGCAACTTTATGCCATCTTCTGTTCAGCTGTGAGTGAAATGGACGTCAGCTTCGGGGAACCGCAACTCACATCAGCTAAACAGAGATCACAGCTCTGTTCAAGACACAAATTGCCATGTAATTAGTTCTTTTCTTTTTGCTCCAAATTTCAGTTCCTCATATCTCCAGTCTTTCTTCGTTCTTTTTTTTTTTTCATTTTCTTTCTCTCAGTTAAACTTGGCTCTTACCCTGTTTTCAACCTTTGTTTCCTGCATTCACGGTGCGTCATTGTGTTTGTCTCTGTTGCCTCTTCAATTTGCATGTTTGCTTGGACTTCTTCAGTCAATTTCGTTGCCCATTGTTTGGTTAAAAGGCTTTTAATTTGCTGCTGATTGTTCGTTGTGCAGTTTTGCGGTGCTTTGTTTTGGTTTTTGCTACCTTCAACGATTGGCTCATTATCTGGTTTGCTGTGACTGGTAAGTTTTTTTTTTCGCTTCTTCTTTGGTTTGCGGGTGCATTTCTTAACTGTGCACTTGCTGTAAACACTTGCATGCTTCAACGGTTAGCTCTTGGTTTATTTCTTTTTTTTTATCATCAAAAATTATAATTGATGAAGGCTAACCATTTAGGGTGTTGCTGTAAAAAAAAGGTCGGTTCAAGTAAAACAGTAGCTTAGGAGAGGGTAAAGAAGGAGTTTACAATTGTGACAATCTCATTACATCATCAACAATTCGAACATAGATTGATCTCTTGCAAATTCTGTCTGCTGCAATGCAATTTACAAATATTAAATGGCTCATTTGTTGGATTGCTGTTCCATTTTAGTTTATAGTTGCTGCGTTTTTCTTCATTTAATTGTGTTTGATTTTTTCCCTGATGAAATGATTTATTTCGTTTACAATTGGTGTTTACAATTTCTGATTGCAACTGCTGATTGTATGGTTCATTTGTTGAGTTTCAGAGGAACTTGAGTATGCTTATTTAAACATATTTTTTACCGCGATTGTTGCTTTGGTTTATATTGCTGTTTTCATTTTCCGGCATTCAATTGACATTTGGATTGATATTTTGTTGTTGGTGTTTTCTTAGGTTTATTTTTAGTTGTTTTTATGATAAATGGCTCATTTGTAGGATTGTTGTTCCATTTTAGTTTATAGTTGCTGTGTTTTTCTTGATTTAATTGTGTTTGATTTTTTCCCCGATAAAATTATTTATTTTGTTGGTGATTGGTGTTTACAATTTCTTATTGCAACTGCTGATTGTATGGCTCATTTGTTGAGTTTCAAGGGAACTTCAGTATTCTTATTTCAACATATTTTTTGCCGCGATTGTTGCTTTAGTTTTATATTGCTGTTTTCATTTTCTGGCATTCAATTGACGATTGAATTGATATTTTGTTATTGGTGCTTTCTTAGGTTTATTTTTAGTTGTTTAATGATAAATGCCTGATTTGTTGGATTGCTGTTCCTTTTTTGTTTATAGTTGCTGCGTTTTTCTTGATTTAATTGTGTTTGATTTTTTCCCCGATAAAATTATTTATTTCGTTGGCGATTGGTATTTACAATTTCTTATTGCAACTGCTGATTGTATGGCTCATTTGTTGAGTTTCAAGGGAACTTCAGTATTCTTATTTCAACATATTTTTTGCCGCGATTGTTGCTTTAGTTTTATATTGCTGTTTTCATTTTCCGGCATTCAATTGACGATTGAATTGATATTTTGTTATTGGTGCTTTCTTAGGTTTATTTTTAGTTGTTTAATGATAAATGCCTCATTTGTTGGATTGCTGTTCCTTTTTTGTTTATAGTTGCTGCGTTTTTCTTGATTTAATTGTGTTTAATTTTTTCCCCGATAAAATTATTTATTTCGTTGGCGATTGGTATTTACAATTTCTTATTGCAACTGCTGATTGTATGGCTCATTTGTTGAGTTTCAAGGGAACTTCAGTATTCTTATTTCAACATATTTTTTGCCGCGATTGTTGCTTTAGTTTTATATTGCTGTTTTCATTTTCCAGCATTCAATTGACGATTGAATTGATATTTTGTTATTGGTGCTTTCTTAGGTTTATTTTTAGTTGTTTAATGATAAATGCCTCATTTGTTGGATTGCTGTTCCTTTTTTGTTTATAGTTGCTGCGTTTTTCTTGATTTAATTGTGTTTGATTTTTTCCCCGATAAAATTATTTATTTCGTTGGCGATTGGTATTTACAATTTCTTATTGCAACTGCTGATTGTATGGCTCATTTGTTGAGTTTCAAGGGGACTTCAGTATTCTTATTTCAACATATTTTTTTGCCGCGATTGTTGCTTTCGTTTTATATTGCTGTTTTCATTTTCCAGCATTCAATTGACGATTGAATTGATATTTTGTTCTTGGTGCTTTCTTAGGTTTATTTTTAGTTGTTTAATGATATATGCCTAATTTGTTGGATTGCTGTTCCTTTTTTGTTTATAGTTGCTGCGTTTTTCTTGATTTAATTGTGTTTGATTTTTTCCCCGATAAAATGATTTATTTCGTTTACAATAAGTATTTACAATCAGTGATGTTCGCTGATTAAAATACAAACCATATTCCAGCTGCTACCTAAAAAAGTCATTACAATCAGTTGCTCACAGCTATTTATATCCTCAATCTTTATAGTAATATTAAAAAAATTCAATTTAAATAATTGTTTATTAGGCCCTGCTTTACCTCTAGAGCATCATAAAACAATAATAAATTACATACCTACAATGTTTAATTCTAAACCATCTACTCTAACCATCTACGCATAGATTACCAAATTAATTACAGTCTTTCAAATTCTTTTCACTTGCATTTTATTCTTATGTCATGACACACACCACCTCCGTTTTGCGCTCGCCAAATATAGCTTGCAATAAAAAATATATTCTATGAGAAATGAATCATTATGGTGAAAAATGTCTTTGTAGTTAATTATAGCACTTCTTCCATGCATTTATAGCTTCATTGTCATGCTAAATATGATTCCATAAAACAACAATGTTGCAGCATAAAGTTTTTTCCTTATCATGTTTTGTTAGACTTTGTTACTCGAGAATCCACATTTTCAATTATATTTTTACACTGCCACAAAAAACTGCTCTTGCACATATTAATACAATCTTTTTCTGCTGTCACAGCTACGTTGTCAGATACTGAAGCCTTTTAGCTTATTGGGTTACCACTTCGGGTTCAAACTTGCTGTAATTCCTGCACTGGTATGTACAAAATTTAATCAAATTAAATTTTTTTCCATTTATTGTCCTTGCTTTGTTATAAGATGTAATTTTCATTAAAACTCTTTCAATTACATTTTATGTTGTCGACAAGAATGTTGTTTATATGGACTGTGTTCTCCGAATTGCTTTGCCTATATTTTGTTTGCTTTTACTTACAAATATACTTCTTCTACCTTTGATTGTTGTTTATATTTTTCCCCTAGCATAATATTATGCAATTGTTGTTTTTGTATCTTCGCTGTCCATTGTATTACCTAATATTGCGCTAGAATCAAAAAACACTCTACAGATTATTACACTCGTTCTTTAAATAATTTGTTATTTTATGTTCAACATACAAAAACAAAAATTCTACTTCAAACATTATTTCAATAGTATAACCCAACATCTCTAAAAACAATTAAAACAATATCGGCATTCATTTGGGTCAATACACATCAAATAACCCTATAATGACGAAAACAAAAATCTCATCCTAAAAAAAATATGGTTATGATAGTTTGGTTGTGTAATCAATAAACTGATCACTAGAGCTTCTATTTCGGGTGTTATGTGGCCTATCAATTAGCAAATACATTGTAAAAAAACAAAAATTTACTCCATGTTTTCAATTATTTTAAAATCTTTGGTTCATCAAAGTTCTTATGATCGTCATCAAACAATACTTATATTTTTTTGCGGTTGCTCAACCTCAAAATATTCAATTGTTGTAAAATTCAAGAAACATCAATAAAATTCATATCGAATACAAAAACATTTATGCAACATTAGATGAAAACAAAATAGTGCTAAATAGATATTCACTAAATTTTAAACGCATTTCTTATAGTGCTATAACCACCAATTACCACATACATTGCTAGAAGAAACAAAATTCAATTCGTTAAAATATTACAACTGCTATAAATTTGTTAGTCTTGCTTATATGGTGTTACATCATCATATGGTTATAAAAAAATTTTGTTTCTCATTTTACTATTGCCTCCTTAGATTATCAACCAGACATCTAAAAAATTACATAACAATCAGTCATCTCCATGCATCAAAAAATTATTATCTTCAATTACTTCTATCAGTTTCAGCTCAATGATCTATTGATAAAATTATTTTAAAAACAGCTAAAACGATCTCAGCAGTCATTTAATTACATGCATCGATTCAATGAACTTCTACTAAAAACAAAAAATTATTCTCATCAACTAAAGTTTTAAAGCTTGCTGGTACAAACAATTTTGGAACAGCTCAAACATACCCCCAATTTTTTTCCCCAGCAAAAAAACCTGAATAATTGTTAATAAGTGTTAGCAAATCTTCCTGCTATTTTATAAGACAATTTTAAAACAATTAATATGCTTCTTGACTATTTATCAATTAAATAGATCATCAAATTATTGATCCATGATCGCCCAAATTTTCTTTTCTACAAATGAAATATGTCATCTATCACTGGTTATACGATTTATAATTTTCGTAACCATTCATTGTCTTCTTACGAAGGCAGTAACAACAAGACAAATAATCAAATTGTTTCCAGCACACAAACAATTGCTTCTATAGTTGCAAATAATCAACAAATGCGTTTACTTGCTTAAGATTTATATCACCACCGTCCAACACGTTAAATATTTTATTACACTCGCGCCTCGAATACTTGACTACTTTGTTCCAAAATTACCAAATTCCTTCACTTGCCGTTGCCCATACTCATTGCGCTCATGTTTATGCTTCTTTAGAATAGATTTTATTTTCTTCTCCATTTGATGTTAATTATTCTTGCAATATTTTATCCCTCCAGTTTCAATACATGCGCCTATGACTAGCCGTCGACAACGCTTGCAAGGATCACGTTTGTTCACTCATGAAGAAGATTGTTCATCTAACACACCAAATGTAGAAAATGATGCTCCTTCGTCGTCATCTGGTGTGTTAGCGCAATCTTCAAGGTATCACAAACATCATGATCCTTTCCTCACCCATAGTCAACGTTTTCCATTATATTCCAGCGAGGCTTCTTCCTCTCAAACATCGATACCCCCCCATAATCAACATGATCAATCCTTGGCTCTTATCACAACCAATCAGTCTTGCGCATCAAATTCAACGTCTTTATTGTTTGCTGAAGACCCTGTTCTATCAGAGTTAGCCTCTTTCAGTCATGATATTAGGTCTTTTCTCAGTGACCACCAATCAACTGGGCAGGCTGCACATCAAAGAAAGAGAAAAAGTTCGTCCAATATTTATTTTCCTTATTTTTAATTTGTCAAAAAAATTTATTCCAATGTATTTATTACCACATTTCACACTCAATTTTCATGCCCAGGAATTTCACATGAGTACATTGACTTTGGAAATAAAACATTCAGTTGTTGTCATTGCAACACACTTTTTTGGCTTAATGAGCGTCTCGCGCATTCAAGCCAGTCCAATCCAAGATTTTCTCTTTGTTGTCTTGGTGGAAAAATTAAGCTTCCACGGCCACCACCAACACCTCATCCTCTTGATGACTTGCTTAACAGTCTATTTGGCCAGAAATTCAACATGTTCCGCAGAAGTATTCGTGCCTACAACTCTATGTTTGCTTTTACATCCATGGGAGCAAATATTGATCAATCAGTTAATCGTCAGTCTGGCCCGTATGTTTTTAAGATAAATGGCCATTGTCATCATCTTATGGGGTCTTTGTTGCCTTCTAATGATAGTGCTCCCAAATTTGCACAACTTTATATTTATGATCTTGCAAATGAGGTTTCAAATCGGATGTCACAATTTCCGCATTCGACCTCTGATTCATCATTGGATGAGACTATTGTTGCTGATCTTATTGAAATGCTTGCCTCAACTAATTGTTTGGTTGGCTTATTTCGTCATGCGTGCCAAAAACTCTCCGAACCTAGCAATCCTGGATATAAATTGCAATTGTTAGGTCAAAGAACATCTGACAGCAAACAATATAATGATCCAACTTCAGATGATATTGGTGGCTTAATTGTTGGAGATATTGGTGATTATCGATCTGAACGAGATATAATTATTGAAAGTACCTCATGCAGTTTGCAAAGAATCTCTAAGCTGCATCCAAAATTCATGGCCTTGCAATATCCTCTTCTATTTCCATTTGGTGAAGACGGTTATCGGACGAACATTAATTTTGCAAATCATGACAGCCACATCTCTGGAAAACGTCAAAGAGTCCCCATGAGAGCTTTTTATGCTTATCTTATTCAAGAGAGAGAATATGGTGAAGACACTCTTATTAAAGGTGGTCGGCTTTACCAACAATTTTTGGTTGATGCTTTCGCCAACATTGAAGAAGACAGGCTTGACTACATCAGAATGAACCAGAATGATCTCCGGTCTGATCTGTATCATAATATTACTGAAGCAGTGCTTAAAGGAGATGTTCAAGGATCGTCGACTGGAAAAATTATCCTTCCATCTTCTGTCACTGGCAGGCCACGGTATATGATTAATAATTACCAAGATGCCATGGCAATTTGTAGAGCTTATGGAAATCCTGATCTTTTTATTACATTCACATGCAACACAAATTGGCCAGAGATCCAAAGAGAGCTCAATAAAAGCAGGGCTTACAAGCCTGAAGACAAGCCTGATATTATTACACGAGTTTTCAGATCAAAACTTCTTGATATGTTAAAGTTCATCAAATCTGGCTCCCCTTTTGGCAAAACAATTGCTGGTAATGCAGTCATCACAATTCATTTCTTTCGTACTATCATTTGTAAAGAAATTACTAATTCTGTTAAATTTTTTTGTAGATGTTCATGCAATTGAGTTCCAAAAAAGAGGTCTTCCACATACACACATCTTAGTTTGGCTTGCCTCGGAATACAAATTCAAAACTTCTACTGATATTGACTCAGTTGTCTCCGCTGAGATACCAGATAGAAACGTTGATCCCTTATGTCATGAAATTGTCTCCAAATTCATGATACATGGTCCATGCGGTGTTGCAAGACCAAGTGCACAATGCATGTCAGGAAATGTTTGTACAAAGTCATTTCCAAAGAAATTCAGAAGCTCCACTATTTTGGGCGAGAATGGATTTGTATATTATAAAAGGCGTGAATTTCGTGATAATTTTGTTTTAAAGAATGGCATTATGTTATTCAATGACTATGTTGTTCCATACAACAAAGAACTCTTGATGTGTTACAATGCCCATATAAATGTTGAGATATGCTGTCAATCAATGCTCATCAAGTATTTATTCAAATATGTCAACAAAGCCCTGATAGGTGTCGCGCTGTAATACAACATGACACCAATGATGAAATACAAGCATATCTTAATTGTCGTTTCATCTGTCCTTATGAAGCTGCTTGGCGTATTTTTCAGTTTCCAATTCATTCAAAAAATCCTCCAGTTGAGAGACTTCAAATTCATTTACCTTTTCAGCAAAATATTGTTTTCTCAAGCAGTGAATGCCTTCAATCTGTTCTTAGAAGGCCAGGAATCAGGAAAACAATGCTTACAGAATGGTTTGAATGCAACAAACAATTTTCTGATGCACAGGAGTTGTATTACTCAGAATTTTTGAAAAAATATGTTTGGGATTCTAGACAAAAGGAGTGGATTGTGAGGTCTAAAGGGCTATGCCTTGGGCGTATAGCATATGTGCACCCTGCTGCCGGAGAACTTTATTTCTTAAGGCTGCTTTTAAACCATATTAAAGGATCAACTGGGTTTGCAGATTTAAGAAAGGTTCATGGCATTGTTTATCCAACATTTCAGCTTGCTTGCAAAGCACATGGGCTTTTGGGGGATGATAAAGAATGGTCTGAAGCTTTCTGTGAGGCAATTGCAACTGCATCATCACCGCAACTTAGACAACTTTTTGTTAGTATTATATTATTTTGTCAAGTTGCTGACCCTTTGATTCTATTCAACCAGTTTTGGTACTCCATGCATGATGACATCCTTTGCAAGTTAAGAGCATCTTTTAGAATGCCAAACCTTATTATGGCTGATGATCAACTCAAAAATTATGTATTATATGAGCTTGAGCAACTTTTCAATGCTTCCGCAACAACACTTCAAGATCATAGCTTGCCAATGCCGGATGGACAACTCCTTCAAGAAATCGCCAACAAGCTTCTAAGAGAAGAGCTTAATTATGATCTGGCTGAACTTAGAAGTCAACATTCCTTTAATTTTGCTTCTCTCAACTATGGGCAGAAGGTTATATATGATTTGATTATTGCGGCCATCTTTGATAAAAAACAGGCTTTAGTCTTTGTGCATGGTCATGGGGGAACTGGCAAGACTTTTTTGTGGCACACAATCATAAATCATGTCAGATCTGAGTCCTTAATTGTTCTTGCAGTGGCGTCATCTGGTATTGCATCTCTTCTTCTTCCAAATGGTCGCACAGCTCATTCAAGATTCAAAATTCCACTTTCTATTGATGAATCATCAACATGTGCCATTAAGAAAAACACACATCTTTCGCACCTTCTTCAAAAAACCTCTCTGATAGTTTGGGATGAGGCACCAATGATTAACAGATGTTGTTTTGAAGCTCTAGTTCGTTCAATGCGTGATGTTCTTTCAGAGGGTGAAAACTACAACAATGATCTCCCATTTGGTGGAAAAACCATATTATTTGGTGGTGATTTTCGTCAAATATTGCCAGTTATACCCGATGGAACAAAAGAGCAAATAATTAATGCTTCTTTGACCAGCTCAAGTCTGTGGCCCAAATTCACTGTATTGACTCTTACAGAAAATATGCGTCTCTCTACAGATGGATTAACTTCTGAAGAAAAGGCTGAAATTACTGAGTTTTCCGAGTGGATTCTAAATGTTGGTAATGGTGAAATATCTAATTTACCTTCACTTGATGAATCCGATGCTTCTTTTGTCACCATTCTCTCCGATCTTCTCCTTGAAAACTCATGTGAACCAATATCAACAATTGTCTCGACAATTTATCCAAATATTTGTGACATTCAGGTTGACCCTAGCTATTTCAGAGAAAGAGCTATAGTGACAACAAAGAACACAACAGTTGCTGAAATCAATGATTTTGTGCTTGACATCGCACTTGGAGAAAAACGTGTATATCTTAGCGTTGATTCTATTTACACATCTTCAACAGAGAGTGATGATGCAAGCTCCTTATATCCCATAGAATGCATAAACCAGTTGGAATTCAATGGGGTCCCATCTCATCAACTTGCTCTCAAAGTTGGGACACCGGTGATGTTGCTTAGAAATATCAGTCCATCTATGGGTCTATGCAATGGGACTAGACTTATCATTACACAGCTTTCGTCCAAAGTCATCCAAGCACAAATAATAACTGGATCTAACATTGGCAATCAAGTGTTCATTCCAAGAATCATCTTCCCAATCAATGAAATCAGATGTCCTTTTACAATTAAAAGGCGTCAATTCCCTTTAAAGCCATGTTACGCCATGACAATAAATAAAAGTCAAGGACAATCTTTGAAAATTGTCGGTGTTTTTCTTAAAGACCAAGTTTTCACCCATGGTCAGCTTTATATTGCTCTCTCAAGAGTCACTTCCAGAAAAAGGTTTAAAGATTATTTCATGTGACAATGAAGGACGTCCTTCTACTTATGCAAAAAATATTGTCTACAAAGACATTATAAGCACTATTCCTAGAGGTTTTTCTTCTTCTTCTTTCAATCTTTAGCGAAAAAAATTATTAATCATTATTTACCCATCAATATTTTGTACGTCACAACCATTACACTTCGCTTCTTGAAATGTTTAATTCTTCATTCAATCTTAAACAAAAAAAAACACTCATTATTTCCTCATCAATATTTTGCAGATCATCAGCGTTAATCTTTGGTTCGACACTGCTTCTTTTGTTAACTTTATATATTGCACTGTTCATCCACCTTATTAATTATTTAGTCAGGTTTTCATCGACCTTATATATACTTCTACCATTTTATGTTTGTTTATCCATTATGGGTTAGATTTCTTTTGTCATTTATAATTGTTAATTCTTATATTCTATTGTTTATATCTTTGCTCTCAGTGTCATGGCGCTATCAATCCAAAGCATAAAAAAGTACAACTTCTACCAATCCTTACGTGGAAGAGTTTGTCGTGTTTGGATCCCAAGGCTCAATGGTCAAAATAGCAGTTTCAATTGCCTTTTCGTTGATGCCACGGTAAGCTTCCATGTGACATCCTTTCTTTATCATCTATTTTTCCATGTCTCTTGCATTTTGTTATACCATACCATAGCCTATTCAAAAATATCCATAAGAATTTCAATTCAAAAGACAAATTTCTACTTTTAATCATAAAATATTTATCGTACAAAAAATTATGTGCAGACTTTTAAACCCAAACTAATGCTTTTATACAAATGTATTTCATCAAAACTTAAATTCAATATTATAGATTATTTAATTCCTAGAGACACTAACCTTTTTATTTACGTTCCACTACTATAAAACAAAAAATAAACTGTTAAATTTAGTCTTGCAAACATTTTATTAACAGCAATCAAGGGTTCTTGACATTATTACAATCCATTTACTGTAATTACATATTCCATTTCATTTGACAAATGAAAAAAAATTTTAAACTTAAAAAAAAATGTCCTTAAAATATATCTATTTCCTTTTAAAGACCTTTGTAACGAGCACAATAACGGTTGTAATAGTTTTAAAAGTCATTAAACAATACCTATCTCCTACTTCAAGTCAAAAACTTAAACATTGAAAAAAACTCCTTTAACATTTTACAACTACAAGAAGAACTTCGCCAATCTTTTGTATGGTTTATACTTTAATTCCTTATGCACAATATCTTCAATTTCATTGATGGTAATTTTCACTTTGATACAACAGGGTAATACAATTCAGGCCTCAGCTAAAGGCAGAAATATACAACCATTTGCTGCTTCAATTATTGAAGGTGATTACTATCAAGTCTGTGGATTCTACACCTTTGAGAACAAATATACAAATTCTGTTGTTGCCCACGAAGCAGTTATTGATCTTAAGTCTGACACCAAAGTTACAAGGATTGATCCTCTGACACCCCCCATACCGCGCCATCACTTTACATTCATCGACTTTGCACATCTGTTAACTACAGGAAGACGATCAGGAGTGCTTACAGGTTTTATCACAAGCTTGCGTTCCTCATGTGTTTTTATTGTTCTATTGTATTTCTTTTCACCACTTGCCTTTTTTCTTTGCATTAGATGTGCTTGGTCGATTAAAAGCCATTCAACCGCTTCAACAAATTATGGTTCGGGGTAAAGATATGACAGACAAAAGAGAATTTATCATTGAAAATATAAGGTTTGTTATCTTAATCTCATAAATTTATCGGCTTAATAGCTTATTTTTAACAACTCAAAATTTCATGCAGAGGCGAAGAGCTCAGGGTTACTCTTTGGGGTGATGTTGCAAAAAGCTTTGATGATTCTGATCTAAACAATCAATCAAGTCCAATTATAATTGTCTTTGCTGCCTTTCGAATTACTGAGTTCAAAGGTTTTTCTTATCAACCATATCTCTTTAATTTTAATTATTCAATCATTGATTGATCTTAATACCTTTATACATTTTCTGCCTTATTAAACTCAATATGAAATAACCCCAATATATACACTCTTCTTTTGACTCCCAGGGAAACCAAATCTCTCCAGCACTGTTGCTTCCTTATGGTATTTCAACCCAGAAATCCAAGAAATTCTTCCCTATAAACATTAGTAAGCTTTCCATTTCTTTGTTTATCTTTATAAAATATTTTTTTTAAACCTATTTATAACAAAAATCTTCAATGATAAGCTATAAGGATATTCCCGTTGAAGTGCATCAACTCCCTTCTACAACAAACACTCAAACCGTTGAACAACAGCTAAAGGAGAATAGAAAGACAATCCAAGAGATCCTTTGTATGGATCCATACCAATAAAAAGTATGACAACAATTATCTACACTTTTCTTTTCACAAATTAGCCTTAATTTCTTTTCCTGTCAACTATTCAATAATATATGTTTGTTTGGTTATTATTCCAAAAAATGCAGAGCCAAAGATTTACATGCAAGGCCTTAATAGCTGACTATGATCTTCATCGAGGCTGGTGGTATCATAGCTGCCCAATATGCACAAAATCAATATCTGACAAAGGCACAAGTTTTAAATGCATTGAACACAATGAAGTCACACCGATTCCATGGTGAGCAAAAATTCAACATTACTTTTCATGCCCACACCTGCATCATACATGTTTTTCACATCATTTACATTGCGTCTCAAATTTGATTATCTCATTTCTTACATTTTCATAGGTTTAGAGTTGATTGTATTGTAACTGACGGAACTGATGTGGCAACATTTCTAATGGTCGGGAAAACTGCTGAAAACTTCTTTGGCTCCTCTGCCCATAGTTATGTCTATGATAAAGGGTTCATTGATTCCATTCCACCTCCTATGATAGACAAATTACAAAAGCCCAAAATTTTTCAGCTGCGATTCGGAACTTTTCGCTCAATTATGAATCGTTGTGATATCATTGTTGCCAATGTTGTCGATGACATTATAGAAGTTGAATCTCTTTTCCTGTCAACTATTCAATAATATATGTTTGTTTGGTTATTATTCCAAAAAATGCAGAGCCAAAGATTTACATGCAAGGCCTTAATAGCTGACTATGATCTTCATCGAGGCTGGTGGTATCATAGCTGCCCAATATGCACAAAATCAATATCTGACAAAGGCACAAGTTTTAAATGCATTGAACACAATGAAGTCACACCGATTCCATGGTGAGCAAAAATTCAACATTACTTTTCATGCCCACACCTGCATCATACATGTTTTTCACATCATTTACATTGCGTCTCAAATTTGATTATCTCATTTCTTACATTTTCATAGGTTTAGAGTTGATTGTATTGTAACTGACGGAACTGATGTGGCAACATTTCTAATGGTCGGGAAAACTGCTGAAAACTTCTTTGGCTCCTCTGCCCATAGTTATGTCTATGATAAAGGGTTCATTGATTCCATTCCACCTCCTATGATAGACAAATTACAAAAGCCCAAAATTTTTCAGCTGCGATTCGGAACTTTTCGCTCAATTATGAATCATTGTGATATCATTGTTGCCAATGTTTTCGATGACATTATAGAAGTTGAATCTCCACAACAACATCTTGAACCAGAACTTCATGATATAAATGTTTCTTTAATGGAACAAGCTTCTGCATCTTCCTCTGCAAAACCACTTTTGTTAGACCCAATAACCCCAACACCTATTCACCATCTAGAGCTCACATCGCTACTCCTTCACAATCACAAGCTAAGAAACATCTGCTATTTGAAGATGACACACCTCTACAAAGGTCACATGTTTCTTTCTCTCTTCATATCTTTTGCCTTTAAATTGCAATCATATCATTTATATTTGTTTACTTTGTCAATACTAAATACACAAAGTGTTGGTTTTTTTGTAATTCACAGCTTGGCAACAAATACTTCAGCTGAACCTCCAGATGTGATCCCATTACTCAATCCCAGTGCATCAACAATGCCTAAAGAAGATGACCAACCAAATACTTCAGCTGAACCTCCAAATGTGATCCCATTACTCGATACCAGTGCATCAACAATGCCTAAGGAAGATCACCAACCAAAAAAACATCACTGCCCATCAAAATCACTTGATGATTAGGTTAGTTTTAACTTCCTCTTCACTTATGCCATTTCAAAAACTATTTCTTAGTCTTCATTGCCTTTTCATCTCAGACACATAAATATTATGCTATATACTTTTTCATGCAACATCGTTGAAGGCTTTTCTAACGGGCATTTCAAATACACAAACCTTGCACTCTTGATTCTTGCATCTATTGTAAATTTTGTACAAACCGAGATAAAACTTTCTACATAAACAATATCAAGACAAAATATTTAGAATCTTATACCTGCAAAATCACTTTCAGTTATCAATGTTGTTTTTTTAATGATAAACATCATAATGAATGTCTATAACTTTTTCATTGGCAGGATCTTCTAAGGAACATTGTCTCATCTAATTTTGGCATGCCTCCTTGCACTATTTCCAGGTCTATATCCTCTCTTAAAAAACAATGGTGCTTTTTGCTTTGTAATGGCATCCTTTTGTTATGGTGACATAATATGTTCATATTATTATGCTTTCAACTCTTAAACTGGTTGACTAATCTATTCACTATTTTGGATGTCAAATATGGACAATGTAATAGATTGGCCGATTTAATGATATAACAGTTTCATCGCATAACATCTATACACTTTAGAAATTATTGTTCTGCATAAAACAACCGATTGATGATTGCATTTGATGCAGTTCAATTGGAGTATCAGTACGTGCATTTTGGGTTTCTGTTATTTCAAATGAAGTGTTGTGATACTGCTAAGTGAGTGTTGTGGAATTTTAAACTGGTTATTACTGGTTTATCGAATAAGCTGTTATAAGTGTAGTTAATATGGTTATGCTTTTGGAATAGCTTTTTCAAGGGAAGGAAACACCTTCCATATTATTCTCCAGGTTCCCTATACATGTTTTTAATTGTTTACTTCCAAATTGGGGTTTTACATGTTTCCAGTAGCCCAAGTGAAGTAACTAAAAGCTGATTGCGGATCATTTTAGTGGCTTAGAAGGGTGTTTATGCATTGGGTTTTTGTTTATTTTCGGGAAAGTTGGTGATTGGATTGAGGGGATACGAAGGTCAAGATTCTGAGATGGGGTTACTGGGGGATTCAGCTAATTGTGAGTCGTTTTTGTGATTCGGGAGGATATGTATGACATGGGTTTCTGTCAAATTTTGTGAGGTTGGTCCGGATTTCCCTGGGGAACTGGTGTTTGGATTGGGATTCTGGAAAAGTGGGGTTTCTGAGTTAAGGTTGTTGGGGAGTTCAAATTTTGAAGAGAAAGTTTTGGGACTTTTCATTGAGCGGAAAATAAAGTGAGGGATTAAAGAAGAAATCGGTAAATTGAAAAAAAGATCAGCGATCCCTTAATGCCGCTTGCTGTTCCGCTGATAAAATCTCTCTCGGAAAGGTTCTCAAAAATTGTAAGGGATTTCGGTCTCCAGGAAAGATATTCAAAAGTTGGACCGAGATGAGGTCAACAACTTCTTTGACTTCTTCCCAAGTAAGGCAATCGATTATATTAGAAACTCCTCCCTTTCAGGATCGGGAAAATATTCCTATAGGAAATTGCTGTATTTCCACTACTGGAGCGGCCGGCTCGGGGGAAGGAGGCAAGGCCGGCAGATTCAAATCTGGCAGCACTGCACACCCCACCTTGGCGATATGAAAACAGTTGATAAGAAAAAAAAATGCACCACTCTAACGAAAACCACAAAGAACAGCGTAAAATTAAATATAGACAGACTTTGGTTGTACGCTTTGACCTTAGCAGGAAGGGAATATAGAAAGAAGAAAAGGCATAACCAGAAGAATTGTGTAAAATAAGTGAATTTATCCAGTTGAGGCATTTGAGAAAAAATAAATTCTTCCACAAAGAGACTCCTTCCTGTACGAGTAGTGAAGAACTAAACGAGAATTGTGGTTGGTTGTTGACCAACTAACAGAATGGAAAAGATGCACAAACGAAACTGGAAACAACGATTTTATCAGGAGAAACAGAAACTACCTAGACCAACCTGCTATAAAAATTACATAAACACCTTTCAATAAGAATGAGATCAAAAAGGCTATCATTAGAGCGAATCTCCCCCCCGATTTCTTCTTCCAAGCCAAAAGAAAGCGTTCACCTACCTACTTACGATACCAAATACCAAAGATTCTATAAATATTACAACTTCTCTTCCTCAATCAGCAAAACATTCCAAGTCATTATCCAGTCAACAAAAAAAAAATATAAGATACACGGCATAACGGGTGTGAAATCAAATTTAAAATTTCCCACATTCAAACTTTGGTTCGTCGATAAATAATTGAAGACAAATTAAACTACACTCCACAATCAATCCATTTCCAAAGAAAAACATAACTCATTTTCAATAACAATTAACCAATTAAAACACATTCACCCATTGATCAATCAACTACAAAAAAATATTACGTGCCAAACAATCAATTAATTCACTGTAAAAAAAATGCTGTAACCAGTCAACGCAACTGACTGAAGAAAAATTAAATAATAAGCCAAACAATTACGAAACAACCAGCCACCAACAAATTCCCAATTGACTACAACAAAGAAAATTCATCTCTAATTAATTTCATCTATTATATTTTTCCCAACAACTGGTTATACAATTGTCAAACCAATTAAAACACACCAACTAATCGATGCATTGCAGTTTTGCAATCTATAAATTAAATAAATCGACACACAATTAAAACAAAAACTGCAATTAAATTATTCTCCTACCCGGGTAAATAATGGTGACAATCAACCAAATCAATGCAAACAAGAAATAATCTATCTTTAATAAATTTTAGCGATTACAATATTGCTATCAACCGATTAAATGCTTAATTACTGTTAAAAAAACTCAACTATCAAGACGTTCAATTCAAAGAAACAAAAATTCATCTTTCATTCATTTTATTCATTGCAGATTTACATCCACCAATTAAATAACCGTCAAAACAGTTATAATATACACAACAATCAATCAATTATAGTTTTTCAATGTCCAAATTACAATTCGCTCATCTTTCTATCTACCAGTTATTATCAGAGTACTTAAACTTATAACAATAATCAACTAATTCAATACATAAAAAAAAATTTACAACATAATTTAAAAAATACAATTTTCTATCAACCAACTGAAAAATTCTTTGTTTACCGCATAAATAATCAATTTGCTACATCAAAAAAGCCCGGCGCAACGCGCGGGCTACCCAACTCGTAATTTACTAAACATCAAGCAATAGCTAGTCTGCATAAAAAAATTATAAAAATTGTGATGCTAGAAACTGATATCTTTCAATAATTTTTGCGGGAAATGTGCACTGGATGGATAAAAATAAGAGCAAATGTTAGTTCGAAACACAAACTCTTTTTTATTTTATTTTATAAGAATAGAAAATTAATTAAATTTCGAACCCATTATCTATTCATTTTGATTTTTATTAATTACAAATAGATACGAGCGAATTTGCCCGCTCCGCTGGGCTTTTTTATCTATGTAGAAAATTGATTGATTTTATAAATGTTGTATTATGTTATTTTAATATTTAATTAGTAAAATTGTAATTGATAAAATCTATAAAAAATGGTTTTTTTGAACCAAAAAGTGATTGAATATTGTTATTGCTAAAAAACTTTTGATAAAATTTGTTAGAAAATTTGCTAAGAAGGTGAAATGATTTGTTAGAAATTTGATGTCACGGATACTATGGTTAAAAAAAACACAAAAAAAGAAACTTGGTTAAAAAAAAAAACTTGGACACGACGGTTATAAAAAAATAAAAAAAATGTGAAAAAAGGTTATTGTTTATTAAAAGAACAAAAAAAAGAGTATAAAATGGAAATTTAAATTCAAAGCCAAAGTTATATTATATGATTTATTAATTATATTATTATATTAAATGTATTTAAGAATACCGATATTAATTTTTTTTCGCAAGAAATCGTAGGTCATTTTTTTTCTCTCTCTCTATATTTTTAGGCGATAATATTCAATAAATATGAAAATATATAATTAGTCTCACATACTTTATAATGTAATCAAAATGGGAAGTGGGCCGTATATTTTTTAATTGTAGATAATCAAGGTAAATTTGTCAAAAAAAATTTATGAGTTGCCTTTTTTCTCTTGTAATATTAGATCTGACACATTATAAATAAAAATATTGTAATTTGTTTTTAGAAATAAACCTAATTTTTTTGCGTGCTATAATTACTTGTCTGCTGTCTTAAAAAAACAGTGTAATCGAAACGGGAAGTGACTCGAATATTTTTTTAATTGTAGATAATCTAGGTAAATTTGTCATTTTTTTTAGTTGTATTTTTTGCCTAGTAACATCAGACATGAAATATTAAAAACCAAAATATTATAAATATTTTTTAAGAAATAAACTTTAAAAAACAGAGCACAAAATTAAAATTCGAAGACAATTTATTTTTTATTTTTTATAAGATTTATTCCTTGTATTATTATATTAAATGTATTTAAGAATACTGATATTAAATTTATTTCTTAAAAAAATCCTAGATAATTTTTTTCTCTCTATATACATTCTTAGGCGATAATATTCAATAAATATTAAAATATATAATTAGTTTTACATACTTTAATTTGACATAAATATACAAATATATAATGAATTTGACATACTTTAAATAATACATGTAATTTTAAGAACAAAATTGAAGGAAATCCAAACATTCAAATTAAATAATTGAAAACATAACCTGAAATTAAATGAAATGGGATCGAAATGAAACTAAAATCCATAATTAACTTGCATAGAAGGATAAAATTGAAAGAAATCAAACTTTGGGACCGAAAATATCAAGGATTTATAATAAATTTGGATGGAAGGATGAAATTGAAATCCATCAAAACTTTGATACCAAAAAAATTAAAAATTCCAGCCCAATCCGATAAATTAAAAGAATGAGGACCGAATTGAAAGTCTAATATATAATCAATTTGAATTGAAGGATGAAATTGAATCAAATCAAAACCTATATAATAGCATTAAGGGCAAGAAAACAAAATTGATTTTAAAATATAATAGATGATAAAACCAAAATAAAAATTATTAGCTGAAAAAAATTATTTAATTTTAAAATTTTAAAAAAATATATGTTTTACGTTGCAGGCTGAGCAAACAATTTTGATAGGATTTGTTGAATGAAAATTAAAATATAATATTTATATATGTGATTTTTTATATAATAAAATAGCTCAACACACCCTATTATGAAAATAGCAAAATTAAAGTTTTAAAATCTAAAATTATTATTGCTCTTATTATTAAAACAATTAAAATTATGAAATTACCCTTAAAAAAAAACTCAAAAACATTAACAAAAGAATAAGCAAGAGAAACAATTAAATTATTACTATTACTATTACTATTACTATTACTATTACTACTCTTCTTCTTATTAGTAGGAAAAACAAATAGAAAAAAATATTACGAAAAAATGAGCCCAGGGATTATTCGCGGCGCGCTCAGTTGGCCATGAAAAAAAAATATTTGGGAAGAAACAATCGTGGTGCGCGTAAGCTGACCCGGACACCTCAGTTAAGAAAAAAAATGTATAAGTGTCAAAACAAAATAGGAAAAAAAACATATAAAAAAAAAGTGGATCCGGAGATTAGTTGTGGTGCACGTAAGTTGGCCTGGACACTTAAGTTATTAAGAAAAAAATTTGTTTTTTGAAAAAAAAAAATAACAACCAGTTATTAAAAAAAAAATTAACAAAGAAACCCTTTTTAAAAAAAAAAACAAAACAAAAAAAACAAATAAGATTTGTTAAAAAAAAAACCAGTTATTAAAAAATAGAAACCTTTTTTAAAAAAAAAATGGTTTTTTTAACAAAAAAATATTATATTCTCTGGAAAGAAGGTGGTCAGATCAATAAAATGAAGAGTACCGATAATTAAATGCACTAATCACGAAGGAACAGGGTTGAAAACAAATTTTGTTATAAAATCTACTAATATCTGTGCACTAATCACGAAGGACCATAAAACATGCTACAAAGGAAAAAAAAATAAAACGAAATCACATTTTGGTGCCCGAGCGGTTCGAATTCGCGCGCCGGTGTTGGCAGCGCGCGGACAACCGCTCGGCCAAAGCTACTCATCTTTCATTTCCACCATAAAAAATACAAAAAGAATCCCTGTGTAAAAAAAAAAAAGGAGCACAAACTCGCGCGAAGCAGGGAGACAAATATCCAGTCCACAGTGCACATAAGTGTGCGTGAACAGTGCATTTCCGAGCTGTTTTAGCTCTTTAGGTAATGTCACACACACACACATATATATTAAGAAAAAAAGGTTAAAAATAAATTATTTCACATACAAATTACTATTTATTGAATTAATATAATTATAAAATTACACTTGAAAAACAAATCTTTGAACTAGGTGTTGGAAACAAGATGGACATTTCAACATGACATAGACCCTAATTGACAATGCGTTTCAAAAATATTTTTGAAAAAAAATTATTTTTTTAATATTTAATTTTCAATTAAATTTTTTAGTATTTTTAGATAATTTTTATATGCTGATATAAAAAATAATTTAAAAAAATTAAAAATTATCATTTTGATGTATTTCTAAACAAAAAATACTTTCAAAAGCAATCTTCTTTTGCAATGCGTGGGTGCATTTAACTTCAAAGTTTCAATGCATTGACAGGTGGTGGTCCAAGCAGCCCTACTGCTGCTGCGATTACACCTCAAGAAAACATGGCAAACTGTTCGTTGTACACAAACAACCTGTGTTTTGCGGTGAATGCTTAAAGTTGTTTATGAGTACGACTATCGATTTCTATTTCTGCTGACGGGTTTCTTTCTTCCTGTCACAATTTTAGGATGCTCCGCCACTGGAAGAGATTAGTCTGACCTGAGCCAATTATGCAGATGCCATAACAAATTGTTGCCATGCTCTTTTTGGTTTTATCTCCCCTGTTTTTTCAGTGGGTCTTTTCCTTTTAAATGTAAGAGCCTTAAGATGAAGGTGTTTGTGTGTGATCTTTGCTTCACTGATCACAAGCGTGGGTTCAAATTTTGGATTTGTTTCGTGTCTGATATTGATGAATTCTTCAACCTTATTTCTTTTGCTAGTAGAGGTTGTTGGGTTGAAGGGGGCCCACTATATTTACAGCCATCAGTGAATGATATGGTTCAGCAAATTGGTGTGGCATCTGCATAATCGGCTCAGGTAGAAACTCTTGGTAGCCATGGAAGCATTGGAAAGAGGAGTGTTATTTTTGGTAACGGATCTCTTGATTCTAGTCTCAGATATGGGGGTGATGTCCCCTGCAGTTGCTGGTGGTTTCAGAGCAGTAGCGGCCACTGACTTGGGAGGAAAAGATAGCCTTCTTCTAGGCGGCCTTGCAGATTTGTCCTCGCCGGACAGTTGAAGAACACCCACACTTTTACTTAAAGTTGACGGGGCCCTATCCCTGCAAAGCAATAGACACATCCCAGGCTAGGAGTAATCTGTTGCTAAGCATTTAATTTCTCTTGCTCTCTTCAAACTTGTCTCGGAAGCTGGATGTGAGGTACACCTTTTTTAGGTCTTATATTCTCTACCCTTTTCCTTAATTTTCTTTTCTTTTCATGAGTTAACGTGGGATGCTCTGCTACACGCAGCCGGTCCAAATTCAAAGGTTGTGTAATGAGCTGGAATCGTATGTTGGTCATCACGATCTCAGAGATTTTGGGGGAATCAGTGAAAGAATTATTTGAGAGCTACGGTATTTTCAGACCATCAGTGTGAAACCCGAGAATAAAGTATACATAGAGGTAGAAGATTTACAAAAAAAAATAATTAAAATGTTGTTATAATACAAAATTTATGAAAAGCATAAAAAAAATACGGGGTCAAAATAGAATTAAGAAGAGATGGGACTATAAATACCAATCTCTTCTCAGCCATGTCCAGCTGAAACAAAAGAAAGAGGGGAGGGAGAATTTCGAAATTCATTTCATAAAAAGCAAGAGTAAACACCCAAAAAAATTATAAACCCATACAAGCCTTGGATTTCTAAAGTGGAAGAGCACAATTGGGTGGAGAAATAACAAGAAGAAAGTGAAGAAATTGGGGAAGAAATGAGGAAGAGTGGCTGGGTATTTTCAAGGAGAAGAAGGCTAGGATTCTTCCAAAATTGTTAGATTCCATCCAAGTAAGGAGTTCTAATTCCAATTTCTATGAAATTAACTTCAATTTGATTAGAAGTTCATGATTGTTCTTGAATTGGGAATTAGGGTTTTTAACACAAAATGTTAGGAAAATGCATAAATGAGTAGGATTTCATAAATAAAGGGAAGACATGGCTGTTATTGATGAGAAATCAAGGATTGAAGATGAATTGGAGATACTTTCTCTTTTTTTTCAAAACAGGGCAGTTTCGTTTCCCTGTTTCTTAGGGACATTTGGACCTGAAAAATACATAATTAAGGGAGGGTCCCTTCATAGAAGTTGTAGCTGGGAATGTTAGCTTTACAACGAGTCCAACCCCGTCTAATTTGGAGTTCTGGAACTCCAGATATGGGTAAAACTCTGAGGAGAGGTCAAGCTGTCACATGTGTTGACAATTTCGACCAAGTTGAGAAAATAGCAAAAATTTAACCATGTTAAGGGTAGAAATTGTCCCTTTCCCTTCATAAAATGTGTCTTGATCTTCAGAAAATAAAAGAAGAGAATAAATGGTGATAAGAAATTGAATTCATGATGTCCATTTGGACTATAATTGAGCTGAAAAATTAAAGGATGATAATGAGGAATATAAGTGAGAAAGAAAAGAATTGGTAAAGGGAAATGAATATTACTACCATTTTTATTGTTGTTGTGTGTGATATGTGGATTAATATAAAAAAAAATGGTGGGTATTTGTGGTTTCAGGAAGAACCGCGAGTGAAGGGAAACAACAACAACAACAGGGTAACGCAAGTCGAACATTCACAGCAGGTAGGTACTTGTTACCTATATTTTCTTTATCTAATAATTATTTTCTTTACTAGTTATTGAACTATAAGTTATAATTTGGTGCTTATTGATGAGGAAAAGAAAACGGGTAAAGAAAAGGTTAAGGGATGGAAATATAGATATATATGTGTAGAAAGAAACAAGCTGGTCGATATCGGCGGGTGACGTCGATATCGGCATAATGTATAAACTTGATTAACTATTCGATTTCGGAATAGTTAATGATATCGGCAGGTGACGTCGATATCAACAAAATTTATAGACTTGATTAGCTTTCTGAGATGAAAGCTAATGATATCAAGAATCCTTGACATCAGCATACTCTAAAACCTCCTAAGGAAATAACGGAACAAAGATGAACTATTTTGTTTTTTTTTTAAATAAAAATACATATATATAGTTAATGACACCCACGGTTATGTTCGTGTCAACATTTTCATGAAACTGATTAGTTGATTTCAGGACGGGTAACTAGAGACACAATTGGAGGTCATTAGTGTCGACTATAGTCTCTTCGATGTGAAAAAGGGGAAAGAAGCAGTCAAAAGAAATAAATCTTCTTTTATATAACCTTAAAAGGGTGCATATGGTTGTGTTTAGAATCTCATATGATTTAAGTAGATTGATGGATATGTTGTTCAAATTCTTCTGTAAATTGCTAGTATTTACTTAATTGTTTTACTCATATGAAAAATCTATATTTTGCAGGTTCTTCCCATTCTCATCAGGAATAGATTTTAAGCCTTAATTCCTTTTTTGTATAAGATAGGAACTTAGGGAGTTATGGTAAAATTTTGTTATGTAGAAGAACATGTAAATTGTATAGAATAGCATATTGGTAAATTTTGTTTCTGTAATATTAAATGTATCAACCTACGCTCAGGATATTAGAAAGTACTAGATTATCTTCGAATATTAAACTGCGTTATGTTCGATGTATATGTATATATGTATCTATATGTGAAATCTTTGTGTGCGAATTGGCTCTTTTAATTTTTATCTTATGTGTGTGATGTAAGATGGAGTTTGGGAATGAATATGGTCCTGAGCATATTCTGGAATGAATTATGCAGTTGATTGTATTAAAAATAGATGTGATTGTGGATGAGATGAGATTCAAATTGTGTGCAGGTTGTGTTATGGATAACTTGGGATCTCCCAATATAGGGGAGACTCTGCCGAAATTTCGGCGAGAGAAAAAAAAATTTCATGCTTCATCTACCCTTTTTAGAGGGGGAAAGATTAAAAAAATTAAACAATTAGGAGAAAAAAATTTAGGGTTGTTACAGTTGGTATCAGAGCATTTGGTTGCAGTTTCAGGGATTAAAATACTAATGTGATTCTAAAAAAAAATGTTTCAGGATGGTTCGTTCACGGCAAACCGCAAGGGTTGTCCCGTCCCCCGTGCAAGAAAGAGAGTATGACTCATTTTCTGGGAATGAAACCGAAAGGGATCCCTTAATGGATACTACTTCCCGTCAATCTGTGGCATCGGCCCATTCAGAGGAGGGAGATTCAGGGGGGCATCATTGTCGCACCCCAAAAAAATTGTGGGCACGGCGTCGTGACGACTCTTCCCCGTGAGCGGGTGATTAAATGTCATAGGGATTCTTTATTTTCGTAAAAAAGGGGAGTCGCCACCCAGTATTATGGTTACTAGGAAACCTAAAACTGGTCTTTCAGAGATTCTAGGGTAAGGGACTGGTTGCGTAAAGGGAAGGTTTTAGCACCCCTAGTACGCCCTACCTAAGGTAAGCTGCTTGATGTTTGGTTTGCTTATGATTTGATCTGTCAAAACATATGTTAAATAAATGGCAAATGGGATATCATTCCCGCCAAATATTTTGGATATCAACCCCTTAGGATTTATTTATCCAAACACCGACAGTGAATAATAGCATATTATTCCCGCCAAATATTTTGGATAGTAACCCCTTAGGATTTATTTACCCAAATACCCACAGTGAATAATAGCATATCATTCCCGCCGAATATTTTGGATATTAACCCTTTAGGATTTATTTACCCAAATACCGATGGTGAATAATAGCATATCATTCCCGCCGAATATTTTGGATATTAACCCCTTAGGATTTATTTATCCAAATACCGATGGTGAATAATAAATTCCAAAAAATAAGATTTTTATATTTTTTTGAATATTGGCCAATACCCTTTGGATTTTACAAACTTGTTGTAAAATCTCAAAATGCAAGAAATGATTTTTTCTTTGCGAAATCCATGCTAAAACTCATTTTTCTTCAAAAACCCAAGATAATATATATTTTTGAAACAAAAGAACGATTTTTAAAATATGCTAGTGTATTGGCCGTATGCAAGAAAACAACACATTTTTTTCTTTAATAAAAATATTTTTTGGAAAATTTATATTTATATATTTATATATTTATTTTTATATATATAGGGGTGGGCTGGGCTGCCACAGCCTGTGGGGCTGGGCTGCCAGCCCGCCCCTAGTGAGCTGGGCTGCCAGCCCGGCCCTGGTGAGCTGGACTGTCAGCATGTGGGCTTCCAGCCCAGTCACTTTGGCTGGGGCCTTTTTTCATGGATCGGGCCGGGCACAAAGCTCGGCCCAACCTGGCCCGCAGGGGAAATGAATCAGTTCATTTCCCCCACATGCAGAGAAGACGATGCACAGTGATTTGGAAATTTTCGAGTGTGATGAATGGCTTACCTGTTTATACCGTTGGGTAGAGGAGATCGAGGTGGTTCTTCTGGTCGTTGAGGCGTCGGAGATGGTGGCCTGAGTTCGCCGGACGGAGCCTCTGAAAGCTGGCTGTCACGTTGCAGACGAAGGACCTATTCTGCCAAATTCTTGCTCGATATGTTATCTGGTTTTCTGGAGAGGCAGTGAGGGTCTGTGGTGATGGACTGGGGTGAGGTGACCGGGATTGGCTGCTGGGGTCGTTGGACCGAGAAGGAGAGGGAGAGAATGGTGTTCTGGTTTTAGAGAGAGGGAAGCAGAGGAAAACGAAAAAAATGCAGGGGAAGGCAGGAAGATAATTAACTCAAAGTTTTTCTGTAAATGGCCCTGCAAATCTCTATTTCTCTGCGTTTTTTACTCTATATTTTCCACGTCAAGCTCACTTCTCCCTTTTCTCTTTTTTTCTCCCTCTTTGCCTCACCGTGTGCACTGCTATTTATAGCAGAGAAGACTGCCGTTAAGTCGCCATGCAGTGTTATGGAAAGCTAATCAAATCGAGAGCAAATCAGAGGAGAATCAGGAAGACAGGGAGGAGATCACGATTTATTTAGAAAGGAAATTTGACTGATCTGCCTTGCTGTAACGGAGACGAAATGGGAAGAAGATCAAATTGAAATAGGAAGAAAATTTGATTGACCGTTGCTGACTGATGGAGATGAAACGGGAAGAAAATCACGACTGATTAGGGAAAAAATGTGATTGATCTGCTGTGATCAATATGGCGCGCCTGAAAATTCAATGCACGCCAGTGCATGTTTTTTTTAAAAGAATGCAGATTTCAAAATTATTTTAGGAAGGAAAAAAAAAATATGATTTGGTCCTTTAAAACTTCTTTAATTGCATCCAAATGGATTTAAATTTGATTTGATGCAATTAAATCCCATCAAAAATTCAATCTCAACCTTAGCTTTGCGCGATCTCCTTATCTGGTCCTTGGCTCCTGATTTTCGAAATTTAACCCTCAATCGGCCATTAAACTCCAAATTGCTCGATTTCGCCCTTGAACCCAAAATCTATTTTTGAAATACTTTTTTTTTTAACATAAAAAATAAAGAGTCAAAAATTGGACAGCAACAATCATAATGAACCTTTTACTTCTCGGGCAGAAGTGTCGCCGGCTAAAACATCGAGTGGTCAAAGATCGGAAGACAGGCCACCACCAGTGACATCGACGGCCGCCCGAATTCCTATTCAGACCCTGTGTTTCTCGAGCAATTGGTCAAAACAGTAGTAGTAGGGATGGCCGCAGGAAACATCCCATGCCACTCCTCGGGTAGAAAAAGTAGTCACCCTGGTTCAAGGGGTGAAAGGCATGCGCGAAATGGGTTGCACAACCTATTCAGGGGAATAAGACGCCGAAGTAGCAGGGCATTGGCCGAGGAAGGTAGAAAGGGTTATAGATCAGTTGCACGTGCCAGAGGAAATCCAGGTAGACTGTGTGACCCAGCTGTTAACAGAGAGTGCCCACTCTTGGTGGGAGACCATCAGAGAAAGAATGGCAGGTGAAGAATTGAAGTGGATAAACTTTCGAGAAGAATTTGAGGAACGATATTACTCCTGGCAGCACCGAAAAGAGAAAGAGCAGGAGTTTCTAGATTGGAAACAGGGGAATATGACCATCCTGGAGTATGAAAGGAGGTTCCAGGATTTATCTATCTTTGCAATCACTCATCTCCCCACTGAGCATCATCGAGTGGAACGTTTTCGGGATGGACTCAGGTAGGAGCTAAAATTAATTTTGGTGGCTTTGCCGTTTCAGTCAGTTCGAGAGTTAGTGCGAGTTGCTCAAGGAATAGAAAGGGTAATGAACGACACACCCAGGTCAACAAGTGAGTAGAGTCAGACCACGGGATTCAAGAGAAGGGATTTCACACCTCCTATAGGGAGGAACCCTCTTCCGAAAAAAGGAAAGAGTGGGTCATCATTCAGCCCATTACCGAAAAAAGGGGGGAGTTTAGTTCATGGTGGGAGTTCAGGAGGAGTTAGACGATTTAATCCTGGGGGATCCGTGGGAGGTCAAACCCGCCAAGGGGCAAGTGTTATAGGGGGGTCCATGGAGCAGAGAGGACCTGTCTACCCGATATGCATGAGGTGTAATCAAAAACACCCCGGGGATTGTTCAGCTGCACCAGGGAGATGTTATATATGTAGAGGGGAAGGGCATCGATGGAGGGACTGCCAGTACTTGGGAAGAGGTTGTTTCCATTGTGGGGAAATGGGTCATAGAAAGAAGGAATGTCCACATAGAGTTACTGAAGGAGTACAGGGACAGGGGATGGCTACTCAAAGCCAACAACAGTAAGTAATAGTTGATCGACCTATACGACCCACTTAGTCAGGGATAAGTGCCAATAAAGGCCGACTCAGATTGCTGGAGGAAAGGACTCGGGGCAGAATATACCACATGACCCAGGAAGATGTGGGGGCAATGCCAGATGTTGTAGCAGGTATACTACAATTGAGTTTAATACAAGTTTATGCTTTAATTGATCCTGGGGCTAGTCATTCTTTTGTGGCCCACCGAATTATTAAAAATTTAAATGTGTTACCAAGTAGATTGAATGTGGGAATGGTAGTTAGTACACTTTTGGGGAAAAATATAAACATTGATGAGGTATACAAGGGAGTGATACTAAACATTGAGGGGGTAGAGCTAACGGCGGACCTCATGCCTTTAGCATTAGATGATTTTGACTTAATACTGGGAATGAATTGGTTGAGTAGACATAGAGAACAAGTGGATTGTTTCACAAAGACTGTAAACCTCCAAGATATGAGTGGAAAAAGAGTAGTATTCAGGGGATAGAGGAAGGTGATTCCAAACTCTATAATCTCGGTCATGACGGCCGGAAAATTGATTAGAAAGGGATGTCCTGCCTGGTTGTCTCATGTAAGAGAATTGAAGAAGGGGAGCATTGAATTAACAAATATTCTTGTTGTAAAAGAGTTCCCAGACGTGTTTCCAACGGAATTACCGGGACTGCCTCCAATTAGAGAAATTGAGGTTTCCATTGAGACTCTTCCAGGAGTAAACCCTATAGCACAGTCTCCTTATAGGATGGCCCCTATAGAACTAGCCGAATTGAAGATCCAACTTCAGGAGTTGTTGGACAAAGGATTCATACGGCCGAGCAATTCACCTTGGGGATCCCCGGTGTTATTTGTAAAGAAGAAGGATGGTACATTCAGGTTATGTATCGATTATCATCAACTGAACAAAGTGACGGTAAAGAACAAGTATCCGTTACCACGGATAGATGACCTGTTTGATCAGTTGAAGGGTGCAAGAGTTTTTCTCGAAGATAGATCTGTGATCGGGGTATCACCAATTAAGAATCAGAGAACATGACATACAGAAGACTGCCTTTAGAACTCGCTATGGCCATTATGAATTTTTAGTAATGCCATTTGGGTTAACTAATGCCCCTGCAGTATTTATGGATCTAATGAATCGAGTGTTTCGATTATATTTGGATAAATGTGTGGTCGTGTTTATTGACGATATACCGGTATATTTGAGCTCTTATCAGGAGCACGAGAAGCACTTGAGGAAGGTGTTAGAAATATTGAGAGAAAATAAATTGTATGAGAAATTGGATAAATATGAGTTCTGGCTTAAAGAGGTGATATTTTTTGGGCATGTTATCTCAGCTGGGGGAATATGTGTGGATCCAGGAAAAGTAGAGGCAGTTGTAAAGTGGGAGAAGCCCACAAATGTGACTGAAATTCAAAGTTTCTTGGGCCTCGCAGGGTATAATAGGAGGTTTATTGAAGGATTTTCCACAATAGCATCGCCTCTGACCAAGTTGACTCGTAAAGAAGTGAGGTTTAATTGGTCAAAGGAATGTGAGGAGAGTTTCCAGGAGTTGAAAAGAAGGCTTACATCAGCCCCCGTCTTGGCCCTTCCTTCTGGAACAGAAGGGTTCATTGTTTATAGTGATGCCTCAAGCAGGGGTTTGGGATACGTATTAATGCAGCATGGAAAAATGATCGCATATGCTTCCAGATAGTTAAAGCCGCATGAAATGAATTATCCGGTCCATGATTTGGAACTCGCAGCATTAGTATTTGCCTTGCGAGTATGGAGACATTACTTGTATGGAACACAAGTACAGATTTTCACCGACCATAAAAGTTTGAAGTATTTAATGGCGCAAAAAGAATTAAACATGCGGCAGAGGAGGTGGGTGGAATTGATAAAGGACTATGATTGCATAATTGATTACCATCCGGGCAAAACCAATATAGTGGCGGATGCATTAAGTCGAAAAGGGAAAGCAGTGATGGGTGATACGGAAACTTCGGAACAAGCAAATATGATGGAATTGAAAAGGATGGGAATTCAATTAAATGTGGGTCCTGAAGGGTCACTACTAGCTCATATGAAGATCAGATCAGTGTTACGAGATAAAGTTCTAGAAGCTCAATTAGTAGATGAAGGTGTAGAGAAGATTAAGGAAAAGATAAAGCAAGGCAAGGAGTTGTCCCTTCAAATGTTGTCGGGAGGGTTGGTTGTGATGGGAAAATGGGTTTATATGCCTGAGAATAAGACCCTAAAGGGTGAGATATTGAAGGAAGCTCATGAATCTCGGTTTACAACCCATCCTGGGAGCACCAAGATGTATAGAGATCTCAGGGAATATTACTGGTGGCCGAATATGAAGAAGGAGATAGCAGAATATGTGTCAAGATGTGGGATATGTCAGCAGGTGAAGATAGAACATCAAAGGTCGGCAGGAGAATTACAGCCACTACCAATTCCAGAATGGAAATGGGAAAATATAGCCATGGATTTTGTAACCGGATTGCCAAAGGGGAAAAAGGGCAATGATGCTATATGGGTAGTGGTAGATCGACTGACAAAGTCGGTTATATTCTTACCCATCAAAATGACAGACCCCATAGACAAGTTGGCCAAATTATACGTGAACGAAGTGATTAGACTGCATGGAGTTCCCATATCAATGGTATCAGATCGAGACCCGAGATTTACTTCAAGGTTATGGCCGTGCTTACAACGAGCTTTGGGAACCAAGGTGAATCTAAGCACGGCATTCCACCCCCAGACAGATGGCCAATATGAAAGAACCATCCAAACACTTGAAGACCTTTTAAGGTCATGTGTGTTAGAGTTTGGGGGAAACTGGGAAGACTTGCTACCGTTGGTAGAGTTCACGTATAATAATAGTTACCAAGCTTCTATCGGGATGGCTCCATATGAAGCCCTTTATGGGAGAAAATGTCGCACTCCGATATGTTGGGATGAAGTTGGAGAAAGGAAACTCCTGGGTCCTAAACTGGTACAAATAACAACTGATAAAGTAAGGGTAATCAGGCAAAGAATGAAGGAAGCCCAAGATAGACAGAAGAGTTATGCAGACAAGCGGAGGAGACCTTTAGAATTCCAAATAGGGGATAGAGTCTTCTTAAAGGTGGCACCATGGAAGGGCATCATTCGGTTTGGAATGAAAGGAAAGCTTGCTCCGAGGTACATTGGCCCATTTTTTGAGGTAATAGCTAGGGTAGGGCCGGTGGCTTATCGCTTGAAGCTACCAGCACACCTAGAGAAGATTCACAATGTATTCCATGTATCACTATTATGGAAGGCAGAAGTGGATCCTTCCCGAGTGTTACCTCCAGTTCCTATTGAAGTAAGAGAGGACTTGACACTCGAGACTAGGCCAGTCAAGATCATGGATCGTAGTGAAAAAACATTGAGAAATAAGAAAGTATCACTTGTCAGAGTATTGTGGAGAAACTCACAAATTGAGGAAGAAACGTGGGAGAGAGAGTCAGAGATTAAGGAAAAATACCCCCATCTATTCCTTGAGTCAGGTATGTAGTTTAAATTTCGGGGACGAAATTTTTTATTAGGAAGGGAGAATGTGAAACCCGAGAATAAAGTATACATAGAGGTAGGAGATTTACAAAAAAATAAAATAAAATGTTGTTATAATACAAAATTTATGAAAAGCATAAAAAAAAAACGGGGTCAAAATAGAATTAAGAAGAGATAGGACTATAAATACCCATCTCTTCTCAGCCATGTCCAGCTGAAACAAAAGAAAGAGGGGAGGGAGAATTTCGAAATTCATTTCATAAAAAGCAAGAGTAAACACCCAAAAAAATTATAAACCCATACAAGCCTTGGATTTCTAAAGTGGAAGAGCACAATTGGGTGGAGAAGTAACAAGAAGAAAGTGAAGAAATTGGGGAAGAAATGAGGAAGAGTGGCTGGGTATTTTCAAGGAGAAGAAGGCTAGGATTCTTCCAAAATTGTTAGATTCCATCCAAGTAAGGAGTTCTAATTCCAATTTCTATGAAATTAACTTCAATTTGATTAGAAGTTCATGATTGTTCTTGAATTGGGAATTAGGGTTTTTAACACAAAATGTTAGGAAAATGCATAAATGAGTAGGATTTCATAAATAAAGGGAAGACATGGCTGTTATTGATGAGAAATCAAGGATTGAAGATGAATTGGAGATACTTTCTCTTTTTTTTCAAAACAGGGCAGTTTCGTTTCCCTGTTTCTTAGGGATATTTGGACCTGAAAAATACATAATTAAGGGAGGGTCCCTTCATAGAAGTTGTAGATGGGAATGTTAGCTTTCCAACGAGTCCAACCCCGTCTAATTTGAAGTTCTGGAACTCCAGATATGGGTAAAACTCTGAGGAGAGGTCAAGCTGTCACATGTGTTGACAATTTCGACCAAGTTGAGAAAATAGCAAAAATTTAACCATGTTAAGGGTAGAAATTGTCCCTTTCCCTTCATAAAATGTGTCTTGATCTGCAGAAAATAAAAGAAGAGAATAAATGGTGATAAGAAATTGAATTCATGATGTCCATTTGGACTATAATTGAGCTGAAAAATTAAAGGATGATAATGAGGAATATAAGTGAGAAAGAAAAGAATTGGTAAAGGGAAATGAATATTACTACCATTTTTATTGTTGTTGTGTGTGATATGTGGATTAATATAAAAAAAATGGTGGGTATTTGTGGTTTCAGGAAGAACCGCGAGTGAAGGGAAACAACAACAACAACAGGGTAACGCAAGTCGAACATTCACAGCAGGTAGGTACTTGTTACCTATATTTTCTTTATCTAATAATTATTTTCTTTACTAGTTATTGAACTATAAGTTATAATTTGGTGCTTATTGATGAGGAAAAGAAAACGGGTAAAGAAAAGGTTAAGGGATGGAAATATAGATATATATGTGTAGAAAGAAACAAGCTGGTCGATATCGGCGGGTGACGTCGATATCGGCATAATGTATAAACTTGATTAACTATTCGATTTCAGAATAGTTAATGATATCGGCAGGTGACATCGATATCGACAAAAATTATAGACTTGATTAGCTTTCTGAGATGAAAGCTAATGATATCAAGAATCCTTGACATCGTCATACTCTAAAACCTCCTAAGGAAATAACGGAACAAAGATGAACTATTTTGTTTTTTTTAAAATAAAAATACATATATATAGTTAATGACACCCACGGTTATGTTCGTGTCAACATTTTCATGAAACTGATTAGTTGATTTCAGGACGGGTAACTAGAGACACAATTGGAGGTCATTAGTGTCGACTATAGTCTCTTCGATGTGAAAAAGGGGAAAGAAGCAGTCAAAAGAAATAAATCTTCTTTTATATAACCTTAAAAGGGTGGATATGGTTGTGTTTAGAATCTCATATGATTTAAGTAGATTGATGGATATGTTGTTCAAATTCTTCTGTAAATTGCTAGTATTTACTTAATTGTTTTACTCATATGAAAAATCTATATTTTGCAGGTTCTTTCCATTCTCATCAGGAATAGATTTTAAGCCTTAATTCCTTTTTTTGTATAAGATAGGAACTTAGGGAGTTATGGTGAAATTTTGTTATGTAGAAGAACATGTAAATTGTATAGAATAGTATATTGGTAAATTTTGTTTCTGTAATATTAAATGTATTAACCTATGCTCGGGATATTAGAAAGTACTAGATTATCTTCGAATATTAAACTGTGTTATGTTCGATGTATATGTATATATGTATCTATATGTGAAATCTTTGTGTGCGAATTGGCTCTTTTAATTTTTATCTTATGTGTGTGATGTAAGATGGAGTTTGGGAATGAATATGGTCCTGAGCATATTCTAGAATGACTTATGCAGTTGATTGTATTAAAAATGGATGTGATTGTGGATGAGATGAGATTCAAATTGTGTGCAGGTTGTGTTATGGATAACTTGGGATCTCCTGATATAGGGGAGACTCTGCCGAAATTTCGGCGAGAGAAAAAAAAATTTCATGCTTCATCTACCCTTTTTAGAGGGGGAAAGATTAAAAAAATTAAACAAATAGGAGAAAAAAATTTAGGGTTGTTACAATCAGGGACAGGCTCCGGTCTCGGGAAGCTGTTCTCATGTGCTGCCTGAAGACGCAACTAGATCATCTGATGATGAAGTTCACAGCTCTCTTTCAAGGAAACTGAGGCCTAGGTCCTTAAATGCTGATGCAGCTCAAGTTTCCACAGTGACAGAATCAACCAACAAGGAGACTTCTCAGAGGAAGAACACCACAACAACCAGGACACTGAACAAGAACACTGAAAACTCAAGGACTGTTTCAGACACAGGAGGTCATAGGGGACAGAAGAAACCCCAGAAGGGTAGTGAGTGAGAAACAACCAAGCTCATGATCAAGAAGCAGGAAAAGAGATCTGCTGCTGAAGAAGGTGGTAAGGCACATTAATTACCCCAAACAGGCACATAATTATTTTTATACTAATTGTATATGGTTTGATTAATAATTTTATCTACTACTAAAGCACATGTTGTATTTTTATATTTATTTAAGAATAATGAAAGTACTATGATGGTTTTAAAGGCAAAACAAACAAAACTCTAATCCAAGGTTTTTTTTTTTTTTTATCATTTTACCTTTTTGTTATTGAAAATTTCAATAGTATTCAAAGATATTGTTGTAAATTATATTTATTAGATATAATTAAAAGAAATTATTAATACGTGTTTATAAACCTCGTGTTGTTCTAACAACAAGTGAGGAGACATTTAACCATCAAATATAACATTTTGAAGTGGTGTTTGAAAGAACTTGGCTCCCTCAATGCAATGGGATAACACCTGCCCCAAGTACACAATGAGTTTGACATCAATTGTTTTTTTTTCTTTTTCCTCGTTCTTGAATATGGATCTAGCTACTTTAAAAATCAAACTATCACTTGCAATTTATTTCCCTTTCGCATTTGGTTCATGTGCTTTTGCTTATTTTTGTTTAGTTTTGAATAACCCATTAAATTATAAATGTTTATTAATTTCACTCTCTTTTAAACTTTATTATTTTTTAATTTGTTCTCCATTCTTTTGATTACTATTTTTTTAATAAGCTATAAAATTAAAATTGTTTTCTAATTTCATCCCCCTTTATTTTTTTTATCTTTAAAATTTGATTTTTTATTGTTATTTTTTTATTTATGATTTTTCTAATTTTATCCCTGTTCTTTTTGTCGCTATCTTTTTTTTTTTCCAACAAGTTTCTTAAAATGTTTTTTTTCCCAACTTGACCATTCAAAATTAAATTAGTTGAGAATTAAGTTTTTTTAATGAACCCGATTTAAGGATTTCATGAGTTCAAAATTTTAGAGATTAGACGAGGTTTGGAAGGTTAAGATGAATTGACTTTTTTCTTTTCTTTTTAAAAGCTATTTTTTACCCTTTATTCTATAAGAGATTTCTTTTATTACTTTTTTAAGGTTTATTTTCTATATGAGTTATCATGTTCTTATTTGATTTATTAAAAACTAATATTCAAATTTTTTTTCATGCATTT
Source organism: Salix caprea (assembly GCA_964035475.1). Classification (NCBI taxonomy): domain Eukaryota; kingdom Viridiplantae; phylum Streptophyta; class Magnoliopsida; order Malpighiales; family Salicaceae; genus Salix; species Salix caprea. The sequence goes on along the minus strand of OZ037753.1, from coordinate 8,707,048 downwards.
TTTTTCTATGAGATAATCTCAATGTTATATCCATGGTCTTAAAGCTAGTGAGTTAACCCGGTTCAACTGATTTTTATTATTAGTAAGTTATTTTATAACTCGTATCAAGTTCTTTTAACCTTTTTTTTATTTGTCATTTTTATTGTTGTATTTTTTAAATATATTATTTAAATTATCAATTGAATTAATGATTTGAGTTTTACAAATTGTTTTTAAGTTGTTTTTTTTTTTTGCTCGGCCAGATCTTATGTATAAACAAGGTATTAGTCCTTGTAGGTAAAAGTAAAAGAAGAATCAACCAAACAGTAGATTCATTTTAATTCCAATAAATGAATTATAGTAATAAACATCCAAATCAAATAATAATAAAATATAATCAACGTGATTCCCAAATCCGACAATTGCACATAACCTGTCTGTCTTCCAATACATATTTTTATTTATTTAATTTAAAACCCCTGTAACAGCTGGTTCTTGGAGGCCAGCCGTATCAAGTAAATCTCCTCTCCTTCCTAATCTCTTCTGCACCGCCACCGCCATCCCACCACCACCACCACCTAGCCAAGTCCTCTTAACTAGGGTTTCTCATCTCTGGTAGAGAATAAAATATATGCTCAAATGTTCTCCAGATCTATAAATTAACAACAATTACTTCACTACCTTAATCTGTCCACATAGAAGAGAGAGAAATTGGGATCTCCCCCCCCCCCCCCCCCCCTCCTCTCTTTCTGGCTGTTTCTTTTCTTTTCTAACACATACAGAGACAGATACCAAAATCATTACTTATTACATCTAATAAGACTCTCTCCTAGAATTTAGAGAGACAGTACGATACGAATATGGGGCAAGACAACCTCGCAGCTCAGAAGAGAGCTAGCGGCGGTGGAGGAGCTGGAGGACTGCCCACAACAACCACCACCAACGGCAGAGCTCGTACAATGCTCCCACGTGGCAGGCAGATCAACAAGACATTCAACAACATCAAAATCACAATCCTCTGTGGATTCGTTACAATCCTCGTCCTACGGGGCACTGTCGGCATTGGAAGCCTCAGTAGCTCCGACGCTGAAGCCGTCAACCAGAACTTGATTGAAGAGACAAACCGGATCCTTGAAGAGATCCGATCCGACAACGAACCGGATGATCCTGCAGAATCGGAGATCAACCCTAATGTCACCTACAGTTTAGGTCCCAAAATATCCAATTGGAACCAGGAACGCCAGGTATGGCTGAGTCAAAACCCTGAATTCCCCAATTCTGTTAATGGGAAGCCTCGGATTTTGCTATTGACCGGGTCTCCCCCTGGCCCGTGTGATAACCCGATTGGAGATCATTACTTGTTGAAGGCTATAAAGAATAAGATTGATTATTGTAGGATTCATGGGATTGAGATCGTTTATAACATGGCTCATTTGGATAAGGAACTTGCTGGGTATTGGGCGAAATTACCGATGATTAGGAGGTTGATGTTGTCCCATCCGGAAATCGAGTGGATATGGTGGATGGATAGTGATGCGATGTTTACTGATATGGTGTTTGAGATCCCCTTGTCCAAGTATGATAAGCATGATTTGGTGATTCATGGCTATCCCGATTTGTTGTTTGAGCAGAAGTCGTGGATTGCCTTGAATACAGGGAGTTTTTTGTTTAGGAATTGTCAATGGAGTTTGGATTTGCTTGATGCGTGGGCTCCGATGGGTCCTAAAGGTCCCATTAGAGAGGAGGCTGGAAAGATTTTGACAGCCAATTTGAAGGGAAGGCCGGCATTTGAGGCAGATGATCAGTCAGCTTTGATCTACTTGCTGCTATCGCAAAAGGATCAGTGGATGGATAAGGTATATGTTGAGAATCAGTATTATTTGCATGGATATTGGGCGGGCTTGGTGGATCGGTATGAGGAGATGATGGACAAGTATCATCCGGGATTGGGCGATGAGAGGTGGCCATTTGTCACCCATTTCGTTGGTTGCAAACCTTGTGGTAGCTATGGGGATTATCCAGTTGAGAAGTGCATTAGAAGCATGGAGAGAGCTTTCAATTTTGCCGACAACCAGGTTCTTAAGCTGTATGGATTTGGTCACAGGGGATTGTTGAGCCCTAAGATCAAGAGAATTAGGAATGAAACTGTGACTCCATTGGAGTATGTAGACCAGTTTGATATTCGGCGTCCAATGCATGGCAACAGTGGATCAAGGAGCTAGCAATTGAAATGCGTTCCATATGTCGTTATTGTAGGTAATGTAATTCCTCAGTCAAGGACAGATTTAAATTTGATAACACTTTCAGTTTCAGTGAGTTTTGCTTGTGATATTGTTTTCTTTCTGCTTCTGAGAACTACAGGGTAAATTCTTTTATTGACTCAAATTTGTTTTCCAGCTATGTTTGAGTAATCAATGAAGCAAATTTATAATCAAAACTGCTGTCCTGTGTTTTTTTTCCCCTGTTTGGTTTTCTTCCTTTTATTTTTATTGTTACTGTATATATTGCATGATCTATTTATTTTCCTTTCCATTTGTCATTTCTCCAGTTACCTTTGGTTGAATTGAAATGTCAACAAATTCATCCCCTCTTTTTCTTTCTTTCTTTCTTTCTTTTCGTGAAGTTCATTGCAAACTGGCATATGATCCATGGACTGAATTTGGCTAAAATGTGCTCAGTTATCAGGTCTTTGTAGGGGTGTTTTTTTTTTTATTTATTTACCAAAGCTGGCTCAATGTATTTTGGAAAAGCATGATCTTATGCTTTAGAAATTCCCTTTTGTTACAGTTTATAAAAAGAGATTATCATTTGAACCCTGTTTTACTTCCAAAAAGCTTTCCTACTAAAAAGTAGCTCCCCGCCCCCCGATAGCAAAACATGGACATTTAATAATAGTATGGTAGATTGCAAACATATCCTTCAATGAGCTGTTGCAAATGTCAACACTTCCCTTTATTTTTTCTCAGGAGTTTGATTTGGGTTATGTCTATATGGTGACCTTTTCTTACACGTTGTGGAGTTATTACTTGAATTCCATTAATGCCATGCAATAATATTCAAATCTATATCCGACATTATATGTTACATCAAGTGATATCCCTTTTATTTCTTCCTATTTCCCCACAAATTAACTACATACTGAAACATCTAACGATGACTTAATGTTTGCTTTTATTTTTCCTCTTTGAGACTATAAATATGCGTTGATCTACAAAATACAAATAGCATATACAAAAGTTATACCTAAAAAAACTATCACTTTCCATTTCATTATATATCTTTTTCTTCATTTTCTTTTAAATACTATCTTTACTGACAATTTATCATGACATAACTACTTCCAAACCATTCAATTGACTTCAGTTAATTGCCCCTACAAGCATGTACTTTCTAAATGTCATTATTTTGCAATATATATAATTTTTGTGAAATCATTTTCCTTTGCCCATAATTTATTATGATATCATTTTCTTACGTCTTAAAAGCATAATTTCTTGTGATATCAATATCTTGTGATATCAATTTCTTGTGATTTTCACCACAATTCATAAAAAAAGTTATTTTAATTTATTATTCTTTGGATTGGATTTTATGAGATTCATCACGAGGTTTACTATTTTACTTTTCTTGTCAACTTATATTTCTTGTTGCACATTTCTTCTTTTAGGCCCATGATATGAAGGTTTTGACATATAGAAAAGTATTTAGTGAATAAAAGGAACCATATAATGTCATGTTTTACCATTATATGTACATATTTTTATTATGCTTTACCTTCTAATATAATAGATTTTCAAGGCAATATGATTTGATTGTAATAGTCACATATGCATATATGATGTAGCTACATACAATTGAATACATATGTGGTTAATGTAGTGTCATTTCACGAGATGTATGTTTGATATTTTGGTGCAAGGTGTTTTTTAAAAAGTTTAATTTTCTTTTTCCTTTTTTTTTTAATATCAACACATCAAAAAACATAAAAAACCATCAATTTGGTACCTTTTCAAGTTAAGCACACTTTTAAAATGAACATAAAAACATAAGCTACCACACTTCCAAATAGATGAATCTGGCTTCATACCAAATTTTTGCTAACAAAATATGTATGCCTAAGTGAGTCACATAAAACTATAGTTGTTGCACTAAAGTACAATTTTCTTTTGGTTTGCACTTTGCATAAAAAAATGTTTTAAAATCGTAAGATTATTTGGTCATTGTTTGATGAATAGGATTATAACTATATAAGGGATACTAAAAGGTATTATTTTGTAAAGTTTATGTTATCATCAAAAGCTAATTGGGGAGGGAAACACAATGCTCACCATGAGAGGATACATTGTTCATTGGAACAATGTAACAACCATTTTACCCTTTTAAAAAAATGATGAAGTAATTGTTAATGTTAATATAGTCTTTTTGCATGTTTCATTAGTCATTATTGGATTAATCAAGTGTAAGTAGTCTTTTTTGCATTTTAAAAGCACAGTAAAATTACTAAATTACCTTTTAAAATATATTTTTGTTTAGCTGATGTCCAAAGGCTTTTTGATATTTTTATTATAGTTTTTTTTAGTGATAATCAAATTGACTATATAGAAATTTAATATTTTAATAAAAATAAAAATATTTTAAAAACCAAAACCAGATGGCATGTGCATCCTACACGATAACATGCAGACACTTATTACCTTTGGACCATTAAAAGGTAGTTACCATTGTGGTAATTAAAGTCTTATGCCGTGTTCTTTCTAGTGGTATGGTGCATGCTAGTGCCAACATCATGGTTGAGCTCTAATGAGTTTTTTTTCCTTTTTGTTTCTATCTCATCTCATCGAGAAAAGTGCTACCATGCTAAAGATGAGTGTTCTGTCATTTGTCTTTTGTATCAAGTTTGACCCTCCTTTTAGTTTCTTTTTATTTTGTTTTGGATCTCTTTATTGATATTTTTACTCAATCTCATTCATTAACATTTGTTATCATTTTTTTTATATCACATATAATCTTCATTCTTTTGATTGCTACTTTGTTTATTATTTTCTTAATTGAATTGTGTTTTTAGTTTTATCCTTATGCCTTTTGTTTCGTTTTATTTCTTTATAAAATTTCATAATTTTTCTTTTAATTGCATTTTTTTTTCAATTTCATCCCTCAATATGTTGTTGATTGAGGATTTGGTTTCATGATTATTTTTTCAGGTTTGCATTCATAGGGTTGGTCTTGGCTTTTTAATATGTGCCATGTGTTTTAAAGATTAACTCAGGTTGACATCAATGCTCAACTTGAGTTTCATGGATCTTTTTTGAAATTGATTTTTTTTCAATTTAATCTTTGAGCATTGAGTTAGTTGAGGACTAAGCTTCATGTTTTTTTCACTTTTTTTTTTCTTTTGAGTTATCTTAATCTCATGTCTTAAGTCGTGGTTTTAACAATTAACTCAAGTTTACTAGTTTTTTCCTTCTTCCATCATTTAACATCGTGTTGTTTTATATTAAAACTTCATTGTTTTATTCAATTTGATTTCTACATGGTTATCTCGTTCTCATGTTTAGGTCATGTGTTTGGGATACTAACTTGAATGGATTTAAGATTGTTTTTGTTCTTTTTGTCTTTTTTATTTCATTTTTTTCTTTCAACATTTGATTTGCTTGTAATCGAGCTTTTATTTTGTTTTATATGAGTTTTCTTATTCTCGTTTAATCTCTTCTTCACAACCAAATATTGAAAAGATATCTTTCTATGATTTTGACATGCATTCATTTTATGAGTTGATCATTGTGTGTGTACATTAGTTCAATTTATTTACTATTATTGTCTATTTTTAATCATATTATTATATTAATTGTGCTTATTAAACCAAGTATAGTCAATGACATGATTCTCAAATTTCTCTTACTTATTTTAAAAGACACGTCAATAATTCTTTTTATGTTAAGAAGACATTAGTTGTCGCGAGAGACTATCTCATTCTTTATTATATCATAAAGGGGTAAAATAGAATTTTAATTCTACAATATGTTTTCTCTTTGTGAATTTGAATTCCCTAAAAGACCATGTTTTACTGTTTGTTGATCAGGTTTTTTTATCAGACTAAATGTTTTTCTAGCCTTTTCCTAAAGTCAAATATTTGTAGCCGTGACTCAAATAAAAGTGAAAAGATCTGACTCATAATTTAGTTACATATGCAAGTTAGAAAGCTTAATGATATGAGGAAGGAAGAAATTATATATTACTTGAGCAATAAGTTCAATGACTGAGAAATCCAATATACTGTATTAGAAAGGCTATGTCATGCCTTAGTTTAGAGAAAAAAAAGAAGCTCAAACAATATATTTTATATCACATGACTTGATTGATTTCAAAATTGGATCCACTCAAGTAAATATGTGAAAAGACTTAACTTTCAAGCCGAATAACACGATGGAAAATGTTTTTGGTGGAACACGAAATTATATAATAACAAGGAAGGCAATAAAGAATAGTGTCATTGCTGACGATTTAGTAGATAATGCTTGGAAGATTACAAGCCATTAAATTTTGATCTTTCATATAACTCATGTTATACTAAATATCTTCTCATTTGTTATCCTTGATTAAGACATCATATTGTTGATTAAAACATAACGTTCTTTATATAAGATAACCCCTCAAGTCTAAGAGTCACTTACATAATATCCACATAAACTTTTCTATTAACACAAATGATATCTTCATATGAAATCCTCATACGAGTTGATTTATTATATACATGCCATATGACAAGCTCCTAGATATTAGTTTCAAATATTCCTCACACATAAGCTTACGAGAACAATTGCATTCTTTCATAAATGAAAGAACATAATATGTATCGTCTCAATAATTTTAATTAATATATAGTTTTCTTACAATATAAATTAAGAATATTTAGGTACAATACTTTGAAGAAATATGAATTTCATAATTATAATAATTTTATAATTCTTTTTACAATTTTTTTTTATTTTAAAATATTTCATCTAGAATATTTAGACATAAGTTTCAACTAGCTAGCCACCTCATGGAAAAACATAAGTTGAAATTAAAAAGAAAACTTATTCTAGAAAATTATTTTATTTCAATGAAATTTAAATGATCACTTCTATAACTAAAAAAATTATTACCATATAATTGCATTTAAATTTGTTTTAGGTCTTACAATGATACAAGACGAAATATTTTAATCAGTTTTTGTCTTTATGCCTTTTGACTATATTTTTAGTTAACAATGATTATACTTTTAATATTTATTAACATATATAGTTCTTAATTTATTCTATTAAATACAAGCATTAAATGTTTGATTCACAATCTCAAAAAAATCTTTAAAATGCATTAATAACACTTGCATATTTATTTATGTAAAAATATCTTTTGATTTAACCCATAACATAGGAGAGCACGAGACAACTTATTAGTTTCTTTGCTTATTGATATGGAACAACATTTAAAATAGATAAATGATTACGAAAATTACTTTACAAAGTGTTAAAGTCATATATAACAATAATAGTAGCAATAATGCATTTTTAAAGTGTAGACCAGTTTGGGACATGTAGAATTTTGATTTATTATATTGAAATTAAGAATTAACTAGTATAATGTTTAGAGATGTCGAGAATTTTTTTTGAAAAGAGCTTATGATGGTTCAACCAACAACATTTATAATGTATCTTATGTCATGTATTGTCATGATGTACATGATGTTATAATCATAAAGTTATGATTATAAAATTCATGAGTCACAACCTAATATATGATAATTAGAAAACCTAATGGTTTGAGAAAGTCTAAGCAAGGGGACTAATTGTGCAAGTAAAACATGCATCACCCTCAATGCACTCAACCTAAGATAAATTGTATTGTTGCTTGATTATTTTTCTAGGCCAAATTTCTATTCATTTGTCTCATCTAAGGTCTAAGGTAGATCTTTCTTCATGAAATAATCTATACCTTATTAGGTAAAGAACCTAACTATTATAAAACATAAGTTTTAGCACCGTGTTTATTTTTTTTGTATCTTTATTATCTGAAGGTATACATTACACTATAGTTTTATACCTCCAAAATATTAAAGTCTATAGCTAAATCCTAATATTTTTTATATTAATTAAACAAAATAATTGGTGAAAGATTTTTGATAATTGACAAACCTTAATAGATAATCATAAACTAGATACAATATTCATTTTTCATTTTAAAACATGAGAAAGATGCTATTTGTTCTTATAAAAATATGATTGGAAAACTTTTAGGATTTGTCTATATGCATGAAAATAAAATATTTGATTTATATTTTTGAAATAAGGTATTTTGTATCAGATTCGTGTCTTGCAATATAAGTATTTGACTAGATAAACTCAAAATCTTGTTGGAAGTATGATAGTGAAAAATAAGATTTCTATCACAAAAAAAACATGAAAAATATACTTTCATAATCATCCATAGGTTAGATTGGATATGTAATTATTAAAATAATTATTATAGATTTAAATGTGGATGTGTAACAATGATAATTGATATGCTCTTTTGTATTTCAATGATTCTAAGAATTTTTACTTGCATATTATTATTTGGTTTGTGTATCAAAACTGATGACATTTGGATTATACAAAATTATACATAAAATTCTGTTTTTTACCCTAAATATATTAAAAAAGAATGTAATACAATCTTAGACCCATTTAACTGTAGTAAATAATAATGGATCATGATAATTGATGTTTATTTAAATCATAGGAACTAATACTCGCCAATATGGTTATAATAATACCACGTATAACTACCCGATTGACAACATTTTTAATCTTTTATTGTGTGGGTAGTAGGGATAATTTTTTATTTATATTATATGATATTAAAGTCTATGTAAAGTGTAAAATTATTTAGCATAATCTTAAGAATAAGAAAATAATATTATTATTCGAGTGAAAATTAAAATAAAGCTTGCAATATTTTTGATAAAAGAGCTAAATGGGAAATCAAAGCCTGAAAAAATAATATAATTATGCAATATTACAAAGAAGCTAAAAGAGCTCGCTAGATTACTGTTCACGCACACCCAGATCCACTGTGGACTGGGTGCGTGATCTGGTGTTTCAAATGTCATTTAAGTATGGTCACTTGCCGCCCTTCTTTTCCATTATTACCATATTTAATCAAGAATGAACAAACAAGTCGCTTGGCCGAGTGGTTCAAGCGCATCCAAGCGCAGCGGGGGGCGGGAGTTCGAATCTCTCTAACAATTTTTTTTTTGAAACAATTAATTTTATAATAATATTATTAATATTTGTATCCTAGAACTGAACAAAGAAGTTCCTTGGCCGAGTGGTTACAACGGCGTCAACGCGGGGTGAGGTGCGCTAGTTCGAATCTTAGGAACGCAAATGATTTTTAAGTAATGAACAATGATTTTTCATTGTTCATTAATGTTTGAAATGGTTTTTTTTAAACTAATGAACGCAAATGATTTTTTAACCAGACTGTCCAGGTCAGCTTAAGCGTATCACATTAAATCTCTGAACTTACTTTTTTTTTTTTTTTTTTACAATTTTCAATGTTCATTGCTGTTTGATAATATGCTTTTCCCTTTTTTTATCGGGCTTCCTTTTTTTGTTTGTTTTTTTAATAATTCTAGTATCCGGGCTAGTGTACGCGCAACCGTTTGTTTTTCTGACGTATGCATTTTTTTTATCACCGGGGTTGCTTACAAGTGTCACGAATAATCCTCGGACTCATTTTTTCTTATTTTGTTCTGTTTTTTCCCATTTATAAATTTCTTTTTATAACTTGGGTGTCCGGGTGAGCTTACGTGCACCATAACTATTATTTTATAGATAGCCACATGAGATTGCAATTTCAAACAGAAATTAACAATGATTTGAACTTTTGTTTTCGTTGTTCATTACTATTTGAAAAAGTGAATTGAACTGTGATTCTGGTGGGAGATGGAAGGAGTGTTTGGAATGCGTTTGAAAATCGCTTTTGAACAAATCTGAATTTTTTTATTTTTTTTATTTTTATTTTAAATTAAAAACAATTAGTGTTTCTAGATGATTTTAATGTGCTGATGTCAAAAATAATTTTTTAAAAATTAAAAAAATTATTATTTTGATGCATTTATAAACGAAAAATATTTTCAAAATAAACCTCAATCACACTCCCAAACGGGCACGACATGTGGTGGAGTTGGAAGGTAAAAAGCGAATTGAACTGCTAGCTAAATTTTGTCCTTTAAATAACATTTAATATATATGTGTTTTTTTATTTTGGTCCTTATACTTTTAATCTTGGATTTTATTTTAATTCTTTTATTTTTTTATATATATTTCTTAAATGGTTCTTATTTTGTCTATGTTTATATGTACATGCTTTTAGTTTTTGTTTTTTAGTTTCATTATTTCCACTATTATGAAGTTTTTTTTTTATTTAATGTTTAAATTTTAATTTGTGTTGGTGATCATTTAAAATTTGATATTTATTATTTTTTTCCCTTCATGTCAAATAAGTTTTTAAAATCTAATAATATTTTTTTTGTTTTGTCATTTTTTTTGTTTTTTAATTTCTTTTTTGTTAATATTTTTACTTGTTAAAATTTCTAATTATCATAGATAAAGTATTCAAAATAATGATAATGATTATTTTTTGTTAATATCCCAATCTTCTTGCTTTTTTAATAATGATGATAATTTTATGCTGATTATTTCATTGAAATCTACTAAATAGATAAATTTATATCGATTTAAAATTCATATATTTTATAGAAAACTTGCACTTAACAGGAATTTCTGCACAGATTTATTATTTTTTCTAAATTTATATCATAAAAAAAATCTCGCATAATTAATTTTTTTTGTTTTTTTTTAAATATGATATCACTTGTAATGGGGTGCAAGGTATGGGCTAATATATATATTTTTAATGTAGTTTTTTTTTCTCAAAAATTCAATAGCAACATGAAGAAAATCGACTTCTTTGATTTGTTCTCCACTACTCTCTTTGACGATTTTCTGTCATATGATATCTATCGTATAAAATGTGGTATATCTATGAAAACTTCTAGATTTATTATATATGTGTTTTTTTATTTTGAACCTTATACTTTGATTTTAGATTTTATTTTAATTTCTTTTTTTTATATTTATATTTCTTACATAGTTTCTATTTCTATTTTTTTTTATATACATGTTCTTAGTTTTTGTTTTCAATTTTTATTTATTTCCACTATTATTAAGGTTTTTTTATTTACTGTTTAAATTTTAATATGTGCTGGTGGTCATTTGAAATTTAATAATTATTATGATTTCTCTGTTTTTTTTTTTCCTTCAAGTCAAATAATTTCTTAAAATCTAATAATATTTATTTTTATTTTGTTTTTAAATTGTTTTTTTGTTACTATTGTTAGGTCTTGAATTTTTCTAATTATTATAGATAAGACATTCAAATATATTATTAGACATTCAATCTAATATATATATATATATATATATATATATATATTAAGACGCTAATATTACATAAATATACAAATATATAATTAATTTGACATACTTAAAAGAAAACAAAACTAACAAATAATCATTATTTTGAAAAAAATATCTACTTAGTTTGAAAAAAAAAAATCTTTAGTCAATATCATCGATTGTGGTTTTGCTATCTACCAATTAAATTATTACCAAATTAGTTAAAAAAAAAACAATCAAATTGTTTGGTGCATAAAATAAAGCACTCATCTGTGCTAAAATTCAATAACTATAATTTTACTATTTGCTAATTAAAGAATTAATGAAATAAATAAAATATACATAACAATCAATCAGTATGTTACACGGAGCACATGAATCATTTCAACAGAATTTTTTTGATTCCAATTGTACAATCTACCGATACAATAATTATCAAAACAATTTTAACAGTAACAACATTCAATCACTTTTAGGCAGAAAAAAACTTTTCTAACATATTCCATTAATTACAATTTTACTAATTAAATATTAAAATAACCAGTTACAACGCGTATAGAATCATTCAATTTCCTACATAGAAAAAAATCTAGATAAAGTATTCAAAATAATAATAATGATTATTTTTAGGTTTTTTTCTTATACACATGTGAAACTAATTATATGTTTTAATATTTATTTAATATTATCGCCTAAACATATATATATAGAGAAAAAAAATGACCTATGATTTTTTGAAGAAAAAAAACTAATATCAGTATTCTAAAATACATTTAATATAATAATATGATGAATAAATCTTATAAAATAAAAAAATATTTTGGCTTTTAATTCTAAGTTTATTTGTTAAGAAAATTACAGTATTTTTATTTATAATATTTTAGATCTAATATTACTGGGGAAAACAGTCAACTCATAAAAAAAAATAGGTAGACAAATTTACCTAGGTTATCTACAATTAAAAAATATACGAATCACTTCCCATTTTGATCACACTATTCATTTTAGATGGAAAAAAATTATTTTTAACATATTTTATCTATTATAATTTTACTAATTAAATATTAAAATAACTAATTACAGCATATAAAAAATCAATTAATTTTCTACATAGAAAAAAACCCAACACAACACGCGGGCAAAGATACTCGTGATATCTAGAACAAGTAAACCGTATATACAAAAAAGGAAAAAAGTTTACTGATTTTTTAATTAGTTTCACAACAACAATTTCAATACTCAAAAAACAATGCAAATAAACCCATTTATATTTCACCAAAATTTTTGGTCATGAAAATGTTTCTCTAATGAAGATCTTTTGGCTCCAAGATCTCTACGTTAAGAACTAAGTAGATATTTTATTCAAATTATGATAGCACTAAAATCTTGCTCAGTATTTTCTAACTAGACCTCATTGAATTAAAAAAAACAGATAATATAAATATTTTTGGTTTAATATTTTCACATGATTTAATTTAATTTAATTTAATTTAGGGAGTGTTTGGGAAACAAAAAAAATGTTTGTGAAAAAAATTGAATTTTTGATTTAAATTAATTGCTTTTGGCCTTCTTAGATTATTTTAATACGTGAATATCAAAAATAATTTTAAAAAAATATACATTTTAAAAGCTTGAAATAATCAGGATTTTATTCATTCATTTGAGTTTATAAAATACATTTTAAACCTAAAATAATCAGTATTTTATTTATTTACCTAAGGCTATAAAATATATTTTAAGAGGAAGTAAGATTACTCGCATAAAAAAAATCTAATGGCATCTTCTAATAAAAAAGGAACTCGAATTACCTACAAAGTAATTCGAGTTCCTTTTAGGTAATTCGAGTTCCTTTTTTATTTCTTCTTGATTAATGGATAATAATCATGGGAGCTTGGTCGAGTGGTATTTATTATATATGACGATAAAACATAGTAACAAAAAGTTATGACCATGAGAATATCTAGTAATTGCTGGGGATATAGCGACAATGTTGGAGCGTACTTAGCAACCAAACACGACAATATAAAGGGGAAAAATGAAGAAGCAATCAGGTCTGCTCAGCAGAATCTACAAACAACCTAGTTTAGCATACTGAAAAGAAAAAAAAACAAAGAAACAAGGGGATTTTTTTTTTTTTTATATATAAAATGGAAAGGCAGGTAAGTTATCCCCTTACGGTGGAGAAATCTTCACCGCCGTGGTGGGCCGAAGAACAGGCTGAGAGTAGCTACGATCATGCATAGAGACGTAGATATACCACCGACAAGTGCATCGTTTATTCAGCTGACTAATTCGTCATCAGATTCTTACCTTCCCTGAAAATCTCCAATCTGAGAGAATAAAGGAGAAGTAACAGTTACTTGAGAATCATCACCGGCAGAAACGCCAGAGTCTTCTCCACAAACTCTTCCAGTTGGCTTTTCGAAAGCAATAATGTGATCGCTGGTGCTTTTACCCTCTGGAAGATCTGTTTGAGTTTGAGAGGAAGTCTCCTGAAGTTGCAAGGCCAATTCTAGGTTCCACAATACATCTCCCATGCCAGGCCTGTCAACACCATGTTCTGCTAAACATTTCTCCGCAGCTTCCACATATGTTTTCAGTGATTCTTCGTTAATACTCGCGGCGATATGTGGATCGATTATCTTGCCAAGCACTCCTTTCCTGCGACACTGCATTGCCCACTCAGCCAAATTCACCTGCTCTCTTGGTAATGCTGGATTTATTACAGGCCTTGCACATAAAACCTCAAACAAAACCACTCCAAACGAGTAAACATCGGATTTCTCAGTAAGCTGCTGTCTCTTGAAGTACTCAGGATCAAGATATCCAAAGCTACCCTTTACGGCAGTGCTCACATACTGTTGCTCCATTGGCGCAGCTTTGGAAAGCCCAAAGTCTGATACTTTTGCAACCAAATTCTCATCAACAAGTATATTTGTGGTTTTTACATCGCGGTGGATGATGCCTTGTGCCGCACCGGTGTGCAGATAATGCAAACCTCGAGCTGCGCCGATGCAAATCTCAAGCCGTTGTTTCCATGACAAAGGGTTCTTTTTCGAGCCATAGATGTGGTCACGAAGTGGGCCATTAGCCATGTACTCATAAACAAGAATCATCTCTGATTGTTCATCCGAGAAGCCAACAAGTGATACAAGGTGGCGATGCCTTAGCTTGGAAAGCATCTGTATTTCTGTCTGGAACTCGTTTATGCCCTGCTCCGATCCTGGGTTTCCTCGTTTTATTGCCATCTTTGTTCCATCTTCAAACACCCCAAGATAAACTTTTCCAAACCCACCAACTCCAATCACTGCCTTCTCATCAAAATTCTGTGTGGCATTCTGCAATTCACTAAAACTGAAGTACCTTCCAAGACCTTGATTAGAAAAGTAGCTAGAATAACCACTTTTGGTTTTCCTGGAACCAAACATGCTAGATATCCTTGAGCTGCTCTTGCTGTTCAAAAAAGATTGTCCGGAGCGGAGAGGAAGGTGCCATGACGAGAAGCTGTTTCCCTTCTCCCAATCTTGAGGCCTCTGGTGCCACCGGATGCACACAATTGTAAGTACCAGCATTGCTGTCACCGACATTGCAAGCCCAACACCCGCAGCAATCTTCATTATTGTACGTCCTCCACCTGATCCATCAAGTCCGAATAAACCATCCAAGCTCCTCACTGAGTTGCTAATCTTTATGACCTCCAATCCATTAAGAATAGCATTAGAGATGCCTGACTGGACGCCGGAAGCAGGGCCAACCTGAACCCTGACGGAACCATTCCTGATGGACGAGGCATTGAGCACAAAATCTGCATAATATGCTGTTGAAAGGGCATTGTTGATGGAAGAAAGGTCAAGACCTGACACACTCATCATGCTGTTTATATACACGTTGAAGTACAAGTCATTAAGGGCCTGGCTGACAACGTCACAGAAGTGCATTCTGATCAAGTAGGAGAATCCAGGATCAACATTCATCTGCCATGTCAGATTGAAGTTTGGTTGCAGCGTCTCAGATGCTGCCATTTCATCCGCAGTTGCATAGACCCAGCTCGGTGCAATATATGGAGTAGCTCCACTTTGCTGGTATTTGACAGCACTGGGAATAATGGATGCACTCTTCGCTCCTTGGGGAAAGACATTGTATGGGAAATCAGGAAGCCATGTTCTTGATAAGGTATCATTCATCGGAGTTATGGCTGGTCCTCCAACATTCAACCGATAGCAAACTTCAAAAGCATGCTGGAACAAACCATTTAAGGTTCCACCTTGGGGAACTGTGGATGCAGAATCGGAGATAAGACCGTCCGGGGCGGACACAACTTCAATGGCATTGATGAATGCGAAAGATCTCTCCTTGGGCTTGAAAAGGAGGGAGAATCTATCACTGGAAACATTAAAGAGATATTCCTTGAAAACCAACGCGGAGTTATCCTCGACAATGAAGTCATGTAAGAGGACAAACTCATCGGTGGTGACGCTGAAAACAGCACTGGTCAGATTGTATACCGGGTGAGGAAGCGGGTGAAAGTAAAAACGAACCCAGTGCCACCCTGGACGAGTGATGTAAAATGTATATTTTGAAACACCCGTCAAAATCCTTGCACTGCGAAATAAAGGGAGCGCGGAGGAAGAAACAGAAAACGCTTTCACGGTACTGATGTAATCGACAGAAGTCTGCACCTCTTCACTGGTTTCAAGGTAGCTCCGTGAGGCAGGATCCGATTTGAAGGTTCGGCCATCATCAAGCCTGGTATCCTGTGGCGATCCACAATCAATCAGATAGCTATCCGGCGGCGTGTATGCAGCCACAGAAGTAAGAGAAGAGTCTGCTGCTGAAACGGAGTTTACAAGGATGATGAAAAGAAGATTGAAGAGTAAAAGCAGTGAAAGGGAGGAGACCGGCCAGTTCTGCCGGCTCTCCATCCTCTTGAGGTGGCGTGGGGAATGGCAATGCGGTTTGCTAACAAAAAAGTGGCCGAAGCAGCAGCGGGGGTGGCATTGGATGGTGTTTGAAGAGTGGTTTGGCTGGAAAGAAAGAACTTGCACGTAATAAAATAGCAGTCAAGTTGAGCAAATAAAGAGAAGATAGTTGAGAGCAAGCAAGGAGGACGTGCAGGGCTGTCCTGTTTCTCTGATGTTATAATATTTGGATTGGATGGGTGGCAAAGGAGAAGACTTGGTAAGAAAAATAATCTTTAAAGCTTTAACTAATAGCGAGCTACGCGTTATGCCAATAAGTACAGCAGCAGCACCAGCAAAAACAATCATCAACATATAAAAATTATTCAAAAACATTAAAAATAATCATTAATTTCTTGAGAAACACTATTTCAAACAACATAATCACCCACACCACTACTTCTGCTCACTGCTAACGCCCTATTACGTTTGGATGTGAACCCTTGAAATTTGGATCAAAACACTAAATATTCCCTTCATCCGAGTCTTGTTTGCCCCATTTGACTTTTCTTGAAGACTTTTTTTATTTATTTTTAAAAGCAATAGATATAATACCACATCATCCAAAAATACTCCAACCTTTCTCTCGTAATCATTTTTTACAAGTTTGACGGATGAATAAATTAAATATTTTGAAAATCTTTTCATAATTACAATGTTCTTGATTTTATGCCCAATCTCACTGTCCTTCTGTTTTTCTCTCCATCAAATACAAATGGTTTGAGCAAGTATAATGAAAAACTGAACACTTTTAGCATGTTTAGACAAAACATTTTGAGACAGTTGAAAAAAAGAAACTTGGATATGTAATATGGGACAACCGCCGGTTCTGCTGCCTAACAATAACAAGGTAAAGGCTTATAATTCATGAATCATTAAACTGGTGTAAGAAAGAAGATATTTCCATAGTATCCGGCAGTGTTTTGAAAATTTTAAAAAGATAAATACATGAATGTTCTTGGTGGTTTAGAATTAAGTTTAAATGAATTAAGAGTATTGTAATAAATGTATAAACTAGTAAATATAAATAGAAAAGAAAAGAAAAGAAAAATAGAAGTAATCTGAAAATTTGAGAGAGAGAGAATCGGGAAGAGAGAAAGAAAGAAGAAAAAGAAGAGAAAAGAGGGAAAGAGAAGAGGAGAAAAGAAGAAGGCGAAATAAGTTGTTAAGGTAATGTGTATGTTTTAATATGTATAAATGTGATTATTAGTTATGATTTTTGCTTGTATTGATTGTTAGGGTTTCAGAATTTTATTTGGGTTTGATTGATGAATTAAGAGAGATGTTAATGGTTGAATGTTGAAAAAAAGAAACTTGGATACGTAAAATGGGACAACCGCCGGTTCTGCTGCCTAACAATAACAAGGTAAAGGCTTACAATTCATGAATCATTAAACTGGTGTAAGAAAGAAGATATTTCCATAGCATCCCGTCTAAGAAAATGACTCATTATGACTGCATCCTGCAACCCTGCTGTTTTTTTTTTATTAATGTGGATATTCGAATTGAATTTATATATATTTCGACTAATTTCATGGATGTTGAAATTAATGATCGTATCAAACCCATCATTCCTGTCCTGATGTTCTTAGATATACCAGCCATCGTCCTAACCAGTATTTACAGGCTCTCACAATAAGATCTATGACCTCTAGCATAATATAATTTAATATAATATAAATATAGCTTAAAAAAACATCGACGAGTCCATCAAAAACATCGACGCTTGCTTTCTGCGTGATTCCAAGAGTCGAGGGTATTTCAAATAATTTCTAAGATTTTCTAAAACTTGCCAAGTCTAAATGACTCATTCAAAACATGGCACAGGAGTTTAGTTATCCTTCATTTGTCTCTAGTGTACGTTTAGCCTAAATTCAAAACCCATGATCCAACTTTCTTCTTGTCATACTCCAAACCTAGTTTGTTACAGCATGAAGGTTCGCCTTACATGTAGGGTTTTGAAACTTTAAATAGGAAAATAATTTTAGGGTTTTGAAATTTTGAATGGAAAAGACATTAATACCCTTAATGATTTAAGATTAGGTATAAATGAATTAAGGATATAATAGTAACTTGTAAAATATAAATAGAAAAAGAAGAGAAGAGAAGCAAATCTGAAAAATTGAGAGTGAGCCGAAAGAGAGGAGAAAGGAGAAAGGAGAAAGGAAAGAGGAGGAATAAGTGTTAAGGTAATGTGTATGTGCTATTATATAAAATTATTGTTTAATAGTTAAGCTAATTGCTTGTATTGGTGATTAGGGTTTGTAGATTTTATTTTAATTTGATGCATGAATGGATTAAGATGTTAAGGGTTTAATGGTTTGGGTAATGGTTAATAGGTTTGATTGTAGATGATTTTGAAGTTTTTGATGTGTTTTGCTTAAGAAAATATTGAGAAAATGGTGAAAAACCCTTGCTGGAATTCTGGGCTGGAGGTTGAAGATGACAAAAATTCATTTTAGTCCTTTTGGTGAAAATTAAAGTTTAGTCCCTGAACTTTGGAAAATTACAATTTAGTCCCTAAACTTTGGAAAATTGTAGTTTGGTCCCTGGAGTGAAATTTGAGATTCTGGACAGAATTGAGGATGAATTATGGACAAGATTTTGGGATAGCTATGAATTTATGAAGTGTTCAATTTAGTCATTTAATTGGATAAAATTATGATTTGATCCTAAAAATATAAGAAAATTACAGAACGGTCCCTAGATGAAATATTAGTATTTCAGATTGGTTTGATGGATAATTAAGGCTTATTTGATGAGTTATTATTAATTTTACGAATTGTGTATCTTACACTAAATTTTGAAAGAAACCATTGTTTTTAGGTTTTGCGAGAAATTGATAGTTTAATTCAAAACACATAGGATTATGAGTTGAACTCTTAGATATGTTTACTAAAGGTATTCTACTTCTTTTGAGTCATTTTTTAGTATGTATTTTTTTATATATTAAGATAATCCTGATATTCTGCCCACGGTACGTCAGTAGGATTCCGTCAATATTCTGCTTTTGAATTTCGATCGCTTTTGAGTCAGGTGAGTGGATAATATTTAATATGCAAGAGAAATATTATAAATATTTGATTTGCTACTATTTGGATTATGCTTTTTGATAATATATACATTGATTACTATTCTTGATACGATAAAATATAATCAATTGTTAAATATTCCTTTTTTGATATGAGCCTATATCTGTTTGTGAATTGATAGCTCCTCATTTGATTGATACCATGAGTTGGGCCTTGAGATATGAATATGTCTGTTTGATTATAATATATACCTACGGTATGCCAGTCAGAATACCCATGCTAACAGGGTAGTGTTAGCCTTTGTGCACATCGTATCTGAAACCCTAGTTGGTCGGGGGAGTCACCAACTTGTGTGGACTGATCATCCCACAGTACGGAGCCTCATGCTCATTGCATTTTGATTTTCTGACGAGCTTTACCTATTAAATTCTTGTTATGACCTATTTAAGAAACTTGTAAAAACTTCGAGTCGTTTTTATAATATACTTTTCATTGTTGTATTATCTCGTATGTGTATATTAGATGTTATCTACTCACTGAGTTGTTGAACTCACCCCGTCATTATTTATTATTTTCAGGCTCGTAGCTCGTTAGCAGATCATTATCGTTGAAATTTCAGAACTTATTATTTTGGTTGTAATTGACATTTTTATTTTTTATGTCTAGATAACGCTCCACTATTATAACAAGATTATTCAACTTTTGTATTAAGACAATTGAATTATGCTATAAAGTTTACTTTGTTATTTCCGTTGCGTTGAACTCTGAAAGTTCAATGATAAGTTTGTGTGTAAGTTTAGGTTTGCATAGGTGTGGAACCTTGGAGGGGGACCATGCTTATGTGCCGGTCACGGATCTGGGAATCGGGTCATGACAATGATGGTATCAGAGCCTGGTTATAAGATGAATAAAAGTAAAAGAGTGTGTGACAAAACTTGGTATTAGTGCTTAAAAATAAAAGTAAAAAGAAAGGTAGTAGTGACAAGACTTAGTATCAAAGCTTTCTATTCATGAAACAATAATAAAGTTACTTTATAATATGTGGAGCATTAGGATTCGTATTGTCTTGTCTGTTATCCTTGAAATTCTGAATTCTCATCAAGCATGTCTTCTTGATTCCTTATGTTTTCTATAGATATGTTTTCTGATAATTAGTTGATAACTATTGTGCTATTATTTCAGCATGACAAGAGTATGTTATTTCTATATATATAGGATATGTCGAGGAATAGACGTATAGCTAAGACTATTAGAGTAGGTGACGATCAAGACCCCCCCCCCCCCCCCTCTATGGTAATGGGACGTATCAAAATCTCAGATTAGGTACCTCAAGTTGATCATGCTGTAAACAATTAGAGGGAAAAATGTTCTCTCCTCTCTCCTGAGGATGTAGCCTCCGTTTAGACAATCTCCTTCCCGTCGACTCCTCGTCGATCTCCTTCACCATCACACCCCACCTGAACAACCCCAATCATCTCCATCACACACCAATCACTAACCCTCCCCCCTCAAAGCTACACAACAATGTCCCAGCCAAATAGCCCCACCCTCAGAGCTGAGAAACACAAAGTTACGAGACAACATAAACTCAACACTCAACAGGGCCAAAACAATGGTCGGAAAGCCCCGTCATCATGGGCAGACAAAGTCAAGGTAACAAATGCAAACACAAGGTTCACTCTAGAATATTTGCCAAGGCACCCACCTGACCAACAAATGGTCATCCCTGAGGAGGCAATGGAAAACTCAGACAACTGGGCAAGATGCCTCGTCGGGTTCTTTCCTAGGTACAAGTTCCCATACCATGCTATCAACTCCATGGCCATGCGAGTGTGGAAGGATAAAGGTCTAGAGGCTGTCATCACCACAGCCAATGGCTTCAACCTACTCAGGTTTAAAAATCAGGATGCTCTCCAAGGAGTGCCAGAGCAAGGGCCATGGCTCTTTGGAGGTAAACACCTTATCCTCCAACAATGGAGTCCTCGGTTCCAATTTGATACTACCAAAATCGCATCCCTACCGGTATTGATTCGGCTGAGAGGGTTGCGTCTCCGATTATGGTCCACCAAAGGGCTCATCATGGTGGCTAGCATGGTGGGTACCCCTCTATCCTGTGATGAACCAACTCACAGGTGCACTCGCCTGGAGTACGCCCGCATATGTGTTGAGATAGACGCAACACTTCCATATGTGCACCAGTTCCAAATCCACACACCCCTATCCTCCTCCCCAATCACGATCCAAGCTGATTATGAATGGAAACCAGCTCGTTGCAGAAAATGCAAGGTGTTCGGCCATGCCTGTGTGGAGATAGAAGCGGAAGACAATGACTCCGATTCAAGGAGCCAATACAGGGAATGACAAGTCGGCAACAACGACCTTCGTGGCTGGGAAAGACAAACCGGAGACAGGCTCTCAGGTTAACAAAGAACAACCAGACATGTCGTCCACTGCAAACCCCAAACACACCCAAAATAGCCATGCAACAGGAACGTCACAACCCCCAATGCAAACTCAACACATGCAAAATAGCACCCCTAACCCAACAAAACTCACGAAAACCAAACCACCTAGCCACCCTACAGAAACATCCAAAACAAAGATATCATCCCAGCTAAATGACAACACCAGGCCTGACAACACAGAGCCAGCCGACCTCCTTGAGAGTCTAGCACAAGAAAAGGCCACTGCTGTGGCAAAAGCAAAAGGTAAACACCTAATTTGCACCACAAGCACAGCAAACACAAGCAATAGCTTTAACAGCCTAAAGGACGACACAGGAGAGTCGGCCTCAGACACCAATGCTCCCCCTGAGAGCCATGCTGAGAACTCACCATCTCCAACCTCGACAGTCCGTAAGAAGAAAGGGGGGAAGAGTCACAAGATGGGCAACCATCAATAGGTCCGTTTTTTTTCAATTAATAATAAATGTTTAATATTGGAAGCTGGAATGTAAGGGGTCTTAATAACCCCCAAAAACAAAAATCGGTCCGTGAGTGGAGCACCAAAAATAGTCTAGACATTATAGGTCTTTTGGAAGTAAAGATTGCTAGGCAAAATCTACAATTTGTAGTGCACGACCTGTATCTAAATAATTCGAACCACCTCTCTAATGGGGATGACCACAGTCAAAGCAGGATTCTAATTAACTGGAACACGGCTAAATGCACTATTACTGGCATTCACTTCGCCCCTCAATGGCTTACTTGTCAAGTGAGCACCCCAGGCAGTCAATCCATATTCAAGATTACATTCATTTATGGATACAACTCCCCTACTGCAAGACAAGCCCTATGGGGCTATATTTCTCACCACCATTCAGCTTTCTCCTCAGATCCTTGACTTCTAATGGGGGACTTCAATGTAATCATAGACAGTGATGATAGAAATGGTGGCAGCTCTATGTGGCAGGGTCATCAAAATGACTTTGGTAATTGCATGAGATCAGCTGATCTTGTGCCACTCCCCTACACAGGTCTTCGTCATACCTGGCACAATAGTCAAGACATAAACACAATCCAGAAGAAGCTTGATTGGTCCTTTGGCAATGCAGCGCTTCTCCTTAAATGGAACGATGCTCACACCATTTTCCTTCCTCGAAGCATCTCAGATCACAGTCCAGGAATCACCTTGCTCTCTCGGCCAGTTATCAAGATGCGTCCCCCCTTTAAATTCCTAACTTATGGGCAGATAAAAAGGAATTCCTTCCTATGGTGGCTTTCACATGGCAACAAGAAGTCAATGGGCATCCATTTCTTCAGCTTATCCGCAAGCTTCGGCTAGTAAAAGCTCAGTTGAAGAAGTTCCATCAGCTCCACTCTTCGCACATCACAAGGAGGGTGAACGACGCGAAGGATAACTGGGAGAAAGCCCAAATTGATCTAGACACTAACCCTTCTAATGCAGGTCTCAGATTACAGGAGCGTAGGCTGGCCATCCAGTACAATCAACTGCTCAATGATGAGGAAAGTTTTTTCAGGCAAAGATCGAGAATCAATTGGCTAACAAAAGGAGACCGTAACACCAAATTCTTCCACAGATCCCTATTACATAAACGAAGCAGAAACATGATTCACAACCTAATTAATGGCAGCGGGGCTACCACCACAGACAATGGAAAGATGGGTCAAGCTGCAGTGGATTACTATAACAAGCTCCTCAACGCTCAGGAGATCAACCATCAAAACAGCTATCACCATTTTCCTATTCAACCAACCAGATGGCTTCACGGCTCTTTTTTTCAAAAAGAGCTGGCACATTGTAAAGCAAGATTTTCTTGCAGCCGTCAGGTTCTTCTTCTCCACCCTTTGCCTTCCCAGTAGCATCAATTCAACAATTATTGCTCTAGTCCCCAAAGTGGAAAATCCAAACTGTATGAATGATTTTAGGCCTATATCTTGCTGTAATGTAATATATAAATGTATTACAAAGCTCATCGTGGCTAGAATCAAACCAGCCCTTGAATCGGTCATTAGCGCAGAGCAATCGGCATTTCTCCCTGGCAGACAGATTTCAGATGCAATTCTACTCACTCAAGAGCTGTTGCACAATTATCATACCAACAAAGGCACAACTAGGTGCGCCATCAAGATTGACATAAGGAAGGCCTTTGATACAGTAAGCTGGAAGTACATCATGGACGGTCTCACTGCGATAGGAATTCCAGCGTAAATGATTTGTTAGATCCACAAATGCATTACCACGACTCAATTTTTCGTTAGCCTGAATGGTGGCCTTCACGGCTACTTCAAATCCTCACAAGGACCGCGTCAAGGTGATCCTCTCAGCCCTTACCTTTTTGTTCTTGCAATGGAAGGGTTCCATGGGGTAATGCAACGAACAGTGCAGCTTCCTCAATTCAAATACCATTGGCGATGTGCCAAAAATAACATCACGCATGTCTGCTTTGCGGATGATTTATTTGTCTTCTGCCACGGGAACAAGGAGACAGCTGGGGTAGTCAAGCAAGCCTTAGACAGCTTCGGAAAGCACTCTGGGCTAACAACTAATTTAGACAAATCCTCCCCTTATCTCACAGGAACCACAAGAGCTGAGGCAGAGGACATTGAAAGGGTCTATGGGATCAAGCTGGGCAGGTTGCACGTGCGGTATCTTGGTGTTCCTCTTATAACAACCAGGCTTACAAGTGCAGATTGTGCCCTGTTGGTGTCGAAAATTACTGCAAAAATTCAGCTATGGACAAGTGCAGTTCTAACTTATGCAGACAGACTTATGCAGACAGACTTATGCTTATAAAGTCTATCCTCTTTTCCTACCAAGTGTACTGGTCCATCATCTTCATCCTTCCGAGTGAAACGATGAAGCAAATTGAGCGCATGATGGCTGCCTTCTTGTGGAAAGGAAGCCTCCAAAATGCAAAGGGAAAAGTTGCCTGGGATGATCTTTGTTATCCTAAAGAAGAAGGGGGCCTGGGGCTAAAAAGGCTTAAGACTTGGAACCGTGCAACCACTTTAAAACACATTTGGAACTTGCAGAGGAGAAGGCACACGATTTGGGTGGATTGGGCTCATACTCACCTGTTGAAAGGGCGTTCTCTTTGGCACATAGATATCCCTTCTAACCCAACATGGCATGGAGGAAGATTTTATAAAGTAGAGAATGGTGCAGGGGGGACTTCACGATCCAAATTGGAGATGGCAATCACACCTCCCTATGGCACGATTATTGGCTTCCAGATGGAAAAAGAATCAGTGATCTCCTAGCCCCCCGTGTCCTCATGGCTACAGGATATAGCTGGCATGCTAAGGTCTCTGAGATCATCAACAACGGGCAGTGGATGTTCCCTCATGGTGATAGCAGGCTTCACAATATCTGGAACACTATCCCACCCCCTCCCGCTAGCACTACTGAAGTAGACAAGGTCGTCTGGAAGCATCATGCTAAGGGGTTTTTTACAGTAGCTTCAGCTTGGGAGAAGCTTCAAAGCAGGAAAACCATCAACCCCATCCACGGTCTGCTATGGTATACTGGGCATCTCCCCTGCCAGTCCTTCACTCTTTGGCTAGCCTCTCAGAATCGGCTTCCCACTCTTGACAGGTTAGCTCGTATTGGCATCACTCACAATACCACTTGTCAGCTATGCAACAGGGAAGAGGAAACTCATGATCACCTATTCTTTCAATGCCAATATGCCACATCAGTTTGGAACACCTTGTTAACCCATAGCAACATCCAATGGCCAGCCGTTCCGTGGTTGCAGCTTTTGCAATGGGCCAGCTCAACGCTCAGAGGAAATAGGAACATCAACAGCATCATTGCCAAGCTCATTCTTGTTGTGGCAATTTACTATCTGTGGTATGAGAGAAATAACAGAACATTTAAGAACATACACAAGACTGCTCAGGAGCTTAGTGCCGAAATCATCCACCTGATAAGGACTCACTTGATGCATAGTGATGTTAGGAAATTTGTAAACAATGGGATTCGAGCAATTTGGAACATTTAAATGGTTCTAGTTCTTTAGCCTTTTAGGCTAGTTTCTTTTGTGAGCAGTCTCAAGTTCGGCCTTTGTGCCTAGAGCTAAGTCTACTGGGAGGGGTATGCCCCCCCTAATTCTTGTTCTTTGGTTCCTTCTTTGAATATAACAAAAGTTGTTCAAAAAAAAAAAGATGACGTACCTATTGTGCAATTAAGGAATACTATGGAAAGAGAGGAGGTGCACCAACACCTCAATATGATGAGGAGATACCTCCATTAATGGAGGAGGAGTCTTACGAGGTTGAAGAGGAAAATGAGGTTGATGACACAGGTGTAGGAGAGGCTGAGGCTGAGGCTGAGGCTGAGACAATGACAGAATTTCAGCAGCTCAGCCAGGCTATGCGAGCTTGGATAGAGTATACTATGGAGAGAGATAGGAGAAGGGATAGAGATGTAACGTCATCATCTCACACT
Organism: Salix caprea; assembly: GCA_964035475.1. NCBI lineage: Eukaryota > Viridiplantae > Streptophyta > Magnoliopsida > Malpighiales > Salicaceae > Salix > Salix caprea. The sequence continues at coordinate 8,680,684 of OZ037753.1, read as the reverse complement.
GTTCAAGGAGTAAACGTGCCCTTGAATGACTTCATGAAGTTGGCACCTCCTACCTTCACTGGGATGAATAGTTGAGAGGATCCTCAAAGGTTCCTAGATGATATATGGCGTCGATGTGAAGTTTTGGGATGTATAGACCATCGAGCTGTGAGTTTGGCATCATTTAGGGTGGAGGGAGATGTGGCAATTTCTTGGTTTGAGTCTAGGAAGAAGGCAAGACCAGTAGAGGCTCAGTGGACATGGAAGGAGTTTAGCGCCATGTTTTTGGACAGGTTTCTCCCTCAGAGTGTTAGAGATGCTCGTCTTTATGAGTTTGAGAGTTTAGCTCAGGAGAGCATGACGGTTGATGATTATGATCTGAAGTTCACTTAACTGTCTAGATATGTTGAACATCTTCTATCTACAGAAGAGTGGAGAGTGAAGAGATTCATTAGAGGACTTAAATCCTCTATGTTCATAGTGATGGTGTCCCAAGTGTTTCCATCTTACTCCTCAGCTGTTTATTACGCTAGGTTGATAGAGGCGCGAGAATTTGAGGACATGGGTGTAGGTCAACCTAAGAGGTCTAGAGAAGAGGGTCAGTCTTCTAGACAACCAGGAGGATCAAGTGTAGGTCCGTTTAGTGGACGAAGTGGTCGTCGGGATTCATGGGTTCAAAGGTGGTTTGGATTGGGAACTACAGTTAGTGGCTCAGGCAATCAGAGTGGTGGTAGTGGTGCTCAAAGTTATGGTCAAAGTTCAATTCAAACTGCTCCTTGTAGCACATTTGTTCCATCTGGGGACAATTCCTTATGTGAGCATTGTGGAGGAGGCCATGCTAGTACTGAATGTTATAGGAGGACTGGAGCTTATTTCAGTTGTGGCCAGATAGGCCACAAGGTTAGAGAGTGCCCTAGGAGACAGTTGTCAGCTTCAGGGGCATCTAGTTCAGTTCAATGTCTTGTTTAGACACCGTCGACGGGCCAGTCTATAGCTCATGGTGGTAGAGGTTTTGGTGGTTGTGGTCAGAGAGGTCGTGGTACAGGTGATAGAGGTCAAATGCAATAGGATCTGGGACATGCTAGAGTCTTTGCCTTGACTCAGCAGGATGCTCAGACATCCAACACAGTTGTCTCATGTATTTTTCTTGTTTGCTCTTTTAAAGAAAACGTTTTGTTTGATACTAGTGTCACCCATTCATTTGTGTCACTATGTTTTGCGATGAGGTTAGATAGGCAACCAATTCTATTAGGATCCTTTATTTTAGTTTCTACTCCTTTAGATGATCAGTCTACACAGGTTGGTGACTCCCCCGACCAACTAGGGTTTCAGATACGATGTGCACAAAGGCTAACACTACCATGTTAGCATGGGTATTCTGACTGGCATACCATAGGTATATATTATAATCAAACAGACGTATTCATATCTCAAGGCTCAACTCATGGTATCAATCAAATGAGGAGCTATGAATTCACAAACAGATATAGGCTCATATCAAGAATGTATATTCAACAATTGATTATGCTTCATTGTAACAATAATAGTAATTGACGTATATATTATCAAGAAGCATAATCCAAATACTAGTAAATCAAATATTTATAATATTTCTCATACATATTAAATATTATCAACTCACCTGAGTAAAAAGCAAACAAGGTTCAAAAGCAGAATGTTGACGAAACCTTACTGACGTCCCGCAGGTTGAATATCGGGATTATCTGAATATATAAAAGAAGATATATTCAAAAATGTCTCAAAAGAAGTAAAATACCTTTAATAACATATCTAAGAATTCAACTCATAATCCTATGTGTTTTTGAATCAAACTATCCATTTTTCGCAAAAGCCTAAAACAAAGGTTTCTTCCGAAATCTAATTCAAAATACACAATTTGTATAATTTGACAATAATTCATCAAATAAACCTCAATTATCCATCAAGCCAATTTGAAATACTATTATTTCACCTAGGGACCATTTTGAATTTTTCTTATATTTTTGGGGTCAAATTGTAATTTTATCAAATTGAGTGACTAATTGAACTCCTCATAAATTCATAACTATACTGAAATTTTGCCCCTAATTCAACCTCAATTCTGTCCGAAATCTCTAATTTTACTCCAGGGACCAAACTGTAATTTTCCAAAGTTCGGGACTAAACTGTAATTTTCACAAAAGGACCAAAATGAATTTTCGTCATCTTCAACCTTTAGCCCATAATTCCAACAAGGGATTTTCGAAATTTCTCAACATTATTTCACCAAATACATCAAATAACTTCAAAATCATCTACAATTAAACTAATTAAACCATTACCCAACACATTTAACCCTTAACATCCCTCTTAATTCATCAATCAAACCCAAATAAAATCCTCAAACCCTAACAATCAATACAAGCAAAAATCGTAACTAATAACCACATTTATACATATTAAAACATACACATTACCTTAACAACTTATTTCTCCTTCTTTTCTCCTCCTCTTCTCTTTCCCTCTTTTCTCTTCTTCTTCTTCTTCTTCTTTCTTTCTCTCTTCCCGATTCTCTCTCTCTCTCAAATTTTCAGATTACTTTTCGTTTTCTTTTCTTTTCTATTTATATGTACTAGCTTATACATTTACTATAATACCCTTACTTCATTTAAACTTAATTCTAAGCCATTAAGAGCATTCATGTATTTGTCTTTTTAAAATTTTCAAAACACTACAATAAGATCGTATCAAATTAATGATCTTGAAAATTTTTAAACTTAATCCACAATGGCTGGATTTATATATATTTCGACTAATTTCACGGATCTTAAAATTAATGGTCGTATCAAACCCGTTATTCCTTTCCTGATGTTCTTAGATATACCAGCCATCGTCCTAACCAGTATTTACAGGCTCTCACAGTAAGATCTATGACCTCTAGCAAAATATAATTTAATATAATATAAATATAGCTTAAAAAAACTTTGACGCGTCCATCAAAAACATCGACGCTTGCTTTCTGCGTGATTCCAAGAGTTGAGGGTATTTCAAATAATTTCTAAGATTTTCTAAAACTTGCCAAGTCTAAATGACTCATTCAAAACATGGCACAGGAGTTTAGTTACCCTTCATTTGTCTCTAGTGTACGTTTAGCCTAAATTAAAAACCCATGATCCAGCTTTCTTCTTGTCATACTCCAAACCTAGTTTGTTACAGCATGAAGGTTCGCCTTACAGTTATGAAGCAATAAGAACTTGTAGCAGAATAAAAGACTTGGCAACACTCCATGCTGGATTGATGAGGTCATGGCGAAGGAAAACAAAGGACACCGATTTTGGAGCAAGCTTCGATGGAAATAATAAAGTTCCTTGGTAGCAATCATTTTATCTTGAAAAGAAACCATACATTATTTGTGTTCCCAGGAATTCATGGCAAAACACCCATCCATCTGTTCATTGTATCAGTAAGGATTCCAGTATCACACAGTTGCATTTCAATATAAAGAACACCTGATATTAGTGAAGTTTATACATATGATCTTCAAAGCCAAGGGTGCCTTGTGGTTTAAGGTTATTACAGGAGCACTTGTTCAGAATTTAAGAGCTAGGTTTCCAGAATGTTTGAGTTGATAAAACAAATAAGGGCAAGCTGTTGGGGATAACAAATGATCAGGATATTATCACAGAAGTGACATAAAAACATAATCAAATATTCTCTACAAAGAAATAAGAAAAAAGAAAGAAAGGGAATGTGTAACGATGAAGGAAAAAAGGGTACACTAACTGCTATCCCCTTAATAGTTTCACTTCCCCTGACATTAAAACAAATGGTGGTAATGGTTGCTAGGGTAACTATACCCTCCATCAATCCCGCAACAAAACCCACAAAACAAAGTGATTAAAGAAGAGTAAATGGATAGATATTCTTGAAAAAAGATGTTTGGCTACAGAATTCTGGCAGTAGCCACAAAAGAAGAATATATGGCTAGGAGGAATGGCCATGTTCAAACAGACAATAATTGAAGAAATGACATTAACTAGCCATGATGAGATGAGTGCAAGAGAGATCTTTCCAGTATGAAGATGGAAGTTCCGAACAATTACTGATGCAATGTGACGATAAAATAAAATAAAATGAAATGAAAGGCACATTACCTCCCTTTATTACATTAGCTTAAACCAAACTCTAAACACTTTTAAAGGTTGATTTTGAACCCTATTTATTTTTTGAATAAATTTTAATTTATAATTGAACTCTTGTGATAAGAGATTGATTCATGCTGTTGACTTCTAATTGAATGCATATGATTATGAAAATTAAAAGTGTTACGGGCCTACACTTCTATATGGCAACCTCAATGGTATGATGTCATAAGATATTTATTTGTAAGGTGGAATAAAGTTGGAATCAATATCTTACGATGAGGTCGAGAGGATTGGGTTGCAACTAGTATATGTTTAAGGCATAATAATGTGCTATTTATTTGTAAGATAGTTTATTTTCTTTGCTTTCTAAGTTACCTTTAATAAGTTTTGAAAATAATTATTTTTTTTACTTTTAATTACTTGTTACTTAAATTGCATATTAGTTAATTCCATTAGATTAATCTATTTAGTGCATATTTACTTGGTTTGCTTTAATTTAAATTTAAATTTAAATAGCTTGTCTTTATGAACTATGTGATCAAATCTGATTTGTATTGATAGATTAGCAAGGTATATATACAGTGTAAAATAACTGCAATTCACGTTATACAGCATGTATTAGTTTGTTATACTAATTCTGCAGATTGTTGTTGTGCAGAGAGCATGGGTGCAGTATTCTGTTAGAGGATATGAGTACTGATATTGTTACAGCTCATTCATGGATTTGTTACACGGCAGAGTAGCGTGTGTTGATTCCTGACATGCTCCCTCAAGATGGAGGTCGAGTTCGAAGTCCAATCTTGAATTTCAGGTCTAGAAACCTGATACGGTGCAGAGGCTTAGTGAGGGCATCTGCTAGTTGATCTGCGGAGGAGACATGTGTGACTCTGAGGGTTCCATGTTGGACTTGATCTCTGATGAAATGGTAGTCGATGGCAACATGTTTCATCTTAGAGTGAAACACTGGATTAGAGCACAGTTGGGTGGCACCTACATTGTCACAATATAACACAGGGCAACATGGCAATCCAATTCCTAGATCAGTGAGCAGATAGCATAGCCAGTTGAGTTCAGCTGCTGCATTTGCTACAGACCTATATTCAGCCTCTGTTGAAGATCTTGCTATGGTTTTCTGTTTCTTTGAACTCCAGGAAATGGGATTGCTGCCGAGATAGATGACATATGCACTTGTAGAGGAGAAATCATCTTTGTCACCAGCCCAATCCGCGTCAGAATATGCATGCAGATTTAATGGAGATTGACTGTGTATTTGAAGACCATCATTTAGTGTTCCACATAAATACCTGAGGAGGCGTTTGACGATACTCCAATGCTCAATTGTGGGAGTGTGCATATACTGAGAAAGTTTGTTTACGGCAAAAGCAAGGTCTGGTCTTGTGATCAACAAGTATTGAAGGCTGCCCACTATTGTTCTGAACTGAGTTGGATCTGCTAACAAAGAACCTGACTTTTGCAAAGATGGACTGGTTGGAAGGGGTGTCGATACTGGTTTGGCTTCCATCATCTTAGTGCGTGCAAGGATATCCAACATGTATCGTCGCTGAGATAATAGGATGCCATTCCTATTTGGGATTACCTCAATTCCCAAGAAGTATGATAGTGTACCAAGGTCTTTGATGGAGAATCGGTTTGCAAGAGCTGCTACAAATGAGTTAATCATAATGTTATTGTCACCAGTTATGATTAAGTCATCCACATAAACAAGTATGAACACCTTATGAGCAGCTGTGATGAGAACAAAAAGAGATGTGTCTGTGTGAGAATTTGTGAAACCCGAGTGCAGGAGAAAAGTGCGCAGTTCTTGATACCATGCTCTCGGTGCTTGCTTGAGGCCATAGATGGCCTTTCTAAGCTTGCAGACATAGGTGGGCTGATCGTGATCAATGAATCCTTGTGGCTGTTGCATGTGGACTGTTTCGGTGAGATGACCTTGTAAGAATGCATTATTCACGTCAAGTTGACGTAAATTCCAACCTTGAGATACTGCTAAGCTGAGAATGACCCGTATCGTTGTTGGTTTAACAACGGGACTGAAGGTGTCAAGATAGTCGATACCTGGTCTTTGATGAAAGCCCTTAGCCACCAATCGTGCCTTGAACCTGTCGATAGTGCCATCTGTTTTGCGTTTGATCCTGAAAATCCATTTGCATCCCACAATATTCTGCGCAGATTCTGGTGGTACAAGGTCCCAAGTTCCATTTCTGACTAGCGCATCACATTCATCAGACATGGCTTTACGCCATCTGGGATCAAGCAAAGCCTTAGTCACAGACGTTGGTTCAATATCACTGGAGGCAGACAGCCGTGTATGTAGGTTCATCTTGACAAGGGGTTTTTGAATATTGTTCTTTGCTCGGGTAATCATGGGGTGTGTAGAGGGAATATGTGTTTCAGGTTGGGGTGTGGATGTGGGAGTTATTGGATTTGATGATGAGATGGTAGGGGAGTCTGGGAGTGTGGCAGTGGTGGATGAAGATGAGGGAGATTGGGTAGTCTGTGTTAAGGCAGGGGGAGGCAGGGGAGATGGGATTGTAGCTGGTGTGGTGATTGGTATTTGGGGGACTGGTGAAATTATTGGAACAGGTGCAGGTGTCCAGGTGTTGACTGAGTGTGACGGTGTAGTGGAGGCTGAATGAGGTTGGGATGAGAAGGGGAATTGGGATTCTACAAATTTCACATGCCGTGAAACATATATTCTGGAAGTAGAGGGGTCAAGGCAATGGTAGGCACTTTGGGTGAGAGAATAACCTATAAACACACACGGTTTGGACCGTGAGTCCAGTTTGTTTGAGGTGTAGGGTCTCAGCCAAGGGTAACAAAGGCACCCAAAGACTCGTAGCTTGGTGTAATTTGGGTTGGTCTGGAATATTTGCTGGTATGGAGAGGAGAAATTCAGTGTGGGTGTTGGCATTCTATTGATGAGATAAACTGCGGTAGCAAAGGCATGTGGCCAGTAGGTCTGGGGTATTGAGGCATGAGTGAGCAGGGCTAGTCCTGTTTCGACTATGTGACGATGTCGTCTCTCAGAGTACCCATTGTGCTCAGGTGTGTGGGGAGGTGTTGTGAAATGAGATATGCCATTTGTGGACAGAAAATTAGCCAATGCAAGATATTCACCACCATTGTCAGAGTAGAGTGTTTTAATGGTGGAATTGAAATATTTTTCGACAATGGCCCGATATCGTATAAATACTGTTTTGACATCTGATTTATTTTTAAGCGGATAGAACCATATGTATTTTGTGAAATGGTCTACGAATATGACATAGTATTTGACATTGTTATGGGCTGGTACCGGGGAAGTCCACACATCAGAAAATATAATCTCAAGTGGTTTAGTGGAAACGATGGTAGATTTGAAAAAGGGTTGCTTGTGACTCTTATTACACAAACAGGCATTACATGGGTAAGATAAAAGAGATGATACGTCTAGCTGATTGCTAGAGACAATGTGTTTGAGAATGGACAAGGCAGGATGGCCTAGTCGATTGTGCCAGTCTGTGGACGTGGGTTTTGTTGTAGATAGGGCAAACAGAGGTGAGTGGGAGGGCCATTCATAGACACCATCTTTATTCGGTCCCTGAAGTAGAATTGTCCCGGTATGAAGTTCCTTGACAAGAAACAGGAAAGGTAAGAATTTGATTGACACATTATTTGCAAGACAAAATTGGGAAATAGAGATGAGATTTTTTTGCATTGAGGGAACACAAAGAACATTGTGTAATTTAAATTGGTGAAGAGGAGTTTTGAGAGAGATGGAACCAGTGTGAGTGATGGGAAGAGTGGAGCCATCGCCGATCATAATGTCATCATTTCCATTGTATGGAGTGTGCAGAGAGAGGTTGTTGAGGTCTGAGGTTACATGGTGTGACGCTCCAGTGTCTAATAACCAAGATGGTGTGGGTGCAGGATGAGTTGCATAGTGGGCTTGTGGTTGCCACGGCATGCCTGGTTGAGCTGTGTTGGGTGTGGAAGATTGATTGTTGGGGACAAATCGAAAGGAAGGACATCGATTTGCCGTATGGCCCTGAAGTCTGCAGATTTGGCAATGACCCAGATATGGGCGAGGAGGAGGACGAGGACCCTGAGAGAAGTGGGGTCGGGGAAGCAGTCCATTTTGTGATCGATTGTTTGGGTAATATGATGGGCGCCAGTGGTTGGTGGGATTGTTGCGTGTGGGGGAGGGACGCCAGTTTTTGGTGGGTGGTTTGTATGTGAGATTGGCAGTGGCTGGGAAGTGGTGTGATTCTGATGAGGGATTGTATAAAGATACTTCAAAATTGAGTAATTTTTCATGTAGTTCTTCAAATGTGATGGAGGAGTCCCGTGCTTGAACTGCACGAACTAATTCCCTGTAGTCATCGCCAAGACCCTCAAGAATTTTGTCTGTGATTTCTTCTTCATCAATGGGGGCGCCCAGAAGCGCAAGATCATCTGCACGTGATTTAATGTTTTGCATGAATTCAGTGATTCCCAGTGAACCTTTGGTTGTGTGTTTGAGTTGGTTTTTGATTTGTTTGATGCGACCACGAGAGGGTTTGGCATAGGTATTGGCTAGTATTGTCCAAGCTTGTTTGGATGTGGTGGACTGTGCTATAAATGGTATGATTGTCTGTGAAATTGAACTGATGATGGCATTGAGGATCAATTGATCCTGACGAATCCAGAGTGTGTAGTTGGGATTGGGAATGGTGATGTTGGCTTGAGTGAGAATGGCAGGTGGACATGGATTGGTGTCATCAATGTACCCTTGAAGATCATAACCAATGAATAAAGTTTGGAATTGAAGTTTCCAGGAGAGATAATTGGTGGAGGTGAGTTTGAGAGGAGCTTGTGCAGCAACATTGATGCTGATGAGGGTATTTCGTGATTCATTGGTGTTGATAATAGTTGCTGGATTAGTTTCTGTAGCCATGAGTATTTAGTAGCGGAAGATAGAGCAGAAAAGAAAGAAATTGGATTGGATGAAGGCTATTTAGAGCTCTGATACCATATGAACTATGTGATCAAATCTGATTTGTATTGATTGATTAGCAAGGTATATATACAGTGTAAAATAACTGCAATTCACGTTATACAGCATGTATTAGTTTGTTATACTAATTCTGCAGATTGTTGTTGTGCAGAGAGCATGGGTGCAGTATTCTGTTAGAGGATATGAGTACTGATATTGTTACAGCTCATTCATGGATTTGTTACACGGCAGAGTAGCGTGTGTTGATTCCTGACAGTCTTATCTTGATTAAGTAATTAAGTTCTAATACATATACCTTTGAGGGACAATAACCTACTTTCTATATCTACAAATCATTCATTTCAAGAGTTTAAATTGCACGAATTCGACACTCATTAAAATTTATGTTGTTTGCTGGATTTTATTTTAGGAATTGATGATGTCATTTTTTATTAGTTATATTGGGTGTTGATGACTTTAATATACAATTTTATTGTAATTATTTTTTTAACCAAAGAATAAAAGTTTTGACCCTAAAATTTTAAATTATCCAACAGATAAAATTTTAAATTGTAATTCGACACTCATTAAAATTTATGTTTTGAAGAATAATTAGCTAAATTATTACTATTACTATTATTATTGCAGGGGCTTCGGCTCCACCCACCCCTGGCAGGGCAGTTGGCATTAACAAATACACTAAAACAAAACGGATATCACTATTCACACACACTCAAAGTCATTGTGGACGCGAGCTTTCTCCTCCGTGCGTCGCGCGAGTTCGTCCACCCTATTTTTTTTGTTTTTTCCTGATGTGAACAGTATAATGACGCTCGGACCCCCGCTAATAAGATAAAAACACGTTTTCGGCTGAGGGCTACGGTTGTAATTGCACGCGTACGGACCGGTCCGGTCCGCCGGAACTTTTTTTTTTTTAATATTTTTGAAAATGTGTTATGACGTGCGTAGCCCCCGAAACGACAAAATCCATCAATTCGTCGCAGGGGTGGTTTAGTAATTGACCACTACATTACTGTGCACTTGCGTCAGCGCTGTCAGCAAGCCGTACGGGCGCATCGGCACGTTTCGTGACCTCGGTCGATTCAGGCGGCGCGTGCGGCTTCATACGGCGGTTAAAATTTTGCCTCCGCCGGTTAAAACGATTCGCAACCCTTCCCTGAATCTCATGGAGTGGCGCGTGCCCTTCAAATATCGACGTGGAGACTCATATAGTCGGTTGAATGTTTATGTCCTCTTTTCTCTCTCCTCAGCGCCGGAATCAATATCAGTCCCCCGAGTTATTGTGCATGCATTTCAGTCCCTTGACTTTTGTTTGATTTCTGTAATCCAAGTTTCGAATTCTTTTAATTTCGTCCTTTCATTCAAATTGATATATATGCAATTTGCATGTCAGTCCTTCTTCTTTGAATTTTTCGGTTTTCTATTAGATCCCTTAATTTGTTTAGTGCAGTAGGTTATATTGTTTTCAATTTTGTCCTTCATTTCAAATTCATTATATATTGCACTTTAATTTCAGTCCCTCTTCTTTTAAATTTTTTTCCTTTTAAATCTTTGAATATTTTTGGTACAAAAGTATTAATTGTTGTCAAATTAATCCTTCACTTTAAATTAATTATAAAATAATAATATAATTAATAATAATAATAATAATAATAATAATCTTTTTTTTTAAATCACAAATATTTTTTAAATGCTAATAATAATAATAATAATAATAATAATAATAATAATAATAATAATAATAATAATAATAATAATAATAATAATAATAGCAATGCTAATTTTTATTTTTATTTTATTTTTTTGTTTTATCTTTTGTTAAAGTTTCTTGAATATTTTTAGTCTATCATTAATTATATGTTCTAATATTTATTGAATATTATCGCATCGGAATATATATAGGGAGACGAAAACATGACCTAGGATTTTTTGAATAAAAAAAACTTAATATCAGTATTCTTAAATACATTTTATATAATAATATAATGAATTACTCAAATAACATAAAAAAAAATTATTTAATATTGTCGCCTATAAATATATAAAGAGAGGAAAAAAATGACCTAGGATTTTTTCCTTAAAAAAAATTTAATATCAATATTCTTAAATACATTTAATATAATAATATAATTAATAAATCTTATAAAAAAAAAATTTTGCCTTTGAATTTAAATTTGGTGCTCTTTTGTTTAGGTTTATTTCTTAAAAACAAATTTGCAATATTTTCATTTTTAATATTTTAAATATAATATTACCGGGGGGGAAATTAAAGTCAACAAAAATTTACAAATTTACTTAGGTTATCTACAATTAAAAAATATATGGGTCACTTCCTGTTTCGATTCATGTTCTTTTTAGACGGCAAATAAGTCATTATAGCACGTAAAAAAATTAAGTTCATTTCTGGAAAAAAATGTAAATATTTTTATTTTTAATGTGTCAGATCTAATATTGCTAGGGAGAAAATGGAACTCAAGAAAAATATATAGAGGGAGAGGAAAAATGACCTAGGATTTTCTTAAGGACAGAAATTCATATCAGTATTCTTAAATACATTTAATATAATAATAAAATGAATAAATCTTATAAAAAAAAAAATTGGCTTCAAAATTAAATTTTGTGCTCTTTTGTTTAAGTTTATTTCTTGAAATAAATTTGCAGTGTTTTGACTTTTTAATTATAAATTTGTGTATTTATATCAAATTAAAATATGTTAAACCAATTATATGTTCTAATATTTATTGAATATTATCGCCTAAGAATATATAGAGAGAGAACAAAATAGCCTAAGATTATTCTTTAAATTAAATATATTATGGAAATTATGTCAAATTAATTATATATTTGTATATTTATGTCAAATTAAAATATGTAAAACTAATTATATGTTTGAATATTTATTGAATATTATCGCCTAAAAATATATTGAGAGAGAGGAAAAATGACTTAGGATTTTTTTAAGGACAAAAATTCATATCATGTTTTCTTAAATATATTTAATATAATAATATGATTAATAAATCTTATATAAAAAAAATATTGGCTTCAAAATTTAATTTTGTGCTCTTTTATTTAAGTTGATTTCTTTACAAGAATTTCCAATGTTTTCATTTTTAATATTTTAGATCTAATATTACTGGGAAAAAAAAACATCTCAAAAAAAAAATGTTGACAAATTTACCTGCATTATCTACAAGTCAAATTAAAAAATATACAAGTCACTTCCCGTTTCCATTAGACTGTTCTTTTTAGACGGCAAATAAATAATTATAGCACACAAAAAAATTAAGTTTATGTTTTAAAAAAAAATCACAATATTTTTATTTCTAATATGTCTGATATTTATTGAATATTATCGCCTAAAAATATATTGAGAGAGAGGAAAAATGACTTTGGATTTTTTGAAGGAAAAAAATTCATATCAGTATTCTTAAATATAATTATACTAACTAAATATCAAAATAATAAAATACAATACATATAAAAACAATCAATTTTTTATATAGTTAAAAAAAAACCCGCCGCATCGCGCGGATATACCGCTCGTACCATTCCAAAAGCACAAATATACTCCATTATCATGTTCATGTGGCTGTGGGGATGATAAGAATTTGTTGGTGCTTGGCTTTTTGATCCTGAGAGCATTGGACTTGAACATGAATACGGCGTCGGACTAGGGCATGGGATGGGAGTTGGCCCAAAAAAAGCCAGAGCAAGAAAATCCAAAATATATTTTTATAATTTCATAAAAATGAATGTAACTTGTGGATTTTGTGATTTAGGTTAAGATTATTTTTAAAAATATTTTTATTCAAAAATATATAAAAATAATTTTTTTTATTTTTTAAAAATTATTTTTGATATCAACACATAGAAATGATCTAAAAGCACTGAAAATATTTAATTTAATGTAAAAAATAAAAATAAAAATTTTCAATTTTTTTCAAAAATCATTTTTAAAACACAATGTCTTCCATAGAATCTCAAAATAAATTAAACTTTATGAAAGAAATAAAATAATATAGAGGGGCCATAAAAAAGGGTAATCACTTGGAGTCCTCTCATTTTAGATGGGAATCACGTTGGTGGGTTGGGGATAATGTGATGTAAGAATATTAATATTTTAGAAAAAAAGGACATTCAAGATATCTAGAAGGGTGGAATTTGAAATTTCCTACACCGAACACCTTCCAACTATATACACCTTTTTTTTTCTTCGACACAGAGGAAAAGTCATTGGTTTGGTTTGATTTTATGTTTTTCTAAAGACAACCAACCTCCAGTGAATACTTAAAACATAAATTACCACTACATTCCAAGCTAAGTGTTCATCATTGATTTCCATTACTTTGACGCGTACCTGGTTTATGAAATTTCTTGCAAATTGAAGAATTTACACTCTCTCCACCTTATCTTGTTCCAACCCTTCGTTTTGTTAACAATATCTGAACAGCGACTGCTCCAAATGTAAGAAAAGAATTGAAAAATGTCCCAAACGAATATGAAAGAAAGTAGAAGTTGTGGTTTAAAGCATTGCCAATGAGTTGAACGAGTGAATGAACTCTTCAACTCCTAACAAATTGAAGAATATTTTGGTGTACAAGAAGAATCAGAATCTGTGTGGTATATTTTCTGTGTGGTGTTGTAAGAGTAGCCTAGCTAGACCTGTTTATGGACAACTTGTAAGTGCAACTAAGATCATCTAATCTTGAAAATCAGCGTGACCAAGGAAAGGAATCTCCCCACGACTAGGCCTGCAGCTTGATAGTTTTATCAGCATAGCTAGCACCTCCTTCATGTTGGGTCTGCGCTGCGGTGCCTCGGCGGTGCAGCCTATCCCAATCCTCAGCAGCTCACTCATCTCGTCCGCTCCCTCAGCCAGCCCTGAGCCCAGAAGCACCACCGGTATCGTAGCTCTGCTCAATCCTAGCCTCCCGCTTCCCATCACCCTCCTGGCCCATTCCAGCAGACATTCTTCTCCGCCGTCCACAGCTCGCCTCCCGGTTGCCAGCTCCATTGACAGCACCCCAAAACTATACACATCGCCTTTGGTGGTGGCGTGGAAAGTTTGTCCGTATTCCGGAGCAACATACCCAACGGTGCCGGCCACCATCGTGCTCACATGGCTATCCCCGACGTCGACAAATCTTGCAAGACCAAAATCAGTGACTCGTGCCTTGCCATCTTTATCTAGGAGGACGTTGCTGGCCTTGACATCACGGTGCACAATCGCTGGGTAGCACTCGTGGTGAAGAAATACCAATGCGCTTGCCACGTCAATTGCTATATCGATACGCCTCCTCCATGTTAGCCTCGTCCTGTCTGATATGAGATCCTCCAAGCTTCCACCCTCCATGTACTCATACACCAGTATTTTCTCCGTACCATCAAGGCACCACCCATAAAGCGTTACCAGGTTCGGATGAGGCCAGCCGAAGCCATTTCCAGTTAAAACTTCCATTTCAGATCGAAACTCCTTTTCACCTTCAACTCCTTCTCTCTGTAGCTTCTTGACTGCCACCTCTCTTCCACCAGGCAATACTCCTCTGTACACTGTTCCAAAGCCTCCCTTCCCGATGATTCTGCTTTCTGAAAAATTTCCTGTTGCCTTCAAAATGTCAGCATGAGTGAATGCTGTTCTGTCCAAACGTATGACCGTAACTGTGTCTGACGACCATGGAGATGAGCTCCCTGAATTTGATGCAAAGTCATGCCTGAGGTGCTTGGTATCTTCCAAGAGGTATCCTGGTGACTCTGCTGGGGTTTTCACCAGCATGCAAACTACAAGTGAAACAAGTCCGCAAAGTAAGAACGCCATGGTCATTGTTAACAGCACCAGAACTGCAACCCACTTCTTATGCTCTTTCTTCCCGGTTATTGAGTATTGATTTGGCGGGGAATCCATGGTATTGTTGATAAAGCCGGGAAGTTTCAGGAGTGGATCGCCAAGGTAGGAATCTTCCTCAAATGTTGCGAGCTGCCCAGTTGTTGGGATTGTACCAGAAATTAAAGGATTGTAAGAGATGTTAAACGTGCTAAGCTCACTCAAGTTGTTCAAGCTTACAGGAAACGTGCCAGAGAAGTTGTTGTAAGAAAAATCAAGGTTCTTTATGCACTTGGTGTTCCCAATTTCACTTGGAATTTCACCCGAGAAGGCGTTTTGGGTGAGGTTTAAGACTACCAGTGGCAATTGTCCAATCTGTGGAGGGAGCGTGCCGCTCAAGTTATTGAAACCCAAATGTATCATACTGAAATTCTGCATCTTACCAATCTCTCGAGGGAGCTCTCCAGAAAGCTGGTTGCCGACCAGTTGAAGATAACCTGAGATTTGAAGTGTACGGACAGTTGATCCTGCTGCACATACCGAGAAAAGGCCAACCCCTTTAAGCAACTTATCCCATATGCTTCTGCAAGTCTTCCGATTTAGAATTCTATGTACAAAACTGAATGGTGGATAATCTGCAGGAATCCACCTCTTCATTGTCCAACACTCACCTGAGCTAGCGATGATGCCTTCATCCCGCTGGTTTGATTCAAATGTTCGCGAGGGGTCCCTTCCTACCTCCATCAATTCACGTGGAATACTCCCAGAGAGACGGTTATTGGCAAGGTTCAACCACAACAAACTAGTGCAGTTTCCCAACTCATTCGGAATCTCACCTGTCAACGTGTTGTTTGCAAGCATTAACCACAAAAGTGACCTCAACTTTCCCAGAGAAGATGGTATTTGTCCAGTTAGGGTGTTGAAGGAGAGATCGAGAGCTTGCAAGGCTTGAAAGTTTCCATATTCTTGTGGTATAGTGCTGTTAAATCGATTATACGATAGGATCAAGAACTTCAAGCTGTGCATTTCAGAGAATGCAACAGGTAATGGACCCGTGAAGCTGTTGTTGCTCAGGTCTAATCCAACTAGATTATGTAGTTTGAGAATGCCTGAAGAATTTATGCCGCCGGTATATGAATTCCCGTGCAGCACCAGAATCTTCAGCCGTGTGAATCCCCCAAATATCTGCTGTATTTCACCCCCAAAATTATTTCTGCTCAAATCCAAAAAGGCCAGGTTATCTAAGCTCAAAAGAGACTCTGGTACTGTCGGAGAGAATGTGTTGTTCCCCAAGAACAAACCTTCAAGACTAGAAATCAAGCCTATCTCTGATGGGATTTGTCCAGTGAAATTGTTTCCCCACAGATTCAAAATAGCCAGATTCCTGCAATATGATAACTCTCTTGGTACCCTACCAGTGAAACTGTTTCCTGATAAGTCCAACACTCGCAGGCTACAATCATTCTCAGCAAAGAATGACCCTGAAACTTCTCCACTGAGATAATTCTCAGAGACAGAAAACTCCTTCAGCCTTGATAATCCTTTCCATATTGCCCCACTGAAAAAGTTGTAGCTTAAATCAAGATACTGCAAATTCAAGCAGCCATCAAAGAAATTATCAATCCCACCACTGAAATTATTCGCTGAAACATTTGCCACAATCAAGCTACAAATTCTCGGAAGGCTGAACTGAATTCCGCCAAAAATCCTATTCGTTGACAGATCAAGAGTCTCCAATTTGGTCAAGCCAGTCAAGTTGAGCTCGCCCTCAAGGATGTTATGTGAGAGGTTAAGATGAACAAGATTCTGACAGTTGCTCAAGTCAGTAGGAACAGCACCACTAAAAGTGTTTTGAGAAAGATCGAGGTTAGTGAGGGCTGTCAGGGACGAGAAGTTGGTATACAAATCTCCAGAGATGCTATTGGCAGCTAAGTTAATGCCGCTAACTCTTGAACCATCACTCGTGCATAGGATTCCATACCACCTGCAGGGATTCGAGCTCTGCTGGTTCCACCGAGAATACTGTCCTCTGTTTACGTGGTTCCGTTCTTCAAGGAATGATTTCAAGTCAAGAAGGACTTGCGTATCCGTTTCAAGAGAATCTCCAGACACTACTACTACTGAACCTACGATTAATTAGCAGAAACAGAACATTCTAGTCAAGTCATCGGCATCTCGATTCCTTGAATATAAAACATTCTTGGACTCCATGAAAGAATAATGAACATGAACAAGTAAATTATATGTTATCAATGAAGCTAGAGAGCTGTGATTGTACTCGTGCCGTGCTCAGGGCTTATACTATCGATCGAAGCAAGCACACAAGCAAAAAGCAATACCATGATCATCTGATTCTAGGAATTAGAACAAGAAAAGAAAGATTAGTACTTACCTGTAATCAAGATTAAGAAGATGAATAATACGACCTGCCATAAGTTTTCAGTTTCGTCTTCTTTCATGATCAGTCTTGCTTCCTTTTCTTCTCTATATCTTCAGCCTCCTCACAGTTCCATTCAGGAAAAACACAGATTATAAGAAAATGGTTGAAGTTATCCAAAATACTTTAAACTTGGTTGAATCAAAGGGCCTGCAGACTGCAGGTAGACCAAACCAAACATGGAAGAAATGGTTCGCATAGTTTATATATATTGTTTTTTATTTACAATGAAAATAACCATCATACTATATAATTTAGAAAGTTAACCCAGTGACTACGAAAGAAATTTGCTCCTTTCATTGACTATGGCTCAATAAATATATAAAGTTTTTCAGGTTATTATCTCTAAATTATTCTAAAACAGACTCGGTACTGGTTCATAACATAAAATAAAATAAAAAATAGCAGGGAAATTGATACTTTAACGGTGTCTTGTCAATCAAAACAGTATTTTAAAAACTGTGTACTATTTGAATAATCAAAATTTTTAATAAATAATATTCTCTTACATCCTTTATTGTGCGTGCTTTGTATGATATGGTAGAAGAAAAAGGCTTGAAGCAACTAAGGGCCGGTTAGCCGCCCGTGTTGACCCGTTCATGCGTATTGGCCGCAGTTTGACCCAGACTTGCTCGAAGACATTAAAGGGGGAAACACACAGATTATACTTGTCAGGTTGATTCTTTGATAATTTTTCTTAAAAAAACAAAAAAATCAAAGTTGTTCCCCTTTGGTACAAGTTTGAAGTTTGAACAAGAAAAAACGTGGTATTGAAAATGATTGATGGGTGTATGAAAACCATTATTCCTCTACGGACAAATGTATATGATCATATATATGGCTTTATATATATACACACACACACACAGAGGATGGGGTGCCACACGGTCACGGTTGGTGATTCTAGAAACGTACCTGACATTAAATACTTCCTCTGGACAAATCAGTGTTTTGTATTATTAATAATTTTGGATTACTTTAAGGATTTTGTTTTTAAAAAAATTACATGGTAAATTAAAATTTCTAACACTATAATACCATTTAAAAAGAATCAGTGAAACAACACACTTTTATAATAGAGGCTTTTAAATATGCCGTACTTCTAAACTAAGATCACTTAGAATGGAGCCTTACTACTATTTTTTTTGGCTCATTTAACACAAAAATTATAATTTTATTAGCTCTTTTTTTTAAATATATTTTATGAATCAAATATACATTTTTGTCCGGCTTGTACACTCTATAACAATCTCTATTTAAAATCTCAAAAAGTTATGTTCACATAAAAGTTATTATGTGGTTTTTTTTAGGGCTTAAAAGACTACTAATTATCAAGCTTACAAAAATGGATGATTTTGAACAGTTAGATGTAGCTCTTCCACAATTAGATGAGGATTTGTCTCAAACATATTACTTAGATGACTTACATATACATTTGTAGACTAATTGGACATGTCTAAGCCTAAGAGAAGATCTTATCTTGCTAGACAATAATGATAGCTTAAAAATGCCATAACTTTTGATCCGACCATTAGAGCGCACACAGATTTTTACTAAAGTTTTTGGAGTCCATTTTCTTTACTTCGATCATCGAACTTTAGATTTCAAAAATATCACTCTAGGATCTCGATCTTGGCAACTTTGTGATTTCCTTACGAATTAATCGACTCTTTAACCGACAATTACAAACCGATTCACCAATTAGTCCTGGATTTAACTTATGTCATGATAGTTAACCGCGATATCAATTAAATTTTTATCATAGTTCTTATAAGAGATATTTTATTGATGTTGCAGCTTAGAGGGTGGTTTTAATTAATTATAATGGTTAAGAAACATGATATCTAAAAATTTACTATTTTGTCTCCCTACACCCTAAATGTATAAAGTTTCTCTAAGAGTCGGATATATGTCAATCAACATTAATGTTGATGATAAGAGTTATTTCCATTAACATTAAAGTTGTGTATGAAATGAAGAATGAAAGTCTTTTATAGAGATGTAGAATTCTCATCAGCATTGATACCATGTAAAAAGATATTTTCATCAATATTAATGTTGATGTCCCCCACTTGTATATTATAAAAGAAAATACTTTCAACCCCTTTAAAACAAACAAGAAGGTTTAAGGTATAAGGGTTATAAATAATCTCTAAATCATTAAAGTAAAAACCTCATAATCTTTGTTCTCTTATGATATATTATCAGAGAATTTATTAAACAAACTAAAAACAAACAATTTTCCCCCTTAAAATGTAATGCTTATTTATTATAATCTCTTATTGGAAAGCTACTAACTTAATCATCAAAGGGTCATAATATTCCACCAAAAAAAGATTGTTTTGCAAGAATCGAGACTTTTACCATCAATCCTTTGTTCCTCTAGTTCCTAAGAAGACAACATTGATGTGAACTTAAGATCATTCATTATCCAAACACTAAAAATCATATTCCTAAGTATATTGGATTTTTTGAACATTATTAGTTGGCATCTTTTATGGGGAAAAAAAAATCAAACCCCCCCCCCCCCCCGATAAATTGCTCTTCTATACTCTATACTAGGTTTTGGAAATCCTTAATCGCTATTAATGGAAGATAACAAGAAATCCCTAGGATGAGACATGTTACTTGATTTATATTACTCGATAGTTTTACCTGTATTTAACTAATATTTTGCCTATTTTTTATATATAAAATACCTTAATATCACGTGTTTTATGTTTTGAAGGTAATTTTGGATGAAAGATTCAAAAAGGAGTAAATTAGAGGAAATTGACTAATTTGACCTTAGTCGATGTTTTGTGCAGAGCTTGAGCTACAAAGGTTGAATTGAAGTGATTCTGTTGTATTATAAAGATAATATCCATACCTCTCTGTAGATATATGTAAATAAAAGTAAATAAAGGAATAACATGGAAATCTCAGCTTTCAATGTCAAGTTTCGCATTCTGCTAGTGTTAACCTTCAGACATCACACCTTGAATATCTTGAGCTACAAAAAGTCAATTGATGCAAACTTAATTGTTTTGGATTCCTGACTTATCATCATACCAAATTTTATTATAAAAAGATCTCATATGAAAGAACTATGAGTTTGCTAAGATGACAAATGAATTTTGTCAGCAGACATGTTATGTGAAGAAACAAGTCCAAATTACATCCTAAAGCATCTAAACCGACATCCAAGTCTTTATTTCAACAATTTTGCTTCCTAAGTCAAATACTGAAGGCTTCATGCAAGATTATTTCTCCTTTTTAGGAAAATAGCCATTGAAGTATTTAAATGTAAAACTATTTGCTTAAGGGAGGACTATTTTGTAAAGTAGGGACAATGGTTTCCTAGGCTATAAAAAGAAAAAGCGAAAGGAAAGAATAAGAGAGGGGGGGGGGGGAGGTGGAAGAATAAAGTAACACAAAATCTCTCTCCTAAAAATCCAAATTCAAGCATTCTTTCATCCTTTACATTAGTTGTTCAATAAATATACAAGGCTAAACTATTTATCTTGGTTCCAAGGACATAAAAACTTTCAGATTTTAAGAACCGTGAAATCTATTCTTCCATTTTTTCCAGTTTATATGATGAATGAATATGTTTTTTTTTCCTATACATATTTCCTATGATTGTTTATCTTAATTGCTAGCATAGTATCTAAATTATTATTGTGAACAATTTATTGCTAAGTTTTCTATCAAAACTGGAGTTGCGGTATATAAACTTGTGAAGCAATTGAGCTTAATAATTACGGTAGATCTATGTTATTAATAACTTGGAGAACATTAGAACAGATCAATATGAATTGTGAATAATTCTATTATATAAGTTAATCAATTTATCTAGTTTTTAAGGCTTCCATTGAAGTAAATCATTAGTGCGAACACTGTGATCGTTTGTTGGTTAGAGTTAATTATACATTGGATTTGTTAAGCATCCAACTTAAGAAAAGATAAGAGCTCAAAATATAAATTGAAGTTTCAGTTCAAGGATTTGTTCTAATTTCTATAGGTGGATGCGTACTTACAACTAGGATTTGCTTTCTTGATAAATTTCATTTTTATTTAATTTTGCTTCATTGTTTAATTTTTTATTAGTCTAGATAATCACTAACTAAACCCCTTAATTGCATGAAAATCTGAATTAAACATTCCTTATGGGATCGATCGCTTACTTTTTCTATACTATCATGTGTATTTTAAATTAGGGAATTAATTTGTGCAACCGCAACATCGCAACATTACTAACCTCCTTACTGTAGTTGATATGTTTGTCGTACCAACTCTTTCAAAGTTTTAGCAACCCATTAATTAGGTGTAAGCTTTTACTCAACTTGTCCTGATATTACAAGGGCAATATCAAACATCACCACTCTAATAAGCTCCATCTAATAAGGTATCTCCTTAGGAGCTCTTTAGTCATTTCCCTATAAAAATAAGAGGTCCACTCACCATAAGACAATTATCTTACTTAGAGGAGGCTAGACAAAGAAGTATGGAAAACTCTTCTCCTGAGCGAGCCACTAACCCTTCAAGGGGTAACTCTCATCGAAATGAGATCCTCTAAAAAAGTGATCACTCCAGACGTGACCTCTATCCATCATGAGAGAAAAATCACTTATCGATTCTATGATCCCACATAATAGACTTCTACATCCCATGAGCTTACTAGGTAGAGATTTGATAGAAGTATGGTCTTATTTATCTAAACAGGTCTTGTGTACTCATGTCCCTAAAGAGTATATCTCCATAAAAATGACTTGTGATGACTATGGTGAACTAGAAAATCCTGAAGAACTTGTCCAAAACTTGCACAACAACCTTGAGTTTGTCATCCAATATGATGCCATTATGTGTAAGATTCTACCTATGAACTTCAAAGTGTGAGTTAGAGTATGGTAAACAACTTAAAACAAGCTCTCTCATAAGTTTCAATTATTTTTGTGCAAAACTTTAATCATTGTTTAACACTAATATATCCACCAAAAAGAGCTCTATTAATCTCTTTGGCACAACTCAATCAAGAGAAGAGTCCATTTGAGCACATTTAAAGAGATGTTAGAAGTTGAGGAATTTATTAAGTCGGTAGCCTTAAATCTTTTTTTAATGGGGTAAGACAATGTTCCATGTGAAAAGACTTCTACGCTCTACCCGATAGGAACCTGATGAGGGTTAAATAAGTCATGAAGAATAACATACAAGAAGAGAAAACCAATATGCTAAGACATGGACCTCTTTATTTTTATCAAGAGACTTAAGATGAAAAAAACTCAATCGGAGTCATTCTCCACCAAAAAGGAAGAATAATCCAGAACAAGGTTAGAAGAGGTTGACGAGAGAAGATGTCCAATACCCTAAGAGGAATACCCTTCCCCCTAAATGTTACTCTCAAAGAAGTCTTTATGGCCATCAAGGGGAGATATTATGTAATTTTGCCTTTTCTACAAGAAAAAAAACATGACATTGAAGATTGCTTCATATTGAGAAAGGAAATTGAAAGCGTAATAGCAAAAGAATATTTGAAATAGTTTGTTAAGGGGAATGCCTATGTGAACCAAGACAAAAAAGAACCACTCAACCCAACCAAGATTTCCTTACGGTTAATTCATAAATGGGATCTTGGTAGAGGGAGACATTACTAGTGGCAAAGTGAAATATAAAAAACATGTATTAACAATGATTTAACAATAATGTTCATAATAAAAGACCATTTTTTTCACACTAGAGGATTTGAAGGAGGTGACTTATCCCTATGAGAGCGTCCCAGTTATTTTCATGGCTTTAGCTAACCACAGGCTCCACATGGTATTGGTTGATGATAATAGCTTTATCAACTTCTTTGTTAGAGAAGTAATGTCTAAGATAGGGATAAATATCTTAAGAATGACTCTAGTGGAGACGATTGAAGGGTTAAGAGTACTAGCCAAGGGTTCCTTATAGCTCCATGTAAAACCCAAGATAAATTAAGAATAATATAATATGAATTATGATGTAATAAAATTAAATGGAAAATTAATAAAATAAATGCGTAGATAAAAATTAAGAAAAGAAGACTTTATGGCTAAATATGTATATTTTAATAGAAACAGAAGTAGTTTGGCTATTTTAAGAAATGGCTAGACCGATAAAAAAAAATAATTAAATCATTTCTCAAAATGGTCAGATTGTTGTAGCTAGTGTCTTTATTATAAGGAAATAGGGTGGAACAAAAGAGAAAAGAGCATTTTTATTGCTTTTGTTTTTACCTTCTCGGGCTAGAGAGTAAGGTTTAGAAGTGAAAAGGAAAGATCTTGAAAGAGAGAAACACATCCACATTAGAAAATATAAAAAATCAAAGAGAAAGAAGTTTGGGTTAGAGAAAAAAAGTGAAAAAACAAGAGGAAGAAAGAGAATCCTTGAAAAAAATTAAATTTGTTTAGTTTTGAAATATATTTTGTAACTAAGATGTTTGGAACCCCTACACGTCAATTTAAACAAGTGTTAGTTGATTTTGAGTAAAAATTAGAAGAAAAAAAACTGAATTAGAGTTCTTGATATGTAATTAAAGGGAAAGTAAAATTCTTTGAAATTGAATTTCTAGGACTTTTGTAAGTTCTTCAGGGAGTGAAATCATGGAAGAATGATGAAGAAAATTGATAGGTAACGAAGGACTATAGGGTCGACCATAAAGAGACCAAAAAAATAAATTATGCATTTATGATATGGACCAATAAGTATGTTATAAATCTGTAGAATCATATGAATAATGATTTCTTTCATTTAGTTGAATTAACAAAAATGATGAATATTGATTAATTGAATTATTAGGCCTAAAAAGAGGAAATTTTAATATGTATGGAATTGTGTAAATTCAATATTGATTGAATGATGAACTACTTTTTGTGTTTAATTTGTGTTAATGAACATGTTGATAAATGGGTAGAACTTGGACTAATTCAAGAAATGAGGATTAAATTTCTTGAAATAAGATGACTAGAATTGAATATGACAAGAATTGTGCATATAGTAAGGACTATTGTGCACTAGATAGTAGTAAGGAGGTGCCGTGCATTTTGATATTTGATGTGTAGAATCATATGAATAATGATTTTTTCTTTATTTAGTTGAATAACAAAAATGATGAAATATTGATTAGTTGAATGATTGGGCCTAGAAAGAGGAAATTGTAAGTTACATGGAATTGTGTAAATGGAATATTGATTGAATGATGAACTAATTTTTATGTTTGATTTGTGTTAATGAACATGTTCATAAATGGGTAGCTTGGATTAATTGAATAATTGAGAATTAAATTGCTAGAAATAAGATGACTAGAATTGAATTTGACAATATGTGCACATAGTAAGTATTATTGTGCACTAAATAGTAGAAGGGAGGTGTCATGCACTTTGATTTCTGAAATTGAATAATATGGATGATTTGATATTTGTAATGTGCAATCTAAAATTAAATAATAACCAAGTCAAAAAGCAAACTCATGATTTTGGTGAAGTTTTAATTACCTCTCGTCTAATGACAATTGAATAACTGGGGGATAAAAGCATAATGATTTATCAAACTTTGATTTTCTTGGTGTCATTGATACTGCAAAATGAAGAAAAATGATGAAGTAGATGAAAGTGAAGAACAACAAATTTCTAATGATGCTAAAATAGAGAGTCACGACATTTTGGAGATGATTTGGAGATTTAAATTGATACCATTACACATAATTCAATAAGTTTTGATTTAAATAATATTGATAATATTCATATTGGTATTAGTAGTATCACTAATAATTTTTTAGATGGTAATGATTTTTATGAATGTTTAGGAATAATAAAAAAAGATGAAGGCAATTAGGGTAGTTTAGCTTACATGACATACCCACAAACTATTTATATCATATTTTATTAATTATTAGTTAATGAAGATTTATGGACATGAATAATTGCATTGCAGTTTTAAATTACTCAAACTATGTATGAATTTTTAATTAAACCAAATATTTTAAAATGATTAAATTATTTATGAAAATAAATTTTTGCTTATGATTTTATAATTTAAATTTACATTATAGTTTTTATATTGTGCTTTTACAACTTTACAACACATTATTACAATTACTACAACAATTTTAACGGTGGGAAGAATTAGAATAAGAGCATATTTTGGGTTATTTAAAACTAGTATATGCGATATACTTTCTTACCAAAAAAACAAATAGTATCTTAATTTTTTATTAGACACTTGATAATACGTATTCCTAATTAGAATACATCAATTCTAAACATTAATAATAATAAAAAAATACACACACAAGCAATCATCCTATCTTTGGATTCCATATGAAAATGATTATTCCAATGAAATGTTCTTCATGTTTTTTCATTGGAATCTTCGAGGAAAGTCCCAACAAATAACACACCATGCCACCTAAAAAAGGGACTTTATCCGAGGACTATAGTTATCTATGTTGGAAATTTGCTAGTCAAAAGAAAACGATGTTTTTTCTTCTTCAAGAGTTGTTAGTCTCCTACAAAGGGAAGCCCCATCGTCGATGTCATGGGCTCCAATGTCGAGCAACAATTGTCATCCATCGTGTCTGAGGATCAAGCTTGACGGCAGAATTAGGGCTCAAATTGTCAACGATTGTGTAATCAATTTTTTTGACCATTATATATTCTGGCCAGGTGGTCGTTATCACTTCTGGTAGCACAGTGAAAAAAATAAATTAGAGTTTTCAATTACATTACTGAGTTTCTTTTACAAGTTATTTGCATCATCATCGTGTTTAGAGAATTGAATAAACAATCTAACAACTTGTATGTTTAAAAAAAATATATTTTTAATATAAACATATTAAAATAATGAAAAAAAATATTTTATAAATATAATTATATAATTTGTTAAGAGTATGGAGAGTTTTGTAACAATATCTTGACAAAGTGTAATTAATCTTAAGACCTTTAATTTATAGAATTAATCTTAAAACTTTTAAATAATTTGAATGACTAATAAAAATATAGATTAACTTCTAAAAAACCTTCAACATGAAGATAGATGCTCATAAAATTGAATCAACCCCTCCTACTAGGGTGAACTTTTTTCTTTAATTATATAATAAAAATAGATGCTCGTAAAATTGAATATAACCATAAAACAAAAAAATATTTATGATTGTGATAACCCTATGAAACATAAAAAAGAATAAGATATGTAGTCTATTTTCTAAACAATCCAATATTCAAGGAAAAACTAAAAAAAAATAAGTATATTTGGTTGATGGGTAAACTCGTCAAACTTATGAATCGAGTAACATAGGCTAGCATATCAATCATGTGAACCTGGTTTTGGACTCCACTAGGATTATCATTTGTGATTTATACTATATTTTATTTAACTATATGATATCGTAAAATGGAACACTTAACCATAACCGATATATTTTATTGACTCTATGATAACCTTATAAGAAGTGAAACGAAACCGATTATAAAATTGAACTGTCAATTAACCCAATATCTATAGATGAAATCAAAAGAAATAAAAACTTGTTAAACCCACATATCATATCAAGTAGCCTAATCTGTCAACATATACATGTACTTTATAAAGTTTAATAATATTTTTTTTCGAAACTATTTTTTTTAAATATATGAGAAAAACAATAGATGATTACAACATTAAGTTTAATTTAAAAAATATATTCTATCAAACTCGTAAACCAGAGCAAAGCAATACTGGTTACCCAAACACCGCAAATCACTTTAACTCTCTCTATATAAAAAAATTAAATTTTCAATTATCCAAAACTAAAATAAACAAAAAAAATATTCACTTATTAATTTACCTAGCTCCTTTATAGTTAATTCATGGAGAGAGAAAAATCATAAAAAAGAGCACACGTTATCCACACACTTATTAAAAAGTAATTATAATTAATCTTGAATTAACTATGTTTCATTGAATCTTCTCAAATTTATTGAAATTCGTGCTCTCTTTTCTCTAGCTGTAGGTTGTTGTTGCAGAGAGAAAATTACTGAAAAATGTTGATTGGAAATGCATTATTTTGAGGTATTGTTGTTGAAATTGTGGGAGACAAGTTGCACTACGAACGTTTGCATCAGTTGACGTTCAAGGAGGACATACGACACAGTCCTCGACAACAACTTCAGTTTCTGTCTTGGTTTTGATCCAAAACTCTATGATTGTACAAGTACTTGATGATACTTATCTTCTCTTTAATATTTTTTTATTATCCTACAAATATATTTAATTGGTTTTGCTAAACGATCTCTCCGACACCAAGTGATAGTTTAATCTTAGTCAAATGAAGGGTTAAGAATTTGTTAACGTTCAATGATGCATGATGAGATTTACTTGCAAAAAATGTCTTACCAGGAGTAGAATTTCATGTTGAGAACCTTGCCCAGTGGCTGATATTCTTTGGGGGCAATCTCAGATGTGGAAGAATAGAACTCTCTTGTAGCAGCCTGTTCTGACCTAGCCCTCATCTCCCCATTTCTTACAATTGCAATTCCCAATTCTTTCTTTAGAATTTGTATTTCGTACGTATTTTCAGATGTGATGGACATGTTAGAAGGTTCTCTTCTTATGAATTCATCGGCCTTCGCAGCTTTCCTGTTCAAGGACTCGTATTCTTCAAGTGAAATTGTTATATTTCCATCGTTCTTCTCTTCACAGATTCTGCATGTAGCTCATTTTTCTGAAAAGCTTCTACGTCTTGACACGAGTACTTTTCATATTCATCAGTGTGCATGAGCCCAAAGTCCTCAGATTCCTCTGTTGCCTTATCTGATCCTTTTAAGCTTTGATTTTCCCTTTCTTCAGCTTCAGCTTCGACTGCTAGCTGCTGAACGGCAGGATGTGATCCGGCCGGATTTTACACTCCCAGTCCTTGCTTCAGCTGCTGCAAGTTCAGACCTTCCTTTGTGAAGCTTAGATTTTAGTGTTGGAAATTACCATTTGTGCCCATCATGACACACCCATGTTCTAGATCATGCAAACCCATGATCATGGAGATAGTTCATGCGGTTTGATCATGGAGATCAATTGATTGATATCTCCTTGATGGAAGGAGAAAATTGGAAAATAAATTAATTAGTGGGGTCCATGATCTACTTATAAATAATAGCTTGTGTACTCCGTCTATGGCTCCTGGTAGGCATAGATCAAAAAGTTTCTCTCGTAAAACTTTTATTATTTTAAACCTGTACTGTTGCTGCTATTTTGGCAAAAGTTTTGTTGCTGCTGCAATTAGGAATTCATTTCGGTACTTGAGCAACAATGACTGGAAGTATTTATAATCTAAATTTCCATTGTTATATGAATTTAACATTTGACTATATAGAGTATGTATAACATTTAGCACTGCATATAAGGAAAGAGATCACATCTCCACAGATCACTCATTCAGCTTCATCCTCTCCGTAAAATCCTCATTTAGATCAAGTCTTGATGTAATTTGAATATTTGAATTATGTACAGCTAATCTTGTAGACAGTTATAGAATAGCTAAAACTAAGGCTTGACTCAAGCTCTTCATCTTGTATTTATACCTGCACATGTTAATGAAATATATGCAAGTCATTACATTCATTTTGCTTAGCATCTAAAACTCTATATGGTATCAGAGCCTCTCTTGCTCTAACGAGTTTTTCCTTATTTTTTTTTCTTGCTTCTGTAATGGCCTCCTCAAACACCTCTTCTGCTGCAACTACAACACCAGTTGCTAACCCACCACCTGTTTCCATTAATGCCACTCAGCAAATTACCACCCGCCTCACACCAACCAACATCCCTTCCTGGCATGCCCAGTTCGAATCCCTTCTTCTCGGCTATAACCTCTATGGTTACGTAGATGGTACACTACCATGTCCATCAGTTGAAAGCCCTGATGCAGCACCTACTGCTGCCTATATTCACTGGTTTTGACAAGATAAATTAATCTTGAATGCAATTCTTACCTCAGTGTCTGATGCTGTGATACCATTCATAGCAGCATCTAAAACTTCCTCTCAAGCCTGGAACAAACTGACCAAGCTTTATGCCAGTCGTTCTAGAACACGAGTTATGCAACTCAAAGAGGATCTCACTCTTATTCAGCGTGGCACACGGACTGTCACAGATTTTCTCTACTCTGTGAAATCAATTGCTGATGAGCTAGCACTCATTGATAACCCACTCTCTGCAGATGACATTACTCTACATGTACTCAATGGTTTAGGCCCTGAATACAGAGAAATGATGGCTCCTATTCGCACCCGTGAATCATCTCTGTCATTTGAAGAACTTCATGACCTTCTGGTTGGTCATGAAGCTTACCTCAAAAGAATGGACACCCATTCTCCTTCACTGGTTGTCACGGCTCATAACACCTAACGAAAGGATCCACATTTTTCAAAGAAACCATGGTCCTCTCAACATTCAGCCTCTCCAAGATATGACACCAAATATCAGCCACGCTATGTCAGGCAACCAAAATATAATCCAAAATGTCAATACTGTGATCAACTTGGCCATGTTGCCAAATACTGCCCTCGGCTACACACCAGAAAGGCCACTGCCAATTGCACTACAGCTGCTCCCAGTCCAGACAAGCGTTGGCTTATTGACTCAGCAGCTTCCCACAACATCACCTCCAAAGTTTCCAATCTGCAACTACACTCTGAATATGATGGCACCGATGAGGTGCTCATTGGAGATGGTACAGGTTTGACAATAACTCACTCAGGTTCTCTCACTCTCCCTTTCCCTAAACGTTCATTCAAACTTCAAGACACCCTTTGTGTTCCATCCATTAATCAGAATTTGATTTCAGTTCATCACTTCACCAAGCACAATAACGTGTTTCTTGAACTTCACCCTTCTTGTTTTTTTGTCAAGGATCAGAGGACGAGAGAGACTCTTCTTCAAGGGCCGTGTGAAGATGGTATTTACCCCCTGCCCCAAATTAGTTCCTCCCATCCCATTGCCATGGTTCATGAACGAACTTCAATCAATGGCTGGCATCAACGCCTAGGCCATCCATCTTCCAAAGTCGTTGCAAGGATGATCACTTCTTTTTCACTACCAATCTCTAGAAATTCTTCAATATCTCATAATTGTGATTCATGCTCAATAAATAAATCTCATCGCTTACCTTTCCACAAACATGGTCTAAATAGTTCTGCTCCTTTTGATCTAATATATACCGATGTTTGGGGACCATCACCACAAACCAGTATTCAAGGGCACAAATACTATGTGATCTTCATTGATCACTTCACCAAATATGTATGGTTCTTCCCCCTTCGTACCAAATCAGAAGTAAAGATCATTTTCCCTCAATTTCATAAAATGATCACCACTCGATTTAATACCAACATCAAAGGACTCTATTCAGACAATGGAGGCGAATTTGTTGCCCTTCAACAATTCCTCACCCTTCATGGAATCGGCCATTTCACCACAGCCCCACACACCCCCGAACAAAATGGAGTTTCAGAGCGCCGCCATAGACACATAGTGGAAACAGGCCAAACACTTCTTAGCCATGCTCATCTTCCCCCTCAATACTGGTCTTATGCCTTTGCTGCTGCCACTTACCTGATAAATCGGCTGCCTTCACCCATCCTTCATCACAATTCTCCTTTTCAAACCCTGTTCAAAGAACAACCCAATTATCTCAAACTAAGATCATTTGGGTGTTTATGCTTTCCATGGCTTAAACCTTATAACACAAATAAACTCCAGTCTAAATCTGTTCCGTGTGTCTTCGTTGGCTACTCCACTACACATAATGCATATCTTTGCTTTCACATACCCATTCAGCGTCTCTATGTCTCAAGGCACGTTACATTTGATGAAAATACATATCCACTACAAAGTGTTCCAAATCAGCCCACATTGGACCCACTCGTGCTTGCTACTTCCACTCCATCTGCTCCACTACTACACCTTGCCCCACAAGCGCAACCTGCTCCTGCACCACTCTTGCCTGTCATTCCAGCAAATCCTGCCCCAGCACTGATTTCCACTGCACCTCAAGAAGAGCTCTCTCTCCCTGCTTTTGATCCCGACACATCCACATCCATCTCCACAGCTCAGGTAACAATTCCACCTCCTGTTGTTTCTCACAGACATCATTCCATGACAACTAGATCTATGAACAATATATTCTGTCCTAAACAACTTCACACCACTATCACACATCCTTTACCTGAGTCAATCGAACCATCTTGTGTAAGTGAAGCACTTAAGCAACCAGTATGGCGAAATGCCATGGCAGAGGAGATCACTGCACTACTTAACCATGCAACATGGGAGCTTATTCCACCCACACACTGTCAAAATCTTGTAGGTTGCAAATTTGTCTTTCGCATAAAAAGAAATCCAGATGGCACTATCAGCAGATACAAAGCCCGCCTTGTGGCTAAGGGCTTCCATCAAAGACTAGGCCTTGATTACTCTCAAACATTTAGCCCAGTTGTAAAGCCAGCCACCATTCGGCTGATACTCTCCATTGCTGTCATGCAAGGCTGGTCCCTTCGGCAGCTAGACATAAACAATGCATTCCTTCACGACAACCTTGAAGAAACTGTGTTCATGCATCAACCTCCAGGTTTCATTGACAAATCCAAACCTGATCATGTTTGTAAACTCAAGAAGAGCATTTACGGCCTGAAACAAGCACCACGCCAGTGGTACAAGGCCCTACAGGATGCTCTCTTGCAATTTGGATTTGTCTCATCAGCCACGAACACCTCCTTATTTATATACTCCTCTAACAATGTTTTATGCTATTGTCTTGTGTACGTAGATGACATTGTTATCACAGGCAATACATCCTGCTTTGTAGCCGACATCATCAACAAGCTCAGCAATACCTTCTCAGTCAAGGACTTGGTAAATCTTCACTTCTTCCTTGGAATTGAGGTCATTCCCACGGCAAAAGGACTCTTCCTTTCTCAACACAAATATATAAGAGATCTTGTTGCCAAACACTCCATGGACATGGCAAAAAACATTCACACTCCAATGTCTACCAGCACACCCCTCACTCTCACTGACGGATCAGCACCTGCAAATAGCACAGACTACAGATGAGTCATAGGGGCCCTGCAATATCTTGGCCTCACAAGACCTGACATTGCATTTGCTGTAAATTGCCTCTCCCAATTTATGCACAAACCTACTGTGTGTCATTGGACTGCAGCAAAGCGTATTCTCAGATATCTCAAGCAAACAATGTTTCACGGGACACTCATTAATCAGCAAAGTCCCCTTTTACTTCGAACATTTGTTGATGCAGACTGGGCCACAAATACTGACACAAGGATCTCCACCACTGCATACATCACATTTCTCGGTTCAAATCCTATTTCATGGTCAACACGAAAGCAAAGAGCTGTCTCCCGCTCTTCCACTGAAGCTGAATTTCGGGCGTTAGCAGCTGCCACCTCTGAGACCGTGTGGCTTCACTCTCTACTCACAGAACTTGGTCTGTCACTTAAAAATTCTCCCCAAGTCTTTTGTGACAACATAGGTGCTACACATTTCAGTCTCAATCCAGTCCAGCACACTCGAATGAAACACATCGACATCGATCTTCTCTTCATTCGTGATCTTGTCCAGAAAGGTCGCATTACTGTCCATCATGTACACACTCTCGACCAGCTGGCAGACTTACTCACCAAGCCACTAGCACGCCACCATTTTCAAATGTTAAGGTCAAAGATTGGTGTTACTGATGGTACCTCCATCTTGCGGGGGCATATAAGGAAAGAGATCACATCTCCACAGATCACTCATTCAGCTTCATCCTCTCCGTAAAATCCTCATTTAGATCAAGTCTTGATGTAATTTGAATATTTGAATTATGTACAGCTAATCTTGTAGACAGTTATAGAATAGCTAAAACTAAGGCTTGACTCAAGCTCTTCATCTTGTATTTATACCTGCACATGTTAATGAAATATATGCAAGTCATTACATTCATTTTGCTTAGCATCTAAAACTCTATACTGCAATCTCTTTCTTTAATATCACCTGTGCTTCCTTCTCTCTTTCTTTAATTTCATACATTTTGGTTTTTACTTACTGGAGGTCATCCATGAGGATTTCCACGTGACGACTCAAATGGCTTGCCTCTTCATTTTCGTTCTCAAGTTCTAGCTAGTTTTAGCTGATTCAATTCGGTTTCCAATGCCCCAAAGTAAAATGTTTGATTAGAATTCTCTCTTTCCTTGACTTTCAAACCCGATTTTAGCTGATTCAGATCATTTACAGCATCTGAAATAGTTTAATTAGATGAACCAAGCAGTTCAGATGCGTGATCATGTTTCGCCTATAGCGAATCGACAAGTACGTATTTGGCTTGCATCAGATTTTCCAATCGCCTTTTCATTTCCTCCACCAGCTCTTGTGCTTGAGCAGCCTTTTCCATTGCTGACTCTAACCGATCATCTTAATTTATCAGATAAAACCAAGCACTTCACTTTTGCAGCTTCAGTGGAAGCAATCTTTGACACAAGAATAGCTTCATTCTGAAAGAATAAAACAAATGAAGAGTGGAAACAAGTTCTGCAGATATATATTGAATTCTGCAGAATGTATATTCAAGGTTGAAATCAATCTTCTTAATTACATCTCTCATTCTCGTGTGTACATATATAGCTCTGCACTAACTAACACTGAGTATTTGAAGGAAGATAAATTAAAGATTACAATTTGAAATTTGAATTTTAAATCTCCTTATCAGCTGACAGTGATCTTGCAATCTTCTTCTGATCTGCATGCTCCTGATCTGCTGCCATTCTTGACTCTGCATCATGCGCAGGTGTCAATACTCTAACACCCCCCCCCCCTCAAACTGTTGGGGAGGATACATACAGACAGGTTGTCTCGAAGAAACATGAAACGGGAAGCAGATTGGCCCTTTGTAAATTTGTCTGCAAGTTGGTCTTTGGTGGACACATGTCGAACTTGAATATCACCATTAAGCACTTTTTCTCTTATAAAATGATAGTCAATCTCTATGTGTTTTGTTCTGGCATGGAAAACAGGATTGGATGCTAAGGCAATGGCACCTATGTTGTCACACCATATATTAGGTGCAATCGGCAGAGTAATTTGTATCTCAAGGAACAACATCCGAAGCCAATATAATTCAGCCGTCGTATGAGCCATGCTTCTGTACTCAGCCTCAGTGCTTGATCTAGAAACAACTCCCTGCTTTTTGCTACTCCATGAAATAAGATTAGTGCCCAAGAATACCCCAAAACCAGTGGTGCTGCGTCTGTCATCAGGGTCCCCCGCTCAATCGGAATCACAATATGCATTCAGTTTGATCTCTCCAGGAACATAATACAAGCCAACATCAACAGTCCCTTTTAGATACCTTAGGACACGCTTCACAGCTTTCCAATGAACTTCCCGAGGACAATGCATGAACTGGCACAATTGATTGACTGAATAAGCAATATCGGGCCTTGTAATTGTGCAGTACTGAAGTGCACTTACAACTCTCCGATATGTGGTGGGATCAGCTAATACATCACCAATCGCTGATGATAGTTTAGGACCTGATAAGGAGGGACAATTTAAAGGCTTTGCACCAATCATATCTGTGCTGTGTAACAAATCAGTAATATATTTTGCTTGCCGCAGATGCAAGCCATCGGAATTCCTTATAGCTTGAATTCCAAGAAAATAACTCAATTCGCTAAGATCCTTCACCTGAAACTCAATTTTTAGTTTATCCTCAAATTGATGAACTGCATGCAAGCTAAAACCAGTGACAATGATGTCGTCTACATACACTAAGACAAACATACGGTCAGATGCATTTGTGTATGTAAATAAAGAATAATCCATCTTTGACTCTGTAAATCCATAATCAATCAATTGCTGAGATAAACGTTGAAACCAAGCCCTAGGGGCTTGTTTGAGGCCATATAATGACTTGTGCAGACGACACACATGGTCTGGAAAATCAGCATCTTCATACCCTTTCGGTTGTTCCATGTACACCTCCTCATCCAAAATACCATTCAAAAAAGCATTGGAGATATCCAATTGCTTGATATTCCATTTCAAAGACACAGCAATTGACAATACTAACCGTATGGTAGTTGGCTTCACCACGGGAGAGAAGGTATCGAAGTAATCGATTCCAGGACTTTGATCAAACCCCTTCGCTACAAGCCTCGCTTTATAGCGATCAATGCTGCCATCAGGAGCCCTTTTGATTTTATACACCCACTTGTTACGAACAACACACTTGTTCACTGGCCGTGGACAAAGAGACCATGTTCCATTGGCCATTAATGCATCAAATTCACAACCCATTGCTGCTCTCCACTCTGGTTTAGTGACTGCCTTTGTAAAACAAGTTGGTTCAGGTTCTATAATCACACTGGAGAAGGCACATAAAGGGTGACGCGTGGCTAAGAAAGACTTGAAACCAGGAAATTGCTTGGGTTTGCTATTACCTGTTTTTGATCTGGTGACGATTTCTCTATGTGGGACAATTTGGGAACATGGGTTTTCTGATGGCAGAGGAGGATTTGAAGAGGCAGGGATAATTGGGGAATCTGTGGTTTGGGATGTATGTGTTGGGTGACTGGACGATGTTGTTGGCAGTGGCGATGAATTGGATGTATTAGGTTATGGCAAAGTGATGGGGTCTAGTGTAGACGTGGAGAAATCGGAGACAACAAGAAGATTACTACAATCTGGGTTAATTGTGGGAAAAGAAATAGATAAAGGTTGAGAAATCATACCATTGGAGCTGCTGATCGTGGGGCTGGCAGTGGAGGCGCAGGAGTTGAAGCTGGGAAATGTATTTTCATCAAAGACTACATGCCTGGAAATAAAAACTTGGCCTGTAGTATACTCTAAACAACGATACCCTTTTTGTTGATTTGAATACCCTATGAAAATGCATTGTTTGCTACGAAATGCTAATTTGTGTTTTTCATAGGGTCATAGATAAGGATAACATGCACAGCCAAAGGTGCGAAGTTCAGAGTAGCTAGGCATAGTTTTATGAAG
Organism: Salix caprea; assembly: GCA_964035475.1. Classification (NCBI taxonomy): domain Eukaryota; kingdom Viridiplantae; phylum Streptophyta; class Magnoliopsida; order Malpighiales; family Salicaceae; genus Salix; species Salix caprea. The sequence continues at coordinate 8,644,295 of OZ037753.1, read as the reverse complement.
AATAAAATATGGTGGGAGTCTATTGAGAACTTTGGTTGGCAGACGATTAATTAAGTATACAGATGTTAAGAAAGCATCTACCCAGTAACAGTTTGAAAGACCAGCTTTGGCTAATAAAGTTAACCCCATTTCTTGAATATGCCTATGCTTTCGTTCGGCCACACCATTTTGTGGAGATGTATAGGGACAAGTTAACCTATGAAAGATGCCATTAGTTTCCAAAAATAATTGGAACTCTTTGGAAAGATATTCCCCACCGTTATCAGACTGTAATTGTTAAATGGAACAAGAGAATAAATTTTCAACAAGAGTTTTGAATTTTTGAAAAATGGAAAGAACATCGCTTTTAAAACGCATGGGATACATCCATGTAAAGCGACTAAAGTCATCAACAATTAAGACATAATAACGACATCCACCAACGGAAGTGATGGGAGATACCCAGACATCACTGTGAATTAAGGCTAATGGTCTAGCTGATTGTCGATTAGAATCAGAAAACGACAATCTTTTTGATTTTCCCAATTGACAAGAGCTACAGATTTTAGACTTGTGAGTTGGTTTCTTTATTTGCAGAAATGAAGCAAGATATTCTAATGTAGAATCAGCAGGGTGTCCTAGACGATCATGCCATTGATCACTAGTGGCTTTGGCACCTAATGTGGAAGTCAGATATCGGAATTTATTGAAGAGATTCTTGGTTCCATTAATTGGATAGAGTCCACCCTCAACCAGCCCGTGGAGCAGCAGCCTGTCGGTCTTGTTCTCCTTAACATAAAAATCCATTCCAGTTAGCACAAAATAACAGTCATTATCAAGACAAAGTTGATTAATGGACAATAGATTGGTGGCAGCTTGAGGACAGTGAAAGACTTTATTTAATTTAAAGGAACTTTGGTTTGTATTTAGGGTGGAGAATCCAGTGTGTTTGATTATCAAACCTGAACCATTGCCAACTTCGACAGTGTCATGATCATCATACGGGTGAAGAGCTTGCAAGTTTGCTGCATTAGCAGTAATATGGGCATTGGCACCACTATCAGCATACCAGGTTTGTTGTTCAAATGTGTTGTTGGATTCAGCAGCCATGGCTGCTAATTCAGAAGGTGGCCTGCGACCTTGGAAAGAAAAATTGAATCGTTGAAAACAATCCAATGCACTGTGATTATATTTTTCACAGATTTGGCATTTTGGGCGTTCATGTGGAGCACCTCTGTCAGTGTTGAATTGATTTTTGGAAGGTCCACGAGGCTGTGCTGAAACAACAAATTGGTTAGATCGTGGGATAGGACTTGTCGGTTTTGCTCTTGGGATAAGCATTGTGTTTTGCAGCAAATGCAAAATTCTGATTCTGCATTAAAATAGGTGCTTCAACAAGTGTTTCAAAGCTCAACAGTTCAGATTGAAACTCATCAAGTGACAATTCCTTCTCCCTGCAAGCAAAGTTATAAGAGGTAATAAATGGAGTGTAAGTGGCACTAAGTCCACCAAGTAAAAATGTAATGAAATCTTGGTCATTCACAGGTTAGCCTGCAGTAGCAAGATTATCAGCCAATTGTTTAGCATCTTCAAAAAATGAAGACCATGATTGATTGCCTTGAACAATCGTTTGAAGTTGTCTCTTAAGCAGAGCAATTCGAGACCGAGATGTAGCTGAAAAACGAGTCTGAAGGGAATCCCAGACTTGTTTTGAAGTTTTCAAGCTAAATACAGTAGATACTAGCTTTTTTGAAATAGAAGCTAGCAACCAACTTAGAACACAATTGTCTTTTCTGAACCACACTGTGTAAACTGGATTAGGAGAGTTATCGACAAGAAGCTTGGATGGTGCTTCTTCAGACCCATCAATCATGCCACTCAGATCATGACTTCGCAGAAACACTTGAAACTGAACACTCCATGTCAAATAATTGGGCCCTTCAAGCTTGTTGTTGACAGGTTGTGACAGTGACTGGAAATGTTGTGTCTGTGAGGATGGAATTTGGGTGGTGCTTGAGGAAGCCATGAGAACTGCTGAATATAGTGGAATGATGAGAAAATTATGTGTGTGCGGAAGCAATTTGGAACGTAAAGAGGCGTTTGCCTATTGCTCTGATACCATGAAAGAATAAAACAAATGAAGAGTGGAAACAAGTTCTGCAGATATATATTGAATTCTGCAGAATGTATATTCAAGGTTGAAATCAATCTTCTTAATTACATCTCTCATTCTCGTGTGTACATATAGAGCTCTGCACTAACTAACACTGAGTATTTGAAGGAAGATAAACTAAAGATTACAATTTGAAATTTGAATTTTAAATCTCCTTATCAGCTGACAGTGATCTTGCAATCTTCTTCTGATCTGCATGCTCCTGATCTGCTGCCATTCTTGACTCTGCATCATGCGCAGGTGTCAATACTCTAACACATTCATCTCTGCGACATGCTTTACCAGTTCTTCAGATCTTTTCTTTTCCATGTTTGCTGCAGCTTCCATCAGCTCTGCTTCTGCCAGTGCCTTGAGATTCGTAAAACACTAAATACAAGAACCTGTACAAAATGTTCAGGAGCCAGAGCCAGGAAGAAATGATTCAAGCCTAAAACAACCAGGCAGCAAATTAAATAGCCGAGTGATCAGCTGGGGAGTTGGCCTATGTAGTAGCAAATAATCTTTATTACGTTAACAATATTTATTTCAAATGTTAAACAAAAATTGAATATTAACCAGGCCGAGTAGAAATGAAAAGGAATGAGTTCCAAATATAAAGAGAGCTTACATCAGTACCACTGACACTGCTAGACAGACCGGGGTTTCTTGCGACCACCTTTCTCTCCGAACAAAGTAAGGGCAACCTGTACTCTTTTAAAAAGAGTAATTTAAAGAAAATGATATAAAAACAATAAAAAAGTATTTTAAAGTAAAAAATAGAAATAGAAATAAAAAAAATCATTTTTTTTCAAAAATGATTTGTAACGCAAGTTTTTTTAGGATTTTCAGCAGATTGATCTTATTGTATTCTTTTCTCTATTCTTAATGCTCTACTTTTCTAATCTGTAGTTGATTTTTATAGTGAATTTATGTTAACAAATAAGTTTTTTTTTATGGCATGAATTTATTTAATTAATAACTCTTAGACATTAAGATGAATAGAAGAGAACTTGCGTTTTAGTTTTGCTTAATATCAACCTTGCAGGTAGCAACTCCAATGCAATAGTTATCAGAAAAGATAGACAAAAACAATTCCTTTTAGCGTTTTTGTTTAATTTTCCTATCTTTAACAAAACAATTATTTTAATAATTAAAATAGTTATTCCCTACATCATTTACTATTTGTAGCAACTTGAAACAAAAACGTCATAGTACATATTTATGTTGAAACATAATTCAACACAATGAAATCAATGTTAAAGCAAATATATATTGCTTCATCACATTTGGAAACCACCAAACAAGAAACCCAATTTCTTCTCCTAATTCAGAACAGAAGAAACATAAATAAGAAGCTGATTTCTAGCTCCAGTGGATTTGTAGATCGTCTGTCAAGAAGAAGGAGAACATCAAGCTCTTGTCAATCAAGGTCAGTGGTTTTATACTATAAATTCGTTGGGTCAAAAGCCAAAATGACCTATATTATGCTTTCTTTTAATGTTTCTTAAAATTTGGATGCGAGAATTTCTATGCAGGGGTGGAGTTTGAGTTTGATGTTTCCATTTCTGATTGTAGCATTCAGTAGGAGGAAAATGGGAGAAGGATATAGCCCTTGATTTTTTTTTAACTTATTTATAATTGTTGCTATGATCTAGAGTTTGCTGCTGTTTTATTTGGACTAGTGTTTAGTATCCTATAACTAATTTGAAGCTATACAAATGTAATTTGTGATGATGCTAGTCGATAACTAAGTTACATTAGATTTTAGAATATGTTTAAAGCTTATGGTACTGCTTTAGGAGTTTTATCTTCAATCACCAAGCTCATCTTCATCTCAAATTGTTGATAAAAAATTAAGAATTTAGGAGAATGAGAGAAGAAGATTTGTCATGATGGAGAAAAGTTGTCTCCATAGCAGAATACAAGAAATAGAAAACAAAATCAATAAAAAAGAGGTATGTTACTGTCACTGAAAGCCAACTGAAGACCTGTTGTCAAATTTTATGGAAGCAATGCTCTATAGAGACTGGGGAAGGCCAAGAAAACAAACTTTTCTACCATTCACTTGTGTGAGTCTTCAAATATTCTTGAATCCTAGTCCATCTAGGCACTCCAGATTACAGCAAACCTTGTAAATGTGTCAAAAGAAATCTTCTACCTTGCCCAGTGATTTTCAGTACAACTAATACACATAAGATCTGCTTTCTTCCCCTTTCCAACCTTGATCAAAAGCCAATCTTCCACCCTGCTTTGTGATGATCTTATGTTAGACATTTTGCCCTTATTAATGTTAAGCACACAATTCACTTCTTTTTTTGAAGTACCCCTCGTTTTTCTTTCATTCGAATGATACTTACCTGTTTGTCTATCAACTCGTGGTGTTTGGATAAGTAACTCAAAATGCTTTTGTGAAATGAGTTCTGCAAGTTAGTAGCATGAATGCGTATTGAGGAGGTCTAAATTAGGAAGGATCTTAAAAATTCCTCTAAGAGAGGATGAACTGAACATACATTTTATGTTAGATGAGTTTTGATCTCTATACCTGAAACTGCCCATAAGTATTAGTTGGCCTAAGGAAGAAATATGAGATAAGCAACAATAAATCAAGGGCTTTCCTTAAACAGGTTGGGCCCAAGGGCTTTCCTTAAACAGGTTGGGCCCAAACTAGGAAGATAAGACATGTTTTTTTCTATCATTATATCACATTGTTTTGTTAGGATTATTTATCTCTATATGCTTCTACTACTATTATTTCTAGTCTTCTTGATTCAGATATCTTTTCCTACCTGAGGATCAAGGGATGCTTTCTAATGTTTTTTCTGTTGACCTGTGAATTTGTTGTTTAAATGCATAGTTGAATAGAGTTGTAACATGACTGAGAAATCTAGGAGTTATTGGTGACAGAGGATCTGGATCGTTTTCAAGGGAAAGTGAGTTCAATCAATTGTGAATTTTATTGACATTATCTTGTTGCACCAAATCAAGAAATTTCCTAGATTTGATATTCTATAAATTTTCTTTCTGAGTCCTGATATGACCATGCAAAGCTTGAAATTTTATTCTCATATAATTGTTCACTCTATTGTTTAGCCAAGAAGTATATTGATTGGAAATGCCTTCATTCTTTGTTATCAACTTGAAAAATAGCTTTAGCAGAAGTCCTTTTCTTAAGTTTTCTTAAGCTAATGACATGATGATGTTATATTAAGTTTTGTCCTTGCCTTTTGGTTAAATATATTGTTTAGTGTGTTAAATATGTTATCTTTCTTGTGTTAAATATGTTATCTTTCTTGTATTAAATAGATGTTTTTATAAGCTTATTAATAACGTGAGTTCAATAAAATTTTAGTTAGAGAGAATGTAACATATCACCTAACATGATTCTTTTTTTGTTATATAGACTCAAATTTGCCAAACTCATTTACCAACTTTCTTATAAGTGAGTCTGAAGATATTGTTTTTTAATCAAGTGATCCTACTCAACTTTCTTATGACTCTAGAGACTCTAATTTAATTGTAAATAGGCCAAGTCTAAGTTGAAACCCCATGGTTTGTACACCTCTTTGCCAATACCTAGTGAACTTTGGATTGATATTTCTATGGATTTTTTTTTTTAGGATTACCAAGTACTAAGTGAGGGAGAGATTCAGTTTTTGTGGTGGTAGATAGATTCTCCAAGATAGCGCACTTCATTGCATGTCATAAAACTAATGATGCATCACATATAGCTAATTTGTTCTTCAAAGAAATTGTTAGGTTACATGGCATGTTTAGGACCACTATTTTTGATAAGGATGCAAAGTTTTTGAGTTACTTTTGGAAGACTTTGTGGGGAAAGTTAGGAACCAAGTTATTGCTTTCTACTACATGTCATCCATAAACAGATGGTCAAACTGAAGTAGTGAATAGAACTTTGTCTTTTTTGTTACATGTTATCATTAAAAAGAACTTGAAAACATGGGAAGATTGTTTTTCACATGTTGAATTTTCTTATAATAGAAGTATACATTTTGCAACTAGGTTTTCACCATTTGAAATGGTTTATGGATTTAACCTTTTGTCACCTTTGGATTTAACTTCTTTACCTTTGAGTGGACATGTAAACTTAGATGGCAAAAATAAGGTCATATCTGTAAAGATGATTCATGAAAAGGCACGATTGAACATTGAAAGGAGGACTATACAATATGTCCAACAAGCCAACAAGGGACGTATGAAGGTAATGTTTGAACCAGGCAAATGGGTTTGATTGCACTTAAGGAAGGAATGTTTTCTAGAGAAACAACGTTCAAAACTCCTACCTCGGGATGACGGACCATTTCAAGTAGTGGAACGCATCAATGATAATGCCTATGAGCTTGATTTACCAGGTAAGTATGGTGTCAGTGCAAGCTTTAATGTTTCTAATTTGTCTCTTTTTAATGTAGGTGGTGATTTAAGGACAAATCCTTCTCAAAAGGGGGAGAATGATGCAAACGAATGAGCTGGACATGTTGATCATACACTTGGGAATGGGGTTGAAAATTTGCATAAAACCCTTTTGTCACTTCTAAGTGGTCCATTTACAAGACTTAAAACCAAACGTTTCAAGCAAGCACTAGATGGGCTAATCCAAGAGAATTGGGTTGATTCTAAAAAGACCAAGATGGACTCAAATAATAATCAAGGCTAGTCCACGTCATTAAAGCAATTGAAAAGGCTAATAATTAGCATGCAGAAACATGACTAGCATGGTCTGACCATCAAAGGGCATGAATTTGTTGAGTTCCAAGGATATTAAATAGAGGAATGAACTTGGTCTTGGCTAGTTATGTTAAATACATTGAATTTAGTCTTTTAGCTATTTTTGGTTGCCTATAAAAGTCCAAGAGGCCTAAAAACATGGGGACTTGTTTATGTTGATGTTTGTGTTATTTTAAAGTTTTAATTATAACTTTTTCTATTCATGGAGGGTTGTTCCAAGTATATAGATGGGTATTTTGAATTAAATAGAAAAATTATGTTTTCAAAAAATTATCATCATTGTGAGGTCTTGTGTTCTCTTTGTTCTTAAAAGAACTCTTAGAACTTATCAAATTAATCTTGTGGTGTTCAAACAACCAAACTTATCATCTTGATTGTTGAGGGATTCTTAGGCTTTCTTGGTGTGGCATTTCAATCATTCGTTGTCTTGGTTTTCATCTGATTAGGTGTGGGGTCAAGGCTCAACCAATCTTGTCTACAGGATCTTGGGGTTCTTAACCATCGTTGTTATCGGGTTTCATCACAATTGTTGATGGAGTTCATATCACTTAACAAAGCTTGACCAATACGGATAAATCTCATCTGCTAAATAGTATCCCATTGCATATTCATGTCCATTAATTGTGTAATTGACAGGAAGAGTATGACCTTCAGCAAGTGCAACAAAGACAGGTGACCGATCACGAAGAGTATGACCGATCTTGGGGTTCTTAACCATCGTTGTTATCGGGTTTCATCACAATTGTTGATGGAGTTCATATCACTTAACAAAGCTTGACCAATGCGGATAAATCTCATCTGCTAAATAGTATCCCATTGCATATTCATGTCCATTAATTGTGTAATTGATAGGAAGAGTATGACCTTCAGCAAGTGCAACAAAGACAGGTGACCGATCACGAAGATTAATATCATTTAGTGATCCAAGCATTCCAAAAAAGGCATTCCATATCCAAATATCTTGTGAAGCCACCGCCTCTAGAATTATAGTAGGTTCAAGACAATGTCCAGTATACATCTCATGCCATGTAATTGGACATTTCTCCTATTTTCAATGAATGCAATCAATGCTCCCTAACATCCCTGGAAATCCACGATGCTCGTCAATTGATAATAACTGACCAATATCAGACTCGTTTGGTGCCCTTAGATACCATCCCCAAAAACTTCAACAATTTATTTGAAGAAAGCTTTAAGACTTTCTATTGTAGTGTTTTCCCCAATCCGAATATATTCATTGGTAAGATTTGCAAGAATACCATATGCAAGTATCTTATGAGTTGTAATTACCTTTTAAAGACAAGATAAGCCAAGAACAACAAGTGCATCTATCTTTTGTTTGAAATATGGATTGTGAGCTTCCACCGCATTTGCGATCCGAAGAAAAAGATGACGACTCATCCTAAATCTCCTTTGAAATTAACTTTCTGTGAATTTAGGATTTTCTGCAAAATATTCATTATGTAGCCTCAATTCACCTTCCTTTCTATTACAATTGATGATATTGTGTCCTAAAACAGAGCTATGAGACTCTGTTCTCCGTCCTTGATTTATCGATTCTTCTTCAATAACCACTATATCAGTAACTTGGAAGGCGAACATGAGAGTGTCATCATAAAAATTAAGATTCAAATGATTCATGATGAACTTTAATTAAATAAAATAAAGATTGGAAAGAAGAAAATGATGAAGAAAAATATGGTGAAGATAAATGTTCAAGTTTAGGCGAATATTTTATAGATGAATTTATTTTCCCCAAAATTTGAAATTTTAAAATTTAAAATGGTGGTGGTTTTTTTTTCAATAATTTAAATTTTAAGATATGCATATAGACCTATTAAGATTTGTTCTCAACCAAGCATATTATTATTCCAATTTTCCATTTTATTGTTATTATCAAAATATATAAAAATATAAATATATGACCCAAAGGTCAACAATAACTTCTTAGCTTTTCTTCCAAGTATTCTCCTTCAAAAAGGATAGTATGACAAGTATGGCATAATTATACCTCACATGAAGGTGTTTTGTAAATTTTATATGCCATTTCCATGGGTTTACCATAATTGATGTACCTTTTTCCTAGTAGTAGCATATATGACTAATTTTAGAATCTATCATGGTTAATTAGAAATTACTTACCTTTACCAAAGATTCTTTCTAGTGTAGGGATAAATGTTATTGTAATGTTCTTAGGTAAGTGGTCGTTATCCACCTCATTTTCTTTTCAAAAAAACAAAATATGACCAAATTCTAATTACCAATGAGTTTTATTTCTAAAGACAATACAATTATTACTACATGTTTTTAAGATTCATAGAATTTATAGAATGTATTTCCTTTTGTCATCACGTAATTTTACCTCCTTTCAAAATAAAACTTTTACTCAAAATATTTTGTAGACAAAATTTGACAAATCGTTTTAAAAATGGTGGTCAATAAAAAATAACCAAGATGAAAAAAATTATCAAAAAACAAGAAATAAAAGTAGAGATAAAATAAGATAAATAATAAAATTTTAAAAGTAAGAGCTAACCCAAAAATAGGTATAAAAGGTCAAGAATAATATTAAGGGACAATCAGGGGTATAATTGTAGGGGGAAATTAAAACTAACAATAAATTTAGTTATGAATAAAAGAATTAAAGGATCAAGGACAAAAATAGAAAAGGCCCTAAAGTTTAGGGGTCTTACTAAATCAATTAGTAGCTTAATTGAAGAGAGAATATAAATTTATAATCAATTTGACCAAAACTAAAAGAATTAAATGGACAAAATAGAAAAGAGACACAAAAAATTAGGATCGTATCAATCTAATTAGGGATGCAATTAACATTCCGAGTCAAGTTGATTAAAAAAAATGTACAAATTAAAATTTAATGACTAAATTATAAAAGGTGGTTGTATTAGGAGACTATTTTTAATGTATTCAAAAGGTTGAATTGAAACAAATTAAACAAAATATCATAATTGAAAAACAAAAAAAAGAAGAACAAGGATCACTTGAAATAAATAGAATTATAAGGTTGTAGTGAAATGGTGTGTTATTCCAAAAGAATTCAAAAATAAATAAATCACTCTAAAACAATGTATTTTCACCATGCATGCCCCTACAACTTTAATTTCCTATTCTTTTCCCTACATGTTCTTAGATGGACTATAAATATTTGTTTCTCTCCCACACAGATCCTATAAATGTTAATACACACATCATTTACCTCACATGTACTTGTACTTCACCCTTAGCCCAAAAATTATTATAGTGCCATTTTTTAAATGACTTAAAAAGTATATCAAAGAATACAATCCAAGCATGCTGTACAAAATGCACAATATTGGTGTAGGATCAAAATCAAACCAAATAAATCAAAGAACAAGATTGTTCCACCTATAAAGGTTCCAGGACTTTTTGTCTACCTATAAATAGAGGGACATGGTATTGAAGAGAAGGCTATAGCTTGGACAGAGGAGAGAGGGGAGATAAAGTTTAAGATAAGAGTAGTTATCTGGGGGGGGGGGGCAAAAAAGAGAGGTTATCCAAAGCTATTAATAACATGGACCACCACAATACCTCCCCACTCAATTGGAACCATTATTAGGGTAAGTCATAACCTTTCTTTCCTCTTTTTATTTCTTTAGCGTTTTGCTCAAAATGGTTGTTTATATGTGTTTTGGTTTTTTCTTTGAAAATAAATTCATGAATATAAACAAAAATTATGCTTTTACATTTTAGTTGGGTTTAATTTAGATATTATGACTTTGATCACAAAAATATGAAAAATATAAGGATAGCTATGTGTTTCATCTAGATGATGTATGTTATTTTTTATAAAATATAAAAATTAAAGGTCAGTATGTGTTTTGGGTTTCATTGAAAACAAACAGATGAATGGAACTTAAAGTTTGTGTTTGTAAGGTTTACTTTTGTTTAATATAGGTTTCCACATACTTTTTAGTTTAACATATGAAAAAATCAGAGGTTTAAAAGTGTCTTTTTTATTAGAAAATAATGCACTAAGAAAAAAAATTAAAATGTGTATTCTTTTAGGATTTAGTTGTGATCTAATCATGATGTGTTTCTTTAAATATAGAAATCAAACCATGATATGTTTGAAAATGTGTTTTGTCTTTTTAAATGATGGTGCATGAAAAAAAGTCTTTCAATTTCATTAGATTGTATCTATATTTGAATTATATATATATATATATATATATATATATATATATATATATATTTCTTTGATTATAAAAAAAGTAACATACCATAAGCATATTTTTATTTTATCTAAAAAAGCATAAAAGAATGGAAAAGTAAAAATAAAACATTTTGAGCCCCTTTGTGGGGTTTCGTTTCTTTATCAAAAATCAAATGTTTTGTTAAAAAAAATCAATAAAACATTAAAGGATAAAAATTGGGGAATAATAAATTTTACAAAATGATCTAAAACAAAAAATATATAATTAAAAAAAACTAGAGGACAATCAAAAGCTTTTGATTAATGGGCTAAATTTAAAATAACAATAAATTTAACAAAAAGGGAAAACAATTCAAAATAATCAAGGCTAACTTGAAAAAAACAAAACACACCATAAACTTTTAGTGAATGATGAAGTCTAAAACCAATAAAACTTCAACAAAAAGACTAGAAAAATAAGAGAAATCAAAAAATGAATCAAAATTGAAAAGAATAATGTCATAACCATATTTTTAACCTCTTTTTTCTCACTTTTCCCTTAAAATAATCCATAAAATAGCAAAAAATATATTTTGATATATTTGATTTTTAACTTACGCATTTCAAGATCATTGAGCAATTTTATTGACTCGATGCTAATGTTACTTTTTTCAAATATATCTAAATATAAAAAATAAGTAAAACCAAAACCAAAAACATTTTTGGATGAAGGGATCAAAAGTGCAAAAAATAAAAATGAGTACCATCGCCATTAACTCTATCATAACCCATTCCATCATCTTCACCATTTTCATTTCTGGATGAATGAACTGTTTCTTGGTTTGGCAAATTCTTTCTCTTTTTTTTTACATCGCTTACTATCGAATTTTTTTTTACAAGACTTTAGTTGTAAGCATTGTAAAGAGGATGACAATTGTCATAACCCAAAAATGTGTTATTCCCCCAAATCTACCCAAATAAAAACATAATTAAAATAAAAGGAGCTAGTGTCAGTTGACCAAAATCAAGGTGGAATTATATACGTTTTCGAGAGCCCACAAATCATACCTCTTTTATGCCCAAAAATGAAGGAAAAGGCAAATTCAAGGTTAAAATAATTTATTATTAGACAAATCTACTTCAAAATTAAGCCAAAAAGCATAATTATATTTTTATAAGCCAATTTGATTTAATCATGGGCCAATTTAGAGTATCATTATGTTTATAAATTAATTAAGGATCCAATTGAAGGATTTAATTAAGTTCAAGGACTTAATTATAATTTAAATTGATCAAATTAATTTTATTAAGAGTTTAATCAATGAAAAATCAAGTTCTTGAGATTAATTCAGGTTCAATTGAGAAGATTAGAAATGAAGTCTTCCAAGCTATTTGTGCGAAGTCAGAGGCCAAATTAAAGAAAATTGAGAGTTTAATGGTCAATTGAGGGTTAAATCGTATTAATCAAAAACTAAGGACAAAATTAAAAAAAAAGGGCGTAAAGCTAAAGTTGTTGCTAAAATTCTGACATGAATATAATTGCACAATATTAAAAAGTTTAAATCCAATTGGGGGTGTAATTACAACAATCACAAATTGGGGAACCAAAATGCATTTACATCTTCTTCCAAATCCTACAAACATGATTTCATTGTTCAGTAACTTGAACAGTGCAGACACGTTGTTGTAGGTGAGCAGAGGCAACCCATCGCTGCACGCAATGGGTAGTCGAAGGGTTGCCTCCTTCGCCTATAAATAGCATCGATCACAAAGGAAAAGGAGGGCAGTGAAAGGAGAAATTTGACAGTTAAGAGAGAGAAAAAAACATAGGCAGACGTGAGAGAACACAAATAATAAAAAAAAAGTGAAGGGAATGACAATGAAAACACAGTGGAGAACACAATATCACAATGTAAAACATTTACAACAACCACCATCTTTTCTCTTCCTCTTGCTGGCATGACCACCCATCGTTAGCTGTCTCTCTCTCAGCTATAGTACTAGCACCAGCAACCCTCTCCATCTTCTTTGACAACCTCTCCCTACATCGCAATAGCCCAATTCAGTTTCTCTTTTGGCAACTCAACAACAGACCTCCAACACAGGCCACCCCCTTGGCAGGGGGTGAGTTTTCTGCCATTGACCACCACATGCTCTCCACCGGTAACACCTGCAACAACCCAACTCTTCCTTCCCAGCTCCAGCGACACAGCAATATGTTGTTGTAGCATAGACCAACAAGCTTCTGGCGCTCCTAACGGGCATCACAGGCCACCATTTCTAACACCACCACCACAGGAAAAATCACCTTGGCCTCCTCTACCTGGTGAAAGTGGCAGGTAAGTCTCTCATCACACTCGATCAGCCAGTCTATTACTATTCACGCAATACGTGAATAGTGCAATAGTTTAGTTTTTTTATTATGTCTTGGGTCGGGCTGCTCTCGACCCAACCTAGTTGGCTGGGCCGGGTCTGATTTTTTTATTAAAAAATAATATAAAAAAACATTTAAAAAAATATGTTGTTTTCGTGCATACGACCGAATTCCAAGGTTTTTCCAAATTATTTTTTGTAAAAAAATATATGTTGCATTTTTCACATGTTTTGAACGAAAATTGGATATCGTAACCAGTTTATGATTATCCATTGGAATTTGGCGAAAATATAAAAAAACATAATAATAATTATTTTGTTTTACCTATCAGGGTGTAAAATTACATTGTAAAGTACACCCACAGATAGTAAAAAAAAGTTTGTTTGAAATGTAGTATGAAATTTCCAAACTTTAGAATGGTTAGGTTTTCAACTTCCAATGAAGTAGAGACTCCCTCACGAAGAGAGATTCACTTCAACCCTTAGAAAAGACCAACAAATACAAAAATAATTAAAGAAAAATAATTAAACAACAATGTAGTTTGCCTTAGGTAGGGTGCACTGGGGGTTATGTGTCTTTTCCTTGCACAACAAGTCCCCTTACCCAGACTCTCGCAGACCATTAGGTTTCTTAATGACCTTGATACTGAATGGCGACTCCTAAGAATTATAGTCGTAACTTTATGACTATAAATCCTCGTTTTTCATCGTGCACTATCTCCCCCATTGGGGTTGGTAGTTGCGAAGCGCAAAACGTTGTCACGACAAACTTCGTCTTTGTTTTATTGATAAAAATCAAGAATTTCTTGGTTTTTCACTCATCACCAAAGAGATCCCGACTCAGGAAGATGATAATCGTAACACTACACATGGTGATAATATGTGACAATAAAATTTTAGAAGAGGCAAAAACAAACATTAGAAATTAAAAGAATAAGAATTAAAACTAAGAAAAAAAGGACTAACATGCATTTTTTAGGAAGAAAAGAGAAAAAAAAAAAAGAAGAAAGAAAAAAGAAATGAACATCGATGTCAAACCCCTCAATCCTCCGTCGTCATGCATTTTAGTGTTAGGCATGAGAATGGCAATGCACTTCCATCACTACTATGGAAGATGGCATTTGATGGTTGACATTCAATCACTAAAAAACTTTAATGGCCCACCAAAAAATAACAAAAAAAAATAAAAGTTCGAACATTTAAATCTTTTTACTGTTCATTTTAAAAAAAATATCACAAACAAAAGCTTTGTCTTACCTAACAATCTATTTTAATAATTATACTGCAAAAAGAAAATGAAAAAGTTTTGTGTCCCTACCAACTTTTTAAAAGAGAAATGTGGTCATGTAAAAAAACAAAATGAAAGCTTTTATTTCTGTGTTGGGATGGTAAAATGAGATTCACTGTGTACATCATAGTGTTTCCCCATCGCTTTAAAGTTTTTTTTTAATTTTAATTTAATAAAAAAAAGACAAGTACTAAAAACAACAAACAAAAACATAAAAAAAAATTCGTCTCACATCATACGTGTTTATCACTGCATTTAATTTTTTTTTTAAATTGAATTTTATTTTATTTTTTTATTTTAAATTAAATTTATTTTTTTATTTTAAATTAAATTTATTTTTTTATTTTAAATTAAATTTATTTTTTATTTTTAAAATCATTTTAATATCATAATATCAAAAATATTTTTTTTAAATAAAAAATACATTTTTAAAACAATTTCAATTACATTCTCACACACGCACCAATTTAATTCGCACCAATTTAATTCTTTCCGTTGCCTAATATTGTGGTAGACGGACAAATGTATAATGCAATGGGGAAAATATTATTTTAATATTGTAGCAATTATTAGTCAGTACATATTTGGAAATACACTCATAACAAAATTTAAAATTTCATTTTTAATATATTTTGTTAAGACCTCAGCTAAAAATTTGAGAGCTTTATTATTATTATTATTATTATTATTATAGATGCAGGTCAGCAACACTACAGGTTATACATTAGTGAACGTATAATCAATGAATATTATGATCCATATGATAAAATCAAGGTTAATTCATCTATATATTTTTATATATTCATCTCATTTTGTATGTACCTTTTTAAAAAATACTATCTCTCATATGCCCTTATATTTTCATACTATACTATATACTAAAAAAGATCGGGGTTGATTACTATAGCTTATGAGTGGTTTCATGTGGATTACAATAGTGTTTCATCTATATATTTTTATATCTTTTTTTAATTGATTTTTTTAATTTTGTCATTTAACATTAGGTGAATTGAGATTCATAATCTGTCTTGATTTTATTTCTATAGAAATATCTTGGTCTCATGATCAAGCTTACGATTTTTGACATTTTAACCCTAATTAAATTGAGTTGTTGTTTTTTTATTTCTAAAAGGGTATCTCAATCTCATCACTTGGATCACAGGTCCTTAAACATTGGATTTGTTTTTTAATTGGTTGTCTTTGTCTCATGATTTGATTCATGAGTTTGGTGGGTTAATCTAATCAACTTAAAATTTCCCCTTTTTTAGTTGATTTCCCCTTATTTTCATCAATTTATATTGTATTTTATTGTGAATTAGGTTTTATGATATGCTTTGGTTTGTCTTCTATTAGATTATCGAGGCCTCGTGACTTAGAAATAATACTTAACAGGTTGATCTAAGTTATTTTTGTGTCACTTTTTTAATTTAATTTCTTATAAATTTTATCGTTCAATGTTGGGTCCAACATGATTGATTGGAGATTGAACTTCATGATTTATTTTGATTTGTTTTTTTATGAGATTATCCAAGTAACATGATTAGAGTCTTGTATTTGATATGTTAACCTAAGTTAAATTATGCTATATTTTATTTTTTCTATAAAGTTATCTTAATTTAATGATCTGAATAACGAGTTTGACAAATTAACTCAAGTTAATTTTTATATTATATTTTTAATTGATTTTGTTTTTTAAAATATTATTCTTCAACATTGAACTAATTGAGAATTGAACTTTATTATTTATTTTAATTGTCTTTCTATAAGGTTATTTCGATCTTATAAATCGGATCACAAGTTTGACAAAATAACTTGGAATTTTTTTTTGTTTTTTTTTAATTGATTTTTTTCAACTTTATATTTTAACATTTGATTGAATGAGAATTAAGTTTTTTAATTGATTTTTTTACAGAGTTATCATAATCTTATAGCTCAAGTCATAGATCTATCATGTTAATTTGGATTAATCAAAATTAATCTTAATATATAAAAAAATATTATCTTGAAAACAAATTGAGTAAAATTATATCTTTACAAGTTATATTACTTTAAACCAATTATCTTAAATCAACTATCACTCAATTTGAATTTTTACTAAAATAAACATCCTAAATTCTATTTTTATTTTTCACTTTCAAGACAAAAAAAATTAACCCGACATGTAACCCTTAAATCAATGTCCTATATTGAGACACATGTAAAGTACTTCATGCGAAGTGGGTTAATGTATTAAAGTCAAGGGTGGTGTGTAATAATGCCCATCATCATCGTCATTATTGTTTGATGTTTCTTTCCTTCCGTCGATTCCGCTGTATTCATCCTATCTATCTTCCGCGATTGTCGCAGAATTTTGTAAGTAAAAAAAAAAGAAAAAAGATAGAAAGACAGCTAGCTGCATGGGACGATTCCAAACAAAAATCTCAAAGCTTTTCCTTTTCTTGGTTGGTATAAATAGCAAAGAAACTATTTTCTTGTTCTTTTTCAAGGAAGCTGCCTGCCTGGGCATGCATTTGCAAACCCACAAAAACCCTTCCATTTCTTAAGCTCATCTTTCTGGATCCGAATTCACTGGCCCGACTCTTACCATACCAAAATGGGTTGCGTGAGCTCGAAGCAGGCGGTGTCCGTCACACCAGCGCTGGACTATTCTGCCCGGTCCGGGTCGGGCCGGGCCCGTGTCGGATTGGACCAGCACCCTTGTTTCAAGAAGAATGGGGATCACCACCATCATCAGGTGGTGGTAAGTTGCGGAGAGAGCGAGTTGGGCGAGTCAGGAAGAGCTCCGAGTTCAAATGGGGAGTCGTTGAGCTTTAGATTGAGGAATTTGCACAAGTACATTGAAGGTGAGCAGGTGGCTGCAGGTTGGCCCGCCTGGCTAAGTGCCGTAGCTGGAGAAGCCATTCACGGTTGGGTCCCTCTCAAGGCTGATGCTTTTGAGAAATTGGAGAAGGTTGTTAGTTAATTATTAAGTTTTACATAATTTTTCCCTTTTTTTTTTAAAAAAAAAAAAGTAGGAGATGGGTTGTGTTTTTTCTGTCATTTTAGACAATGTGATGCTTGTTTTTGTTTTTATTTTGTTTGTTTGAAATGATTTAATATATGATGCCTTCGCTACTAATTACCGCTTCTTGCTGTACTGCATATATTCTTCATTTATAGAAAATCTACTAGTTTCTTTCGTTTCTTTTGGAGAAAATAACATTTTGTTTGTGCATTATAATCCTTCATTTTTAAAATAATAACAACTTTTCTTTTGATCTTTATCTAATGCTAAAAGTTTACACAGTGTTCTCCTCTTCAACTGGGTAGTCAACTTATTTTCTGTACAATTGCTTTGGTAGATAGGACAGGGTACATATAGCAGTGTGTTCCGAGCTCGCGAGGCTGAAACTGGGAGGATAGTTGCTCTGAAGAAAGTTCGGTTCGACAATTTTGAGCCTGAGAGTGTTCGATTCATGGCAAGAGAGATATTGATTCTTCGTAGGCTTGATCATCCCAACATCATGAAATTGGATGGATTGATCACTTCGCGATTGTCGTGCAGCATGTACCTTGTCTTTGAGTACATGGAGCATGACATCACTGGACTCTTGTCTTGCCCTGATGTCAGGTTCAGTGAGGCACAGGTCTTAACTCTGCCTTTGTCTATGCTGCTTTCTAAAATTTGTTTTTTGGGAGTTTCAAGACATCATGGAAATAAAAAGTTTCTCTTAATCTGTAGCATCGAATTAAAGTTTACTGTACAGAACAAAGTTCAGTCATTCTTGAATACAAGGAAATGTAAAAGATTTGTTCACATTCGTTCCATGTTTAGGTGCCACCTAGTGAGTTAATTGCTATTTATTTCTGTGTACTTAAGTACATAAATTACTCCAATTCGCAGATTAAGTGCTATATGAAGCAGTTAATATCAGGACTTGATCACTGTCACTCAAAGGGTGTTATGCATCGGGACATCAAAGGATCAAATCTTCTCGTAAACAATGAAGGTATACTGAAGGTAGGAGATTTTGGATTGGCAAACTTCTGCACTTTCAGGCACAGGCAACCTTTAACCAGTCGTGTTGTGACTTTGTGGTACCGCCCTCCTGAACTTTTGTTGGGTTCTACTGATTATGGAGCATCTGTTGATCTTTGGAGTGTCGGCTGTGTATTTGCAGAACTTCTTCTTGGAAAACCAATCCTTCAAGGGAGAACAGAGGTAAGCATCTTTTTCCTGTAAATGGTTGTTCATCATTATGATTGTTGAAATATAACAAATAGAAGGTGCTAAAGATTTACATGGAGGAAATTTGTAGTTTCTGCTGAGTAATTCTACTTTTCTCATATCTTTCTTAGGCTAGAATTAATACAAGTAAAGTAGATTTGTTCATATCTCTCTCTCTCTCTCTCTGTTTTCCTTTTTGTCGTTCTCTCTTTTCAAGCTACATATCACTATTATCTCCTTTTCATTATAGTGGCATCAGTGGTAGAATTTTGTGAAGCCCACATCAGATCCTGAAAATCATCATATACAATTCTCGAATTCACAAATGGATTGTAGAAGTAAAATCCCTTAAAGAATACTGTGTTATGATACCAGATATGCTTTTATTTTATCCTCGTTGCCATGTGAGATATAACTGTTTACCAGTTTTCTTGTTGCAGACCTAAGGAATTATATTTTATAAAAGTTAGCTGTCCTTGTAATTTCTGTTGATTTGCTTTCTCTTCTA
Organism: Salix caprea; assembly: GCA_964035475.1. Lineage (NCBI taxonomy): Eukaryota > Viridiplantae > Streptophyta > Magnoliopsida > Malpighiales > Salicaceae > Salix > Salix caprea. Next base: position 8,624,871 of record OZ037753.1, on the reverse strand, counting down.
GATTTTGTATGAATGCTCCTTTTTGTTTTTTTTCAGGTTGAACAATTACACAAAATTTTCAAGCTCTGTGGGTCACCACCTGATGAATACTGGAAAAAGTCCAAACTTCCTCATGCAACTTTATTCAAACCACAGCAACCTTATGATAGCTGTCTTCATGAGACCTTTAAAGATTTGCCAACAACTGCTGTGAACCTGATCAAAACACTTCTCTCTGTAGAGCCTTACAAGCGCGGGACTGCTGCTTCTGCTCTTGCATCTGAGGTGATTATTACCTCCTAAAGCATTTGATATGCCGGTTTCAAGAGATGACCTTTATTTATAAACCCATGGAAATTTTAAATTATTTGTGAAGTTCTATTTGAATCTTCATACACTGATGGATCACATTTTATCCGTACATTCTGTTCTAACCAAAAAACAGTTTTCATGTTTAACCTTTATTTATGGATTTTTTTAGAACAAAAAAATAGCAGGGGTATCTTTTTATGGAAATTGTGTGACTAGGTGCCATAGCGTATTATAACACAAGTTCCTTACTTTCAATTTTTCAGTATTTCAGCACAAAACCTTATCCATGTGATCCATCAAGCTTGCCAAAATACCCACCTAGCAAAGAGATAGATGCAAAAAACCATGAGGAGGCAAGGAGGTGAGGATTCTCATTTTTCTCATCCAGTTTTCTCTAAAAGCTTTGTGTTTCTCTTCTGAATTAAACATTGGTTTGGCTGCATTACTTTTTTTAAAGAGCACTTGAAATGAAGTCATTCCATATCTGCTGTCACAACTGAGACGTATAATTAGCTGGATTTTCTAAATATGCAACCGAGTTGAGCAACTTATGAACACGGAGTCCAATGATGATAGAATTAGTCCATTATGCTTTAAAATTGCATTGGACAGTATTTGTTACTGTCATGTGGCCACTACTAGACAGCACTTGGAAATTTATGACTAGAAACTATATTGACTACAGGCTTATTATTAAAAAAAATCAAATCTCTAGGATCATAGGTTATACACTTATACTGACATCCAATTACATTGGCTCTGAACTTTCAGGAAAAAGATTGGTGGGAGAGGACATGGAACTGAAACAAGAAAGTGTACAAGAAAACCATGTGGAATCACTAAATTGGCAGCAGAGGTCTCTCTCTCACATGGGCACACATGCACACTAGCGCACACAGGTGTTTGTGGAAGCTGATTCACACTGATAGTGAGTTACTTTCTGTCTCCAGGATCTAGCAGCTCAAAAGCAATATGGTCAAAACAATATCAGTAACATGCGTGTTCCAAAGGGAGGAAATGGCAAGTCTGGTGGAGAGGCACAGAAGCCATCGCTTGATAAATTGGAAGAGATTTTCCATATGAAGAATGCATCCCAAGGAGACATTCCTTTTTCTGGTCCATTAACAAGTGGTTTTGCTTGGGCAAAAAGGAGAAAAGATAATGCATCCATAAGATCCCACAGTAGGTCTATTTCAAGAGGTCATTCTAATAGATTAGAACCCTCTTCTGCATTGCAACAGAAGAATAATTCTGACACAAAAGGACATGATAATGGGGATCTCACCTATGGAGTCCGTACCAATTCTAGAGGCCATGATTCATATGAGATTAATAAGGTTGCTTTGCAAAAACAATGGCGTCAGTTTGAACGTCCAGATTCTTTTGATGCTTCTGAGGAGTACCATTCGCAAGAACTATCATTGGCACTTTATCAAAGAGAAGGAATGGAAGCCAGGGGAAGTAATTTGGTACGTTTGTAAATATAAGAACCGTGTCTAACTTTAATTACAGTCTTTGTTAAAGATGAAATGAAATATGTTTTGATGTTTGCTTTGGCACATGTTGCTTGTCATAGTTTAAAATTGAGTGAAATTCCTAGATGGGTAAAAGTGGGAGGTGGCGGTGAATACAGAGTTAGCAGCAGGTTTCAAGTCACTAGTAAGTGATGGTGTACTTTAGCGAAGAAAACAACAAGGGCAGTGATTTTTCAAGATTTTTATTTCTTTTACTCTGGAGAGAATTTTGAAACTTTAAAATTCTTATTTATCCAGGAAAAAAAAATCAGAGAGGAAAGGAGCATTAATATTTGTCTCTAGTAACTTTTTTGTTTGTTGATTATTGATCACTATATGTTGGAACAAAAGGCTAAAATAAGGCTTGCAAAATATGATCTTCATATCATCATGATTGAAGCCAAGAGTTGGCAACCTGACACCATTAAACCACACTGGGATGATTAGCTCTGAATTGATTATCTAACTCAAGGTTTTACTTGAATAGGTTTTTCAAGATCAAGTGGACAAAGTTGACTTCTCTGGACCCTTGCTATCTCAAACGCATAGAGTGGATGAACTCTTGGAAAGACATGAACGCCACATTCGCCAGGCAGTCCGAAAATCATGGTTTCAAAGTGGTACGTAAATGATAATATTAATCCCCTCGTTTGTGTTTTTAATCATCTCTAAAGGTTTTGCATCACCAGTTACACCTACTTGGGCTATGCCATCATTGTTTTCTTCATTGCATTGAATCATCTAAGAGACCCTGACTTGATTCCTTTCCTAACCCTACGATTTCACCTCCAAACTTTGATTAATTGCTGGAAGATCGAAATAAATGTAAGTAAACTGAATCCCAGACCCTTGATTGGGGACAGCATGTGGCTAATTCTTCATTTACCATATAACGGTCATAACTGATGCTGTCATTTATGAAATACTGCTTCTCTCAAACTGGAAATGAAATTATAGAGGGAACTTGAACTCTGGAAGAGTGGGGCTTCCATTACCCATTAATTTGATCAAATGATGATCGTTGCCGGTTGCCACCGCACATGCATTTTCATGAAGTTCCATAATGCTCAATCTGACTAAGATTTTATTTGAGTTCTAGGCAAGAAGCATGGAAAGTGATCGATGGCCAGCTTCCGAAGTCCTTTCCTGCATGATGTACAGGTTTCTCTCCTGGAAGTAAGAAATCAGGAAACCCCGAACAGGACACGAGGAAACATGTTTGAACTGACCTTTCGTACCCAGAGACGACGTTGCTATCGGATCGTCTGCTGGACAGAAAGTCCTGCATGTGACTGGTGAGGAATGAAAATCGAGAAACTACAAGATGATTGCGATCCTATATATCCAAAAGTGAGGATGAAATTGGATTGAAGAGAGATCCATGCTGATGGTTTGCTCTCTTTTTTCCTACAATTGAGCATTTAGTCGTTTTATTATTATTATTATTATTATTATTTTTCAATTCCTTTTGTTTTAATTATCACCTCTTTTTTTTCATTTATTCTCTCTTTTGCCAAGATGTTCCTTTTTTATTCTTCCTGCACCATATAAGAAGTGTAGTATGGTTAGTGACCTGAGATTATTTATGAAAATGATCAGATTTTCAGGGCTTTCCATTTTTTTTTTTTTTTTTTTGGTTTCATGGACATTTGGCAATTCGATCAAACATGAGCAATGTAATTTGTCTTTAAGACAATAGTCAAGAGATATATGCCCTTAAATTATCTTATCCACGCCCTTGAATGATTTTGACGTCATTCGTACATGCATGTATGTATCTAGGGACTTGCTATCTTGGTATACTTGTACAAACATTTATATCTTGCATGCATGAAAAAGAAGGGTGAAACAAGTTGGGGCATGTATATTACTTTTACATGTATGAAGTTAGAAATATTATTCCTATTTAGATTATTACTGTTAACACTAAATAAAAAAACAATTATTGTCATGGGAACATTTTCATATGAGCAGACCTCAAATACCCTAATTGTCATCCATGATTGTCCAGACTATAGGGTTACACTTCATCTCTCATTCTAATGCAGGTATTACGATGCTATTTTCACAATATATGCATTTATATTATGTTATTATAACCAAGGTTGTCAATTCTCTTTCGGTTAGTATTTTGTTTTTTCAATTGGAACGGAATGTTTCGGTTTCGGAGCATTTCGGTGCTCTGTTTCGGGATTATGCTGTTCATATATATATATATATACATATATAATTAATTATATATATGGAAAAAAATTAATTTAACACATAATTCAAATTTAATATAAATTGATTTTAAATTATAAAATACAAACTCAAATAAATATAATTTCAAATTAATTTTATTATTAGTCATGTAAAGTCCAGCCCATAAATGAATAGTCTCTAATAAGCAAGCCACGGTCTCAGTTAGGCTGATGAGGAAGAGAAGTTCGGGATGCTGCTGGTTCAGGGTTCAATTCAGACAAAATAATTTGGGAATTGGGGGCTTTTCAGTTTTAAATTAAATGAATTAATTCTTTTTTTTTTAAAGGCCGGGAATGGAACATGTGGAATTGTGGAGTGAGACCGGATTATATTTTGGCCGGAATTTGGCCAGAAAATATGGAGTTGATTAAAATTTTAAACAAGATAAAAATGATGTTGTTTTATCTTGTTTTTTTAATTGGTACAAAACATTTCGGTCGAAACGGAATGAGATTAACAACGCTGATTATAACTTAAAAATGAAATTAAACTAATATATATTTTATGTTAGGTGGTGTGCTTTTATATTGTGTAATTATAACTTGTAAAATGAAATTTCACCTATGCATACATATTTAATGCTAGGTGTGCTGGTAGAGTACATGAAAATAATTCAACACGTGTTAGCATTTTATTGGAGCCAAATGGACAGACATTATGTTATCCATGTATTTTTTGAATCATTTGTTAATAAAAATCATTACACGTCAATGAATTATTTATGTTTAATATTTTAAAAAAAATCCCATTCTATAAGTTAATTGGACGCTTCACTTGGAGGAAAGAATGGACGTTGCTCTAGTTGTTTTCACTAGTGGGATGGACATATGGTGTGATGAACTCCTTTAATTCATGCAATTATTTGCTTAATTACTTGTGAAATCTACTTTGTTTTGGATGTGTTTTTTTTTTTTTTTTTTTTTTAAATCTATTAAGATTTTAGAGAGTCTGGTTTATATCGGGAAATCCTTAGTTATCAAACAATTCTTATTACATTTTAATATATATTTTGTTTAATGTTCAATTATCCTAAGACAAAACAACTCATCATAATCATCCCACTTTATTTTGGTTCTCGACATACATATAATTAACAATATTAAAAGCTCGAATTTAAAGAATTATATCTAAAAACCATCATCTTTAAATCCAAGATATAATAAAGGAAATAAGTGTGTCGTCATAATTTACAAATTAATTCGAGTTTAAGTTACATAATTTCAATAGAAATTTAACATTAAGTTATAAAACCCATTTTGATACAAATACAGTATTTAATACGGTATTTAATATATATATATATATATATATATATATATATATATATATATATCACTAATTAGATATAAAATAACATAAAATTTCCAAAATATTATAAAGAAACTTTTATAAAATAAATTGTTAAGGTGTTGAAACGGAGCGCAAAAGAGGTGATTGATCAAATTTCCTAAAAATACTGGTTAATGGAACTTTACGCATAGAGAAGCGAAATCATGAAATTCACCGAACGTTCCTTTGATCAAGGTCTCCCCGGCCCCTCTCTAGTTTAGCTTTATTTATTTATTTATTTTTCAATTCTCTCTCTCAAGCTAAAAGAAGAAAATTATAGATTAGTCCTTTTAGTTCTTAGGAGACACATTAAACAGCCTCTCTAGTTTTAAAAATCAACTTCTATTACTTCATATTTTCCCCATTTTTTTTCTATTTTTTTGAAAAGAAAAATCAGTAGATAATAAAACTTTGATTAAAAGAGAAGATATTTTAAATGAAGCATGTATTAAATGATACAAATAAAATAACTAGTGATATCTGTTTTGAAAAAATATAACATTTTGAAAAAAAGAAAAGAAGCACAACTAGGCGAGAAAAAATAAAATCTGTAACCCACTAGAAATGATTAAATTACTTCACATATAATCTATATATTTTGCTTATATTTATCTATTTTAAATTAATCATGTATTAAATACAACATAAATAATGGGAATTTTTATGATATAGATGATGTAAACTGTGGTATCTTATTAGTTGATACCTTATTAGTTTCTTTTTGAGATCTATTTGAAAAAACAAAACATTTTAGAACTCAATTTTTGTTTTTTTATTTTAAATTAAATTTTTTGGGTGTTTTTTGGATATTTTTTATGTACTTATGTCAAAAATTATTTTTTAAAAAATAAAAAAATATTATTTTATTGCATTTCTGAATAAAAAACACTTTAAAAAATAACTTTAACCACATTCTTAAACAAACACTAAAAATAAATTGGATGAGAGAAAATATAATCTATAACTCATAAAAAGCAATAAAAATAAATTTCTCGAAAACTTCTTGTGTTTATCTATTATTTAAAAGTAACTATAAAATATGTAGTTAACTCATGTTAAGAAATTAATTGATTAGTTTTTAAACTAGAAAGAGTAATCAATTTGTTTGGTAAAACTTAAAGGACTAATCTATAATTAACTCTCTCATACGTAGATAAAAGACAAGCGAAGAGGACATTAAAAAGAACATGTCCACCTCGCACACCTGCGTGTCCATGTCTGAACTGGGCCTAGTTCTCTCTCTCTATCTTGTACGTGCGTGCTGTGTCGTGACTTTATAATATGGGAGTCATAATTTCCACGTGTCAAACCGCATAATCAATGATCTATCGAAGGAAGGAAGCAAAATAATTACGTTTTATTTTTATTTTTTGGCGATGCAAAAGCCAAAAGGAGAGAGGGGTCTCTGAATTGAAACTATTCTCCCCAACAGTCCACTACGCTTCTCTCTCTCTCTCTCTCCATGTGATTTTTTTCTTAGGATTTTTTATAATAATTATAAAAAATAAAACACCGATCAACATTTGAATCCGAAATAATTCATCTGCCAAATACCTTATCTCCATTTTCATCTGGATCTCTTTTCGCGACTGTCACTTGCCACACACACAAAGACACTTTCCTCTGCTGGTTATTATTATTATAAAGCTAAATTGTGAATAATATTATTATAGAGGCTAAATTGTGAATGTTATGCTCATTGTGGTTGATTTGATCCAATTGCGTAACCGACTCTCTTCAGAAACGTTGCCCATCTTATTTTTTTTCTTTTCAATTATTATTTTATGAACGCGTGTAATTAATTGTGTTGGAGAATATCGGGATCTGCTATGATTTTGAGCTGCTCAATTCTGATATTTCCGGTGCTATTGTGAATCAACGGTTTGGATCCGATCGCCGGAGAAACAGCGCCATCAGATGGCGCTGTTCAGACGCTTCTTCTACCGGAAGCCGCCGGATCGGCTTCTTGAGATCTCCGAGAGAGTTTACGGTACGTTTTTTTTCCCTTTTTAATTTCTCTATTGAATGCATCTTCAAATTTCTGCTTAATTGCTTGCTATCTTGGACAATTCAAACCTGATTATTAGGTTTCTTGTAATTTAGCTGTGAATTATTCCAAGTCCGGTATTGAATCCTGGCAATGCATTAAGAATCAGCGATTGAGCAATGCTTAAAGAATTTTGCTGCAATCGTTTTCGTTTGTATTTCCTAGGTCTTGAGAGCTTAGATAGACTTGTTAAGTGGCCGAAATGTTGAGGAGTTTGACGGAGCTTTAAATTTTTTGACGTTTCAGCACTTCTTAGCTAATTCTTTTTTATCATTTTCTTTGTTTTGCAGTATTTGACTGTTGCTTCTCCACGGATGTGTTGGAAGAAGATGAGTACAAGGTGTACTTGGGTGGGATTGTAGCGCAGCTACAAGACCATTTTCCTGATGCATCCTTCATGGTATTTAACTTTAGAGAAGGAGAGAGGCGGAGCCAAATTTCGGACATGCTGTCTCAGTATGACATGACAGTTATGGAATACCCTCGTCAGTATGAGGGATGTCCTATGCTGCCACTGGAGATGATCCACCACTTCCTTCGATCAAGTGAAAGTTGGCTGTCCTTGGAAGGGCAACATAATGTGCTGTTAATGCATTGTGAAAGAGGAGGTTGGCCTGTACTTGCTTTCATGCTTGCAGGTCTTTTGTTATATCGGAAACAGTATACTGGGGAGAACAAGACTCTTGATATGGTCTATAAGCAAGCTCCTAGGGAACTTCTCCATCTTCTGTCTCCTTTAAATCCACAGCCTTCCCAACTTAGATATCTTCAGTACATTTCTAGAAGAAGTTTTGGTTCTGATTGGCCTCCATCAGATACTCCTTTACTGTTGGATTGTCTAATGCTTAGAGCCCTTCCATTATTTGAGGGGGGCAAAGGTTGCCGGCCAGTTGTTCGTGTTTATGGCCAGGATCCTTCAAAACCAGCTAATAGAACTTCCAAGCTTCTGTTTTCCACATCAAAGACTAAAAAACATGTTCGCCTCTACCAGCAGGTAAATGTCCTTAGTCATGTAATTGAAAATGGTACATGAAACGCCTCCATTTAAGATGTTTCTTATGAATTTCATCAACTGCAGGAAGAGTGTATGCTAGTGAAAATAGATATAAGGTGCCGCATTCAAGGAGACGTTGTTCTTGAGTGCATCCATTTGGATGAAGATTTGGTACGCGAGGAGATCATGTTCAGAGTGATGTTCCACACAGCATTTGTGCGGGCCAATATTTTGATGCTTGTTCGTGATGAGATTGACACTCTCTGGGATGCCAAGGACCAATTTCCAAAGGATTTCAGAGCAGAGGTAGGTTATCCTAATTCTTTTGTTGACCCGCTTTTCTGAAGCTGTAGGAGTTGAATGCATACTCATATCTGTATCAGGTACTTTTTGCGGATGCTGATGCTGTTGTGCGTAATGTCACCACAGTCATGGCAAATGAGGATGGAAATGAGACAGAAAGTGCTTCACCTGAGGAGTTTTTTGAGGTGGAAGAAATTTTCAGCAATGTAGTAGATGGGCATGAAGCAAAGGTGGATGAGGCTTCTCATATAGTCCATGACAACATGCCAGTTAATGTAGATAGCAATGAACTCTGGAAGGAGGATTCGGATCTTCACTCATTTGAAGATTGTGCTTCTGATGATGGGAATCGCAAACAGGAGGGGAAGCTAGATTCTAGTGTTGATGCAGTTAAGGATATTGCTGTGGATGATGTCAAGTACAAGGTAGATGAGAAGGTGGATTCTGATTGTTTGGCAGTAAAAGACATTGCTGTGGATGACGGGGATCTCAAGTCAGATTCTGTGGTTGTTACTACTCATGCACTGAGTAAAGAAACAATAGAAATGATTGAAGATGTGGATGAGGAACTTGAAAAGATTGAAGATCATGGTTATGGAGAAAATACTGCTACAAAGAAGTTAGAATCCATCATTCCACCAGTAAAGTTGAGTGTTGATGTTGGCAGAGAAAAACTTGAGAAATTAGTGTTACCTTCAGCAAGGAGACATCCTACTTCAAATGCAAAACCGGCTGTGGATTCAATTGTAACCAAACAAAAGACTAAACAGTATGAACCACAGGGAACCAATGGAAAACAAAGCAAGCCAAATACTGTTCCTCGGTGGGTTCCTCCTAATAAAGGCCCTTTTACCAATTCAATGCATGTAGCATATCCACCATCAAGATATAATAGTGCACCACCAGCTCTTGCATTTTGTGCTTCACCAAAGGACTCCAGTGCTGGTGGCCATGTAAAGACTTCTTCTGATGTTGCTGCCCCTGGAGATTTAATTTCAAGTGAATTTCCCACTCCAACTGATTCACATCCTTCTCTTGACTGGCAACATGGAGCCCTCCCTCCACCTCCACCATCCTCGTCATGTAGCATGCAGAATATTCAGATAGTTCCACAACATGTATCTCCACCATCCCCTCCTACCTTTCCCTCTTTGTCTAGTGGACAGAATATCAGTAAGGTTTTGCCTCCCCCACCTCCCCCACCCCCCCCACCCCCTTGGAAGTCTAAGTACACTCCAGTTGCTTCTACCACTTCATATCATGGCAGAGGTGGAGTTCCACCTCCACCTCCACCTCCACCTCCACCTCCACCTGTATCTCTTATACACTCATGCAGTGCTCCTTTACTACCTACTCATGGAGTTAAATCTCATTCTCCTCTCGTCATAAGGCCAGCACATGGGGCTCCACTGTCACCCCCCCCTCCCTCACAAGCTTCACATAGAGCTCCCCCACCCTTGCATCCAGCATGTGGAGCTCCCCCGCCCCCGCCCCCGCCCCCGCCCCCGCCCCCGCCCCCGCCTCCGCCTCCTATACGTAGATCTCCGCCACCACCACCACCTCTTCTAGGGCATGGACCTCCTCCTCCACCACCACCACCACCACCACCTCCCCCTCCTCCACCACCACCATCTCTTCCAAGACATGGAGCTCCTCCACCTCCACCTCCTCCTCCTCCTCCTCCTCCTCCTCCAGGGCATGGAGCTCCTCCTCCTCCGCCACCTCCCCCGGGGCGTGGAGCTCCTCCTCCTCCGCCACCTCCACCGGGGCGTGTAGCTCCTCCTCCTCCGCCACCTCCACCGGGGCGTGTAGCTCCTCCTCCTCCGCCACCTCCCCCAGGGCATGGACCTCCTCCTCCTCCGCCTCCTCCTGGGAGACCCTCTCCACCGCCTCCTCCAGGTCGTGGAGCCCCCCCTCCCCCCCCTCCACCAGGCCGTGGAGCCCCACCTCCCCCACCTCCTATGGGTCGTGGAGCTGGCCCACCTCCCCCGCCTCCACCGGGTGCTCGTGTTCCTGGCCCTCCAGCAGCTCCAGGCAGTGCACCTCCTCCACCTCCAGGCAGTGCCAGAAGTCTATCTTTGGGAAGAGGGCGTGGCCTTTCACGTCTTTCAGGGACGGGGACATCCGCTACAGCACCTAGAAGATCTTCCTTAAAACCTTTGCATTGGAGCAAGGTGACAAGAGCATTACAAGGAAGCTTATGGGAAGAGCTACAAAGGCATGGGGAGCCCCAAATGTATTGCAACTTTTTTTACTTTGAATTTTCTTTTAGAATTAACACACTATTCAGCCATACTTTCCTGAATCTATACATGCCTCACTATTTACTGTTTTGTATCATTCTCTCTCTCCCTCTCTCTTTTTGTTCATTTTGTTTTTGTTGCATCCTTGTGCCATAGTGCACCAGAATTTGATGTGTCAGAGCTAGAAAGCCTTTTCTCTGCAACAGTCCCCAAACCTGCTGATTCGGGTAAAGCTGGAGGAAGACGCAAGTCTGTTGGATCAAAAACTGACAAAGTTAACTTGGTAATCTAAAATTCATTTCCCTGTCTTGAAACTTGTCTGTAAAAGAACCTCAGAAGTGTGTGATGAATATTTTATTCTTGTCACTGGGGTTATATTTTATCTCTCACTTCTTGATTTATTTTCAATGGTGTTTCTTCTTTTTCCAATCATAATATCATAAGTTGCTATTTCTTTCTCCACAAGGCTTGAGTTAATTTGATTGTAGGAGGAATTGCACCACTTTTTTCATTAGCTCATATGCCTTCATTTTCTGGGGAAGATCAAATGATTCTAGAACTGGTGTTTATTTTTGTAGTTTCTGTGATAATTTGGTGAGAAAAGTTACTTTGAATGTATTTGTATTAGTTATTCAGATATTCTTTATATGATAATGAAAACATGTAGCTTGGTATTTATTTACGAAGTTTTTAAACTAAGGATAAAAACAAGACTGCCTTCCAGTTTTATTTCCTACCAGTTGTTTACATCTATTTGTTCTACTTGATGAAATGCACCGGAGCACTATCCAGCTACCTACAAATACCAATCCTTGGATTTCCTACAACCAAGCACGGCCATGAATTGACCATACAAACATTAAGCTTGAAGATGCAAGTTTAAATGTTTGATGTTGGTAGAAACTGTAATTATTATTTGGATTTCAGGTGAATAGCTGAATAACCAATGTCAGTGGCCTTTGTTTTGTGAAATATGGAGAAATCCCTGTGTGATATAGCGAAATTTTTCATTTTAAGTTATGGGCCATTGCATAATAGTTGGTTGATAACTGAGCTTACAATATCTCCCTTGGATTAGTTATTTATCAATGTATACCTTTTTAGTGCAGATAGAGTAACATGTTTTAAATACTTGGCTGTTTACTGTTAAGGATTAAACCGAGTTGACTAGGGTTGAAAATGTAAGGATGTAATTTTCAACTCTGCATGGAAAAGTCAAACTCGCTCTACATATAATGGGATGAAGGAAAAGTATTAGACGTAAGCATTTTGATATTAAGGTTCAGCCTAGTTTGATGCTAAGCAGGTGTGATGCATGTAATAAAAAAGAAGAAAAAAGTAACACCATTAAAGAAGTATATGTCCCTTGTACAGTCTCACCATGCATTAGTCATTTCATTTATCTGTGTTTGAATTCTAGTAGTTATTTATTGCTGTGTGATTGCCATGTGTGTTTTGTGTATCTTTATATATCATTTTGATTGCACTTTTTGCTGTTTCTTGTCAAAGAAGATATTATTATGATAGAATCTAGTTTTTTTTTTTTTTTTCTTACAACTTAATGTCTCTCAAATGAAGCATCTTGTTGTCTACTGTAGATTGATCTGCGGAGGGCAAATAACACTGAAATCATGCTTACAAAAGTTAAGATGCCACTTTCTGACATGATGGTAAGATCAGACATCCTGGAAGTGCTTGCATTGATAAGAATCTGTTTTATTTATTAAAAGTATTTTTCTTGATTAGTGGATGACGATGTGATATTGTGCACTTAGACTAGATAGGCAATGCTTGAGATTCGCAAGTTTAAATGGGATAGCATCATGTGGTATGTGTTGGTATTTCTGTTGTGTATATTTAAAAGAGAGTTATTTTTCTTTAATTACAGACTTCTACTTTTCAAGCAATTTGTGCTAGTCTTGAACCATTTATAGAAATGCATGTTTTTTGAAGTGTAAAAGGTTGGGTGTCATGTAATGGCCAGAAGCCATCCTGTCTGTTGACACAGGAGCACATTCTCCTGTGACTTGGATTTCCCTGCACGATATAGGTGAATACAAAAATTCCCGTGATTTTGACTTCCCTGATTTGGCCAGGCTTCACCACTCTGTTTGTTGACCTTGGAGTGTACTCTCCTGCAACTTGGATTTCCCTGTACTATTGTATTTTAAGATTCGTTTTTAGGTAGCATTGCTGTAGGGCTTTTGCAGACAGCTGTGACTGGGAGATGAGCAGAGCTGGTAATCTTGGGGCAGGATTTTGTGAAAAAAAGTGTATTGTTTAGGGTCATAATATCAGTTTAACCTTGTGGTGGAATTACTTTCCCGAGCTATCATGTTCTGTGCATGCATGCAATTTTGCCCCGATTATAGTAGGTTTCCCTCTTAAAAGATTAAGCTCAGTGGTTGATTTAAGCAAAGACAATATGCTTATCATGCTTTTATGCATTGATACTCGAAATTTATTTATTTTGGAATCTACCACCTTTCTTGCAATTGGAGTTTTAACCTTTTTTTTTTTTTTTTTTTTTTTTAAATGTAGGTTATTTTTGTTATTCATTAACTATTTGACACCTGCCTGCATGTTTTTAGGCTGCAGTACTAGCAATGGATGACTCAATATTAGATGTTGATCAAGTGGAAAATCTTATAAAGTTCTGTCCCACTAAAGAGGAGATGGAACTTCTCAAGGTCAACCTTCAAATAACTATGATCTCGTTTGAATTCTTTCATGTTCAAGAGTACTCCGACTTTCTGTTGACCCTTGAAACTGAATGTCAATATAAGATGTTTAATCATGATTAATTGTAAAATAACAGGGCTATACTGGTGACAAGGAGAAGCTGGGAAAGTGTGAACAGGTCTGCAAAGTTTATTTATCAATCAGAAATTCCTCATCTTTTACTGGAATGCATTCTTGAGTACTTTGTCAGGTGTCACACATGGGTTAGTTGAACTCTAGAGGATTGACATGTGACTCCATACCTGTAGCCTGGCTTATGTGACTTCTTAAAATCTTCATAGCTTCTCTTTTATTATCTGAAATGATGGCTATAATTGTCCTCGCCCTTTATAGTTTTCATTTTTACAATAAAGTAGATAGGTGTGCTGATCCATTTGACCTTAAAAGTTGCTTCTAGTATCACCGGTATATGATACCCTGATAATTTCCTTTTGAAATAATGAACTCCAAACTATCAAATTTTTAATTGGAAATTGCTGCATTAGAAGACAAACTCGTGGTAAGAGAAATTTGGTTTGGCCCACTAAAAAAGGAATGTGGAAAGTACTGTGGTGATTGTAAGTACCATGAAAGAATCGGATTTGTTCTTGAAGATTACTTGAAAGTTTTGAAGTTCAAATAAGATAAGCAAGCGTTGAGAAATTTCTTCTCCTATATGAAGAGAAAAAAGAGGAAAAGAATGGAAACTATCTTGTGACTAGTTATGGGAGATTCATCAACAAAGTTTGGTTGTCTAGGGGTAGAAAGAAATACCCAATATTTCTAATAGATTCTCTTCTTTTATCTAATAAAAAGATGCAGGCTAAGAATACCAGTGCCTTTCTAGTCATTTTTCTCATTCTTTCCTGGTTGCCTTTTTTCTTTCCTTTGCTCTTGTTTTGGTTTTGTTTTTTGTTTCTTAAAGAAGGCTATTATACCAAAGCAGGGTACAAGTAGTTTGAACATGTCTGCATTCAGTATTATGAACTGCATGAGAAGTGATGAACGTGCTAGGCAAGCCCCGCTTTTTGATGGATATCGGATATCTATGAGTTTAGTTTTATATTTTTTGTTGGGAGGCTTCAATGGGTCTTGTCCTACACAATGGTGGGCAACTCTTTCCAGTCCCCCCTCCCAACCATGGAAACTAAAACCTCCAAGTGGAAATCCCAAGTCTAAATCGCAGTGTTCCTTTGGAGACTTGAGTATTCTAATGGTGGAACCCTGATAATGTCATAGTTATTATTGATATATGGAATATAAGCAGTAACTTTTCTCCATCACTCTGAAAAAGAATGGTCTATTATGGAATCTCTTAATTTGCAGCAGAACTGCAAACTCTACTTGGAAGTAGAATGAATAACTTCAACACAAATTTTCAATTAGCTGAGCCAAGTTTAGTTACTGTTGTCCATTACATTAAAGACATGGTTATTTATTCCCAATACAAAAGGATCCCACTGGAGACTTAGATGGTTGACTTAAAAGCTGTTTAGAAGCTATATAAGAGCTAGGGCAGTACAAGGGGAAAGATGGAAGGCTTTTTGAAGACATCTGATATGATCGGAACTATACAGGAAAAATTAGCTTGGCACTGCTCAAGAATATCATGCACAAATTGAGAAATGGTCAGTGTGCTTGGTAGAGCCGAACCTGGATGAATGAAATTGGTGATAGTTGACTTCTTATCTTGATATCTTCAATTACTATACTATGGCAATTACTAATTTGTGGATGTGTGGATTGGTGAAAGCTGACTGCACATGTCTTGATAGTATCAATTGCTATAATTGAGGGCATTATGAATTTGTCTTTGAGGATATTACAGTGCATGTTGACTATAGTTTATCATGTTAAGCCCATTCATTTGAATCTTTGGCATGCATGTAGATCACACTATTGATGACAACTGATTTTACCTATATTGGTTATGCTGGATAACTTGAATGCATTTTTCTTATTTTGATAATTTGAACTATTCAACTTTATTATGTGTTCATCCAGTACTTCTTGGAGCTGATGAAAGTGCCACGTGTTGAATCCAAGTTGAGGGTATTTTCTTTCAAGATTCAATTTGGCTCTCAGGTTTGGCGGCATCTGCATTGTTAGTGTAATTTTCATAAATTTACAAATCTCCTAAACTATGTTTTTCTCCACAGTTTTCTTATCTTGCCCCTTTTCACAGATTTCAGAATTTAAAAAGAGCTTAAACACTGTAAATTCTGCATGTGATGAGGTATGCTCTGCAAATGATGATGTAGGGTTCTGTGTAGTTTACACATTCATTTTCTTACATAAGGGGCATGAATATCTCTGCTTTTTAGGTCCGGAATTCCCTCAAATTGAAAGATATTTTGAAGAAAATTCTGTATCTGGGGAATACACTGAATCAAGGAACTGCACGGGGTAAGTAGTTCAGGTTCTAAATTCTGACCTAAGTCTGGAATTCTCTCTAATTCTTGAGAAAATTCATTATCTGGGGAATACTGAACCAAGGAAATTATAAATTTTGTGTTCCCAGCAAAGGTTTACAGGGAACTTTCATAATGGTATCTGTCATGATTATTTGTATGTTTTCATGAGACAATTAAAGAAGATGAAGCACAACTTAATTGCTTGCGATGGTTTGCTTGCTCTTTCCATAATTAACCGTGTCTTGTCTAAAACCTTCTTGAGGGGCATAGCCCATATTGCAACTTAGAGAATCAGAAGAACCATGTGTAGTCTTAAAGCAACAAGATCACAGTATTTATAAGATGTGCCAATTTCCATTTTCTGTACAATTAGTATAGTGTATCACAATTCATGGCTTAAACTCAACTAGTGCCTTTACCAACAGTCCATGCAGCTTCAACTTCAAAGGAAAACAGCTCCTCTTCCCATCTTTTGATGTCTGTTGTAGAGACAAGGATTTATATTTTTGAGATATTATAAATCTAGCAAAGTATAATTTGAAGGTTTTATGTGATGGGGAACTGACTGAGAATCATGGAGCTGTAATTTAAACACATGATGTTTCTAGTTGTTTTAGGGATTTAATATTTTATTTCCTGTGCAATTGATTTAGTTCCATTCTATTTTCTGTTTGGAATTTTTATTAAATAATTTTTTCATTTCACTTTCCACCATTTTCCAAGGATCGTTCGATTGTTTAGCTCTTAAACTATGAAAGTGTTTCCACTCAACTCTAATTGTTTGTCTTTCCTGTCCCTATTCTTCTCATGTAGTTTCCTCACCTCTTCTTCCCCATTCTCTTAACACCTAATCTCCCCTAACTAGTGATCTATGAACACTTTCCTGTCAAGTAATGATCAATTTAGGAGTGAGGCTCATGCATTTTTGAAAAGAAACTGCTATAAACAACATGGTAAACATGAATAGAACATGTAAGATATATAATATTGGTTTTCTTTTGGAAGAATTCAAGCGTGCATGTCCATATTATCTGGTACTAGTACAATCAATACTGGTTTCTCTCACTTGTTTGTTATTTTCCATCATCTTACCAGCTGACTTTTTGTTTTGAACTTTTTTCTTTTTTCCCATAGATATAAGATATCAAATACATTCCTATTTGTACAGGTTCTGCAATTGGATTCAAGTTGGACAGTCTTTTAAAACTCGCTGACACGCGTGCTTCCAACAACAAGATGACACTTATGCATTATCTTTGCAAGGTATGATTATTATTATGTTCTTTTTATTTTTTTTTCCTAGTGGAATCAAAATCATGTTCACTGACAATTTTAGATTTTCTATTCTAAATTTGGTGGTTTTGGAGCCTATTTATGATTGCTCTATTGCTTCCTGGAATGCTGCGATGGTTATATAACTATCTATTTGATTAGAAATATTAAGTCCTGCATTTTGTAATAGACTGAACAATGCAGCGAAACGATTTCCCTAACCATGTCTTTTGGGTGCACAATGCAGGTTGTAAAATTTTGAACTTGAATTGCTTCAAGACTCTATCCTTGTTGCAATTGTAGTGGCATCTGCTTTGTAATAGCTGATTTCTTCTCCTTTTGTTTTCAGAAAATGATTCATTTAATGAAAGCATGAATACACGAATCTTTACAACAACAAATAGTCATAAAATATTCCATTTAAGAACCCCACAATTGAAATTTTTTATTTGAATCAAAGTTGTATAAAATGGATACTATATATTATCTTTTACCTCTTACTTATCAAAGAAATGAACGCCAGTGACAATTGCCAGTTTTATATTCAGACTTGTACTTTGTTTTCTTGTCTGCTAGGTCCTTGCTGCTAAGTCACCAATGCTTCTAGATTTTCACCGGGACCTTGTGAGCCTTGAAACTGCATCTAAGGTACCCACCTTGTTTTAACTGTTAATGACTCTTAATTACAGTAGTAAAGATTATGTCTAGATGGAGTCGTTATTTCTTGCAGATACAATTGAAGTCTTTAGCAGAAGAAATGCAGGCTATCATCAAGGGATTAGAGAAGGTTAAGCAGGAGCTGGCAGCATCAGAAAATGATGGTCTTGTCTCCGAAGTTTTTCGAAAGGTACAGAGCCCATTCTTTTGTTTCTATTCTGTGTGAAAAGCTGTTTTCATGGTTTTTGTTTCAGCTTGCCTCTTTAAAATTGCTTGCTTTAATTTCCTCTGTTGCTGTTTCATTGTTAATTGCTTAACTTTATAGGAATCTGAAATGGCTTGCTATACTTGGGGACTTGCTCCTTTTATTTATTTATTTATTTTGCCGTTGATTAATTGATACTGCATCATTTTCTTTTGTAAGAAAGGAGTTCTTGGCTCGGTGAGCTTGTTAAAGTACCGATATGATTTGTTGGCATTTCTTTTTCCTTCATGGGTAGATTTTATATAAAATTATTTCCTGAACTTTGATAGGATATTGACATCTGTAGTTGATGTAACATCAGACTCAAATATAGTTGAATGATCGGGCTAAACTTTGGTCCTCACTATAAAAAATCTTTGTAGTATCTAATACCAATTTTATACGTTTAGTAGAGGATCAATGTAATTTGCATTTTGTTTCTTTTGCATGTTAATATGTTCTTTATGCACTAACATTCTCTTATGTGAATTTTTAGACACTAAAACAATTCGTTAGTGTTGCTGAGATGGAGGTGGCATCCGTGACAAATTTATATGCTGTGGTGGTAATTTGCCAACTATTCATTTGCACCCGCTATTATCTACCAGAGTAAATAGGTTTTATTATCGCAGTCATCAATCATTGTCTTGTGATGGACAGGGTA
Source organism: Salix caprea (assembly GCA_964035475.1). Lineage (NCBI taxonomy): Eukaryota > Viridiplantae > Streptophyta > Magnoliopsida > Malpighiales > Salicaceae > Salix > Salix caprea. The sequence goes on along the minus strand of OZ037753.1, from coordinate 8,605,934 downwards.
GAAATGCGGATGCACTTGCACTGTACTTCGGTGAGGATCCAGCCCGTTGCCCGTTTGAGCAAGGCAAGTTATGCACAAGACAATCTTCTTAATTAATTGATACGTGAAGTTTCGATTTGATAGAGTATTGCATTTGGTAGTAATACGCTGTGGTATACCCACAGGTTATTTGTTAGTGGACTTTACTAAGTTCAGTGTCTCAACAAGGTTTGATTGATGATTATACATAACTTTGAAGGTTCAGCGGGATTTTACTTGATGAGATTTGGGTCAGTTTTGTTTATTGGGAACTGGGTAAAAGCAATGGGCCATGGAATAATATTCAGACTATGATTTAAAATGATTTTTCATGAATTCTGTACTGTTTCCTTGAGACATACATTCATTAGTTATAAATATGAAATGGTGGCAAAGGATAAAGAAAAAAGAAAAAGGACAAGCTGTGGAGGAATCAAACTTTGATAGTACTAGAATACAAGTCTGGTCTATATGTTAAAGATTAGCAATGGAGAGAATCTAAAATGACTTCTTCACTGATGCAGTTACCACTACTCTCTTAAATTTTGTGAGACTGTTTCGTAAAGCGCATGAAGAAAATTTGAAACAGGCAGAATTGGAGAAGAAGAAAGCTGACAAAGAGGCTGAAATGGAGAAGGCGAAGGGAATAAATCTTACAAAGAAGAATATGAAATAGCCATAAATTATTGGTTTCTTCTTTTTCTTGCATGGCAATTTGAGGTCCCCTCCTACAACAACCATCTGCCGAGTTTTTCAGATTGAATGGTGGCGGCGTGTATGCGACGGAGGATCGGTGACAAAAAACCCCAATTCTCTGCTCCCATATTCGCCAGTGTGCTGCAAATATAACCCTTACAAGTGATATTGACAAAGGCAAGTGCACCACTCCTTGCAGAACCTTAAGCTATATTCAGTGAAGAGGATGATGTTGCGACACTTTCATTTTGCTAGATATTTAGACGGCGGCGGTGGCGGCGGATCGAACTTCAGCATGCTGGGAGGTTAAAAAAACTTGATCAGCACTGCTGGGTCTCTGCATGATTTAAAGAGATGGTGGATGTGGCCTCGATGTCTCATTGAGAAGAAAGTTTGTTGTTTTGGGTGAATCCTTCCTTCATTACACAGTGTAGCTCCTTCGTCGTCATTTGTTTGGCATAATTTTTTCTGCACCAGTAGCTGATGACTCGGTTTCCTGCGTCGTCATTTGTTTGGCATGATTTTTTGTGCACCGGAGCGGATATTAAAAGCCGCAAAGTGACAGTGTACCGTGAAACCATGTACAAAGCTCTAACCCCCCAACACTAGCACTAGAATTTAATTTGTTTCTTGTAACGTAGGGAGCAGCCTTTCCCTTCCCTTCCCTCTCTCTCTCTTTTTTTTTCTTCTTTCTATTAGAGATTTTGACTTGACACGTCGCAAGAGATGTATAGGTATTAAGGTTCAGTGATTAGAAGATGGGGTTGCTCTTAGTGTATTTGTGTAACATAACAGAAAAAAAAAAATATATAGCTTGCAGAACAGTTTTCAAACTTTTGTTTCCTAATTTAATTTAATTTAATTTAATTTAAACATGGGCATTCATGGAATATCCTACTCTCCTTTCACAATTCATTTTCATTAATGTTTTAAAGCACTTAAATTCAAATCGAAAAATATTTATTATCAAAGATAACAAATCCTTCAGTAATTAACTATGAATCAGTTTTTTTTATGAATCTAAAACAATTTTTTTCCAACTAATTTTTACTTCATCATACGGGAATAAAAATAAAAACACACAGAATTGTGTTTTAGACCATGATAAAAATAAATGGAAACAAATTTTGAATACCAATGTATTTTTAAATATTGAGATGATGACATATTGAATAGATTCAAATTTTGTTGCTCACAAAATTTGTGACTAAAACCACAGACTCCACTGATTTTAAAAAGATTTTTATTTTTATTTTTTTATTTAGTAATATGATAACAAAAACAAACACATGTTGAAATTGAGTACCAACCCAATGCTATAACACTTGTTTGAGACTATATGTTAATCTTATATAAAGAAAACCAAAATAAATTAAGATAATCAATTTAAAATTAATCAAATGTTGAAATATGAACTTGAAAAAAATAATTTTGGAATGCAAATTTCTTTTTAAATTAAGTACTAAGCAAATACCGATATGTTTGTTTGAGACAATGGTATGCTTATAGAAGAAAAACATAAATGAATAATGAAGATTAATTTAAAATCAATAAAATATTAAATAATTAAATTAAAAGAAAACGAAATTTGAAGGTACAAATTTATTTTTTTCAAAAAAAAAAAAATGCTTAACCACCATAACATCTCTCTCTCTCTCTTTCTCTCTCTCTCTCCTTTGAAGGTATTTTACCTTTTAACACGGCTCAAAAAATAACACAGTTTTAACGCCCTCATGATTCTTAATATTAGTTTTGTGCAATTACTATTGAGAATAATAGTTGCTTACTCAAGAAATCCAAAATAAAATTAATTAACATGTATACGGTTTACATGAAAATTTATGAAGATCCAATGACTAAAATATGTTATTCGAAAGCAATGAGAGAAGAAAAATAAGGGAAAAAAAGAATGAGTTATAGGAGAAATTGAGGTTTTGTTTTTATACATTTGATTTTGTTTCAAGAATCTCGACGAGATGATTCTAACCATACTATGAAATCGTTAAATAAATGTAATTGGCTATTGATTTTATTTGGGATTAACCAAAACCTAAACCTAAACCTAAAATATCTTAACTAAAAAAAATACTAATCAATTATAATTTTGTTTGATGATCTTTCATTGTGTAGTTAAAATAATGTGGTTGAGATTTTAGAAACAACACATGGTGTATACAAAATAGTACCTTGATTTGTGTTCAATGACCCATTCTTCTTTCCCTCCCCTTCTCTCTCTCTCTCTCTCTCTCTCTCTCATGTCTCTCTCATTCCACATTGACTTCTCTCCTCTTGGCAATTAAATGTTCATAAATTTTAATGTTGACTTTTGCACATATTACATAGTTTATAAAAGTCATACACATTGATTTTCTATTTAGTTGTTACATAACTAATACACAAACACATATATCATAAAAATTATTCACGATCTCTTTTATGTTAAAAAATCATGTGTATTGTAATTTATTTAGATGATGCACTTTAACAAAAATACATCAATGACCTAACTTCTATTATATGATATTTAGTACTTTCGATTTGAATGAAATATTTTAAAATTTTTCCATAAAAAATATTTTTTAACCAAAATACATATTTTTTAGAACAACTCTTTTAGGATTTTCTAAACAGATATGTGCTGAAGTTCTAATAAATAGAAATTAATTTATTTATCATAAATGACAAATAATAGTTGAGTTCATTGTAAAAAAAACCCTTCTATTATTCTCCACGTAAAGGCACATTTTCAATGACAATCTATGCTTTCTAAATAATTATTTTAGGATTTTCTTGATAAACTTGTATTTAAGTTTTAATAAATAGAAATTGGTTTTGTTAATTCTTTTTAATAAGACATGGCATTGCACTTGTGATCATAATTTATTGAATATGATTTTTTGTAATGTTTCCATAAAAAAACACATTTTCAACAAAGATAGTTAGTTGTTCTTGTAAACAATCATTTTAGAGTTTTCTCGACAAAATGGTGTTTAATTTTTATTAAATAGGAATAAATTTTATTTACTCTTTCAATAAGACACCATTCCATCAACGGGCTCAATTAATTGAATAAAATCTTCATTAAACTTTCCACAAACCTCTACAATATATAATTTAATTTACTATTTTGTTTAAAATGCTTATACATAGTATTGAATTTGTTTTTACGATTATATTTGAGAAACCACCAAGGAAAAGCATGGTTCATCAACTACCTAACTTATATCATATAATATTTACTAGTTTTAATGACCTAGATTTATTGAATGAAATCTTTTATAATTTTTTCCTTAAAAAATATATTTTCAATCAAAATACATATTTTTTAAACAACTCTTTTAGATTTTTTCTCAACAAATTTGTTTTTAACTTTTGATAAATAGAAATTAGTTTTATCTATCATTTTTAATATGACACATCATTTCTTTAATAGTTGAATTAAAAGAACAAAATCTTCTATAATTCTCAACATAAAGGTACATTTTCAATGAAAATCTACGTTTTTATAAATATTATTTTATATTTTTATTAATAAACAAGTATTTAGTTTTTAATAAATAAAATTAGTTCTATTTAATATTTTTAAGAAGACATTTCTTTACACTTGTGATCAACATATTGTTATGTTTTTTCAAAAAAACTATAATTTCAACCAAAATACTTGTTTTTCTAAACAATCATTTTAATAATTTGGTTTACTATTTTTTATCCTTTAATAATACATCATTCCATTGACAGACTCAATTAATTGAATAAAATCTTCATTAAATTCTCCACAAACCTACATAGCATATAATAATTTAATTTACTGTAATTCTTAGCAAACTCAATGAAATATATTCGTTGGTAATTTTGTTGGTACAATATGCCATGTTATTGTACCATAATATTTTTGAATCCCACTGTAATTTTGCTTGAAAATCAGTCCACATTTACCACCGAAAATTACCCATGAAATAATTCCCATTTATTTTCTTTCGTATTTACGAATGAAAATCTCCTGTAAATACCAAAGAAATAATATAAATTATTTCTTCTTGAAATCTAGTGAATTTAAAGCAATTTAGCTCATAATTTGAACCCACAAAATCAAAGAAGCGAGCATATCTTCTTGGACCAATCTCTTAGAGTTTCATACTGATTTAGCTTCCTTCACTGAGGAATGCTTACTTAATAAATTATATGTTTTGTTTTAGATTTTATTTTCTGGAAGGTAAAAAGAATTGCTTTGGATCTACAAAGTAGCTGAAATTTCAATTTTCTTGATGACCAGTCTTAATTTCTTGATTAATACATCTACAACGCCATCTTGTCTTCAGCAACTCTATAATAAATACAGAAACAAAGCTATAATAATAGTAATAAACCATGGAAATTGAATTCACAAGATGATATTCTACAAATTCCAATGTACAAATAATTAATTAAACCAGAAAATGTAAACGAGACAAAGAAGAACGAATGTAACAGCTTGAACGTGTGGGTTACATACAGTGCTTGTCGATTTCAAGCACTGTAGTATGGTTTCTCTGAAAAAAATCCTTGTGTGAATCTTTCTTGTGTATATACTGGCCCTGTGACGACAGAAAAAAACGTTTCTGCTACTCTACCCTACACCTTAAAGCTGATATTAGATCCACCATTTTTATCTTCATCGATCCTGTAAGCGCATTTACCTTGTTCCTGATCAATGCGACAGCAGGTTGCCTTGCAGCTTTTGAAGAAGATGCAGCTGATAATGGTGTCAAGAACGACAAGAATTGAGTACACGTAGATGATAAGCGTCCCCTCTGAAATTATCAGCAGAGGGCCTGGTGTTTCACCTCTGTGACGATAAGCTCTCACAATCCGGTGCTGGAACAGTGCTTCAACTCCTGCCATGGCTATATTGGCAGCCAGTGTAAGTGATAACGCCGTTGAAGCCCTTCCCCTAATCATAACACAAGCTTTCAGAATGGCCATGTATCCTCCGATTCTTTCCTCGCCGGATAAGACCAGAGCTAAGTTGCATACTATGATTGTATGGGCAAGGATGATGGAGTAAACAACAGCTCCGGCAGCCGAGAGGAAGAGACGGAGGCCAAATCCAATATTCTCAAGGAAAAGACTGTAGGTAAGGAACAAGAGAGAGAAAGCGGTGGCATTCGCCGAGAGGATCAGTAATGAATTGCACATGTAGGTGAGGAGGAGAGGGTTGAAAATGGAAAAAATAGAGTAGAAAGAAGGTGGTTTTTTGTGATTATTATTGAGAGCTCGAATCACAGATGCTTTCATGAGGAGCGAGAAAGTGAGGGCAAAGGGAAGCGTAAGAATGGAGAAGGAGATTGTTTGAGAGAGCTTGAGACTGACAAGGTTGAACAACTCCGACGAGGGAGGGAATCCCGCCGCCTGGAACAGACTTTTCAGCCTCTGGTTCATGACTGGAAGGAGAGACGAGGAGGGGACGAGAAGAAGGTGAGCGAGGAGAACCGAGGCCGAGAAAGGGAAGGCGAGGAGGGCTGCGGTGGAGGTGAAGTATTGATAGTTTTGAAGGAAAGTAAAGATCGATTCTCGCAAAATCTTGCCGCCTGTTTTTTCTATCGTCGGAATGCTAACCTCATCCTCCATCGACGGGAGGGAAAAATGATGAGGTGATGAGCAAGCTGCAGGTAAGCTGGATGTTTCCTTCTTCTCCACTTTATCCATTAATTTCTATTCCAAGCTTCCTTCCTCTCTCTCTCTATCTTCTTCCCGATGGGTTTGATCGATGGAAGAGTGTTGTTATAGTGCTTTGGATTGAATAGATACGTCAACTAAAGTCTAATTAAGCAAATAGAATTTGCAGATGTGGAGGTGGTTTGGGCATTGTTTTCCACAATTTTATATTTATTGGATTGTTTTTGTTTTTTTGGGAGGGGGGCTGTCCTTGTTATCTCCAACTCCCGAGTCCCCACCGTGGCTGGCCAATTGGAGCGAGGAATATTTAATCTAATTAACCAGCACTTTTCTAGGTTTAAATCCAATAGTTTATTGACTAGCTAGTGGTTTGGCTTGCTAATTCAATCAGTGCTTTCGGTATGCTTGAAACACAAGCTATGTTCTTACATATTTATGAGTTCAATCATAGGGTAAAATCTTAATTTATAAGATACCGAAGTTGCCATGTGGGTGGCTTTCCACGGCTTACAGTTGAAGTGTCCTTTCAGATTAATGTCACTTAAACTTATCAAAAAGTATATGAATCTAGCTTTCCGGGAGGGATTTGTGAATCGGAAAGCAAATTATAAATACTGACTCAGAAATTGAACAAACACGAGTGTAAATGAAATTTTTTTTTACAATCGTGTGTGACTTACTGATCAGGTTCTGAATTTGCTTCTCATATATCATTAACAGTTCAAATCTCATATTAGTCAGGTTACTGGAGGTTTTAATTGATTATTAACTTTAGAGCTGTAAAATTAGTCGAAGTACTCGTAATCCTAATGATGCAGATACCCACGTTCCAACAAAACAGAAAAAAAAGAAAGTTTTTCTTTGCATCTTCCATAAAGAAAACTATATTGGGGGCATGTACCATCGAGTGCTAGAGAATTGCTCGGCAAGAAGCTCTCGAGGGGGGGTGTCCACTCGTGGGACGTGACTGAATTCTTAGCTTTCAAGAGAGCTTTAATAATAATAAGTAGCCTAAAAGATAAGGAAATGGGACGAATACTAGAATTAGCACATCAGAGGTGGGAGGCCCTCTAATTAAATCACTTTTCTATTTCATCATCCACTGGTTTAATCATATACAAATCCCATGTATGAACCAGAACATGGATTGGAGCTAGCCAAGCCTATCCATTGTTTTTCTTTTTAAATTTCCTTTTCTTTTATTCTAACCTTTTCTTGGCCTGTTTAAATGGATTTAAGTCTCGAATCATCATAAGAACACAAGATTAAAAGAAGAAAAAAGAGAATATATTGAAATGAAAATACATAGAATTAACAATTTTCCAAGAGAAGATAGAGATATGGCTATGAAGTGGAAGGGCCATTGCTCGAGGATGCTTCCAACTCTGATGGTCGGTCCGCAGTCTTTTGAACTTGTGCCTGCTGGTTTGTTAGGAGATTCTCGTGATATGACGTGGCACTTTGCAATTATTTGTTTTTATTTATTTATTTATATATAAAAAATAATATTCTGTAGTTGTTGATGGGGAAAATAAAATATATTGCTTTCCTATAAGGTAAAGGGTCAAAACATATAATCGGTGACCTTCGAGCTGAAGAGGGTTCGTATTAATGAAACAACGACCGTTTATCGACTTTATTAGTTATTATAATTTATTTAGACCCTTGGAATTCACAAAATGTGTTTGATTACCGGGTCAGCCATCAAGGATTATTAGTTTAATAATTAAATTATTATAAATTTATTGTTGTCTTAATCACATAACAGCACATTCATTTTTAATTAATGAATCACATATTTGATGAATAATTTTAGAATAAAGATAAGGCTCACGAAATAAAAATGCCTTGCAAAAAAAATTAAAAAAATAATTATAATTATGAGACTCCTAATATCAGCCTAAAGGTTATTATGTGCCTATAAAATATTTATTTTGATAAATAATATTAATGTTATACAAGTTCTTCTACATCAAATTGAAGCCATGGACTCTCCTTGGATGCAAACCTGACGCCAGGATTTTCAAGATCCTATTTTTTTTGTAATTAATTCTTTATTGGATTTAATTTGGCATCGCAAAATAATTTTCATCATGGCAAAAAAAATTGACTCCAATTTTAAAGATTTTGAATCTAAAGGTGACATGGTAATTTAATGGTGCTTTGAAAAATATAATTCCAAAAAAAACTTATATACTTAGTTCAATGTTTTTTTAGATCTTATTTAAGTTATTTTATTATACAAAAAAATATAAAAAGATGGTGTTGTCCCAAATTAATTCAAGAATGACTAATAAATCCTGGAAAAAAAGATATATTTACCCTTTAAAGACAATTAATTGATTTTCTTTCCAACTCATAGTGAATTACACCTTGAAAATACTACATTTCACATAGGGTTTAGCTTCTCTTAATTTGGCTTATTCTAGCGTGTAGGATTGAAACACTAGCTAGAACGTGAAAATCGACATAATTATCACTAGAAATGGATGAATTGAGGGTTGATAATTGTTTTTTAAAAAATTCGAGAAAACTCCACCTCTCTTTAAGTGCTTTTTATGAGCTCGAGTTAAGCGAGTAAAATCCTGGTAGTCCTAGATTTTTACAAGATAAACATATCTTAACTCGAACTTAAGACCTGCAAAACAAATCTCAAGTTTTTTGGAAGGGGTGCTAATGTTAAATGTTTATTGCGTTCGGGACATTATTGATAAAAATCAATGGCTTAAGGATCAATTAATATTGGGGTAATATATTTGGTGTGAAATTAATAAGATCAAAAGGTTAAACTCAATTAATAATGAAGTGATATCTAGTAGGGGTGATCATTTTGGTTTGGTTTGGTTTTTATATATATAAAGAACCAAATTAAAATTATGATTAAAAAAAGAACTGAACCAAAACCGGTTTAAACCGATAGGTCTCAATTAGGTTTTTATGTAAAAAACCAAAAAATAGTACATTGTTTTTTTAGAATTTTTTGGACTTTAACCAAATATTTCCTTTCTCCCTTTTCACCAAAATAAAATTAGACAAAAATTTGAACCAAAACAGAAATAGAAAAAAAATTATAGTATATTTTTTGTCTTAATTTGAACTAGATTGGTTCGATTTTGGTTTACAGTTTTAGCATGAAGAAACTGAGACCAAACCAGATTGGAAGTTTTTAAGAGTAAAACCAGATTGGAAGTTTTTAAGAGTATTTCAATCAATTTAATTGAATTTTTTAATGGTTCAGTTTTTCTTATTAATTTTTTTCATTTTTTTTTTGGTTTAATCGGTTTTCCCAAACTTTAAACAATACCACGTGTTTAAAATTATAGGGCAAGGGGACAAGAGACTACTACAAATAACGGAGGCAGAGATGGAACTATGATAAGATATAAATAATTTTTATAATTTATCATACATGAGTTCTAAACACAAATTGAATTAGTGATATGAAATTAAAAATAACATATATATATATATATATATAAAAAAAATTAACCTTTATATATAATTTCAGCATTATCCAAAACCAGAGCACCTACTTATTCATTGTATGATGCTAAAAGTTTCAGCATTTTAAGACAATTACCCTAGTTTTATTTATTTTTTACTCTGGTCATTCATCGAGTTATTTAGAATTTCTTGAGATGCTTAGCTCTCAACCATCTTTTTCAACACTACATGATTGATTTTTAATTTTTTTTCAAGCATTTGATAATAACTCTATGAGCTAAATTTGGATCTTTTTAATCTGAGTAAAAAAAACACGTCTTTCCAATACGACATGATTGATTTTTTTTTTTTCTTTCAAGCATTTGATAATAACTCTATGAGCTAAATTTGGACCTTCTTCAATATGAGTAAGAAAAAACACAGTTTTTCATTATTAATGTTATTCCAACAGTTGAGTCCCCAATAGACGTGGCGTGAGGTGATTTGTACAAAAAATTTCGAATTCAAATTAGGATATATATTTTTTATTAGAATTTGGAATAACCAAGATTTTAATCACTCATCTGAGTGAATAAAAAGTTCTTCTAACAGTTGAGACTGTTAATATCAAATGTGTTTGATCTCATCTTGGTTTACTTGGCATTTTTCTCTGCCAAGAAAAAAACGTTTGAACCAACGAAACTGAAATCAACAAATATTCAGACATTAAATGTTATATGGCCCTAGATTAATGTATGTTCTTCAAGTTTCATCTTAAATTCATGGACGATTACTTGGATCTTGAACTAAATAATCAATATCAATATTTTCCTATTTAATTTTTACAATTATAGTAAGAAATTGCCCAATAAACTCAAATATCTATTTGGAAGTGTGATTGAAATTGTTTTTTAAAAATATTTTTGAAAAACCATTGATTTAACATTACACTAGAGTTGGTCCAGAATTGTTAATGTTTTTCTCAAAAAAAATCATTTTTTCTTGTCGTGATCATGGTTGAACTTAAAGCCAAAACATCCGGATACAAATAAAAAAAATCATTTCTTGTTGTCGTGGTCATGGTTGAAGTCCTTTGATGTGGCTTGGGCTAATAATGGGGTCTCTGTGTTTGGCAAGGACTTTAAAAATCAACTGCTCAACTTTTGGGTCGGAAGGAAGATTTTATAAAACCATGCAACGAAGCTGAATGCTCTGATAGGGAAGCACCAAGACAAGGACTGAATACCTGGTTGTGTAAATTAACAGAGAACAAACGGCTTTCCAATTACAATAGAATTCATAAATGCTGAAAATTTATTACATGAATTGCTAAGAAACAAATGATTCTACAGCTAGCTGAAGGGGAAAGGAAACCCCATCAGCCAAAATTGAATCCTCAACAGTTCTTCCCTACTGAATTTAAATCCTCTTTAGTATAAGAACTCGTTCCTTTTCCTTCAAGAGACTACATATATATATATATATAAAGAAAAGAAAAGAAAAGTAAAGCTCCTAACAAAGCCAAAATTTTCTATTTCCGGCTCTACAACAATGAGAACCTGGATCAACTGTTTAAAAACGTTGAAGATCGCATAAATATCAAGAGTCAAGGAGGAGCACATTCAGCTCAAGACACAATCTTGGTAATACGGGTGACTCTGATTTACATACCTTTCCCAAAGAGGCTTGTACCTGCCAATGGCCAATTTAAGCCATGGTTTCATGTTCCCATTAAAGTGAATAACTGCAGCACTGTCGATCAGACGGTCATCAATGTTCATATCGTATCCCAATCCTAACACATGCCATCTCCGATCAAGCGGTTCAGTCAGTCCATAAAATGCTAGAAGGGCAGGGGGGAGTGTTCCCAGCTTCCACAGTGTCTGATCAGCATTCTGTTCCTGCCAGTAATGATATTGTGCAGTCACATTTTCCTTCCTCCATGCAATCAAATCAAAAACATTCATTCCAAATGCCCAACCACACGCCTGTGGGTCAAATTTTGAGCTGATGATTGGGTTAGAGAAATTGATATACTTATAATATCGATGAAATCCCTCAAGACAGGTTTCCACAGCTCCATTAACATTCCCATGCAAATCCAATGAGAACAGTCTTGTCAGATCCTTCTGGACAATAACATCATCATCAAGGAAGACAATCTTTTCCAGAAGCGGATAGATCTCAGGGATGTAAAAGCGGAGATGATTGAGCAAAGACAGGTACTTGGGGTTCCACAGTTTTGGCTCAACCTTCATATCTTGATCCCCCCCAAAGGAGGAGGCCCTTGAATTTTGATCATGGATCTGTTTTGTAACAGGAGCATAAGAGGCATTCAACCAGGAGAACTCTTCTATATTCTGCACCTCTACAGTGGCCCCTTTGAAGTCATTAGTTAGAAACCAGGCCTGCATGGATCCATAGCTTATTCCATCTGTTACTATGTGGAAGACAAGTTGTTTTGGATGGTCAGCGTTGCAGACGGTGGAGTTGACCACCACAGAGGTGGCCAGCACATTGTCTGAAAATATGCAGAAATGATAGAGATTGTTGTCCACGACTCGAGGGGAGTTTCTCTTCTCCTCTGCATGATTTTGGAGGGGCAGCTGCATAAGCCAGTCATTTGTGAGCTTTACTTTCAGGCAGTGAAGACTCTTGGGCAAAACTTCAGCCACCAACTGACCAAATAATGTACTCTGAACTGTTGCTGCATTTGTTCTCTCTTCTAGGGCTTGGATATGAGATTTCATTGTCATCATGGTGGTTGCAATATCATAATGAGCATCTTGTGCCTTGAAAATGAGATATGATAGGCCACTGATTATCGGCCCTGCTTCTTCTACTGTTATGGGCTCTGCTCTCATGGCAGCTTTTGAAAGCAATAGTTGGCAACTTCTTATCTTTTTACTCAGTTCCCAAGCAAGATGAAGGTTATTGTGCTCCTTAGCTATTATGACATAAGCCTTGGCAAGTGTCATCTGCTCTGCCAACTGCCTCGAAAACGACATGGCATTTAATATTTCCTTGGTGAAATTCAAACCCTCATGTTTTATTGGCTCTTTTATTGCATGTTCACCCTGACAAAGAAGCATCACCGTTCAGTAAGTCGAAAAATCTTAAATAGAGCAATATCTGTAATTACTGCATCATGACTTTGAAGTGTCTGTGTATTGGGAAAATGTATGCAACTCACATTTTGTGATACAAACTTCTGTTTATATCTCTATTAATTGTTCATTGAGAACTGATGTTGTGGGGTATGAAAAACAAATTTTGTTTCTTATCTTACATGATTGCCTAGAGTACCATAGCAATTCTGGTTATAAGGTGATCATTGATGCCTGCAGATTCACTAGATTTCTTAGCAATATTCTCAAAACAACAGGATTAGCTGTTTTGTCCAAGCTTAACATCACGCTAAGATGGAGCACAAATGAAAATAAGGCAATTCTGTGACCCCGTTAAGAAACATAATATTTGTAGCCTCTTTCGATTTCAGTCCATTCATTATTTTACCAAAGATGACGCTACTAAAATAAATGCCCAGCATTCTCAAAAGAACAACACAGTATCATAGAACCCAATGGATGTGTTGTACGATTTTAATATTCAATCGACTAATGATCATAACCTCTGGTCCACACGAGGCATGACAGAGAGAAAAATAGAAATTCCTTTACTCAGTAAACTGAAAAGCGCAAAATTTCACAAAAACAAATTGTGAAAAAAACGTGGATTGAAGCATCAAACCATGGAAATCTTTTCCCTTGGCCTTATACTTCAAAGATTACATGCATCTAGCACACGCTTCAGATTTATTTCCAACATTTAAAGTATTTGAATGCATTTCCACCATTTACAGTATTCTTCAGTCTTGTGAAAAAAAGGAAATGAAAAGATCCAGGACTAGATTACTTCCATCCTATCATAATCATAAAGCACTGTAGAAAAAAAAGTAGCAGTCGCTTTGGTTCTGCAACATAGTGTAGCAGAAGTGCTCAGATTTAAGGGGACAAAAGACAAGGGATGAAGAACCAATGCCACATATCAACTTAAAACTCTCAGCATAATTGACCCAGTCATGTAATTTATTAATCCACAAGATGAGATTAAAAATATGGGATTTCCATGGTAAACACTCCAGTCCTTAATGCGCTTGGTTTATAAGAAAATTACATATCTTGTAACTAAGCTTCTAGTGGTTGAAAAATTGCCATCGGAGAAAGCACCCCATATCCCTGCTTTCCCAGAAACAGAATTTAGCTCGCTATAAGAGATTACAATGATGTTTCCCCAAAAAAGCCCTGTGTTACCAAATACTTAAATTGTTTTGTTGCAACCACATAGTAGCATCAAGCAGGCACCAAGAAGGTCATGTATTCTATAAGCAGGTTCTCAAACAAGAGAGCATACAGAACCACTTTTAGTGAAACAATGGCTATCACAGCTGTAGTCATGAGAAGATGGCACGTCTGAATTCATCAAATATACTTTACTTGTATCTTTATTCCCAACAACAACCCTAACAACAGGATACTACGAAAACTATGATAGCCGAATGAGTTTTGGTATCATCTCTCAGAAAAAAAAGCAGGCAAACCAGATAATGTATAATCTATGTTTAAAAATCTATGCCTGAAAGAAACATCATTATTTTGAGCAGAAATGGCATACAATTTAATCACCATTAAGTAGTGGCCGACAGATGAGTTCTGTGATGAATTCAAATCCTATTATTTATACTGATTAATTATAAGAACAACAAGACCTCATTTTATCCATACAATAGTCATTTAACACAAAAAGATGATTAAATTGAATCCACTTAGTTACTGTAACTCACTCCGAATCAAGTTATCTAAACGTTGATATGATTGAAACTAGCTATCAATCAGATATATTTATTAAGCTTCTGGATCAATTGGGTATCGTCAAAAACCACTGAATATATCAAACTAGACAGTTAAAAATCAAATTCATAGAAACACACAAGATCAAATAGACATTAGGGAGGCCAAAAATAAAAAAACGGGACATGTAAGTAAACCTTACCGTTATTGGCTGCTTAACCTGATCTTGATGCTGGTTGTGGAGACACACAAACAAAACCAATCCTGCAATCAAGAACATCCCAAGAAGCGTTAAGATCCACTGAGATAACCTCCTTCTAACAGGGCGCCGGTACTCTGCCGGTCGCCTCCTCATATTTCTTCACGGCTCACAACCAAGGAAAAAAAATCAAGATTTTCCAAATCCACCCAATGACCCCCAAGATTTAAAATACCAGAAAGAAACAGTCACAGCACTAGGGGTGAAACAGAGACATAGATAGCAATCAAGAAATGGGAAAGAACGGTTTATTGAATTGAATGTGGTGGAGTTCAGATGGAAAGAGCAGGAAGAGAATGATTGTGATCTGGGTTCTATCGAGTGTGAAATTTTTTATGAGAGGAGGAAGAAACTAGCAAAAAGGAAACAGCCAGCAAGCGTATGAAACTTAACATGCTCGATTGTTGAAACCTTTTCCATTTTATTACCATAAGCAGCAAATGTAAAATTATTAAATACAACCTCTCTGGTACCAGTCATAGCACTGCAGGGAGTTCCCACCTTGCACCGGCAGTCAACGACATTTACCGTACCGAAGTGCAGTCAGAGTGACAGATTTAATGTTAGTTACACTCTTTCTAGGATAAATTTAATTGTAAGAATTTAAATATAAGCCCAGAGTGATATTTTTTATTCGAATCGGTTTTTATTTATAAAAATAAATAAATTAAAATTATGATTAAAAAACTAAAACTAAATCAAAATGGGTTAAACCGACCGGTTTTGGTTTGATTTTTATTGTAAAAAACTGAAAAATAGTACATTGTTTTTTAGATTTTGTTGGACTTTAACCAATTTTTTCTATATTTCCATTTCATCAAAATAATATTGGACCAAAAAAATTGAATCAAACCAGTTCCGTTATGGTTTAGTTGTTTTAAAATATAATTTTTTTTTGTAGTATATATATATTTTTTAATTTGAACCGGTTTAGTTTAGTTATGACTTATCAATTTAAAAAATTGAATAAAATATTAAACTGAACCACACCAATTTTTTTAGAATATTCTAATTAGTTTAATTGATTTGTTTTAATAATTTATTTTTTTTAATTTTTTTATTTCTCAATTTAATTATTTTCTTAGTTTTTTTATTTAATAGATAAGCTTATACAAAAAAACAATCAATAACACAAAAAAAAACATGGAAGTGGAGTTCGGTTCCCGAAAACAAGGAGAAAGCTCAAGTTCCCAATCACCGAGTTTAACCGTGGAGTTGTCAATTTGTTAAATCAAGTGTGTCACTTTCACCGATAGTTTAAGCTTTAATTCCGAGAATATGACTCTATTGTGATTGTTCTTGAATTTATTTTTTTAGAAATATATTAAAAATATATTTTTAATTTTTTTTGATATCAATATATAGAAATATATTAAAAATATATTTTTAATTTTTTTTGATATCATCATATAGAAATATATTAAAAATATTAAATTTTATAATTTAAAATAAAATATAAAAATAAAAAAAATATTGTTTTTCAAAATAAAACGCAGTGTCAAGATTCTCTAAGAATCATAAAGTGGGGTACTAGATGGGCAAGAGAGGGAATATATATATATATATATATATATATATATATATATACACACACACACACACACACTAGCAAATGCCCCCGCGCCTCGTCGCGGGTGATACCATATTTTTTTAATGTAAAAAATATTAATTGTGTGAGATTTCTTATTATAATATAAATTTAGGCAAAATAATAAATCTGTGCAGAATTCCTGTGAAATGCAATTTTTTATAAAAATATATAAATTTTAAATCAATATAAATTTATTTGTTTAGTTGGTTTCAACCAAATACCAGCATAAAATTATCATCATCATTAAAAAAGCAAGAAGATTCAAATATTTAAATTATTGAATTCACTGTATTAAGATTAATTTATTTTATAATTCGATTTAAATTAAACACAGAAAAACAAAATATAAATTGTGAAAACACCTACAGTAATCAAATAACAAAAATAAATAATTAATTTTCTATCTCCAAAAGGAAGAAAACATAAATTAAAAATTCATCTCTACGTTACTGTCATTATCATTACTATAACAGTTAAAATTATTATTAACATTACTGCCAAAACAATTAAAATCATCAAACTGCCCCGAAGAATAAAAAAATATTTTAAAAAAAAAACAATCACTGAAATTATCATTACTATTGCCCAAACAATAAAATCATAAAATCATCTAAATTAATTTTAAAATGAGCAATATTAATTTTAAAATGATCACCAATATAAATAAAAATTTCAGGACTGGACCGAATAAAGATAAAATCTCAATAAAAAATAAACATTGTCTAAGAATGATAAAAAAAAACCAAATGAATTAATATCAAATAAAAAATTCAAAGAATAAGGACCAAAATTAAAAATAAAATATATAATTAATTCTAGTCGAAGGATAAAATTGAAACAACTAAAAACCTTAGGACTGAAACAAATAAAAGTATTTTAAAAAAAATATTGCAGTGTAATTTTGTTAAAAAAAATTAAGAGAATAAGGATCGAAATGAAAAGTAGCATATATGACTAATTTCAATTGTAGGACACAATTAAAACAAATTAAATCAAAATATATAATTAATTCTAATCGAAGAACAAAATTGAAACAAATAAAAACCTTGAAAACGAAACAAATAAATGCATTTTACAAAAAAAAAATGCAATGTAATTTTGTTAAAAAAATAAAAGAATAAGGACCGAAATAAAAAGTAACATATATGACAAATTTTAATTGAATGACACAATTAAAATAAATTAAATCAAAATTTATATAATTAATTCCAATCGAAGGATAAAATTGAAACAAAAACAATTTTGGGACTGAAACAAATAATGACATTTTAAAGGTAATTGTAGTGTAATTTTGTTAAAAAATTAAAAGCATAAGGACCGAAATGAAAAAGAGCATATATGACCAACTTCAACTCGAGGACAAAATTAAAACAAATTAAAACCCTTGTACCTAAAATATTAAAGGAACCAAAAATAAATCAAAAATCAAAAGAATAAGGACTGAAATGAAAACCAACATATATAATCATTTTCAATTGAAAAGCATAATTGAAAACAATCAAAATTTTCCTAGGAGTTAATTTTTTTTTTTTTTTGATTTTAGGGGTAAGACAGAAAAAAAAATTGACGCAATTTACAATAATTTGTGTCTATGCGCATGCCAAAAAATTCAACAATAAAAGTGGCACAGAAATCATATTATAAATAATATTTTAGTTATTATAAACCTTCCTTTGCCTCTCCTAAGTGGTTAGTTTGAAAACTCATTGTGCTGGTGAACAAATCCTTTTTTGCCAACAAATAAAGCTGACTTGTATAACTTTATTAATTAGACATCCATCTATTATTATAATATGTATACAATAATATGTTTTGACATATGCCCACATCAAAAACACATATGACCACACTTCCTTCCGGCACCTGTCCCAAGCCTCTGCAATGAAAGCAACCAAAACACTAAAACACACACAGGAAGAAAAAAAGAAATGAAAAAACATGCAAGCCCTCAACAGAAATCACGCAGGCTTGAATTCATTAAGGATAAAATCGGCAGCACACTGCCACAATCCACAGGAAAATCATCTCTAGAGCTACAGTAAAACACCCACAGCAATTATATTATAGGTAATACGAGCTGTATGCCCATGCGATGCGCCGGGGTTTTTTTATCTATGTAGAAAATTGATTGTTTTTATATGTATTGTATTTAATTATTTTAATATTTAATTAGTATAATTATAATTGATAAAATCTGTATAATCGAAATGGAAAGTGGTTTGTATATTTTGTAATTGCAGATAACGTATGTAATTTTTTTTTCTCAGTAATATTAGATTTGACACATCATAAAAAAAAATTCACAAATAAACTTATATTTTATGTGTGGTATAATTAGTTATTTTAATGTTCAATTACTAAAATTGCAATAGAACAAATATGTTAGAAATGAGTTTTTTGCGTGGTATAATTAGTATGCTTGCCCGCGCATTGCGTCAGGGTTTTTTCTATGTAGAAAAATAATTGATTTTTTACATGCTGTAGTTAGTTGTTTAAATATTTACTTAGCAACATTATAATAGATAAAATATGCAACAAATTAATTTTTTACCCGCCTAAAAGGAATAGTGTAATCGAAATGGGAAGTGGTTTGTATATTTTTTAATTGTAGATAACCTAGGTAAATTTGTCAAAAAAAAATTTAGTTGTTTTTTTTCCTTAGTAATATTACATCTGACACATTAAAAATAAAAACATTGTAAATTTTTGAAGAAATAAACTAAATTTCTTTGCGTGCTATAATGACCTATTTGCCGTATAAAAGGAATAGTGTAATCGAAACGGGAAGTGATTCGCATAATTTTTGACAAGAATAGTGTAATCGAAATGGGAAATGGTCCGTATATTTTTTAATTGTAGATAACCTAAGTAAACTTGTTAAAAAAAAATTGAGTTGTTTATTTATCCCAGTAATATTAGATTTAAACTATTAAAAATGAAAATATTGGAATTTTTTTTTTAAGAAATAAACTTAAACAAAAGAGTATCAAATTTACATTGTAAGCCACAATTTTTTTATATAAGGTTTATTAATCATATGATAATTTAAAATATATTTAAGAATATTGATATTATTTTTTTTTTAAAAAAAACAAATGCTAGGTCATTTTATTCACTCTATATATATTTTTAGGCGATAATATTAAATAAATGTTAAAACATATAATTAGTCTCACATACTTTATAGAGTAATCGAAATGAGAAGTGGTTCGTATATTTTTTAACTGTAGATAACCTAGGTAAATTTGTCAATATTTATTTTCATGAGTTGCTTTTGTTCCTCAGTAATATTCGATCAGACATATTGAAAATAAAAATATTGTAATTTGTTTTTAAATATGAACTTAATTTTTTTGAGTGCTATAATTATTTATTTGCCGTCTAAAAAGACAGTTTAATGGAAACGGGAAGTGACTCGTATATATTTTAATTGTAGATAATGTAGGTAAATTTGTCAACTTTTTTTTTTGAGATGTATTTTTTTTTCCAGTAATATCAGATTTACAATATTAAAAATCAAAAAACTGAAAATTTTTGTAAGGAAATGAACTTAAATAAAAGAGCACAAAATTAAATTTTGAAGCCAATTTTTTTTTTATATAAGATTTATTCATCATATTATTATATTAAATGTATTTAAGAATACTGATATGAATTTTTGCCCTTCAAAAAATCCTAGGTCATTTTCTCTCTCTCTTTATATATTTTTAGGCGATAATATTTAATAAATATTCAAACATATAATTAGTTTCACATACTTTAATTTGACATAAATATACAAATATATAATTAATTTGATATACTTTCAATAATATATTTAATTTAAAGGACAATCTTAGGCCATATTTTTTCTCTCAATATATATTCTTAGGCGATAATATTCAATAAATATTAGAACATATAGTTGGTTTTACATATTTTAATTTGACATAAATATACAAATATATAATTAAAAAATCAAAACATTGAAAATGTTTTTCAAGAAATAAACTCAAACAAAAGAGCACAAAATTTAATTTTGAAGCCAATTTGTTTTTTTTATTCTATAAGATTTATTCATCATATTATTATATTAAATGTATTTAAGAATACTGATATGAATTTTTGTTCTTCAAAAAATTCTAGGTCATTTTTCCTCTCTCTCTATATATTTTTAGGCGATGATATTTAATAAATATTTAAACATATAATTAGTTTAACATACTTTAATTTGACATAAATATACAAATATATAATTAATTTGACATACTTTAAATAATATATTTAATTTAAAGGACAATCTTAGGTCTTTTTTTTCTCTCTATATATATTCTCAGGCTATAATATTCAATAAATATTAAAATATATAAAAGGTTTCACATATTTTAATTTGACATAAATATACAAATATATAATTAAAAAATCAAAAAATGAAATTTTTTTTCAAGAAATAAAGTTGAATAAAAGAGCACAAAATTAAAATTTAGAGCCAATTGTTTTTTTATTTTATAAGATTTATTCATCATATTATTATATTAAATGTATTTAAGAATGCTGATATTAATTTTTTCCCTTCAAAAAAGCTTTGGTCATTTTTTTTCTCTCTGTATATATTTTTAGGCGATAATATTCAATAAATATTCAAACATATAATCAGTTTAATATATTTTAATTTGACATAAAAATACAAATATATAATTAATTTGACATACTTTGAATAATATATTAAATTATTTTTTATTATTATTAGGCGATAATATTCAATAAAGTTTCAAACAATTAAATTATTATTATTATTATCATCATCATTATTATTACTATTATTATTATTATTATTATAATTATTAATATTATTATTATAATTATTATTATTATTATTATTATTGTTCAAAAAATAAACTTGAACAAAAGAACACAAAATTAAAATTTGGAGCCAATTTTTTTTATAAGATTCATTCATCATATTATTATATTAAATGTATTTAAGAATACTGATATTAATTTTTTCCCTTCAAAAAATCTTTGTTCATTTTTTTCTCTCTTTATATATTTTTAGGAGATAATATTCAATAAATATTCAAACATATAATCAGTTTAACATATTTTAATTTAACATAAAAATATAAATATATAATTAATTTGACATAGTTTCAATAATGTATTAAATTTTTTTATTATTAGGTGATAATATTCAATAAATATTCAAGCAATTAAATTATGATTATTATTATGATTATTATTATTATTTTGATTATTATTATTATTATTATTATTATTATTATTATTATTATTATTGTGTTAATAATGAAAGAAACAAAATTAAATGAAAGACTAAAAAAATCTTAAAAACTTTAACAAAAGATCAAACAAAAAAACTTAAATTAAAAAAAAAATATCCTCGCTATTATTGTCAACAAAATAGAAATTCTTAAATTATTCTGAGAAGAAAAAACAAAAAAAACAAAAGCAAAAGACTAAGCAAGAAAAACAATTAAATTTTTATCATTATTATTATAAAGTAAAAAACATTAACATAAGAGTAAAAAATATAATAGTTAAATTATTATTATTATTATTATTATTATGAAAGAAACAAAAATAAATGAAAGACTAAAAAAAATCTAAAACTTTAACAAAAGATCAAATAAAAAAAATAAAATAGAAACAAAAATTATGAGGTGAAAAATATTCAAGAGCAAAGGTAGGAAAAAAAATATCAATTTTCAAATGATTATAAACAGAAAATAAAATTAAAAACCAAAGTTAAGGGCATATTTATATATACATTGACAAAAACAGAGACTATTCTATAAATATAACAAATTATAGGGATTAAAATCAAAGATAAAAAGTATAAGGGTCGAAATGAAAATCAAATATATTATCAATTTTAATCAAAGGACAAAACTGAACAAATCACAAATTCCGGACCAAATATATTAAGTTTTTTAAACTCAATCCGGAAATTAAAAGAAGGAGGACCGAAGTGAAACATTAACATTTAATTAATTTAATCGAAGGACTCAATTAAAAGGGAAGGGACCGATCTGCAAAGCAAAAACTTGGTTCCTCCTCTGTAACACACAGAAAATTCGAAGTTCAGGGACTAAAAGTGACAGTCAACAAACACGGGGGACTGTCTTGCACGTTTGTGCCCAGAGGAGAGAGAAACGGAACAAACGGCTTTAACCGTCCACCCCCGCGTACACGGACACCGGTTGCCGCAACGCGCTTCACCGGGAGACAGACCATCCGGCGGCGAAGCTGTCTGGGCGTCGGTAGCTCATTTTTGGCCAGTGCATGACGCCGCACGCGCGCTTGGAACAGGGCGTGAGCGGAATACCGTCGGCCGCGTGTCCCACACGCGCCGACAGTATTTCGAAAAAAATAATAAAAAACATTGGTCAATTACCGGGACACCCCTGCGCGTTATTCATCACTTTTGTCTTATTCGGGGTTAGATACGTATTTAGCCATTTTCAAAAAATATTAAAATAAAAAAAGAGCGGCGGACCGGACCGGGGCGGACCGACCCGGACCGGTCCGGACGCGCGCAATTACCTCCGCACCCCGCCAGCCTTCAACCATTTTTTGTCCTTATCGAGGGACCGAATCGTCATTACACTGTTCATAACCGGATAAAACAAAAAAAAATAAGGCGGACGAACTCGCGCGCAGCACCGGATAAAATTGCGAGTGCACAATGAAGATGAGTCTGGTGCTACAGTAATGAACAGTTAAATGCCGATGCCTTTTAGGTTTTTTGATAACTAGTTGGGTTGCCCGCACTACGTTGCGGGCATAGTGCGGGCAGAACAAATAATCTTCATAACTGTTGAGATTAAAATATAATATTCCAGTATGTAAAATTTGATATAATGAAAAAGATCAACATCCTTTATTATAATAATAGTAAATCAAAGTCTTAACTTCTTAAATTATCATCACCATCACTGTCAAAACAATAAACATTATTTAACAAATCTTAGAGAAAAACAAAAAAAAATTAATAAAAAAGCACGTAAGAACAAAAACATAAAATTATTATTATTATTCTTAATATTCATATTATTATTGTTTTAATAACGGGAAGAAAACAAAATTAAATCAAAAGATTAAAAAAAACCCAAAAACATTAACAAAAGAGAAAATGAAAAAATAAAATAAATGAAAAAAACAATAAAAATTATTGACTGGAAAAAAATTATTTGACCTGAAAATTTATAAAAAAATATTACACTACTTTGCGGGCTGAGTAAAAAGTTTGTATAACTGTTAAAAGAATAAAAATTATAAAATTATCCCGATAGAAAAAAAAACATTAACAAAAGAGTAAGTAAGAGAAAAACATTAAATTATTATTATTATTATTATTATTATTATTATTATTATTATTATTATTATGCTAATAATGAAAAAAATAAAAGACTAAAAAAATCATAAAAACTTTAACAAAAGATCAAACAAAAAAATAAAGTAAAAATTATTAGGTAAAAAAAGTCATATGATGTAAAAATAAAAAAGGAAAAAGGAAAAAAAAAACTAAAAGAAATAGCAAAAAAATACAAATATCAATTTCCAAATGATCATAGATATAAAATAAAATTTAAGTGCTATTTTTTTTTGAAAAAAATATACCAACCCAACAAATAAGAAAATAAAAAAAATTAAAAATCAAAACTAAGCACAGTTATATATATATATATATATATATATATATATATATATATATATATATGGACAAAAGTAAGGATTATTCTTGAAATTAAAAGACATAAAGGGATTAAAATAAAAAATTAAAAGTAATAGGGCTGAAATGAACATTAAATATAAAGGGATTAAAATCTAAAATGAAAAGTATAAGAGCCGAAATGAAAACATCGAAGTCTTAAAATCTAAGAATATTATTACTATTACAACTAAAACAATAAAAATTATTAAATTATTACGATGAAAAAAATAAAAAACATAAAAAAAAGGAAGCAAGAAAAAAAACTAATATTATTATTCTTCTTGAGTTAATAATTGGGAAAAATTCAATAAAAAAAATGTCAATAAATTGTTTTGAAAAAAAAACATAAGTGAAAAAAACAAAAACGAAATAAAAAAAAAACGTCAAAATCAATAAAAATATAAAAAAACAATCAAAATAAATAAATAAAAAAAAATAAGTGAAAAAAAAGAGAAATACAAAAAAAAGTCAAAATCAATAAAAAAAATAAAAAAACAAACAAAATGAAAAAAAAAGAAAAAAAAAAAAGCAAAGTGAAAAAAAAAAAGCAAAGTGAAAAAAGAAAAAAGAAAGCAAAGTGAAAAAAAAAAGCCCTGGCAGGGGTCGAACCCCTGCCTAGCGCCTCTCCACTTAAGACACCCATGTGTCTTTACCAGTAACCTACATGCTTTTTATTGATTTTGGTTTGTGAAAGAATATATAAATAGTATAATTGTTGTTCAAAAATGAAAAAAAAAAAACACTATTGAAATCCACAGTGTTTTCACTCACAATGCACAGTGAAACACTGAGCTCTTTTAGTATATAAATATATATATATATATATATATATATATATATATATATATATATATATATATATATATTCTAATTAATTATATTTTTATTTCTATTTACTTTTAAAAATTAAAACAATATTTATAATGATTTTTTTAGTTTGTTTAGGTTTTATTATTTTTCTTTTTTTCTTAAGTTTTTTATTTGTTTATGTTGAATTGTTAGTTTATTTAAGGTGACACGCTACTTAAAAATAAATATCAGTAATTAAAATGTGAATTAGTGTTTTTTGTTGTTGTTTT
The DNA here is from genome assembly GCA_964035475.1 of Salix caprea. Taxonomy (NCBI): domain Eukaryota; kingdom Viridiplantae; phylum Streptophyta; class Magnoliopsida; order Malpighiales; family Salicaceae; genus Salix; species Salix caprea. The sequence goes on along the minus strand of OZ037753.1, from coordinate 8,580,652 downwards.
TGTTCGCATCAATTGGTATTAGGGTCCAATAATTTCTAATAGTAAATATGTTGTTGAATTACTATGGATGAAAAAAATGGTTGTAGAACATGATATGCTTGTGCAGGAAGGGATGGTCTATTTCTCTCTCGGGAAAGAGAAAAATTGTGTTAAAAAAATGTAAAAGCAAATTACAAAATTGATTTGTTAATTCGTAGTTAAAAAACTATTCGTCAATTAACGAAGAGGAAGAAGAGAAAACTAGGAATGTAAGGAGAGTGATCAAGAATCTACGGTCATTTTTATATACAGAAGTATAGAAGGTAGTTTCTTGATCAGGATAAGTGTTGTAAATGTGCGGTGTTGTGACGATAATTCTCCTAGACTTGGAAGGTCCTAAATGGTGTGAAAAGATAAAAAAAAAAAATCTTGTTTTTTATCACTAAAAAAACAAAATAAGAACCTTAATACTTGAGATGACTGCATTGTTTTTTTTTTTTTTTTTTGTGTGTGGTCTGATGTTGTTTTTTTTATGATGGGTTTGCTACGATGAACAAATCTTGGTTTTCTAAGTCAAATCTCGGTTTGGAAAAGTGAAATATTTTTTATTATCATTAAGGCTTTTTTTGGGATACAATTGAGATTTTTGCTACCGTGTCATTCAAAATAATATTCTAAATAAAATCCTTTTTGGTTTTTATCCTTATATTAGAAGTGAATAAATTATATTATTCATAATAATATTTTGGATATTAGCTTCATGTATTTTTTTTTTATCTTTATATTAAAGTGAGTAATAAAATTATTATACCTGATAATATTTTGGATATTAATCCATTTTAGATTTTTTATCCTTATATTAAAAGTGAATAATATTTTCTTTCCAAAAATAATATTTCTAAATATTTTTTAAATATAAGCCAAAATCCTTTTTCAATCTTATAGACTTTTTGTAAAATCATTGCAATATTTTAAAAAAAAAACATGCCAAAATGTTCTATTTTTCTTTGAAAAGAAGCTTAAATAATTTTAGGATATTTGACGATATGCAATTAAAATATTTTTATTTTTTTAAGGAAATATTTTTTTTGTTGTTGTTTTTGTTTTTTGTGGGAGGGAATCAATTTGTTTAATACTAAAAAAGTGCCTCACTTGTAGGTAACAATTTCAAATATTAAATATGTGAGAGTACAAAAAATTAAAGAGTTCAAAATTGTCTTCCTAGCATTATCAAATAATTAAAAATAGACAAAGGATGTATTTGGCAAGATAAAAGTAATTTTTTTTTACTTTTATGATATTAATTACAAATAATTATCGTTGACTGACTTAAAATGAAATAATGCCAAACAGTCACGTATATTTAATTAATGTCACCTATTTCATTCAAATTTCATGTTGATCCAAATAAATCAAACTAGCCCAAATATAATTCATACAGTTTATATATATCTTGGAGATATGGTTGACCGATTGTGGTGATATTTTATATGTAGTCCGTGTTCGATTTTAATAGGTATGGTGTTTCACCTTGTATAAAAAAAATAGTTAAAATCAAGAGTCCTATCATTTATGTTCAATAGTTAGAACCTTAAAAATCAAAAGTCCTATCATTTATGTTCAATAGTTAGAATCTTATATGCTTATGTATTTATTTTATTATATTTGTTATCAAGTCAAGATAACACCATTTGTTTCAAGGAAGGGTTCCCATGTATCTATTTTTTTTTATTTTACCTAATGCTTTTTATTAAATCTAGAGATATTTTATATTATTAATGTGTGTAATGCAACTAAACCTAGCCTAGATGCTAAATAAGTATCATCGATTTAGTTCATCTTTCTTCTTAGTAACTAACTTCTTACCTAAGCTTTGATATATTAGTTATTATGTTTCTAGGACCATTAACCCTAGATGACGATGCTTTGACTTTATAGATGATATTTGATAATTATGTAATCTTCTTTCATAGGGGTTCCTATCACACATTGCAACGTCAAATAATTTCAGCAACAAAATAAGTACTCCACCAGGAATAATAGTGAGACTACACAAGAGAAACAAACAAGAAATGGTGGGAACCAATTAATATAACTATCTTAATCTTTTTAGCCTCTAAGAGATTCAAGGTTTATAAGCTCTAGCTTAGGAACAAGCCCATTAGAAAGCCATTACTTTCTCCCTGATAAAATTTAATAAGTGAAAAACAATTATGTGGTGCGAGTGTATGAGGATCATGATTTCATATTTAATCCCAAAAATAATATATTATATAAAATGTTACCTATAAATATAAAATAATATATATACGTAAATAATTTGGAATATAACACATAAGTAAACGTAAAAGCATAAACTAAAAATGATTTTTATATATGCATGTTTAACCTAAAAACTATTATTCCTAGTGGAGTAATTATTTTGTAGCTGAAATGACTCAAATCCCTACTCGAGTTAAGAGGTAACCATTGAGACTTAAAGTTTACCTTGATCACTTAAACAAACTAGATCCAAACTTTAAACTTACTTATCTATATTAGGGAATAAAGGAAAAGCTAGATGTGATGGAAACCCTAACTAAACTAATTGTTCATAATATTTTAGTAATGCTGACCAGAAATTTTATTTTCAGTAGACATTAAAATATGAGGTTATATTTGGATTTCTTTAGTAGAAAGAGGAAATCTATTTGAAAAAAAATGTAATCAATGTTACAAAAAAACTATATTAATATTGAAATGACCTATAACTAAATGATCACTAAGAATTTATGGTCATGTATGGAAATATGACTACCCTACTTTGAGTTCCCTTTAAATTAACCACTTTAAGGGATTTAATTTAGTTGTTAAGCCCATTATACCAATATCTCTCCATTAACTCTATTGATTTGACTTCTACCATATAAGAATACCAACCAATTCTTTAAATGGCACACCCTTATTACATAGTATACTCCTGGCATCGGTTTAGTCAGGTGGTGAATTAAGTTAAGAAGTTGTTCAATATAATGATGAAAGACAAGAAAGGAACTAAAAAGTGGTATTGGTGTAATTAACATGAGTTGTTTAAGGAGAATAAAACTAAATTAGGTAATGATTTGAAGTGAATAATGAGTGTGGCCTTGTAAATATTTAGGCTATTATTCCTCCCCTATATGTAAATTACAAATGACTGCTTAAGTTAGTATGGTGAAATGATTAGGAAACTTTTGTAGGAATAATGGTTATGAAGTGAAAGGGATTGTCAGAGAATTAATGGATTTATTAATTCTTAATCGTATTAGATGACATTGTCACCAAAAACAAAATGAATTAGATTAAGATCTCACTTGGCATCTTATGACAATCATCTCTGGTCTTATAAATTGGTGTTACTAGTTATGTTGGTTCTGCACCATCCATGATGGTTGAATAGTTTGTACAACTGTAAGGTATCCCTAGGACTATCGGGTTAGCCAAGTTTATTGGAAGGTTCACTTACAGAATCCCACCCAGGGATATTGGACTCAATTAATATAGATTATATGGTTTATAATATGATGAATAGTGATCCTAATTGAGAGGCACCAAAAACCACAATGTGGTGCATATCAATGGCAAGTAGTCAGGTTGAGAAAATGTAATTATTTAGAGCTGTAAGTGAGAATTAGATCTTGTAATATGTTTGACAACTCATATAGACAAACATATATACAATAACATAGAACACACAAATCATAAGAGATAAAGATAAATATTGATTAGTTTAGGGAATAAAGCATAAAATGCAACACCCTTAAAATTTCATCTAATACATTTAATCTTTCTTACCGAGTTACAAAACATTTAATATTTTTATATTCAAACATAACTATCAATTCTTCCAAAACTTCTATGGAATTATACAAAATCTCTCATATATCAAAAGCTCTAAAGTTAGTGGCATATATCACATCTCTTTCTTTGAGATAAAACACCAATCATATATCAAATAGAAATAAGGTAAATTTTATTTTATTTTTTACTTTTTTATATAGTTTTCATATAAAAGCTCACCAAACCTTCTACCAAAATTTTGGCAGTCTCCCCTATACCATGAGATCCAAGTTATTGACATATAACCCGTTTAAACTTCTAATATCCCACATCTTACAACTCAATCACAACCCAATCATCCTATGGTGCAATTACTAGGCTATACTTAACTGCAAGACGCCAACTGACTACATAACTGCAAGACGCCAACTGTCATGCCCTGTTCCCCCCCCCCCCCCCCCAAATGGTGGAATCACTTATAATAACATAGAACACACAAATCATAAGAGATAAAGATAAATATTGATTAGTTTAGGGAATAAAGCATAAAATACAACACCCTTAAAAATTCATCTAATACATTTAATCTTTCTTACCGAGTTACAAAACATTTAATATTTTTATATTCAAACATAACTATCATAATGAGGAAGATAATAATGAGAAAGATGACGATAATGAGACTGATTTTAATTAACATAGCACGCTAACAGAATATTTGTTTTAAATTTGTTAGTTTTTACCAAATGAAATTCTATGGACATGATTGTTTTGTAATGTATTTTTAAGTTATTTTAAATCATGTATGAACCTTAACTAATAAAGTTTTATGTCCATAATTATAGTGTATTTTATTCAAAAATATTTTACTTGTGATTTTATGATTTTTCTACCTATACGATTTTAGCTGTGATTTTACAATTTTTGTACAATTTTATGATTTTACGTATGATTTTATGATTTTACGATTCGAGTTCAAAACCAATTCCGTGTTGTGTCAAAATCACAATTTTGACAACCTTGCCCTCAAGCCTATCATTTTGGTGGGATCATTCTATCATGTAATAATATAAATTATATTTTGTGGTCTCATCTAACAATTTAAGTATTTAGTTAAGATGATTCCTTGACATGGTATCAGAGTCTTGTTGACTCAGTGGGCACGAGTTCAAATCTCATCATTATCATTCTATTTGATAAAAATTAAGCACAAATTAATATAGATATGTATTTCAAGCTCAAAAAACTTTTACTTGAGTGTGTATATTAAAAAATAATATATATCATATCTTCTAAAACATATCCTAACAACTTAAACTTTGAGCCGCCGAGAATCTCTATCTTTGCGATTCATCTTATTCTTCGACGGGCTGACTAGAAATAATGCTTGTTGCGGTTAACTTGTATACGACGAATTTTTGAAAGAACAGCACCAAAAAGTTTACTTTTGCTCCAAATAATTAGCTAGCATTTGATTTCCTTTTCCTCCCCCTTAATTCATTGAATCGATTCTCCTAAGAATCATGCAGAAGTGGGAAAGAAAGTGAAATAAATCTAAGCCAAAAGCCAGAAGTTTTTATGACGCTTGGTGGTGATCAAATAACCTCCAAGTTTTTTGCCCTTCCTCCTCACTGCAATTGTCATGCAGCAAGCATTTTGGATGCAATACCCCACCGCCCCAGAGCCACCGCGGCTCCTCCTCCCTGCCCATCTCTTCATCAGCCGCCACATTATCGATCGTTTTCTTTGCCCTAACACTAGCAGGGATACACTTCGTTGTTTTGCTTCTTCCACTATTATTGGACCCCTTTCTTTACCTTCATGCATAACCACCACAACTTCCACCTACGTACATCCAAAGTAATTGCCATCAGCAACTTTATCAATAACCAAACTAATTTTATTTAGAATCAAACCGAACTGAAAATATCGATCCAAAATACAATAATAATTATCAAGAACAAATTCAATGTGATTTAATATGGATTTTATCGTTTTTTCAAGTTTTTTTTCTCAACCAAGAGGTCAGCAAAAGAAAATTGTTACCGGCTTGTGTGAGCCTCCGATCAATATAGAAATCGTCTATTTAATAATTATTGGCCTATATTTCGATTAAAAACAAAAACAAAAACATTATTTACATATTAGGGGTGGCACCATGGATGGAACCTTTGACTTTAAAACTTAAAAAGGTTAAAATGAATCGAATAACGTCATTGTCACTTACCCCTGGCCTCCTCCTTTCACACATATTCTTCATCGAGTCAAGCGTCTCCTGAACCCTCAGATTAAGCTTCAAACTGGATTCAGAACCTGAGTTGAAAAATAAACAACCTAATGAGGATGAATGCTATATATGGTAGCCCAAACTGATCAACTAATCCAATGGCTATAATCAATCTGACCTTGTTTTGATGGCTTAGCAGCATAAAGAAGAACAATGGTATCTTGGTTCTGAACTGTGTGAGACAGCGCCCACTCCAGAGCACCCATGGCTTCAGGGCTTGTATCGACCACCACCATGACCTTGTTCCCATTCCCAAAGCCATCGCCGCAGAAACTCTCCGTGCCACCGCCTAAAAACTCCATTTTTGAATCACCTTCAGCAGAATTGGAGGTGGGTTTGGACCGACGCGACGGAGAACGGATCCCAACACGAGCCATGGATCGACCCACACAGAATTTTGGTAGTCTCCTGCTTGACGGAGCCATGTTGCGCTGAGCAGAGTTTCGGGTGGGAAACTGAGCAATATATAACAAGAGGAGCAATGCTTGTCGACCTACTTGTAAGGTTGTCCACTTTTTCTTTTTTTTTTTCCCCGGGGCGTTGATAGTTTGACATACAAAATTCTCCTTCATTAATCAAATTTCTTGTTTTTTTGTTTTATTTTCTAAGTGGGGGTAGCCTCCTCTTCAACGTGCTTTCCAATCCCATGGAGCTTCTTCCTGTGGCACATGGACATGGGCTCCATCACCATAAGTTACAAGTTGAATTATAAGAAATGATCCAATCATATGTCGACGATAAATTCCTTGGCCCTATTACATTCAAGTCACAAATTCTTGTAATCATAACGGTTAGGAGGAGATGAGTCAATGCATTTCCCTCTTGCAATCACCAAGCATGATTGGTGGAGATGCACCAAGAGATCAATTAAATAATAGTTAGGCGAGGAATCACCATGAGCGGAACCTTCCTTTATCCAAAATATTGTTAATTCAATATATATATATATATATATATATATATATATATATATATATATATATATATATATATATTCTTTTTTTTTTGGTATAAACTACGCGGTGTCCTAGGCGCTGGCCCAGACTAATCCACGTTCACACCGGGTGGGCCCCGAAGGGATGAAAGTACTCCCCAAATGGCCGGCTCCATACAAGAGGAGGGTTTGAACCCCTGACCTCGATCTCTAAAGGGACGAGAGCGCCCTCACCACTCACGCCAGGACCCCTTGGGTATATATATATATTCAATTGATCCAACATAGATATTGAGGGATTTATGTATTATATTATCATTACTGAATTTTAATATATCCATTGTACAATTAAAACTAATTAGCTACACTTTTATCTATATAATGAAAACACACACGTCTGCAGAAAATTTAATAGAGAAAAATATATCATCTTTCTCTAGTTCTCTTCACGATAAGGGATTTTTGGTACAGAATTTCATTGACCTTAAGAGAAGACAGCAGATGGATCACGATGCGAGAATTCTTTAGTTCTTGATATCCAAAATTATTATGCAGGGCACGTATTCTTATTATAAAAATCGAAAGAAATTGCTAGAATATGTCAAGATCGACATCGTGGATCGACATTTATTTATTATAATTTATCTTTCTCTCTTTATTTACAGCTCTATATTTTATCTTTTTTTACTCTTTAATTTGTTTAATGTATTGTTTTCTTTTTTGAGTCAAGTTTATTTTTTGTAAAAAAATAAAGACTGTCCGGTTGTAATCTTCACTCCGGGCATCCGGAAAATTCATAAAAGTCAAAATGGGATATGAACATTCAAGATTGGTCTTCACTTGTGAAAAAAAACAAAATTGATATAAATTTCGGGACCGTTGTTAGTTTACAGATTCACATACAAATAAATTTCAAAGCTTTATGATCACTGAACGCCAAATTGTCTTTATTGCTCGGCAAAAATGGTCTCGCAGCCGAAATATTACGAATCTATTTAATAATTCAAAGTCCAAAGAGTGTTGTACAAGTATAGAATAATAATAAAAAAGGACTAAACTAGAGAGTTTATTCTCTCAACATCGATTCTCTCAAATTTAGTTCTTTGATCTGGGTACCATGAAATAAAGAATTATAAGATTAACAGATCAAATACCCATAAAATTTGTGTTATTAACCAAAGAATAGGGGTTATTATGCAATTCATCCTAAGTTCTTTAAATCCAATGTCTTTTTTTTTTGAGATAAGATATTCTTTAGGTTTTAAATTGCAGTTTTTGTCGTGATATGATTGTGATAGCAACAAAGCATATTAATGTGATGTTATGTAATGATTATGATTATAAGTTTTGTCAAGTTTCTAGGGTTGTGATACTTATAATTACTCTTAATTAAAGCTAATAAACTAAGGTTGGTTAAATTAAATAATTACTAAATCAAATTAAAGTTATTGGGAAAACAAATATCTTCAATAATATAATAATGCCCAACTACCCTCTCTTATTGGAAATAAACTTAGCTTCTAATCATTCACTAACCACAAGTCTCTTGCTCAATTAGTTTGGTAGTTATCACGGTTTCAAGATGTTACATATGACAAAGTTTTTTTTTGTAAATGTAATATTTATTTAATGTCATGTTTTCCAATTATGATTTCATTACGTATTGCATTTTAGAATTACAACAAGTATAAATATTGCTATTTGCAAAGAAAAAATTAAAGTTATGTTATTTTTCCAATATTTTAATTTTCTATGCTAATAGACCAAAATATCCATATTGATACAACAACTTAACAATTGTTATACAAGTTAAACATCGTCCTTTACCTTTAAGATCATAAAATGGTGATCATTGGTGTTGATATGCTAAAGAACGATCATTCTTTAATTTATTTATCTTATTTTCATCATTTTAACTTTGTTTTTCTCAATTTAACTTTTAAAGTTTCTTCAATTTAATTATTTTGTTACCAAATTTTGTGGGATTAAATTTTAAATTGTGAAAGAAAAATTAAAAGAAAAGGGATCGCAATATAAAAACACATACCCATTCTCAAAGTCAATAAAAAATGATTTTTATCCCATCAAATTTTCTTTCTTCTCTCATTATGTCTCTTTCACTTTTAAATTTCATTTTTTTCCGAGAAATTAATTTTCTTTCTTTTCAATCCCTGTGGTTTTGGAGATGAAAGAGAAACTCATTGGAAAAACAGCAAGAAAGAGAGAAAGTGATTGGTTAATCATATTATGAAAACAAAAAAAGACTAGTTTTTGTGTCAATGTATTTTATTTGAAGAGTTGAAGTCCATTTAAGTGTTTTTAGGCCTTAATTTCACAAAAAAAAAAAAAAAAAAGGTTAAGAGTTTTTTTTTCTCCTAATTTGATTTTGTGTTTTAGGTGAAAAAAAGTTGGGAAATAAATTCTTAGGTCCAATAACTCCAATTCAATATACCAACCACCTTTTTGGTGGACAAAAAACTTGGCAAGCAAATGACTCATTGTCTAATATAGTTAAGAAACTCTTTTTTTATTTCATCTTTAAACCTTATATTTTAATCCAATCCTTTTTTTTTACCTATATCCATGAGATTAAACTTTAAATTATTGTTGAAATACAAAATTAAATGAGAGAAGAACACAATGTAAAACATGAGGAAAACACATGACTAGTCTCAATGTTGGTAAAAAATTCTTATTGAGCCACCCATTTTCCTTTATCCTCTAATTCATTCCTCTTTTCTTTTAGAATCTTAATCATGGTGCAAATTGTTGTTTTTAGTCTATGGATAACTTATTCCATTAAATTGTTTCATTCATTTTTTATCTAAAGATATAACTTTGGATATAATCTTTTTAGCCAAACAAATTCTTTGTCGATGAGTCCATTTTTGTCAATTTATTTGATCTCTTATGCAATTGTAGATAATGTCCATTGTATTTTCTTTTCAAATCCATGCTCTACAAGGATCCTAGTTAACATCAATTATTTTCCTAAAAGATCAAGGATATTTTAACAACAAAAGAGTTCTCTAATCTTGTAAGGAGAATATATTGCCAGATACATCTTTTCCTTAATCGGAGAGGATTATTTAAAACTACAATTAAATTGTCCTAGATAAGGAAAGAAAAATACATTTAGATATGATTCTCTTAGCTTATTAGGAATCTCCAAAGGGTGACAATCTAATCTTGAAAACATTAGGACATTAAAGAAAAATAAGCATAATATTGTAATTTAACTCAATGATGATATTTAGTCTAATTACACAAGTACAATTCCATATATGCTTAAACTAGATTTGATATAGCGGACATTCAAATCCACTAGATGTTCACATCAACTCACATATACATACACATGAACATAATGAAAACCATACTATTTTGAAGACCAACTAGCAAATCAAGGTGTCTAGGAACACAAAGTTCATTACTTGGGTTTGTTCAAGGTAGTCCAAACAACTAGTGAAAAGATCAAGTTTGTTAAGAAAGAAATATAGAAAACTTATAAATAGCATGCTAGAAATTCATCATCTAATAGAATAAATTACAAGGCCAAGAATCACATGATGAAGTATAAATACAAATAATAAAGAAATTAAATTATCTATCCATAATAAGTCTAAAATTCAACATCAAGTGAATCGAAAAATATGATAACTAACCATAAATCTTTTTTTTTTAAACAAGTTTTAAATAACTAGTATCCAAATCTTAAATCTCACATGATCACTGAAATGGTTTAGTGGGAAATCTCAAGCATCAATATGTAGTTGAAAAGTTGGATTACCTTTTAATTATGATGAGCTTGTGTTTATATAAAAAAAAATATCTATAAGTTCACCAGGTAGAATAATAGTTCACTACTAAACAGAGTAAATGAGGTTAAAATCAATTGCCATTTATAAAATCTACCTAATCTTGGTATAGATATCATAATTCATCTAGATTTATTTTGATAAATTATACCACTAACTACCAACAAATTGACACAATCTATTTGTTATCAACTCATCAGATTCAAAAATCTCTAGTTGCAAGTCTTCACAAAGACTTCAATTTATGTCGAAACATAAAGTTATTCACGTGCTAGGTATAGACCTCATATTAAAGTCATGTTATGCAAAGTGATAGTTTTCGTTCCATAACTAAAAAGAAAGATATTATTGGATTTTTACCAAAATGTTTTAAAAAAGTGGACATGTTGAGTTTTATTGTGATTTTGACCAAATCATTATCATAAATCTTTTAATGCTTGATCGTTCACCAAAGCTTTGTTGCACCTTGCCCAACCATCTCTTGTAATCTATAAAAGCATTGGTTAGCTAGATCGAAATTAAGTTATTCCATGTTTTAATATTTGTATGGTCATCTTATAATGAGATTCTTTATTTTTTTAATGTAAAAAGTGGAGTGGTGGTATTCCTTTTCTTATGGCACCTTTAACTAAAATGAGCTAAAACAACCTTCAACCATATCTCTTAGTGCAACACTAATGATAGACTAGTTGACATAAGACAACCTTCTTAAACTTGTCATCTTAAACTTGTCATAAAATTATACTTATGTCAATGATATACTTAGCTTGAAATTATCATTTTGGCTAACTTTTGTTTCTCTTTCTCTCTCATATTTGACTTTTCATTTCCTTCTAATATAAAGTTTGTACATGTGTAGATGATAAGGCTATACTTGAGATTATCATAGGTTCATGGTGATGGGACTAATCTAAATTTATCATAAATATAATTATATGTGTTAAAAGACTCAAATCCATAAGAACTTCTCATACCTTTCCCTAACTTTTAACATCAAAAGAGATTTGTTCCTACAACCTTTCCTTATTCTCATTTTATTTTTTCCCTTTTCAACCTTTGCTTGTACTGATATAGCGACAAGGCTTAGTCCAAACTTGTCATAAGTTTATATAAATATTGATCAAAGGCTTAACTATAAATTCTTCATGAGATTTTTTAGTGGCTATAATGAAGGGGATCAACTTGAATTTTTTGTAACCTTAATAAAAAGGATATTTTGGAAATAAATTAATATTTGATATAGCCACCCTGATCATACTGCAGTTTACTCAATATTATATGTTGCCTTTATTGTTTTCAAAATTACAGAAAATATTTTAAACTTTGTAAGTTCATAACACTTTATATAGCGCTAAAGAAAACGTAAATAAAAAATCAAAGCATTCACAAGTTTGTCATTGTGTTTTATTTATTGACTAAAAGCTTCTAATGCATCAAATTAATGAAAATGTCATTGAAAATTATGATGCAATTTTTTCTTTTGCACCATGATTAAACACCCATATTTCAACACCTATTTTTCTTCTCCAAGCAAAACACTCACATTTATTCTCCATAAAAAGCACACAGCACAAACTCATTTCACCTCTAAGAATTCCATTTCTAGAAACTCAAATATTCACACATCAAAACACATATAAGAAATTGCCGTAAAACATTGTCATAATTCATCAAAAATTCTTTAACCCAATTGCCAAAAAATCTTTAATTTTATTGTCAAAATGAATCAATTATCTTATTTGTATAATTTTCACAAAGCATCAATAATGACTAAAATTGTTGAATATGATGTATCAATATTTTTTAGCAATAAAAGGGAAAAACTCCTAGAGTTGAAGGAAATTATAGGGTTTAGATGAATTTTAAAGATTTAAAAACAAATGTAAGAAATCCACCTGAATCGAATAAAAAGGAAGAGAGGGGTAAAGTTAGAGTTTTTTGGTTAGGAGAAGGAAAATATAAATATAGAAAAGAGTGAGAAACTTGATTATGTACAAAGAGAAGTCATAAATATAAAACAAAGAAGGTTTAGGATTTCATTTTGCTACTTGGTTTTCTATATAATTTATATGAGATTATTTTGGTCATTTCCACCAATTTGAAATTTTTTGTTAGACAATAATGTTTTTGGTAATTTTTGAAACAATAGAGGCAAAGTATAAAATTAAGTAAACAACAAAATAGTTAGGATTATTTTTCCTAAATATCCTCATAATACAAAAGACTTTTGAAGATAGGATTGTCAAATTGAGATACAATTAGAAATAAACTAGTTCATTAGCCACACTTGGTTTTGGATATAATGATGATGAGAAAAAGGTTTGTGAACATCTATAGTTGAATTAGAATGTTTTTTTTTTTATCTATATATAATAGAATTGATTTTATTTTGTTATTTAAGTTAGATGAGTATGATATGTTGAGTTTTTTTTTCATAGAGTTGAGAACCTAATGAAATTGCATACCACAATCTTTTTAAAAAAAATATAAAGTTTCAAATGAGTTGTTGATATTAATTGCAAACTCTTCAAATTATATTATTTTTCCAAATACATTTTTAACTTTCCTCTTATTTTCCAAGTTATTGTAAAAAAGGTTTTTTTATATGTATTTCAGATAAAAGAGCTACAAAATCATACAAATATAAAGTACCTGATTACTCTTACTCTCAAGTAAGTAGGTTTGTTAAGAATATCCATTATTATGTATTTTTTTAACTTTCTCAATTTCCCATCAAAAAATGAATATATGAACCAACAAAGCTAATTAATTTAGTGAGTTTATATTTAAGAATGTCCATTATTTTGTGTTTTTTAATTTTTCACAGCCTTGTCAATTAATCTTATGTGGTAGGAGAGAAAAATGTCAAATTCTAAATATTCCTCTTAAACTTCAAGAGAAAACAAATACCCTAAAAAGCATCTCATTTTCCATCCTACACTTCATAAATTTCTTGAATCTACTTTCTAGGAAAAAAAAGCCTGAGCCACCTTCATCTTCTCTTAATTAATCTACACACACACACACACACACACACACAAGTTGCCTTCTCCATGAGATAATCTCTTAGAAGTCTAAAAAATTATTCAAGGGGTTTATTCAAAATATTTAGGTCACAATGATTTTCAAGGAGGCTATAACTTCAACATGTAATGATTAGACCCTAGTAAATTATCAAATACTCTAAAACAAAACGGATTTTACTGTTCACCAACACTCATCCGCACTGTGGACACGATATTTGTCTCGGTGCGTCGCGCGCGAACGTCCACCTTTTTTTTTTCCTATTGTGAACAGTGCTTCACCGATTTCGCCCACGATAATAAGACAAAAAATGATTCCGGGTGAGGGGCACGGGTGTAATTGCCCACGTACGGACCGGTCCGGTCCGATCCGGTCCGCCGCACATATTTTCTTTTTTAATATTTTTTTAAAATGTGTTATTACGTCTGTAGCCCCCGATATGACAAAGTCCTGGAATTAGAATCAGGGGTGGTTTAGTAATTGACTCCTACGTTACTATTCCCTATCGTCAGCTCTGTCAGGCATCCGTACGGGCGCGTCGGCGCGTTTCTTTCCCGCGATATATTCAGGCGGCGCGTGCGGCTTAATACGGCGGTGAAAATTTTTCCATCACCGGTGAAAACGATTCGCAACCCTTCCCTGGATCTCATGGAGTGGCGCGTGCTTTTAAATTATCTACTTAGAGGCTCATATAGTCGATTGAACGTTTATGTGCTCTTTTCTCTTTCCTCAGCGCCGGATTCAACTTCAGTCCCCCCGGTTTATTGTGGATGCATTTCAGTCCCTATGCTTTTGTTTGATTTCTGTAATAGAAGTTTCAATTGCTTTCAATTTCATCCTTTAATTCAAATTGATATATAGGCAGTTTGCATGTCAGTCCTTCTTCTTTGAATTTTTCGGTTTTCTATTAGATCTCTTAATTGTTTTAGTGCAGCAGGTTGTATTGTTTTCAATTTTGTCCTTCATTTCAAATTCAATATATATTGCACTTTAATTTCAGTCCCTCTTCTTTTAAATGTTTTTCTTTTAAATATTTTAATATTTTTGGTACAAAAGTATGAATTGTTGTCAAATTAATCCTTCACTTTAAATCAATCATATCTTTTATTTTTATTTTGGTCCTTATGTTTTTAATTGTTTTATTGAAATTGATTTCCTTTATTATTATTTATATATTTATTCATTATTCCCTATTATTGTACAAGTTTATGTATACATATATTTTTTTTTGGTTTTGAATATTTCTTTTATCTTTTCTTTTGTTAGGGTTTCTTTTTATTTGGTCTTCAAATTTTATTCCTGGTAATAATCATTTGAAAATTATTTTTTTTAAAAAAAAAATTCACAAATCTTTTTTAAATGATAATAATAATAATAATAATAATAATAATAATAATAATAATAATAATAATAATAAGAATAAGAATAAGAATAAGAATAAGAATAAGAATAATTAAAAAAATTTAATAATAATAATTTAATTGTTTGAATATTTATTCAATATTATCGCCTAATAATAATAAAAAAATAATATATGATGGAAAGTGTGTGAAATTAATTATATATTTGTATATTTATGTCAAATTAAAGTATGTTAAACTGATTATATATTTGAATATTTATTGAATATTATCGTCTAAAAATATATACAGAGAGAAAAAAAAGACAGCGGATTTTTTGAAGAAAAACAATTAATATCAGTATTCTTAAATGCATTTAGTATAATAATATGATGAATAAATCTTATAAAATAAAATAAAATGGCTCCAAATTTTAATTTTGTGCTCTTTTGTTCAAGTTTATTTTTTGAAAAAAATTTACTGTATTTTGATTTTTAATATTGCAAATCTAATATTACTGGGGGAAAAATACAAGTCAAAAAACCAAAAGGCAGACAAATTTACCTACTTTATCTGCAATCCAAAAATATACGAGTCACTTCCCGTTTGAATTAAACTATTCTTTTTAGACGGCAAATAAGTAATTACAGCATGCAAAAAAACTCAGTTTATTTTTAAAAACAAATTACAATATTTTGATTTATAAGGTGTGGGATCTAATATTACTGGGGATAAAATTCAACTCAAACAAAGAATAAAATGACAAATTTACCTAGGTTATCTACAATTTAAACATATACGAACCACTTTCCATTTTTATTACTCTATAAATTATGTGAGACTGATTATAAGTTTTATTATTGATTGAATATTATCGCCTAAAAATATATATAGAGAGGGAGAGAAAAAATGACCTGGGATTTAAAAAAAAAATTAATATCAATATGGTTAAATATATTTAATATAATAATATGATTAATAAATCTTATAAAAAAAAATTTTTGCTTTGAATTTAAATTTTATACTCTTTTGTTTAAGTTTATTTCTTAATTTTTTCTTTCAATTTTTCCATTTTTAATATTTCAAATCTAATATTACTGGGGAAAAAATACAACTCAAAAAAACAAAAGGTAGACAAATTGACCTACATTATCAACTCAAATTTTTTTCTTTTAACAAATTCACCTCGATTATCTACAATTAAAAAATATGCGAGTCACTCTCTGTTTCGATTGCACTATTCCTTTTAGACGGCAAATAAGTCATTATAGAACGCAAAAAAAAAAAATATTTCTTAAAAAATTTACAATATTTTTATTTATAATGTGTCAGATCTAATATTAATGTGAAAAAAGGCAACTAAAATATTTTTTTTTTTAAATTTACCTAAGTTATCTCCAATTAAAAAATATAGGAACCACTTCCCATTTCGATTACAGTATTCCTTTTAGGCGGGGAAAAAAATTATTTGTTACATATTTTATCTATTATAATGTTACTAATTAAATATTTAAACAACTAATTACAACATGTAAAAAATTAATTAGTTTTCTACATGGAAAAAACCCTAGCGCAATGCGCGGGCAAGCATACTAATTATACCACGCAAGAAACTCATTTCTAACATATTTTTATCTATTTGAATTTTAGTTATTAAACATTGAAATAGCTCATTATAGCACGCAAAAAATGTTAGTTTATTTCTATAAAAAAAAAATACAATATTTTTATTTATAATGTGTCAGATCTAATATTACTGAGGAAAAAATGCAACTCATAAAAAAAATTACCTACATTATCTGCGAATAAAAAATATACGACCCACTTTCCATTTCAATTATACAAATTTTATCAATTATAATTTTACTAATTAAATATTAAAATAGCAAAATACAATACATATAAAAACAATTAATTTTCTACATAGATAAAAAAAGCCGGAGCATCGCGCGGGCAGATCGCTCGGACAATCTAATATGCAAGAAGGGTTTGATCCATTTACAACATGAGCCTAATTATTTTACAATGACATACTAATTAATTTTAACAATTTTGTCTATACGCTATTATGCACGAATTGTATTAGTTTTGCTAATTGATTTAAAATTATTTTTCCTATGTCTTAAAAACCCTTCTATTATTTTTTCATCGTTGATTAAGATATTTTCCCCTATTATAAATAAGGTTATTTAACTAATATTTTGGGTTTATTTTTGGATAGATTTGATTTTATAAATTGTTATTTATTGTGTATGTGAGGTTTCGCTTATAGTTTTTGTTGAACTACTCTGACTTATCAAATAATTATTCAATATTTATGGTTTGGTTTATACTTTTCACTTGTGTTTCTTTATAGGTGTTGGGTGGGGATTTGGTTACTTATAATTTTTGTTTCTCACTATAAGTTGTCGTTGTGTTAATATCAATTACAAAACTAAATTTAACTCTCTGAGGAAGGGTCGATTTGACTAGAGTTTCTGAATCTCTATATCTATGGGGGGTTTGAATCACATTTATTTATCGATTAATAAGCAAAATATTTATTTAAGACCAAACAAATAAAGGAAAGCTCAAATTGGTCAATAATTGAAAAACTGACCACTTCTGAAGAATCCAAGTTAAACGAAGAAAATATGAAGCGATCAATTGAGGTGTTTAAAGTCATGATAGATCAATAATTGAAAATATGTGTTCATCAGCACCATCTTCAAGGGTTCGATTTTTGATAAAAAAAAAAAATAGCTTTCACCATTAAAAAGCCACTCGAAAAAGATAAAGAGGTGGGGGTAAGATACCATTGTAGCACAAAAAATAAACATCGTGAGTGCAATAAAACAGAGGGCACCCACAGAAAAATAGGAGACTGTGGGAGAGGGGAAAGCAACATCCACAGGCAACAACTTGTGGGTTTTTGTTGAATCTTCAAACGAAGGTAAACTCTTCTTATTAAAAGGTTCTGTCTATCATATTGTTTTTCTCTCACACCATGCCATGCTTTAAAATGTTGAATAGAAATTGAAAGGTAAAGTTTTTCTTAACAAGAAAGAAAATAAACTTATCAGTCAGTATAATGAATTATGCTGCAAACTCTTGGATTTTTATATGATAAGAAGAAAAGGAGTCGAGGGAATTAGAGAAGGTCTACGCTGCACATGCCATCCAGGTATCGAATATAGAAAAATCAAGATGCTGCAGAGTTATGAAAGAATAAAAAATAAAAAACCATGAGAAGTTAGTCTCACTGGTTAGGTCATAGGTTTGCTTCTCAAGGTTACCAGTTTGAGTCCCGCATCAAATCATTCAAAATTTTAATTAATTATTAATTTTAGAATTTAAATTAGTCAAAATATATATAAACTGATATAGACATTAATATTTTAAAAAAAACAATGAAATAGTTGGTCACAGTGGGCCTAATGACTTGGAAAATGTTTGCTTTCCTGAAGTAAGTTACTTAACGTGTTTGCAGTTCGTACAATTTTACACCTTTTCATTATTTTTGTAGAAAAAAAAAACATTAAAGGTTTTGTGAAATCAGATTACTTAAACTCATATAACATTATTAAGTAGAATATTTTTTTAATCTAACATTTTAACATCTATTATTTTTTAATTTTATCATTCATGTGTTTGTGAATTGTTCTTTGAATATATCTTTTTATATGTTGAGTTATATACCAATTTTCTAGATTTAATATTTTCTTTCATCAATTTGAACCTTTAGTGGGGCCTCATATTTTTTTAATTTTTTTTATAAATCTATCTCGATCTCATAGATTAAATTATGAGTTTAATATATTAACTCAAGTTAACTCGAATTGGTTTTTAGACAATTTTTTCTAATTATTTTTTATTTTATTCTTCAACAATGGCCTTGTTTAAAATCAGGTTTTATAATTTTATTTTATTTTTCTATAGAATTATTATAACCTAATGACCTGAGTTGAAAGTTTAATACTTGACTATGTTCGTTTTCTTGGTCATTTTTTAATTGGGTTTCACAATTATTTTTTTGCATGATGTTATCTTGATCTCATTTTATTTTTTTAATGAATTGTTTTTTAAATTCCATCCTCTCAAAAATCAATATTTTTTCTATTTTTATTTCCTTTTTTATTTCATCTTTTAATATTAGTTTGTTTAAAATTATGTTTTGTAGTATTGTTTTTAATTTTTCTTATGAAGTTATTCCATTCTCATGGATTATTTTTCTCAATTTCAACCTTAATATTTGGATTTATTAGAAATAGAGCTTTGGAGTATTTTTTTTAGAAATTATCATAGTCTTATGACCTAGATCATTGGTTTAATAGGTTAGCTCAAGTTAACTTAAGTTGTTACTTTATCCTTTTTTCAATTATTTTTTATGCAAGCTTGAAAGATAAGAACTCTTGAACCAACACAAGATTTCTAAAATAACCCAAAACTTAATATCAAAAATAAGATAACCAATACCCCCAAAGAAATATCGAATTGTGGTGTATTTCCTTTAAGTTTTGAATTCAAGCTTTTATAATTTTTACTTTGTGGTAGATTTCATAATGTACATTTTTCAACTTTTTTTATATAATATACTATTGATCTAACAAAATTCATTAGCATGAAGAATTTAAAGATAGGTAGATACATAGATAAAACTTGATTTTAAAGCTTCGCTATGAAAGTTAAAATCAAATTAAAAATAAAATCTAACATAATGATTACGTGAATACAAATACTAAATTTATTAGATGAAAGAACTCATTGATTAAAAACAATAAAAAATTAGAAGTATAGGAAGAGTACCATAAAGATAATTGATCTTTGATAAGTCTAACAAAAGTTTAATGAAGAACCTAAAGATAAGCAACCTCTCATAACCAAAGCATTATTCTAAAATCAAAGTTTGTAAGTAAATAAATAATTATAATATTCAAAAACATCCTAAACATGTCTAGAAAAATAATAAATTATTGTTAGTCCAAATGAAAAAAAAAAAAAAACAAATCCTAAACCAACTAGAAAATAATATAAATCTTGCATATTAACTTCTGGATTATATCACAAGGCCTTGTTATTACATTGTGGCTCTATAAATTAAAGAAATTTATAAAATCAGGTTCAAGAGTATAGGATGGGTTAGTAGACCCATATGTTTGGGCTTTTTTAAGTCATAGGGTGTTGGGCTACTAAGTCCACGACCCTATGTTCATTTTGGTTTTTTTTTTTATTAGGGTAAAGAATTGATTTATTAAAAAATATCTTTGAATCCAATTGAGACCATGATCATAGTCATAGGTTTAAGAAAAAGATATGCAAGTTGATTTTTTAAGCATTTGTTTTTTTTTTCTTTGTGGTGTATTTTTTTTATGGGATTAGCTTATTTAGATTTTATATTAACATGGTTATTTCTTTAATTTGTTTTCATCGAGTTTCTTCCTTTAGTCTTTTCTTAATATTTTTTATCCTATAATTCGAAAAACAATATATTAAAAATAATTTTTTTTATTGAATTCATGACCCTAATTACTAACTTGACAAGTTAGATAGTAAAGATTGAGTCGATCAAATATGTTATTGTATAATTATTTTTTAAAAAATATTGTCATACCAAGTAATTTTTGCTAAGTATTTGATTTATTTTGAATTAATATTTAAAATATGTTTTGTTTCAATTTTTATAGGATTAAGTTGTTTTTATAGGGCTTTTTTATTTTCTAGATTTTTTCAAAATCCAAACCACATTAGATTGTTGAATTTAATGATAGGGTAAAAAAACAAATTCCAACAATGTTGATATTTTATTGTACCTTAAGAAAAATAGTCTGAACGGTGGCGAAGTGTTGTTCAATGGTCTTAGACTACACTGAAGAAAGAGAAGAATAGAAATTTATTAGAATAAGGAAGGGAGTTTTTTTTTTTTTTTAACTTGAGGGTCGAGTTATAAAATTATTAATATAATGATCACTAAAAACTTACATGATTGATAATTTTAGAATTTATTTAATTAATTAAGATAAAAACAAGTTTACTTGGAAATCTATGATAAAAAAAATAATTTAAAAAAAAAACAGTTATTGTGTAAGAAATGGCATCTAGTAAATAACTAATTTATTGGTAACCATATATAGTAACTAACTTTATTACTAAACAAAGTAAAATGAAGTTGAGAATCATTTGTCATTGTCTGTTTTCTCTCTCTTAAATTAGCAACTGCTACTGGCTCTGTTTCATGAAGTTTTGGGGAACACAACTATGAAAAATCGTTTTCGGTAAATTGGGTCTGCCTAAAGGTAACCAAACCACCTCGTTTCACCATTCCACTTCTGAACTCTAAACTATTAAGCCACAGACATGTTTCTCTCATATTTTCAACTAAATTTGCTTTCTTCAACAGCTTTCCTTTCTGGAACTTTTCATTTCCTTTGTGTTAAAGATTTTCACCAGTCTTAAAATTTCAGTCTTTGGTTGGTTCAATGTCATTTTTCTGCTGTTCAAATATCTGAGATTTGAAACGTCTTTAATGGGCGTTTCTGATGTGATGTATCTGATGTCTCAGGAACTGATTAGTCCCATAAATCGGAGACTAGAAAGAAGGGTCTTTCTGGGGATTTTCCTTGTATGTTGAAGTGAGTTGGGCTTTTTTTAGTTAGTGTGCGCAGAGCTCAGCAAGATCCTTGAACAATCACTCACACGCGGTTTGTTTTTTTTGTCTCAAGCCCCTTGCGCTTTTGGGCATACAATTTAACTTGGTTTTTTCCCTTTTTAGTGATATAGTGTTAATGAGATGATTTTCTTTCTTAATTTTGAAAGTGGATTCTTTTAAACTGTGGTTTTGGCACAAGTAATGGAGTCTGGGAGCTATGTTCTTGGAGGGAAGGGTCATGTATCCATTGGAGCAACATCATCTTCTGATATTTTTTCAAGGAGCAAAAATGTTTTGATGAGTTGCGATTTGAAAAATCAAAGTAATTTTGAATATGACTTTTTAGTCTCATGTTCACAAGCTATTGAGAATGGGGCTCGTAGGGAACTAGGTTATCAGCAATTGATCGAGAAACATGAACCTGACACCTCAATCAGGGATGCCTTAACAAGTAAGGTGTCTTGTAGAAAAAACACCAATTTCTTTATGGTAACCCCAAATTCATTTACCTTGGAAGATGAGTCCACTTCCAGGCTTTCAAGCACTGTGATGGAATCTGATTGCAGGGTTTCTGCATTCATCGATTTGAATCTTGGGAGGTTTGGTGATCCTAGAGATGTACAGAACTGCAGAAGGATTTCCAAAAGCGCATCCATTGTTTTTCCATCTGAGTCATCTGCACCTCCAAGAAGGTATCGAGCAGGAATGAATTCCCATACCGCCTATTGTCAAGTTTATGATTGTAACAAGGATCTCAGCTCCTCAATACAGTATCACAAGAGACATAAAGTTTGTGAAGTTCACTCCAAGACTGCGAAAGTCATTGTCAATGGAATAGAAAAGAGGTTCTGTCAGCAATGCAGCAGGTTTGTCATGTTTACATTATGCTTTTCTTTTCTATCACTTGTAGGAGGGTTGAAGCTGTACTTGCTTTCTTATGCCCCTGTCTCCTCGAATGTTCTTCTTCTGCATTTTTTTTCTCTTTGAATTCTTTCATTTCCTCTTCCGTAAGGGTCTATGTATTTTCCCAATTTAAACATCCCAATAAGTTCAGATTTATCTTTTAGCTTTTGTTTTTAAGGGATCTGTGGTTCAGATATCATCATTGAAGAATAAAAGTAAATTCTAAATTCCTGTTAAATGTTCTCATAATGGCTCTATACTATTCCATTATTCCCACCATAACGTGCACTAGTTTTTGGCTGCCTAGGTTTCATTTGCTCTCTGAATTTGATGATAGTAAGCGCAGCTGTCGCAAACTCCTTGCAGGCCACAATGAGCGGAGGAGAAAGCCTCAAGTTGGTCTTCAATCTGGACGAACTGGAAGGCTATTTCACTCGTACAGTGGTAAAACATGCATGATAACTATTACTATCATTACTGTGTTTTCTCTGCTTAAGTTTATAGCAGCAGCTAACTGCTTTAGCTGTCAGTATAGAGAATGTTATTTTTGGTCGTCGTCTCGATGTCTCTTTAAGGTCATCTTCACCTTGACTTCTTATCAAGCTGTAGAAAATTCTTGATATATAATCCCTTGTATTTTACTTCCTAGATGTTCAGTTACTTTTATAAAGTTAATGTCTAAAGTAAATCTTAATAAAATTAACAGCATTCTTCATCTAGGTTGGCTGCACCAGAATCTCTGTAGAATTTCCATATTTCTTAACATTTTCCTATCTCGTGCAGTCGTTCAGAAGTTGACACATCTATTACTTGATAATTTCTTAGGTAGTCACGCTTTGTTCAAGGAAATGAGGATGAAATTATTTCTTTCTCAGCTTGAATCATGGTAGTCAGTTTTGGTATTGGAAGAACTCATTGTCATATCTATCCATTTCAAGAATTTTTTGTTTTTGTATTTATACAAAAAAATTTTTAACATGTAGATCTTAACTGAACTTGCTGTGTTTTTTTCTACTGCATTCTCTTAATCAAAATTGACTCGTATATGTGCATCAATTTTTTATTACAATGTCTTGCTTGCGAGTAGATAAATAATGCAGCTTTCTCTGATTTCATCCTAGTTTATGCTGGAATATTATTTTAGTCTGTTTTGGGGAACCTGTGGAAAAATGTATACCTTTAGAAGCATGTTCACGGAATTAACATCAATAGATTGTTACACTTCCTGGAAGACCTTAAAACTGCTAGGCTTTGCCTCACTCTGCGAGCGTAACATATGAGCAAACCTTTTGGATACCCAATTTGAATGAAAATGAAATCAGGAACCATTTCTTTTGAAAACTTTCTTCTGATTGCTAAAAATAATTACAGAATTTTTGCCATATTGGAAATTGTTGCAATCACCTTCAGATGCTGCATTTCTTCAGATATCATCAAGATAAGCTACAGCAGGGTTTGTTCTTCCTTGAAATGTCACTCTAAGGTTATGCTCATGTCGTGAAAGGGTTGTTTTTTTATCATAGCCATGCTGACTCACGACTTGATTGTTTTGTGTACAGACTTGTTTCAAGTATCCTGATGGAACCGTGCAAGTAGCAAACCCCATAATTGCTTTCAGTATAATTGCTGGGAAGAAAAGAGGAACTGAGCCTATTGAACTGCATAGTTTTGATCTTTAGAGCATCTAATTTAGGATCACATACAAAACATCCTTCCTAGACCTTACTTAGTTTGTGCTAGCACTTAGTAATTCTGTGGTAGTAATAGCCTTACATAACCTGCAGATCAAGCCATATGCCTATATTTTACACATTATCAATGTAAATACCATTCTCGATGGATCTAACCAGAATCAAGAAAAGAAACAATGGATCGTTTCTGTTTCCCAGGGACATGATGAAACAATGGATGAAGTATAGCATGCTTCTTTGCAGAGAAAAGATAGCTTACTGTTTCTGTGCCAAATTTTCTTCTAGAATCAGGACATCCTAGTGTTCTAAGCGACAGTTTCTTGTTTATATCCTTTGCTGATTTGTTAGACATATTATTTTGCAAACCTAAGATCATTTCCCCAACATGGTGCAGGCTTTTCCAGCAGTGGGACTCATGGAAATGCATTAACAACAGCATCTTTTATCTGCCAAGACATACTCCAGAGTGGCCTGTCGCATCCTAATAAATATGGAGCAAATGGTTGGTGCAAGCGTGTAAAAATTGAAGATGGGACTGGTAGTCCACCATCATCAATTCCCATTACAAATGCATATCTGCATTCAAAGTCCCTCTTCCCTTCTAATAATTTTGAGAAAATATTTCCCACTTTTCATGAAGTTGGAGCTAACACTGCATCAGGAAGCATTTTGAATGAGAGCACTGATAGATATCAAGATGTTATGGGAGGCAAAACTTCTAGTTCACATACTTTTCTCCAGGATGCGTCATTGGTAAATAATGAACTCACTGCTTTTGATGCAGCATCAACCATCCAAGAGTTATCGGGGATAACAACTTCTGCCTGTGCTCACTCTCTTCTGTCATCTCAATCACAAAATTTATTCAAGCCATTCATCAGGAATTCCTGTGTACCACCAGCTGATAGTTTCATGCAGAAATACAGGTAACAGCATGGATCAAATCATAGGAGCTAGCTCACAGGCTTCTTCAAGTGAGGTACCAAATAAGTTCCCTTCATGGGTGACGAGTTCTGTCGAAGGGAGTCATGTCGTCAACTTTGATGTAACAGATAGGGTATACCATGGATCACATTCTTTTAATGCCAGAGATCACCACGGCAGTGAAGATGACACGACTACTGACTTGCTTCAACTGTCGTCACAGCCTCAGCGAGTGCAACAATGCAAGAGAAACAGGAAATGATCCTTTCAGTTGCTCCGACATCGCCTAGTAAGACCAGTAAATTTCTTTGATGAATGAAATAAAGATGGTCAATC
This sequence comes from Salix caprea, assembly GCA_964035475.1. Taxonomy (NCBI): domain Eukaryota; kingdom Viridiplantae; phylum Streptophyta; class Magnoliopsida; order Malpighiales; family Salicaceae; genus Salix; species Salix caprea. The sequence goes on along the minus strand of OZ037753.1, from coordinate 8,554,993 downwards.
ACCATCATGCCTCTTGAAACAATAAGCTGTTACTTGGAGCTCAGATTCTCTTGGCTCAATATGTTGAAACCCATAGGATCATCTGAAGAACAACAGAATCTGCTGTCCGAGTTAATGGCAGCAAATATTGTACACTCTTGTCACCAGAGTGACAATGCAACACTGAAAATGACAATTAAAATAGCTCAAGAGGCAATAAGTTTACCTACAATTGCCTTGTTTTGATTTGATTTGGAACTTGAGGACACAACTGTCTTCTCTTCTTGCAAACTCTCCTTTTGAATGAGAATCTTCCATGATTTAGCTCACAGGCTTCTTCAAGTGAGGTGCCAAAGAAGTTCCCTTCATGCGAGAGAACTCATTAGCTGCATTCATTTGATTACTCTATTGCTTAATGTGGTGTTTAACACGAGCAGAAGGAAAGCATGCTTAGTCATCTTTGCTTTGTAGCTATATGTTGTCATTTTACGTGTTCATAAGCTCTCGATTGTCTGTCTGTCGAAACGTAGGTTTTATTTTTTTTGGAAAGTGAATTTCTAAATGTGTTGTAGTGTCATGAAAAAAAAACAATGTGATATAAATATGTAATGTGAAAAAAAAAAAGAATTTGTTATATTATATATTTATATATAGTTTTTTAAATATAATATTATAGACAACCATTTTCTTGGTGTTTGGATAATATATATAAAAAAATCTATGGTTTCCTAAATATTTATTAACAGAATCTATATGATTTCAGATATATAATTATTGTATAGTATAACACGTTTTATATTCAAATATATTTGATTACAATATTATTTAAATTAAAACATTATATGCATTAATATATCAAATAAATATATTATATATCATAATATATTATTTCTATATAAATATATTAGTAATTTAGTACTTTTATAATCATATTATTTTATATAAACAATTATAGCGAAGCAAATAATACCCAAGTTACTTTTGTGATTATAGGTACTCCATCAGGTGAAAAACAACTTTTTATATATAAAAAACTATATAGTCTTGCAATACCATAACTTGTTTTATCTGTTTAGTTTTTTTACTACTTTTTTTATCCATGCAACACCATGAGATAATCTCTTTCTAGCTGGAATAAAAATAGATATTTGTAAGAAATCTAATAATTTAAAATCTAAGAAATAAAAATTGATTAGATGGATTTTGATATTCTTATTAATTTTTTTTATATATAAAAACACATTTGTTTTTATTAACAACATGTTTTTTTAAATAAATAGTCAAATACCAATAGAATAAATATTTATAAAAAAAATACTCAATCATTTAAGAGAGAACATATAGCTCTTCAATCGAAACTTCTTTCCTTTGTTCATTTTTATTTTGTTGAAAATATTTTTTTTATGAGAATGATTTCTTTTTTAGCATATACTTATCATGATCCAAAACTAAACTTTCATAAAAATAAAACAGAAAAAATATGTCTGGATAATTTATAAAAGGTAAAGCATGAGGATCAAGATAAAAATAGCTGATACTCGTGTGTCTGACCCTTTTATTTTTTATATATGAAACAGACAACGTGTCATCGTCTTGAGTAGATGACATGTTGTCACCTAATTCAAATTTCAACCATTTTTGTTTACTAGAGAATAGGGTTTCGGATTTTTTGATCAAAAGACCTATTTTTTAAACTTGTTTTCCCGCAAAAACACCCTAAAACAACCTAAAAACCCAAGTAAACCCCAAAATAGCATAAAATCAGCATAAAAAAACAGGTCTATAGATGGTGGCGTTGTTGGTGAGATCATCAGTGTTCACTAATGATAATTAGTGCTCATGTTCTTAGTCTTTTTGTTTAAGGTAGGGCATCAATTTGTTTTTTGTGATTTTAAAGGAGAGAGTTTGGTATGATAACTAGTTGTGTGTGCTTGGTTTATGACATATCCCCCCTCCAATTTTTTTCCAGTAATTTTCTTCTTTTTTTCAATTATTTTGGTCCCAAGCAACATAGTTCTATTTTGATCTCTCTATTTTATTTTATTTTGCTTTAGATCTCTGTTTTTATTTTTCTTATTTTGATTTGTTTTAAAAGGTCAACATTAACTCACTATAAAAATTAATTATTTCACCAACGAAAATTTATGTCGATAATGTAACATCCCGACAACCATACGAACTGAAACCTTCCTTCAAAAAAAACTTTCATTAGTAATCTCTTTCTTCGGTGACTCCCTCACATTTGAATCTACTAACAAAAATATCAATTGTAATTTCATCAGAATATTTCATCAGTGATGTCGTTGGTATATAACTTCAATGATTTCATCGTTAACATTTTATCGCCGATTTCATCAATATTTCCTACCGATATTTTATGTCGGTAATGTCATCATTAACATATCTTCTGTGATTTTATCGGTATGATTTTGTCGCTATAGTCATCGGTAATAGTGACATTTCGAGTAATTATTGTCCAACTCTCTAGAAAATACCGTTGGAAAGTTTTATTTGTCATTCCATCACAACTATTTTCATTTTTTTCAAAAAAATAAATTGAAAAATATAAAAAATTAATTTAAAATTAATTTTTTTGTTACAAATTATTAAATTTTTAACATTCAAAATTCAAAAACAACATAGGCAATGCAAAAACAATAAATCTAAAACAGAGGCAATGCTAGAGGAGGAGGAAGTTGGTCGGGATCACGAAATGTAAAAGGAGAAGCACATGGATCACCCCAATATAATTGTATTAATATAATCATTCGACGTAGTATGGTCGTATCAACACAAAGTTTTGTCTTCTCATCATGAAGTTCGGTTGTTTTATCATGCACTTTCTCGAATAAAGTGAACTAAAACTTTAGAGTTTACATGAACGAAATCGATTTGAAAGATGATTCAATTGTTGAAACACTACGGGATGATCACAAATTCTCACTCATAGTGTTAGAGAGTTTATATACTGATTTCTATAAGGTCCACCGGACAATCTTGTCTCCAATCGTAGTATTAGAGAATTTGTATCCTCCTTATTCATTTTAATTGGAAATATTTCTTTTTTATTATAAAATTAATTTTAAATTAAAACTTAATTTAATAAGACAATGAAATTCAACAATAATAAAGAAATTAATTATGTCATGATAATTTATAGAGAAGTATAAAAGATTTTTAAAATATCATTAATTCAAGAAAAATACATAAAAATTAATGTAAAAATATTATTCTAATTGAATATTCATGAAAAAAGTTTTAAAAATATAAATATTTTTATATTAATTGACTGACAATATTACAATGAAAAACTCAAATTTTATTTAAAAAGTAAGGTATTATTGGATGATTTTTTTTATTTTTTTATAATAATTAAAATTAAAAATTATTCTATTATGAAGTTATGACTTGTTATATTGAAGAAAGAGAAAGATTTTATAAAAACAAATTAATCATATAAAGGCAAATTTTCCTTTATTGAGGGAAAATTTGTGTTTGGTTATGGAGGAAGACAAGGGATTGGATCAAAATTTAAAGAATCTAAAACTTCTTATGGAAGAGAAGAATTCGGAAATGAAGAATTTAAAACTTGAATTACATAATTTTAAACCTATTGTCACTTGTAGAATAATATTTATATAATCACCGAAAAGAAATAAGAGGCATAACTTATTGGAGTTCTTATATACAAAGAACTAGAGAAATTAAGGAAAGATGTTACATTCCAAATTAGTAAACATATAGAAGCATAGAGAATCATTAGGTTGCTTAAAGATACATTGTCTCAAGCAGAGATCAATGTTCCTGCATTGACTAAACAAACAAATCATAATTTGGACAACATAATTGATTTGGAAAATGAACTACTTGATAACAATCCAATCAAGGACTATGATGATCATCAAATCGGTCATTCTTGATAATGAGATGAAATGTTTCTTGATAACTTTAAAAAAGGAAGAATACCAACAAATCATGAATAGATGAGCGTGACTATCCACAAACTAATGTTGCATTCCTTCTTGGTGATCTCTACTTTGCACATACGTCTTAACAAAAAGCTCTATTGATAACTAATCACGCCCAAGACTCATAGCATACAAGGAAAAAAAAACCGTTGTCAGTTACAAATATTAAGATGAAAGAAATCATGAACAAATAATGTTGTAATGAAAAAAACATACCATCCATTTGGCATGTAAAACAAAGGGCACGAAGTCACTAGAGTGCGTGCTAACGGAACCTAGAAAACATTGGTTCCAGTTCTGTTCACCAAAATGTAACTGTCACGCGAAACAATTAGACATCACATGCTCAATGTAATCCTCTCATATTGCCACTAAGATGTATGGCAGTCTGAATTCCTTCCAGACTACCATGTTTTTCTAGTTTACAAGCTCTCTTGCATATATTTTGTTGCTTATTTCTGCACCTCATACCAAATATCATGCGACTTATATAATACACATAAATTATTTGCTAGTAAATTAAAAATAAAATTGTGGTATTTGAAAAAAAAATAGAAAATTGCCAACATCGTCGAAATTACCTAGTACCAGCGTGATTCTCTCACACCTTTCTTGAAACATCATCATTAGCATCCTCTCAATCAGATTTTTCTTTGTAGTAAAATTTAGACCTTGTAAACTATGCATTGACTTGCATAAACATCATCATTATAATTTTTTTTATTAATTTTAATAAAGTAAACAAATTAATATAATAATAAAATATAAGTTCATACTAACCTTAAACCTTGTAAACTATGCATTGACTTGCAGTCTCCATTCAGGATTTTTGGAGATCTAGCTCCATTGAATCAATGAAATATCCATCGATGATTTAAAAGTTGTTGTTATTGTTCTCGCGACCTCAATATTTATAAACCTGAAATTTTATTCCCTGAATGAAATTATCTTTTAAAAATTACTAATCAAATTTAATTATGAAAACAAAACAAAAATGAAAACCTCCATTGAAATATTATCCTTGTATTGGGCCTAGTACTTGTGGGTAATTGGATTTCACTGTGAAGGAACACCCTTTCGAACTTGTAGCATTGCACTCAACGACCCTGCATCGTGAGTCGATACATGTTCCTCGGGTGCCTATTTGTCATCGGCACCTAAAAACTCACGGTCCTCAAAATCACTACTAGCAGGACTAGCAACGATCCTATCCTAATGACGCGCAATGAATTTTTCCATAGTCATCTACACAAATTAACAAATATTTGAAATTAAACGTTTCCTACATTTTAAAACATTTCGACACTAACCCCCCCATATGGGAAACCACCCAAAATTTACGAACCTGCAAATACACATCATATATACCACAAACCAATTGATTTTATTCATTTTCTTCAAACAATTTTGCATAACTTAATTTTATCGAATATTTTTATTTTTACGTTATAATATTTTTTAAATTAATCCTAAACTTAAAAAAATCTATTTTAAAATTACAAAAACTCAAAAAAACAATAAAAAGTGAAAATAATAATTTAACTAGACACCTTAATTTCTCTATTTACTCATTCATTGAACAAACAAATAGCAATCAATAATATTTCAAAAAATAATTCAAATAATACCATAACAAAAAATAACAAAAAATTATTGTTGAATGATCCATCAATAACAAAAAAGTAAATAAAATAAAATAATGCAAACAACACACAAAAAACGCATCAATAACTAAAAAATCATTAGTTACCAATCAATTAACACAAGAAACATTAATTATGTTAAAAAATATCAATTAATAATTCATTAACACAAGAAAATCTAATTAAAAATAATACAATAATTCCACATCAAAACCATTAATAACAAAACAAATATGTAAAAATATTGCAATAACCTCAATACCATTAAGAACAAATAAAAAATACACAACAAAAGAGTAAAAAATGAGTAATCTTACTTTAAACTTGTTGTAAGTGGAGGTGAGAGGAAAAAGAAAAAATAACATTGAATTCTTATCGTTTATAAGAACATTCTTAACTTTTTTCTATTTTATTGTGGATTACAATAGGAAGCTTTCTCATATATAGCTGGTACAAGCTTGCTTATGGGTTCGGCATGCGTGTGTGTCCTCCATGAAGTCTTAATTCTTTCCATGCCTCGAAGAATCCTTACAATAATACAAGTTGTCTATAGCTTTCACTTATATATTCCATCCATGATATATTTGATAGTTTGTACTATTTATTATCTTCTTAGCAGACGGGATCCCAAAAATATATATACATATATATTTAAAAACGAATAAGTAAAATACTATAAAAAATCAAATTTTATATATAACTAGATGGAATATTATATATTTATTTATTCAAGGATAAATAAATCAATTTTAGTTGAAAACATGATCGGGAAGCATCTCGCAATGGGCACACAAAATGTCCCAAAAGTCAAAAGCACGATTGCAACTATGGGCACGTTTTCCTGAAGAACAATAATCATTATTTTGATTCCATTCATGCTCAATCTTTTGATTTTCAACTGAGTTAGATAGGATGTATCATCCGATGTTCCATAGTTCAGCTACCGAACATTTATAATTAATTACAAGTTATTTTCTTTGAGAAAATTATCTATTTTTTATTATTATTGTTATTGTTGCACACATTACATGCAGCCTATATCATAAACTCTGGTCCAATTCCATATTCTATATCATAAACTCTTGTCCAATTCCATATTCTAATTTTTAATTTCATCCACTTGAATATAAATTACTAAATTCCAAATCGTCTCTGAAATTAAATTTCTCGTTTAGTAGTGTGACTTTTGTAGATTAATCTAAATAAGTTTTGGCTTTTGAGTCAATTGAAAGTTATAACACATTTGGTTAGAAATAATTTTATTTCTTTAATTAAAAAAAAAGTTGTTATCAAATTCAGTATAGATTTTTGCTTCCAATAAATGTTAAAAAAATGCTTTTAGTATATTTTTGCGAATCATATTTCTAACCTAAATTAGTTTTTGTCATATGTTATTCATAAAAATAATTTATGATTCAAAAAACAAAAGTTAATTTTCATAGATAAAGTTGATACATATCTTTCTTGTTTTTATCTTTATTTATGAAACTTGGTCATGTGCACACAAATAGATAATATCTTTATACGCTTTTATTATTTATGAAGGAAACTCTAACCTCTGGAAAGCGCATTTTGTGGGCCCAGATGAGCGAGTAAAATACCGGTTATCTCAGGCTTTTACAAGAGATACATACCCTGACTCGAACTCGAGACCTTCTGTGTAGATTGCAAACCTTTTGTTATCACGTCACGTCCATTGAAGACTTTATATTTTTTTTTTTTGCAAATAAGGAATTCGTTTTTTTAAGAAGAAAAATAGGATTTTTTAATATTAGGTCGGTATCTTGGAGTATAAATCTACAACCTGAATATTAAGTGAAATGGTTAAAAATATATCCAGGAGACCCATTAATAATTTAAAAATAGTTTTTGAATTTCTTCAAGATTGCAAGCCTCCTTCGTCATCAAAATTGGAAGAATTCAATAAGAAACCTTTTTTTACGCTTTTCTTTGTTAGGGTCAATAACCTGAAACATCTCTTGGCATGCCGACTCGAATATAGTTAATCTGTCACGAAGGATATTATTTAAGAAATTAAAAAGATTCTAAAATTATTTGGGATCTGTGTGGCAGAAGCTTAAAAAATTAGAAGAATAAAAAAGCATGGCTAGAAAGTCAATAGGAAGTGTTTACTATACAGGTTCTTAACAAAAAAATAGAGGATAAAAAAAAATTATAAAATCATGTTTGGCTTAAAAATCTCTTTAAGGTCGTGTTTGGCTAGAAAGGTATTTAATTTTTATGCAAAGAAAAAAAAATCAAAAGTCATTAAATCTATGTTTTTAAGTCATAAAAACATTAGATTTAAGATTAACAAGTATGCACGCACGTGTAAGAACCATCAATCAACCAAAATGAAACAAAATCATTGACCTAAGGAAATGTTTATTTGAAGAACACCAACCTAGAAATCATTTGAGGGTTTAAAGGTGTTTTTTTAAATAAAAAATCTAGATCATAGGGGATATTTCCTAATTTTTTTCTCTGATATGTTAGAACAATATTCTTCCATTTTCTTCTTTTGTTTCTCTACTTCCTAAATGTCTAACAAGGTCTGAGAGTTTCGTAACTAAAACTTGGTCGATAATGGTTGATCAAGGGAAAACTGACCATAAATTAATTGTGGCAATTAGAAGGTTGTTGGAGTTAAATAGACCATAGATCATATAGAGGGGGAGTTATTCTTTAACTAGAATCAAAACATGATTGATTTGGTAGCTTGTAGCCTTAATATCATTTATCTAAAGTTATGTGTAACACTATAAAAAAAGTTTGCTTAATCTAACAAGGTTGCCTTGGGACAAGAAGTTAAGGACTTCCACCTGATAAGTATGGCACAAACATTAAATAAGAAATTTATAACCTTGAAGAGGAGAATATCATATATTGATTTGTGGTGGTTGGATTCTCTAAGGTGGTTGGATTTTCTAAGGTGGTTGAATATGCCACATTCATTTGTCTCAATATAAAAAATTTATTAGTCTTATCAGTTAAGAAACATAATAAAACAAGGATAAACAACTTGTCACTTAATATCATTATTTGTTAAGGTAAAGGCCTTATTATTTTCTATACAATATGGACATATTAATGTTTCATATGTGCTTAAGCCTGAAACCATCTTATATGCAGGACAATCATTTATAGGTCATATCAAAGCTCCTTTTATCTGAAAATTTGTTGTCTCAAAACAGTATATGTCAAAGTCTCGAATAACCATAACCGATTGAATCAATTAATCAATAGTTAAAGACAAAAATCTATATTCCTATATGTACTAATAGATTTAAGTATGATCATAGAGAAGAACATGAATTATGACCTCATAAACATCCTTGATGGCAAGTATCAAATCATGAGTATCTCTAGCTAACAAGAATAATGTAGCAAATGACCAAACTAGATTGAACTTGTCTCTACATGACCCAATAGGTATATTTTATGGTTCCATTAAAAACTAAGGATGAACCGTATTAAACTATTTACAAGATTCACCATCAAAAAGCTACGTCATGACTCTGTACACCACATCATATGAATGATGACGTGCTATATGTTCAACAATATTTGGAGACATAAATAACCTTTGTAGTCTAGAGAAAAGTCCTTCCCTTGTGAACTATTATATTTTTCTATATGCAAGAAAAGTCTTTCCCCTGTGAGTTATGAGTTTATATGGAGCATGCCCACAAATTTGTATTTGGTCAAATATATTTTTTCAAAGTAGTAAAACATGAAAAAGTTTGGACACATATCAAAATTTCAGTATCCTAGGCCAAGAGGCTTCATCATAGAATTAGCATAAAAAAAGTTCTACTTCAACTTATTTCTTTAAGTTAAAATGTTTTTTGGCCATTTTATGACTCTATAACCTCACTCAACCTATTAATATTATTTGATGATGAACAGCTATGAATCAACAAATAACTTACTATGATTTGTACACTCATTCTATAATCGCTCGTCAAGATCTTTCAAAAGATTAAAAAACCTTATTTCATAAGCATTTGGTTTTTCATCTATGATTTAAAATTCATCAGCATCACCTTGATTCATTTCCATTTCATTCATAACTATACTCCTACTATGATAACTATTATCATTTACAACTCTATAATTATTGCTAGAACTACAAGTTGACGTAACCATCCTTTCTACCAAAGTCTTGTAAAGACATGGTCTTTTATGTACATACCAACACAAGTATTTTTTTTTTTTCATGAAACCTTTTTGTAAAAGGTGCATTGTAACATCTAGATTGAGAAACTTTTTATTTTTATACTTTTTACATAAACATTTAATACAACCTTCACTAATGTTTTTTAGAGTAGATGGTTCACAATTAATAAAACTTTCAATCCTATTATAATAATTCATCATGTGCAACCCTTTAGATAAAAGTCAATATATTTAATATTGATGATTCATTACTTATATGAAACTTGTATAGAATATTAACAACAACAACATTAATTAATATTATGAACTAAATAAATTATAGGTACCCAACTAATTAGATATCATTATTTTATCTCAAGTCTATTTAAAATATTTTAATAGTACCCTTAAATTATTATCAATTTTCTCCAAAAATTAAAATTCCTCTAAATTTAATACAATTCCCAACTTAACAATAAAATTGAAAAATATGAAATGTTCTCATTAAATAAGTCATCATAAATTTAATTATAACACACACAGGTTACAAAATAAAAATCAATTTCAATAAATGACAAACAAATACATTTTTGTAAAATCTCAAACAAACACTAACATATATAAATCATATATTCATACGATAAATTTCTATGGAAAAAAACTATAAACAAGTGAATACATAAACAAACTACATATACAACATCAAAATGCAAAAAAGAATAATATTTTAAAAATAGGTTACAACAAAAAAAAATGAAATAAAACAAAGATGATGACAGAGTGTTAGGCTAGTTGTCTTTGTGATGAAGAAAGCTTGATTTATGACAAAATATGGGTAATGTATGTTGTTTTCTATAGAATAAAAGGGAAGAAGAAGAAGAAATAAAGGGGGCCGACTGTGAGGTTGTAACTTAAATATTACTAAAAGATTCATCAACAAGAATTAGCAATGGATTTCTGTAGCAATTTTACTTGTAATAATGCACTTTATTTTTATTTTTTTCATTCTTTCATCTTCAGCTGTAATTTCCTCAGTATTTATTTACGAGTTTTTTTTTTTCATTTTAAATTTGCAACCCACCAGATTTGTGGTAAAACAAGATGCAATTAATGAGTTATTTAGCATCAATAAAAGGTTAGAGCATCTGAAGTGGCCTGACTGTGGCGTGGTGATATAGAGAGAACAACTGCAAAGGGAATTCCAACCTCTAAAGAAGCCTAAATAAACAAGCTATATTAGAATATTCATCTCTGTTGAAATACTGTGGCCTGAGAGAGCTGTTGATAAGTCATTCTCGTAGGGGGAGTTGACTACTTGTTCCAGCCCCTACCAAAATATTTAGCCCCCTCTTACAAACCAGGCTGAACAAACAGAAATTTATATAAATAAATGGTGGAGATAATTTTTAAAATGAATCTTATTTGGTTCTGGTTTTGAATGCTTCTCCTGATCATATCCATTGACAACAATGTCCTTCCACCATATCCATCCTTGCTTGCTGTCTGAGCTATGAACAGGTATAGAAGTAATTTCAGGTGTGCAATGTCCATTGGCGGGTTACATCAGATGAGGTTTGGTCAACCCTAAACAAAGATTTGCTGTGACACACCTGGATGGACACACACAAAAGCAAACCTGTCAAGATAATGACATTAGCTTGCAGAGAGTCTGGCTGGTGAGTTTGATATATAAAGAAATCATGAGAATGAAGTGGTTCAAGCCTTCATTAGCTTGACGCTAATTCCCCTTCCCATATATCTTCGGCGTAGAGTTGCCTGATACTAGAGAGCTTGAGGCATGGATTTTGATAGATTCCCATCCCCATTTTTCTCTGCTGTTTTCTTTATTCTGATCTTCTCTCATGCAGGTACTATATATAGTCTCTGCTCATTGTTTTCAATTCTGTTCATGCTCTGATGTGCTGCTAGTTTTTTTGTTTCTTTTGAACTGTAATTTATTTACAATTTCAGAGGCATATGACTATCTGGATCCAAATGGGAACATAACGCTCAAATGGGACGTTATTTCATGGACACCAGATGGCTATGTGGTAAGTAACTACCCTCCATTAGCATTTCTAAAATGGCCGCAGATTAGGCGATTAATGAACAGGATTGCTTGGCAAATTGCACGGATACAAATGTCTGGGAAGATTTAAAATTACTCGCGTGACTTTTCAGGCAGTGGTGACGATGAACAACTTCCAAATGTATCGTCAGATCATGAGTCCTGGCTGGACCTTAGGATGGACATGGGCTAAGAAAGAAGTTATCTGGTCAATGGTGGGAGCTCAAGCCACTGATCAAGGAGACTGTTCCAAGTTCAGAATGAACGTCCCGCACTGCTGTAAGAGGAATCCTACTGTCGTTGACATGCTTCCAGGGGTGCCCTACAACCAGCAGATTGCCAATTGCTGCAAAGGTGGTGTGGTATCATCGTGGGGACAGGACCCTTCAGCCGCAGTTTCTTCTTTTCAGCTGAGTGTTGGACTTTCTGGTGCTACCAATAAAACAGTGAGATTGCCCAAGAACTTCACTTTGCTCGGTCCAGGACTAGGCTACACTTGCAGCCCAGCAAAAATTGTTCCACCCACTATCTTTCTAACTCCTGATGGCCGTCGAAAAACTCAAGCAATGAGTAAGTCTGCTTATCTGTTAGAGAATAATATAAATCATATTTTGAAGTCTCACTTAATAGCTTAATTTTTTAGGTAAGGTGGTTTTTTAACACGAAAAAAGAAGTTCAATTGACAACCAAAAACACTAATGTAGTTTCATTACAAACCAGAAAATTCATTTCTGCTAATAACCAAACTGTTGTTAATTTGATGATCAATTCAAGTTGGAAAACTAAGTCAGCTACTGTTGTGTTACAGTTTTCTAATGAAAAAACCTTGAAACCAAAATTTCTCAATTGCCTGAGCAGGAAAGCAGTTACAGTAGTTTTCACAATTATTATCATTTCAATCCTCTGTTTTTTATTTGCAGTGACATGGAATGTGACATGCACATACTCGCTAATGTTGGCGTCTAGGAATCCAACCTGCTGCGTATCGATGTCATCTTTTTACAACTCCACCATCACTCCTTGTCGAACTTGTGCTTGTGGCTGCCAGAACAACAGAACTTGTGTTCCGTAAGAATCTTTCAAACCATCAATACACTTTCTTTCTTTTTTTATAACCGGGCTGTCCGGACCAGTTTACGCGCACTACAACTAATCCCTGGGCCCAACTGAATATCCTACAAGCCCAGTTGGGCAGGTTAGGCACTGCGGGGTGACATGCATGCGCAGAGAGAATCAAACCAGAGTGTAGTGGAAGGGAACAAGTCCCTTCCCACCGCTAGGCCACGACCATTACATAGTCACATTTACATTTCATCTACTAAATACTATATTTGTGCACATGTATACTGCATCTTTGCCATATATATGTGCATTCCTCAGAATCTGCTACATGGTTTTGCAGTGTTTTGACTCTACACACCAAATTTGTATGTCTGCAACCACTAGTAGTTAATGTGAAGAAGATATTGGCAATCAGATGCTATTAATTACCTGAAGACTCATGAACATTTACTTTGATTTCTTAGGATATCTTCATAATTAAGAAGTCTCACTCCCTTAAATTAAAAAAAAAAAAAAAAAAAAAAAAAAAAAAAAAAAAAACATAATGCAGGAGTGATTCGAAGATTCAAAGCGTTGTGGGACTGAACACACCATCGAAAGATAACACCCCATTAGTGCAATGCACGAAACACAATTGCCCTATCCGGGTGCATTGGCATGTGAAGCTGAACTACAAGGAGTATTGGCGAGTGAAGATTTCCATCACCAATTTCAACTACCGCCTGAACTATACACAGTGGACTCTTGTTGCTCAGCATCCAAATCTTAACAATATCACTCAAGTTTTCAGCTTTGCCTACAAGCCACTCTTGCCATATATTTCAGCAAGTAAGTCCTTGTCTAATAACACTTGAGCAAGGCTTTGTGAACCTCTCTTGACTTGTAATTTTCGCTCTTTATTTACTTGGCATCTGCTGAAGTTAGGCTGAGTGTTGCTGTATAATGATATTTATGCAGATGACTCTGGAATGTTTTATGGTATGAAGTTTTTCAATGATATCCTAATGGAAGCCGGGCCAGATGGAAATATCCAGACAGAGTTGATTCTGAAGAAGGACAACACATTTACATTTGACAAGGGATGGGCTTTCCCGAGAAAAGTCTACTTCAATGGGGATGAATGCATGATGCCCCTTCCTGAAGATTACCCACATTTACCTAATTCTGCCCCAGAAAATGTGATTGGATTATCATTTCTTATTTCTGCATTTTTGCTTCTAGAGTTGCTAGCCTTTTGGTGATGATCATTGAACCGTAACGATTATATCGAGTAAACAGATTGAATGTTCGAGTCTATTTCACCAGCAGGTATGTGCCTAAATTGTGCTGTGCTCTTCGGGGAGGTGGGAGCTAGAAGAGGACGCAAGTAGTTGTTACCAAGTTTGTAAAATGCACTTTGTATACAGAATCTTGGATTCGTTTTTCCTTTTCTATAATGGAATCCACTCTTCTCTGGAAACCATTTTCCTACCTTCCAAATTGGATACGTGCAAGTACACATCTATATTCAGAAATTCGATTCTCTTTGAAAAAGATGCAAAATCCCTTGCATATACATGCTTGGAAGTCAATTTCTTGCAGTTCTCCCCTCTAGTATTTGATCAGATGGGCTAAATTGTGTGTGGAGTGATCCCATAGTGCAGCTTGCTATTATTCTCAGAAAGAGTTTTGCCCCTCAATATGGTCCTTGTACTCTTCGAGTTGTTTTGATTGGACCCTCATACTCTTTTTGTATTAATTCAGTCTCTCTATTAGGTTTCATATGTGCAGCAAGTGTTGTGCATTTAGGATGAGGTTTTGACAGACGTCATAAACATCCAGCGTGTGATAACGGAGAAACAGTAACGAAATATAACGAAGAGTGGAAGAACTCGATCAAAGAGAATGTGGCTTCCATCAAAACAAATTGAAGATACGTGGAACAAATAAAGAGCAAAGCACATTTCAATAATAATAAAGAAGCTAATACTACTACTAGGCCAGCCTGACACCATGCATGATATATATATATACATATGTTAGATCTGATTACAAATTCTGGTGCTTCTCATTTGCACAAAAAATCTTAATGGGGTGGCAGTAGATGTATGACACCTTGATTGGTATTGGATGGTAACAAGCAACCAGCTTGGTCCTATCAATGTCACTGGATTGGATTGGTAAACCATGCTACGTGTAGTAGAGGTTACTCAAACAATACAATTTGAGACCCAGAAGATCCAGAGAAGTGAAGGAGTTAAGAAAGTCACCGTGTGAAGAAGAAGACCCTGGAGAGAATTGGTAGAAAGTCACCATGTGAAGAAGAAGACTTGTTTTCAAAGCAGTCCAGTAGTGGACTGTGCCAGGCCCAAACATGCCAGTATGTGACCAGCAGCAGTACTTTGAAAGGGAAGAACCGTTGAGCTGTTGTGTTCAAACCTCTAAAAGTCTCTCGCGCCAGCTTTTCCATCATTTTCTCACCAAATTAAGCTTTGCTTCAAGATTCAGGAACCCTAGTGAAGAAAAATAAATATGTAAAAGGTGCTGAGTTTTTATCTGCTGCTGAATAGCCTAACAACCAGTAGGTGCGACATCAACAAGCAAGGAATTCATTCTCATTTTTAGCTGTCTCCAATTTTCCTTTTTAACATAATGCTGCTAAGAAGCTCTTCATCTTATTCTTGTGTCCTTTAAATCATTGGTGAAGAAGAGCTACTGGTCAGGTGACCTCGACACCATGGAATTCGACAAGTCTGCCAAAGATTGCTATCAGTCCCTGCAGTGCTCCTTGTTGGCTGAAATGAAGCTCGTGTTCTTGATCGCTCTAGTTTCGATGATAGTTTCCCATGCAGGTATAGAGTAGACTTCTTTCTCAGGATAATAAATTTGAAAGCTGGATTTTCTTCACTGTTTTCATGAAATCAAGCTCTAACCTCCATTCATTTTCTGTCACGATTGTAGCTGCATACGATCCATTGGATCCAAATGGAAACATAACAATCAAATGGGATGTAATGTCCTGGACAGCAGACGGTTATGTGGTGAGTATCATCTCTTTGTAGCACTAAATTCTCCTCCACTTCAATTTCATTAATTCACATATTTCACAAATCATATTACCCAAATATCTCAAGAAAACTTGATCAAGGAAGCAGAACAAATCCAGAATAATAATAAGCCTGCCTTGCTTGAGCTTTGGAACCTAGCCTGGATTAGTTTTCAAGTTTTGATTTTGTCTCCTGCCCTCTTCAGCCATCAACAATAGAAGTCAAACAAGAGCTCAGGATCTCATTCCCTTTCCCTACTAAATTGCTTTCATTGATCACACACAAATGAAAGGACGTTGCTTGAGTATTTGTTAGCATTAATTTTCCTCACTCTTTCTTAGATAAAGATTAGACTTCAAGTGACCGATAAGATAATTATTGAGCGCAGCAAAAACGAAATGAAAATAACTCTATCAGCAAGCATATCAATCATGTTTTCCTTTCACAGGCTGCAGTAACCATGAACAACTTCCAAATGTACCGGCACATTATAAGCCCAGGATGGACTCTATCATGGTCATGGGCTAAGAAAGAAGTGATATGGTCAATGGTCGGGGCTCAAACTACAGAGCAGGGAGACTGTTCCAAGTTCACCGGAAACATACCACATTGCTGTAAAAAGACCCCCGTGGTGGTCGACCTGCTGCCCGGAGTCCCTTACAACCAGCAATACTCCAATTGCTGTAAGGGCGGTGTGATGGCTGCATGGGGCCAAGATCCGACATCTTCAGTCTCAGCCTTTCAGGTAAGCGTTGGACTTGCCGGAACATCAAATAAAACAGTGAAACTGCCCAAGAACTTCACTTTGCTTGGTCCAGGACCAGGGTATACTTGTGGTCCTGCAAAGGTGGTGCCATCTACGGTCTTCCTAACACCTGACCGCCGACGAAAAACCCAGGCCCTCAGTAAGTTTATTTCCTCCGAGGTTGTTCTGAACGTCATATGTTGCTGCAAGGTCCGCAATAAAGTGAATTTTTCTTTATGCAGTGACATGGAATGTTACCTGCACCTACTCACAGTTTCTAGCCTCCAAAAATCCAACCTGCTGCGTTTCATTCTCATCTTTCTACAATGAAACAATCACGCCTTGCCCAACCTGTGCTTGCGGTTGCCAGAACAAGAACAGTTGTGTCAAGTAAGGCTTAAGATTCTGTTTCTCCGCGTTCCTCTCGTCTCTAGTTACACACTGACATTAACTGAAATCGTAAATACAAGCACAGCTGAATGCTAATAAAGCTAATTATGAGGGCTGGTATGTGTTCATCATTTGAGATGTAAATTTTCCGCTGGATATAAAAAATGCAGGAGTAACTCGAAGGAATCGCACAAAAGGGGGATAAACACGCCAAAGAAGGACAACACACCATTGCTGCAATGCACACATCATATGTGCCCTGTTCGAGTGCACTGGCATGTGAAGGTCAATTATAGAGACTATTGGCGAGCAAAGGTTGCGGTAACTAATTTCAACTACCGTATGAACTACACAGAGTGGACTCTCGTTGTTCAGCATCCAAATCTCAACAATGTCACCCAAGTCTTCAGCTTTGATTACAAGCCTCTCGTACCTTATGAGTCCATAAGTAGGTGCATAAAATTAATGTTCAGATAAAAAGCTTATGTAGTTCTTCTGATTTCGAAACTCCAGATTAAAGTTGATATTCACATGGAACTGGTTCTGTGCAGATGATACTGGTATGTTCTATGGCATGAAGTTCTACAATGACCTTCTAATGGAAGCTGGCCCTTTTGGAAATGTCCAGTCTGAGGTGCTTCTTCAGAAGGACAAGAACACTTTTAGCCTGAAGCAGGGATGGGCATTTCCAAGGAAGGTCTACTTCAACGGTGATGAATGCATGCTTCCCCCACCTGACACGTATCCATATCTGCCTAATTCCGCAAATGCAAATCCAACCTCAATTCTGGCAATGGCAGCTTCATTGCTCCTGGTAATGCTGTCAATGGGGTGACCGACCGAGGAGAATTCTTGTAACTTTCAGGTGTTCCCGCAGCAGATCATGAACATGGTGGTATTGAAAGCCAGATTTTTTATTTTTTTTGTAACAGGTACATAAATCATCATGAACCCTCATCTATGAACTAGATGCTATAATCAGGTGTGGGAACATTCAGCTGTACTATTCTTTGTACGTGTGAATGAACTTGGGATGAACAAACTAGAGCTATGTTTCACTCAAAACATGGAGAAAAATTCTGGTGTTCAAACCAAATCGCTTCCTCTTAACTTTTCTGCCTGAACAAGTTTATTACCACTAAAACTTTTAGCATATCATTCGCGTTTGGCAAGCAGCAATGACAATAAACATGCACAAGGACTCAATATATATATGTGTGTGAATAAATAACCATTTATCAACTGTAAATTCTGTGGAGTTCCTTGTTACAATGATACGAGCAAATAATAAGATGATATTCCACAAACAAAATGATCGTGTACAGCACAAATGAACACATAGAAGAACCACAAATTCTCAAAATAAAAAAGAGAGTTTCAAGATTTCTAATTGCCAATTAACATATTGATGGTAACGTGGTTATGGGGCTCCAAATTCACTTGTATTATGATCATATACATTCTTGACTGGATTCCCTTAAATCCCAGCACTGTAACTCAACAAGATGGGAATTCTTGATTGTTAGAACAGATGGCTTTTAAATTGGCACGGACGTGATTCATCAAACATGAGCAAATAGGAATGCCATGGACAAAAACAAAGTCATCACAGGAAGAAGTAGAGAGGTAACTGGGCGAGAACTATCATTTGGTAACCATGGGTAGGCATCTGGGGGTGGCATGACACAATTATCACCATTGAAGTAAATCCTCCTAGGGAAAGCCCATCCCTTGTCGAAAGTGAAAGTTGATTCGTCCTTTCGGAAAAGTAGCTCTGACTGAACATTCCCGAGAGGACCGGCTTGTGAGAGAAAATCATTGTAGAACTTGACACCCCATAACATGGCCGTATCATCTGCAAAATAAAATCACATAGATACATCTCAGACACAAGAAGAAAGAGAACCATACAAGTTTCCAAGAGCAGACTGATGGAGGCAGAGAGAAATTTGGTGACTCACTTAGCCCTTCATAAGGAGTAAGTGACTTGTACTGAAAGCTAAAAATCTTGGTGAGGTTGTCGAAGTTGGGGTGTTGCACAACCATATTCCACAGAGAGTAGTTCATTCGGTAATTGAAATTGGTGACTGTAACCTTCACCCGCCAATACTCCTTGTAATTGAGCTTCACATGCCAGTGGACTCGGATCGGACACATATGATTGGTACACTGGACCAAAGGTGTATTGTCAGATTTTCCAGGAGGCGAAATAACTGAGGCTAAGTGTGGGGTGTCAGGGCTGGAAATACACATGACGAGAAAAATATCAGGGGAGAAGGAGGATGCACAGCAGAACTAAGTTAAAAAAAATCGACAGAGAAACAAGGACTTCACGTTATCAATAAACTGACAAATGAGGAAACTTACTGCACACAGGTTCCGCTCCCAGTTCCTGCGGTACTATTTTGACAGCCACAAGCACAAGTTGGGCAGCTTACTATTGTGTCATTATAAAAGGAGGAGAGAGAAACACAACAGGTGGGTGTCTTTTGAGCAAGGAATTGTGAATAAGTGCAAGTAATGTTCCAGGTCACTGCAATAACATGCAATGTTAGATAAACTCAGGTTGTAACTCTTCCGGGCCGGGAGTTATATTAATATATATCAGTGTAATGATTCATAGTAGCCACACTATACTTCAACTTCTAGTCCATGTCAGGCTTAGTTACCACTAGAACAACACAGGCTTATTTCTGGCGAACGACTACAATCAAGAAAAGTTTTGGCAAACAGAGACTATGCATCACATGATGTTGAGGCTCAGAAAATCCATAGCTAGAATTTCTGACAATCACGGGTCACCATATCAATATCTTAATACTAGATCAGTTGTCCACGCCAGATAAAACATTCAAAGTAAGGAACCTCTAAATCACTCTGAAAAGAATTGAGGCAGGAACTTACTTAAAGCTTGAGTGACTCTCCTTTTGTCAGCAGACATAAATGCAGTTGGTCTCACGATCTTTGCCGGCCCACATGTATATCCAGGCCCTGGTGCTTTCAAGGTGATGTTCTTTGGCACCCTCACAGTTTTGTTAGTGGTTCCAGCTGCACCAACACTAACTTGAAAGGAACTCACCGCACCAGCTGGATCCTGTGCCCAGGAGCTTATCACTCCCCCTTTACAGCAATTGGCAATCTGCTGGTTGTAAGGAGTTCCAGGCAATAAATCCACAACAGTAGGATTCTTCTTACAGCAATGCGGCACGTTCCCTTTGAATTTTGAACAGTCGCCTTGTTCAGTGGTTTGGGCTCCCATCATGCTCCAGATCACTTCCTTCTTTGCCCACGTCCACCCCAAAGTCCAGCCCGGCGACTGAATGTGGCGATATTGCTGGAAGTTATACATTGTAACAACTGCCTGCAAATGAGACCACCAAACATGAGAAAGTCCAGGGAAAAGATTCCGGGGAGGAAATTCAAAAGAATGGAAGTGGTAAATCATCGGAGTGCCTATTCAGTTATCCAAAAATCCACTGAAAGTGATGTTGCATCATGTACTAGCGAACACTTACAACATAGCCATCTGCAGTCCACTGTATTACGTCCCATTTAATAGTGATATTCCCATTTGGGTCAAGAGCGTCATAAGCTTCTGCAAGCAAAGATGAAAACTTTAGCCCTTAAGGTTCTCATTAACTCGGACAGATATCGTATACAAAGTAGATCGCAGTATGAATTGAAGTGGAAGAGAGAAAAATGATGGCATGAGAGCAATCTAAAAGAAATCCAGGTCCAAAACAAAGATTATTTTAGTTTTCTTGTGCATATTTCAGACTAGAATTACAGCAAACAAATAAATTCAAGATCTTTGAGTTGAATACATGAATAGAACCACAAACATGTGCTTCTTACACACAAGATTGCAGTCTTTTACCAGTGATTCCTATCACGATAAGCAAAATCCAAATAAATAAGAAAAGAGAAACTACCATTTCCAATTCAAGAAACAAGAAAGCTAATCACAAGAAGAAAACTGACCTGTTGATGTGAAAGTCGAGAACGAAATCAAGAAAAGAAGCGAAATGGTAAAAGTGGTAATCTTGGTAACGGACACGGTGACTAATGAGGAAGAAGGCTCCATTTCTTGATGTAAGCCTGTGTTGAAAATGGGATGCCTATGCCTCTGGTTCAGCTCGAGATCTGCATGAAAGCAGTGAGAAAGCTGGAGAGAGTCCAAGACAAGTCGGAGGAGCTTAAGAGATCCGAGAGAGGCTAAATATGTGATGTAATTATTATTTTTTAAAACTATTTTATATTATTAATATTATATATATATATATTAAATCTTTTTCTAACCACCGTATCATATTTTATTTTTAGCCTATAATTATATGGTGGTGGTGGTCGTCGTCGTCGTCGTGCAAGATTTTCCAAAGCGGGGCATCCTCTTAATTGTTCGTTAACAATAATGAGTTTTCTTGAGGAGCAATGTGATGAAATAAATCTGTGCCGACAATAATTTTCTTAATTTAAAAATAGTGACCTTCGCTTGTTCCAGTTTTTCGAAGGACAGCTGATATGAGCTGTACTGCACTTCATGTAAGAAGAGTCGATATCATGTCAATGTCTCATGCTTAACCACATTCAATTACTTGACTGGAAGACTTTACTTGTATAGTTATATTTTTTTAATTATCATATTAGATATATTTAAAAACATAAACTGATTAACTTGAAACAAAAGAATTCATTTTTATTTGTTTTGATGTGTTGATTGATATTAAAAACAAATCTAAATAAAAAAAACATTTTAATATTTTTTAATAAAACATATTTTTAAAAAATAATATGCACCAATATTAAAATACACTTTATAATATCAACTAAATAGATGTTCGTCCTATATTACAAAAAAAAAATATATATATATATATATATATATATATATATATATATGACTCAACTCAAGAGAAATTATTGACTCGCTACCATGGATATAGGATTGAAGGAACTCTATAGAAAGAAAAGTGAGAAAAAAAAGTGTTAAAACAAATTCCCAATAAATCAAACATTAAATAATAAGATTGAAAAAAAAATTAATAAAGAACCTAAAAACAAACTCATCTCGTATTAATATTCAAACTCATGAAATTGGTTGAAAGCTTCGGACTCGCCCATAAAAAGAAAACCCTAAAAAATAAAGAGTAAAATTCTCAACCAAGAAAAAATGAGGGATGAAGTAAGAAAAAAAAACAATAAAAACGGGATATAACACATAAAATAAATAGCAATAAAAAAGAGGATCAAATTTGACATAAAACTAAACTAAAATCAAATGTTGACGAATAAAATTGAAAACAAAATTCAATTAGAAAAAAAGATAAAAGAATAAAAGGATGAAATTGAAAATCAAATTGAATTGAAACAAGGATAAAACTAAACAAATAGCAATTAAAAGAATGAGAAACAAACTTCATATAGAAATTAAATCATAAAGTACATAATTGAAGAAAAAAAGTAAGCTACAAAGGATTAAAAAAAAATAAGTAGCAATTAAAAGAATAAAGACTAAATTGTATACAAAAAATAAATAAAATGAATCTAATGGTGTCCATAAAATCAGCTGGTTGTTCAACATAGATTTCTTCTTTTAGGATGCCATTTAAGAAGGCAGATTTCACATTTAACTGTTTTAACTCTAACAAAGAGGATGATTCGAGGGGAACCGCACAGGCTATCCTTCACATACCTCCTAGAACATAATCAAGAGCTTGGGAAAAGTGGGGACTCTGTGTGCTCTAATTGACGAGATCTACATAGATCTGGTGGTTAAGGCCATATGAGTTCCTTGAGGTTATATTTGTGTCTTTGCTGGTCGAAATTAATGTATCAATGTTTGCTGAATGTACTAGCTGCTAGATAAGTATTTTCCTAATGTGAGTATTTCAATATTTCTTTAATTCCCATGCTGTGGTAGATATAGCACGTAGGAGGGGTGCGGTTTTTGTGGTGTATATAGTTCTGTTTATTTGTTTGCTATCAATTATTTTATTTGTTGCTTTCTTTTTATGAAGCACATTGCTTTCATTTCGTGGATGGTTTAAAGGAAATGCTGTAATTTTTTCGTTCAACTAGTTAAATTCCAATGGTGGTTAAGGCCATATGAGTTCCTTGATGTTAATTTGCTGTAATTTTTTCGTTCAACTAGTTAAATTCCAATGGTGGTTAAGGCCATATGAGTTCCTTGATGTTAATTTTGTGTCTTTGCTGGTCGACATTAATGTATCAATGTTTGGTGAATGAACTAGCTGCTAGATAAGTATTTTCCTACTGTGAGTATTTCATTATTTCTTTAATTTCCATGTTCTAGTAGAAATAGCAAGTAGGAGTGGTGCAGGCTTTCTATTGTGTATGGTTCTGTTTTTTTTGTTCGCTATCAATTATTTTCTTTGTTGCTTTCTTTTTGTGAAGCACCTTGCTTTCATTTCGTGGGTGGTTTAAAGGAAATGCTGTAATTTTTACGTTCAACTAGTTAAATTCCAATGGTGGTTAAGGCCATATGAGTTCCTTGAGGTTATATTTGTGTCTTTGCTGGTCGAAATTACTGTATCAATGTTTGCTGAATGTACTAGCTGCTAGATAAGTATTTTCCTAATGTGAGTATTTCATTATTTCTTTAATTCCCATGCTGTGGTGGATATAGCACGTAGGAGGGGTGCGAGTTTTGTGGTGTGTATGGTTCTATTTTTTTGTTTGCTATCAATTATTTTCTTTGTTGCTTTCTTTTTGTGAAGCACGTTGCTTTAATTTCATGGGAGGTTTAAAGGAAATGCTGTAAGTTTTTCGTTCAACTAGTTAAATTCCAATGGTTGTTAAGGCCATATGAGTTACTTGATGTTAATTTTGTGTCTTTGCTGGTCGAAATTAATGTATCAATGTTTGCTGAATGTACTAGCTGCTAGATAAGTATTTTCCTACTGTGAGTATTTCATTATTTCTTTAATTTCCATGTTCTGGTAGAAATAGCAAGTAGGAGTGGTGTAGGCTTTCTGGTGTGTATGGTTCTGTTTCTTTGTTTGCTATCAATAATTTTCTTTGTTGCTTTCTTTTTTTGAAGCACCTTGCTTTAATTTCGTGCGTGGTTTAAAGGAAATGCTATAAGTTTTTCGTTCAACTTGTTAAATTTCAATGGTGGTAAGGCCATATGAGTTCCTTGAGGTTATATTTATGTCTTTGCTGGTCGAAATTAATGTATAAATATTTGCTGAATGTACTAGCTGCTAGATAAATATTTTCCTAATGTGAGTATTTCATTATTTCTTTAATTCCCATGATGTGGTGGATATAGCACGTAGGAGGGGTGCGGGTTTTGTGGTGTGTATGGTTCTGTTTTTTTTTTTTTGCTATCAATTATTTTCTTTGTTGCTTTCTTTTTGTCAAGCACCTTGCTTTCATTTCGTAGGTGGTTTAAAGGAAATGCTGTAATTTTTTCATTCAACTAGTTAAATTCCAATGGTGGTGGGTGGTTTAAAGGAAATGCTGTAATATTTTCATTCAACTAGTTAAATTCCAATGGTGGTTAAGGCCATATGAGTTCCTTCATGTTAATTTTGTGTCTTTGCTGGTTGACATTAACGTATCAATGTTTGCTGAATGTACTAGCTGCTAGATAAGTATTTTCCTACTGTGAGTATTTCATTATTTCTTTAATTTTCATGTTCTAGTAGAAATAGCAAGTAGGAGTGGTGCAGGCTTTCTAGTGTGTATGGTTTTGTTTTTTTGTTTGCTATCAATTATTTTCTTTGTTGCTTTCTTTTTGTGAAGCACCTTGCTTTCATTTCGTGGGTGGGTTAAAGGAAATGCTGTAAGTTTTTTCATTTCACTAGTTAAATTCCAATGATGGTTAAGGGCATATGAGTTTCTTTATGTTAATTTTGTGTCTTTGCTGGTCAACATTAATGTATCAATGTTTGTTGAATGTACTAGGTGCTAGATAAGTATTTTCCTACTGTGAGTATTTCATTATTTCTTTCACTTCCATGTTCTGGTAGAAATAGCAAGTAGGAGTGATGCAGGCTTTCTATTGTGTATGGTTCTATTTTTTTGTTTGCTATCAATTATTTTCTTTGTTGTTTTCTTTTTGTGAAGCACCTTGCTTTAATTTCGTGGGTAGTTTAATGGAAATGCTGTAATTTTTTCGTTCAACTAGTTAAATTCCAATGGTGGTTAAAGGCATATGAGTTCCTTGATGTTAATTTTGTGTCTTTGCTGGTCAACATTAATGTATCAATGTTTGCTGAATGTACAAGATGCTAAATAAGTATTTTCCTACTATGAGTATTTCATTATTTCTTTAAGTTCCATGTTTTGGTAGAAATAGCAAGTAGGAGTGGTGCAGGCTTTCTGGTGTGTATGGTTCTGCTTTTTTGTTTGCTATCAATAATTTTCTTTGTTGCTTTCTTTTTGTGTAGCACCTTGCTTTAATTTCATGCGTGGTTTAAAGGAAATGCTGTAAGTTTTTCGTTCAACTTGTTAAATTCCAATGGTGGTTAAGTCCATAAGATTTCCTTGATGTTAATTTTGTGTATTTGCTGGTCGACATTAATGTATCAATGTTTGCTGAATGTACAAGCTGCTAGATAAGTATTTTCCTACTGTGAGTATTTCATTATTTCAGTAAGTTCCATGTTCTGGTAGAAATAGCAAGTAGGAGTGGTGCAAGCTTTCTAGTGTGTATGGTTCTGTTTTTTTGTTTGCTATCAATAATTTTCTTTGTTGCTTTCTTTTTGTGTAGCACCTTGCTTTAATTTCGTGTGTGGTTTAAAGTAAATGCTGTAAGTTTTTCATTCAACTTGTTAAATTCCAATGGTGGTTAAGGCCATATGAGTTCCTTGAGGTTACATTTGTGTCTTTGCTGGTCGAAATTATTGTATCAATGTTTGCTGAATGTACTAGCTGCTAGATAAGTATTTTCCTAATGTGAGTATTTCATTATTTTTTTAATTCCCATGCTGTGGCAGATATATAAAGTAGGAGGGGTGCGGGTTATATGGTGTGTATGGTTCTGTTTTTTTGTTTGCTATCATTTATTTCCTTTGTTGCTTTCTTTTTGTGAAGCACCTTGCTTTCATTCCGTGGGTGGTTTAAAGGAAATGCTGTAATTTTTTCGTTCAACTAGTTAAATTCCAAGGTGGTTAAGGCCATATGAGTTCCTTGATGTTAATTGTGTGTATTTGCTGGTCGACATTAATGTGTCAATATTTGCTGAATGTACTAGTTGCTAGATAAGTATTTTCCTACTATGAGTATTTCATTATTTCTTTCACTTCCATGTTCTGGTAGAAATAGCAAGTAGGAGTGGTGCAGCCTTTTTGGTGTGTATGGTTCTGTTTTTTTGTTTGCTATCAATAATTTTCTTTGTTGCTTTCTTTTTGTGAAGCACCTTGCTTTAATTTCGTGCGTGGTTTAAAGGAAATACTGTAAGTTTTTCATTCAACTTGTTAAATTCCAATGGTGGTTAAGGCCATATGAGTTCCTTGAGGTTATATTTGTGTCTTTTCTGGTCGAAATTAATGTAACAATGTTTGCTTAATGTACTAGCTGCTAGATAAGTATTTTCCTAAAGTGAGTATTTCATTATTATTTTAATTCCCATGCAGTGGCAGATATATAAAGTAGGAGGGGTGCAGGTTTTGTGGTGTGTATGGTTCTATTTTTTTGTTTGCTATCAATTATTTCCTTTGTTGCTTTCTTTTTGTGAAGCACCTTGCTTTCATTCCGTGGGTGGTTTAAAGGAAATGCTGTATTTTTTTTGTTCAACTAGTTAAATTCCAATGGTGGTTAAGGCCATATGAGTTCCTTGATGTTAATTTTGTGTCTTTGCTGGTCGACATTAATGTATCAATGTGTTGCTGAATGTACTAGCTGCTAGATAAGTATTTTCCTACTGTGAGTATTTTATTATTTCTTTAATTTCTATGTTCAGGTAGAAATAACAAGTAGGAGTGGTTCAGGCTTTCTGGTGTGGATGGTTCTGTTTTTTTTGTTTGCTATCAATTATTTTGTTTGTTGCTTTCTTTTTGTGAAGCACCTTGCTTTAATTTCGTAGGTGGTTTAAAGGAAATGTTGTAAGTTTTTTCATTTCACTAGTTAAATTCCAATGATGGTTAAGGGCATATGAGTTTCTTTATGTTAATTTTTTGTCTTTGCTGGTCAACATTAATGTATCAATGTTTGTTGAATGTACTAGGTGCTAGATAAGTATTTTCCTACTGTGAGTATTTCATTATTTCTTTCACTTCCATGTTCTGGTAGAAATAGTAAGTAGGAGTGATGTAGGCTTTCTATTGTGTATGGTTCTGTTTTTTTGTTTGCTATCAATTATTTTCTTTGTTGTTTTCTTTTTGTGAAGCACCTTGCTTTAATTTCATGGGTGGTTTAATGGAAATGCTGTAATTTTTTCGTTCAACTAGTTAAATTCCAATGGTGGTTAAAGGCATATGAGTTCCTTGATGTTAATTTTGTGTCTTTGCTGGTCAACATTAATGTATCAATGTTTGCTGAATATACAAGATGCTAAATAAGTATTTTCCTACTATGAGTATTTCATTATTTCTTTAAGTTCCATGTTCTGGTAGAAATAGCAAGTAGGAGTGGTGCAGGCTTTCTGGTGTGTATGGTTCTGCTTTTTTGTTTGCTATCAATAATTTTCTTTGTTGCTTTCTTTTTGTGTAGCACCTTGCTTTAATTTCATGCGTGGTTTAAAGGAAATGCTGTAAGTTTTTCGTTCAACTTGTTAAATTCCAATGGTGGTTAAGTCCATAAGATTTCCTTGATGTTAATTTTGTGTATTTGCTGGTCGACATTAATGTATCAATGTTTGCTGAATATACAAGCTGCTAGATAAGTATTTTCCTACTGTGAGTATTTCATTATTTCAGTAAGTTCCATGTTCTGGTAGAAATAGCAAGTAGGAGTGGTGCAAGCTTTCTAGTGTGTATGGTTCTGTTTTTTTGTTTGCTATCAATAATTTTCTTTGTTGCTTTCTTTTTGTGTAGCACCTTGCTTTAATTTCGTGTGTGGTTTAAAGTAAATGCTGTAAGTTTTTCATTCAACTTGTTAAATTCCAATGGTGGTTAAGGCCATATGAGTTCCTTGAGGTTATATTTATGTCTTTGCTGGTCGAAATTAATGTATCAATGTTTGCTTAATGTACTAGCTGCTAGATAAGTATTTTCCTAATGTGAGTATTTCATTATTTCTTTAATTCCCATGCTCTGGCAGATATATAAAGTAGGAGGGGTGCGGGTTTTGTGGTGTGTATGGTTCTGTTTTTTGTTTGCTATCAATTATTTTCTTTGTTGCTTTCTTTTTGTGAAGCACCTTGCTTTCATTTCGTGGGTGGTTTAAAGGAAATGCTGTAATTTTTTCGTTCAACTAGTTAAATTCCAATGGTGGTTAAGGACAAATTCCAATGGTGGTTAAGGCCATATGAGTTCCTTGAGGTTATATTTGTGTCTTTGCTGGTCGAAATTATTGTATCAATGTTTGCTGAATGTACTAGCTGCTAGATAAGTATTTTCCTAATGTGAGTATTTCATTATTTTTTTAATTCCCATGCTGTGGTAGATATATAAAGTAGGAGGGGTACGGGTTATATGGTGTGTATGGTTCTGTTTTTTTGTTTGCTATCAATTATTTCCTTTGTTGCTTTCTTTTTGTGAAGCACCTTGCTTTCATTCCGTGGGTGGTTTAAAGGAAATGCTGTAATTTTTTCGTTCAACTAGTTAAATTCCAATGGTGGTTAAGGCCATATGAGTTCCTTGATGTTAATTGTGTGTATTTGCTGGTCGACATTAATGTGTCAATATTTGCTGAATGTACTAGTTGCTAAATAAGTATTTTCCTACTGTGAGTATTTCATTATTTCTTTCACTTCCATGTTCTGGTAGAAATAGCAAGTAGGAGTGGTGCAGCCTTTTTGGTGTGTATGGTTCTGTTTTTTTGTTTGCTATCAATAATTTTCTTTGTTGCTTTCTTTTTGTGAAGCACCTTGCTTTAATTTCGTGCGTGGTTTAAAGGAAATGCTGTAAGTTTTTCGTTCAACATGTTAAATTCCAATGGTGGTTAAGGCCATATGAGTTCCTTGAGGTTATATTTGTGTCTTTTCTGGTCGAAATTAATGTATCAATGTTTGCTTAATGTACTAGCTGCTAGATAAGTATTTTCCTAATGTGAGTATTTCATTATTTTTTTAATTCCCATGCTGTGGCAGATATATAAAGTAGGAGGGGTGCGGGTTTTGTGGTGTGTATGGTTCTGTTTTTTTGTTTGCTATCAATTATTTCCTTTGTTGCTTTCTTTTTGTGAAGCACCTTGCTTTCATTTCGTGGGTGGTTTAAAGGAAATGCTGTATTTTTTTCATTCAACTAGTTAAATTCCAATGGTGGTTAAGGCCATATGAGTTCCTTGATGTTAATTTTGTGTCTTTGCTGGTCGACATTAATGTATCAATGTGTTGCTGAATGTACTAGCTGCTAGATAAGTATTTTCCTACTGTGAGTATTTTATTATTTCTTTAATTTCTATGTTCAGGTAGAAATAACAAGTAGGAGTGGTGCAGGCTTTCTGGTGTGGATGGTTCTGTTTTTTTGTTTGCTATCAATTATTTTGTTTGTTGCTTTCATTTTGTGAAGCACCTTGCTTTAATTTCGTGGGTGGTTTAAAGGAAATGCTGTAAGTTTTTTCATTTCACTAGTTAAATTCCAATGATGGTTAAGGGCATATGAGTTTTTTTATGTTAAATTTGTGTCTTTGCTGGTCAACATTAATGTATCAATGTTTGTTGAATGTACTAGGTGCTAGATAAGTATTTTCCTACTATGAGTATTTCATTATTTCTTTCACTTCCATGTTCTGGTAGAAATAGCAAGTAGGAGTGGTGCAGGCTTTCTATTGTGTATGGTTCTGTTTTTTTGTTTGCTATCAATAATTTTCTTTGTTGTTTTCTTTTTGTGAAGCACCTTGGTTTAATTTTGTGCGTGGTTTAAAGGAAATGCTGTAAGTTTTTCGTTCAACTTGTTAAATTCCAATGGTGGTTAAGGCCATATGAGTTCCTTGAGGTTATATTTGTGTCTTTTCTGGTCAAAATTAATGTATCAATGTTTGTTGAATGTACTAGCTGCTAGATAAGTATTTTCCTAATGTGAGTATTTCAATATTTCTTTAATTCCCATGCTCTGGCAGATATATAAAGTAGGAGGGGTGCGGGTTTTGTGGTGTGTATGGTTCTGTTTTTTGTTTGCTATCAATTATTTTCTTTGTTGCTTTCTTTTTGTGAAGCACCTTGCTTTCATTTCGTGGGTGGTTTAAAGGAAATGCTGTAATTTTTTCGTTCAACTAGTTAAATTCCAATGGTGGTTAAGGCCATATGAGTTCCTTGATGTTATTTTTGTGTCTTTGCTGGTCGACATTAATGTATAAATGTTTGTTGAATGTACTAGCTGTTATATATGTATTTTTCTACTGTGAGTATTTCATTATTTCTTTAAGTTCCATGTTCTCCTAGAAATAGCAAGTAGGAGTGCTGCAAGCTTTATGATGTGTATGGTTCTGTTTTTTTGTTTGCTATCAATTATTTTCTTTGTTGCTTCCTTTTTGTGTAGCACCTTGCTTTAATTTCGTGTGTGGTTTAAAGGAAATGTTGTAAGTTTTTCGTTCAACTTGTTAAATTCCAATGGTGGTTAAGGCCATATGAGTTCCTTGATGTTAATTTTATGTATTTGCTGGTCGACATCAATGTGTCAATGTTTGCTGAATGTACTAGCTGCTAGATAAGTATTTTCCTACTGTGAGTATTTCATTATTTCTTTAAGTTCCATGTTCTGGTAGAAATAGCAAGTAGGAGTGGTGCAGGCTTTCTGGCGTGTATGGTTATGTTTTTTTGTTTGCTATCAATTATTTTCTTTGTTGCTTTCTTTTTGTGAAGCACAAGCTTTAATTTCGTGCGTGGTTTAAAGGAAATGCTGTAAGTTTTTCGTTCAACTTGTTAAATTCCAATGGTGGTTAAGGCCATATGAGTTCCTTGAGGTTATATTTGTGTCTTTGCTGGTCGAAATTAATGTATCAATGTTTGCTGAATGTACTAGCTGCTAGATAAGTATTTTCCTAATGTGAGTATTTCATTATTTTTTTAATTCCCATGGTGTGGCAGATATATAAAGTAGGAGTGGTGTAGGGTTTTTGGTGTGCATGGTTCTGTTTTTTTATTTGCTATCAATTATTTTCTTTGTTGCTTTCTTTTTGAGAAGCACATTGCTTTAATTTCGTAGGTGGTTTAAAGGAAATGTTGTAAGTTTTTCGTTCGACTTGTTAAATTCCAATGTTGGTTAAGGGATTATGAGTTCCTTGAGGTTATATTTATGTCTTTGCTGGTCGAAATTAATGTATCATTGTTTGCTAAATGTACTAGCTGCTAGATAAGTATTTTCCTACTGTGAGTATTTCATTATTTCTTTAATTTCCATGTTCTGGCAGAAATAGCAAGTAGGACTGGTGCAGGCTTTCTGGTTTGTATGGTTCTGTTTTTTTTTTTTTTTGCTATCAATTATTTTTTTTGTTGCTTTCTTTTTGTGAAGCACCTTGCTTTAATTTCGTGCGTGGTTTAAAGGAAATGCTGTAAGTTTTTCGTTCAACTTGTTAAATTCCAATGGTGGTTAAGGCCATATGAGTTCCTTGAGGGTATATTTGTGTCTTTGCTGGTCGAAATTAATGTATCAATGTTTGTTAAATGTACTAGCTACTAGAGAAGTATTTTTCTAATGTGAGTATTTCATTATTTCTTTAATTCCCATGTGATGGTAGATATAGCAAGTAGGAGGGTGCGGTTTTCGTGGTTTGTATGGTTCTGTTTTGTTGTTTGCTATCAATTATTTTCTTTGTTGCTTTCTTTTTGTGAAGCACCTTGCTTTCATTTCGTGGGTGGTGTAAAGGATATGCTGTAATTTTTTCGTTCAATTAGTTTTCAATTTTTATGTGCAGCAACAAGCAAGAGTCTAATGGTGTCCATCCTTACTATTTATTAGTGCAAATGTATCTGAATAATCAACCCTATACACTTGAGCATATCTCTTAACCACCAACCTAGCTTTTAATTTGTTGATGGTGTCTTTCAACTAGCTCTCATGTGTTGTTCTTTTCAATCATGGATATCTCCTCCTTCATTGCTTCCTACCATGTTGGGTTTTGTTGAGCTTCTTCATAGCCTTTTGGTTCACAAACAACCACATTGCTCCTTTGATAAACATCTTTAATTGATGTGGTACCTCTAATTGGTGGATCATCAATTGATTCATTATCAATCAATTCATCTTGTAAGGGATTAATATTTTTATCATCAAGCAACATAGTCCCTTGTGAATAAGTCCAGTCCCACTATTCATCTTCATAAAATTTCATATCCCCGGTGATTGCAACTTTTTAGGTTTGGGGATAATATACTTTGTAGGCTTTAGAACTTGTACTATAGCCAACAAAGATTCCTTGCATTGCCTTCCTGTCAAGCTTGTCCCTCTTAATCTATGGAACATGAACAAAACACACACTGCCAAAGATCTTAAGAAAACTTAATGAAGGCTTGTAAGAGTACCAAGCTTCAAAAGGTGTCTTATCTTCTAACAATCTTGTGGGAAAATGATTTTGAAGAAACACAACTATGTTAGCAGTTTTTGTCCACAACATTTTTGGCAAATTTTTTTCATGTAGCATGCATCTAACCATCTCCATTATGTATCGATTTCTCCTCTCACTAACTTCATTCTGCTCTGGAGTATAAGGAGTTATAAGTTGATATTCAATGTCAGCATCTTCACAATAGAGGTTGAATTCTAATGAAGTGTATTCTTTGCCATTGTCTAAATGAATGACTTGAATTCTGCAACTGCTTTGATTTTCCACATTCTTCTTTAATTTCCTGAAGATTCTAACCACTTCTAATTTGAACTTCATGAAATAAATCTAGCACATTCAGGAGAAATCATCAATAAACAACAAGTAATAGCTATTGCTATTTAGTGAAGGTATGCTTAAAGGACTAGTAACATCAATATAGATCAATTGTAGTTTCCGTGTTGATCGCCATATTGATTTTGGAAATGGTTTCCTGATTTGCTTACCAAATTGAAAAGCATTACAATTTGGTAGACAATCACTAAATGGAGGAACTCGTCTTACAACATCATGATCCTTCATACTGATCATTCGATGTTGATGACAGTGACTTAGTTTCTTATGCCACACTTCCATCATTCAACTTTGTTGGAAAGGTTGTGTATTCCTCTTTAAATGGTAAAATGAAAAGATTTTGCCTCTCATCTTGGCTTGCAATATTTTTAGTCGAGCAACATAAAAAATATAGCAAGATTGATTTTCAAAAACCACTTTCATGTCTTTCTCTATTAATTGCCCAACACTCAACAAACTCTTATCTATATCAAGTACATAAAGAACATCATCAATTGTTTTTGTACCTAAATTTGTTGTGATGACAATGATTCCTCTTCCCCTGGCTTCTATGCATTCACCATTTCTAATTCTGACTTATGTGATTTCAATAGGCTGCAGATTTCAAAAAAGACTTTTGTAAGAAGTTATGTGATTTATGCATCCACTGTCTATCAACTAATGATCTAAGGAGGTTTAGACTGAAAAACATGTGGCTACAAACATTTGGTCTTCATCATCTTGATTGGCAATTTGGGCATCTTCTTCTTGTTTTTGATCTACAGATAATTGATTCATGGTCAATTTGATGACATCTGATGCATCTCATATCTGGCCTCTTCCATCATGTGAATGGTGGATGACCCATCTTTTTGCAGTGTTGACATGGTGGAAAATTCCTTTTAACAAATTTTCCTTTGTTGTGACTTTGACTGATAATCGGTTTGTTGCTGCCTAATACTTAAGTGTTTTCTGAAAAATTTCTTTTTTTCAGAATCTGGGAAATTTGCTTGTACAGTGCCTTCAATGACATGATCTTGCCTCATAAGTCTCCTTTGTTCCTGAGCTTGTAAGGCATTTAGAAGTTCTGTCAATGTAATGTTTAACAGATCTTTGGTGTTCTCCAATGTGGTGATTGAAGCTTCGTATTTTTCTGGCACTATGACCATAATTTTTTCAACGATTCTTGAGTCTGTAAATGAAGTTCCCAGTAATTTGTTCAAACAATTGCAAATAGACATGCTTTCGCTTTTGCTTTCTTGTTTTTTCTCTCCTTATGACTATTGATTCGAGTCATAGATGGATTATTTGACAAAGGTGAAATTTCATAATCTTCTTCAATAGCTTCCCACATATCCAAAGCTTCCAAATAAGTTTTCATTGGCATTGCCCAAAGGTGGTAATTTTCTCCATTGATGATTGAAGTAGATAAATGAGAGAAATTTGTTTCAGAATCCATCACATGCCCTTCAAGAAATTAAGCTTTGATACCAATTGAAAGTGTTTGGAAAAGAATGATTGAAACGTGAGAGAGATGTGACAAATTTAACCTCAACAGTAACAATCGCCTTATTAAACTAGAATTTGAAGAACACAAATGCCTTATTTTACTGCAATCTTTTACAATTATTTATAGAATTGAAAAAACAGAATTGCTGATTTTTAGTAACACAATGTGCCATGTTCAGCCAACAAAATAAGGACTAGTTCAAATCCTTTATTAGAGTAGAAATTAAGTCAACAATGACAGCTTAAAGGAATGATCTTCAATTAACGGCAGCAGCTTAAGGCACCATCTTCAACAAAGTGCAAGTAATGTTCCAGGTCACTGCAATAACATGCAATGTTAGATAAACTCAGGTTGTAATTCTTCCACGCTGAGAGTTATATTAATTATATGAGTGTAATGATTCATAGTAGCCACACTATACTTCAACTTCTAGTCCATGTCAGGCTTAGTTTTCACTAGAACAACGCAGGCTTATTTCTGGGGAACGACTATAGTTTTGGCAAATAGAGACTATGCTAGCATCACATGATGTTGAGGCTCAGAAAATCCATAACTAGAATTTCTGACAATCACGGGTCACCATATCAATATCTTAGTACTAGATCTGTTATCCACGCCAGATAAAACATTCAACGTAAGGAACCTCTAAATCACTCTGAAAAGAGTTGAGGCAGGAACTTACTTAAAGCTTGAGTGACTCTCCTTTTGTCAGCAGACAGAAATACAGTTGGTCTCACGATCTTTGCCGGCCCACAAGTATATCCAGGCCCTGGTGCTTTCAAGGTGATGTTCTTTGGCACCCTAACAGTTTTGTTAGTGGTTCCAGCTGCACCAACACTAATTTGAAAGGAACTCACCGCATTGGCTGGGTCCTGTGCCCAGGAGCTCATCACTCCCCCCTTACAGCAATGGGCAATCTGCTGGTTGTAAGGAGTTCCAGGCAATAAATCCACAACAGTAGGATTCTTCTTACAGCAATGCGGCACGTTCCCTTTGAATTTTGAACAGTCGCCTTGTTCGGTGGTTTGGGCTCCCATCATGCTCCAGATCACTTCCTTCTTTGCCCACGTCCACCCCAAAGTCCACCCCGGCCACTGAATGCGGCGATATTTCTGGAAGTTATACATTGTAACAACTGCCTGCAAATGAGACCAACAAACATGAGAAAGTCCAGGGAAAAGATTCCGGGGAGGAAATTCAAAAGAATGGAAGTGGTGAATCATCGGAGTGCCTATTCAGTTATCCAAAAATCCACTAAAAGTGATGTTGCATCATGTACTAGCTAGCACTTACAACATAGCCATCTGGAGTCCACTGTAATACGTCCCATTTAATAGTGATATTCCCATTTGGGTCAAGAGCGTCATAAGCTTCTACAAGCAAAGATGAAACCTTAGCGCTTAATGTTCTCATTAACTCGGACAGATATCGTATAAAAAGTAGATCACAGTTTGAATTGAAGCGTAAGAGAGAGAGGTGATGGCAAGAGAGCAATCTAAAAGACATCCAGGTCCTAAACAAAGATTATTTTAGTTTTCTTGTGCATATTTCAGACACTAGAATTACAACAAACAAAAGAATGAACTATGTCACCAATAACCATATCTTATATATGTTAAAGTCGGTATACATAAGGAAACTCCAAGGTCTTTAAGTTGAATATATGAATAGAACCACAAACTTGTGCTTCTTACACACAAGATTGCTGTCTTTTACCAGTGAGTCCTAGCAAGATAAGCAAAACCCAAATAAATAAGAAAAGAGAAGCTAGCATTTCCAATTCAAGAAAGCTAATCATAAGAAGAAAACTGACCTGTTGAAGTGAAAGTCGAGCACGAAATCAAGAAAATAAGCGAAATGATAAAAGTGGGAATCTTGGTAACGGACACGGTGAGTAATGAGGAAGAAGGGTCCATTTCTTGATGTAAGCCTGTGTTGAAAATGGGATGTCTCTGCCTCTGGTTCAGCTCGAGATCTGCATGAAAACAGAGAGAAAGAGAGGGAGACGGGGACCACTGTGGAAGACAGTTCAAGTCAAGTCGGAGTTTAAAATATCGGATGAGGATAACTGTGGAAGAGGGTGTGTCCTTTTTTTGTGTCCTTTTTTTTAAACTAATTTTTAAATACTTTTGTGTATATATATATATATATATATATTAAATATTTTTCTAACCACCGTATTATATTTTATTTTTAGCCTATAACGAGCGAATTTGCCTGCACGATGCGCTGGGCTTTTTTATCTATGTTGGAAACTGATTGATTTTATATGTATTGTATTTTGTTATTTTAATATTAAATTAGTAAAATTATAATTGATAAAATCTCCTAAAAATGGTTTTTTTTTCCAGTAAAAAGTGATAATATATATTAAATCTCTAATATTAAATAAATATCAAAATATATAATTATTTTGATATATTTAAAAGAAAATAAAACTTAAAAATAATAATTATTATTATTTTGAATGTTTTATCTATAATCATTAGAAAATTCAATACCTAACAATATTAACAAAAATTAAATATTATTAGATTTAAAGAAATTATTTAACTTGAAAAATACAAAAAGAAAAATAATAACAAACATTATTTTTTAAATGATGACCAACACAAATTAAAATTTAAATATTAAAAACAAATCTTAATAATAGTGGAATAAAAAAAAAGGAAACAAAAACTAAGAGCATGTACATATAAACATGGACAGAAATAAGAATTATGTAAGCAATATATAAAAAAAGAAATTTTTTTTCAAAGAGTAATGAAAAGTGAAAACCACAGTTGAAATAACTATTCATTACTGTTTGAAATTGTGATCTTCTTTAGCCATTCTATAAAATAATAGTCGTGGTACCCGTAAGCTGACCCGTACACCTCAGTTATAGAAGAAAATATTATAAGTGGGAAAAAAACATAAAAAAAATGTTAAAAAAAAGTGGCTCCGGGGATTATTCATGGTGTGCGTAAGCTGTCATGGACACCCCAGTTATAAGAAAAATGTATACGTGGAAAAAAATCGTGGTGCACGTAAGCTGGCTCGAACACCACAGTTATAAAAAACAAAAAAAAATATATAAATGAGAGAAAAAATAAAAGGAAAAAATGTAAAAAAAAAGTGGATGCAGAGATAAAAAAAAAATATATGTGGGAAAAAAAATCGTGGTGCTCGTAAGCTGGCCTGGACACTCCGATTATAAAAAAAACACCAAAAAAATATATAAGTGGAAAAAAAACAGGAAAAAAAATGTATGAAAAAAGTGGGTCCAGAAATTAATCGTGGTATCTGTAAGCTAGCCCGGATACCCCGTTATAAAACAAACAGAAGCCCGGTTTAAAAAAAAATCACTTTTTCAAACAGTAATGAGAAAAAAAATTGTGGTGCGTGTAAATTGATAGGGACACCCTGGTCATGGAAAAAAAACAATAAAAAAATCACTTTTTCAAACAGTAATGAGAAAAAAAATTGCAGTGCGCGTAAATTGATAGGGACACCCTGGTCATGGAAAAAAAAACAAAAAAAAATATATAAGTGGGAAAAAAAAACAGGAAAAAAAATGTAAAAAAAAGTGGATCCGGAGATTAGTCGTGGTGCACGTAAGCTGCCACGGATATCCTGGTTAAAAAAAACACAACAAAAGAAGCCCGGTTAAAAAAAAAAAAGCTAACCTGGATACCCTGGTTATAAAAAAAATAGATTTTTTTTTTAAAGAAGGTCCCCGTTTATTTAAAAAACAAACAAAAAATACCTAGTTATAAAAAAAGTGCAAGGGAAAACATCTTTTTAAACAGTAATGAGAAAAAAAACATTATGGTGCGTGTAAACTAACCTGGACACCCCGGTCATGAAAAAAAAAAGTATAAGTGGTAATAAAAAATAGGGAAAATAAATGGATCCAGAGATTAGTCGGTGCACATAAGCTGCAACGGATACTCCGGTTTAAAAAAACAAATAAAAAGCCCGGTTAAAAGAAAAAAATAGAAAACACCTCTTCAAACAGTATTGAACAGTGAAAATTACTATTAAAAAAAAAGCACGGTTGTAAAAAAAAATGCAAGGAGAAAACACTTTTTTAAACAGTAATGAGGAAAAAAATCATGGTGCGCATAAATTAACCCGGACACCCCGGTCATGGGGATAAAATATATAAGTGGAAACAAAAAAAGAGAAAAAAAATGTAGAAGTGGAAACAAAAAAAAAGAAAAAAATAGATCCGGAGATTAATCGTGATACGCGTAAACTGTCATTGATATCCTAGTTAAAAAAAAAAATGAAAAGCAACTTTCACAGAGTATTTTTCCAAAATCGGGATTTAAAAACGAAAAAAAATCAAAAAAAAAAACAAAACAAACGAAAAGCAACTTTTACACAGTAATTTTCCAAAATCAGGATTTAAAAAAAAATCCAAAAAAAAAAAAAAACAAACGAAAAGCAAAGAGGCAAATGAACTCCCCAAAATCAGGATTTATTTAAAAAAGAAAAAAAAATCCAAAAAAAAAAAAACAAACGAAAAGCAACTTTTACAGAGTAATTTTCCAAAATCAAGATTTAAAAAAAATCCAAAAAAAAAAAAAACAAACAAAAAGCAAAGAGGCAGATGAACTCCCCAAAATCAGGATTTATTTAAAAAAGAAAAAAAATCCAAAAAAATAAAAAAAAAAAAGAAAACAAAAAGCAAAGAGGCAGATGAACTCCCGCGAAGTACAAATCGAAAATGGCCACTCCACAGTACAATTGAGTCTTCCGCTACAGCAATTGTCCGAGCTCCTTTAGATATATGTAATTATTTGGTCATCGTCGTGCAAGATTCTCCAAAGCAGGGTATTGGCATCGCATTTAAAAAAAAAATGAAAAAAATAAAAAAGTTATTTTTAATTTTATCATATTAGATTTATTTAAAAATATAAAAAATTTAATTTGAAACAAAAAGAATTTATTTTTTTGCAAAAAACTTTTTCTAACCGCTAAAACAATTAGAGCCTTAAAAGTGTGTTTGGTTTAAGAAACAATTAATTTGATATATATATATATATATTTAGTATTTTTTTTATTTGTTTTGATGTGTTAGATTGATATTAAAAACAAATCTAAAAAAACAACTTTTGATCAAAACATTCTAAAAATATTATCCACTAAAATTAAAATAAACTTTATAATATTAATTAAATAGATGTTCATTCTATATTGTGGGCCGACTCAAATTTTCTCAATTGTAAGAAAACTATCACTAAAGTGACCTAAGCATTCCTAAAAAACAAATATTGACTAAACTAAGTTTAATGTGCTTTGATTAGCCCTATTGAAAGCAGTTTAGAATAAATCTATGGAACTTAATTATCAAACAACTCAACATTAAAAGGTGAAACTGAAAAAAAAAATTACAAAAAAAAAAGCAATAGAAAAAAAAATATGACTCAACTCAGGCTAAACTATTGATTGGCTACCATGGTATAGGGTTGAGAGAACTCTATAGAAAGAGAAGTGAGGAAAAAAATGTGAAAATAAATCTCCAATAAATCAAACATTGAATGACAAGATTGAAAAAAAATCAAATTTAATAAATAATCTTAAAAAACTATGTCATCTCGTTTTAATATTCAAAACTCATGAAATTGGTCATAAGCTTATTACTCACCTATAAAAAGAAAACCATAAAAAGTAAAAAGTAAAATCCTGATATAAAGAAAAAATGAGGGATGAAGTAAGGGAAAAAACAATAAACAAAGGGATATAAATAAATATCAATAAAAAATTAATGAAATTGAAAATAAAACTCAATTGAAAGAAGGATAAAACTAAATAAATAGCAATTAAAAGAATGAGAAACAAATTTGATATTGAAATTAAATGATAAAGAATGAAATTGACTAAAAAATTAAGCTACAAAGGATAAAAAGTAAAATAAGTAGCAATAAAAAAAATAAAGACTAAATTGTATTCAAAAAATAAATGAAATGAAACTTTTATATTTTATCAAGAGAGAGAGAGAGAGAGAGAGATCTCCATCTAAGCCACATTATTGATTTGTCACCCACGCATCACACCAATAGTAAGATCTTGGTGCACCAACAATACAAATTAGTGAGCATCACCAAAATATCTATTAGAGGTATAAAATTGGATCTATTATAAGATCTAAAACTAAGAGGATCCAAGAGAAAGTAATTGGGTTGATTTTGGATATTTGAATTAAAAATATTACAAATTTATCAAACTAAACTCTTATGTATGTATAGACCATATTTAAAACTACATAAAAAAATTTATGGCATTCCAATTGAGATGGAAATGAAACATTTCAAGATTTAAATTTATATATGGTAGGCCAACAATTTATTCAAACAAGAGAGAACAACATCTTTGGAGTTAGGTAATAAGTAATTTTATAAATATAATATGTTATAAGTCTAGATGAAATAACAACAACAATGAAATAACACGAAAACTAAAAGATAAATGGATATAACTTATTTTTATAGCATTTCTCTCATACCAACTCAGTTAACCTCATGAATATAAAAATATAAAAATCCATAATTAAATCAACTTTTCAAAAGAAAGTTAAATTCAGGCTTGTGATTAAGTTTAATACAACAATAATATATATCGAGACATCAAGACTATAAGTAACCAACCTCATCCAATAAATCAAAACATGAATGAGAAGTGTATAAGACATTACTGGCATTGGGTGGGGTTAGTTACTTATAGTCTTGGTGCATTGGTATAACTTATCATTGTGTTAAGCTCAATCACAAGCTTTAATTTAACTTTCTTGAGAAATATTGATTTGATTTTGGGTTAAATGTAGATTTTTATTGTTACATCCTCATATATATATATATATATAATCACTCCATTCAAATCAACTTACATTTAATCAATTAATCATCGTTAAATATTCACACACATATAGAGTACATAACTTTCCTTAATTACTGGCATTGGGTGGGGTTAGTTACTTATAGTCTTGGTGCATTGGTATAACTTATCATTGTGTTAAACTCAATCACAAGCTTTAATTTAACTTTCTTGAGAAATATTGATTTGATTTTGGGTTAAATGTAGATTTTTATTGTTACATCCTCATATATATATATATATATATATATAATCACTCCATTCAAATC
The DNA here is from genome assembly GCA_964035475.1 of Salix caprea. Classification (NCBI taxonomy): domain Eukaryota; kingdom Viridiplantae; phylum Streptophyta; class Magnoliopsida; order Malpighiales; family Salicaceae; genus Salix; species Salix caprea. Next base: position 8,513,372 of record OZ037753.1, on the reverse strand, counting down.
AACTTACATTTAATCAATTAATCATCGTTAAATATTCACACACATATAGAGTACATAACTTTCCTTAATTATTAATACTAAAATTTGAATGCGTAAATAAGAATATAAATAATATTAATATGCATGAGTAAAATTGGAATTCTTAAAAGGAACATCATGATTAATTAAAAACATAAATTCAAGTCTAAAATAAAACATAGTTTATTGGTTTTAACACCTTATTACAATGTCTTGAGAAAAACATTCAAAAATCTAAAATTTAAATACTAAAATCAAGCAGATAATCCTTTAGTCATGGCAGGTATGAGAAGGTCTAGAAAGAAAAATAATATATACAAAATAATCAATCATAAGATATGAAGTACATGCATTCCCTATTAATATAATTGTTAATTTCTAACGAAATCTAATATCTAATGGTACAATACTATGCTATGAGAACTTTAAATTCTTGTATCCTATTTCCATTTGCCACCACACTTGTAGTTGGCCAAGATTTATATTTTTCCCACTCTTATAGCTAGCTATTTCCCCCTGTCTCAATTAATATGATCGATTACTGTTATATTGTCCCTACTCATATGCTCGATCATTATCTTCCTTACCACTACTTTTATGGCCTACAATATTATCTTTGTAAATTAACCTTATGGTCTCATAGTCGATATTTTTTTTTCCTCATAAAACCCTCATTAAATAGCATTTCTTAATATCAAGAATTGTATTCCGTTATTCTTTTCATTCTCACTCATTGTTTTTGGTTCTTATCAACTCATAAGTATTATTATATAACCACATATAATTTTCATATGCGATTTAAATTATTACTTTATATTCATTTAACCATGTACTAACCCAAATTGTGTAAACGTTTCCAAGTTAATATCTTAACTCAAACTTACCTCACCTTAATTAATGTATATGATACTCTAATTTCTTATTATTTATGTTTTTGAGCTGACCAAATCAGCCCTTTAACCCCTATTAGTAGGTCTTTCACAACAACCTTGTTTTAGTCTTTTAGGAACACTTTTGATTCATAAATAACTTTACCTTAATAATGTCACTGAAGCCCTTTTTATTCTATTTTTTTGGAGAATATTTAGCCCCCTAAATATAAACTTTCAAGTTTATTACAACAACCCTAAGTCTCTTAAAATCATGTCTCTCATGCTCTATTTTTCTTTAATCTTGGGGTTGTTTCGATAGCCTATATTTTATCTTTTTAGGGTTTTCAACACATCATCAAATTTTATGTTAAAATTCATTAACAATAGCCATAACACCCCTTTATATACTATAATTCAAATCAGTCCATAAATTGTTTTAGTACATCTATTTATTCTACACAATTTCAAGAGTTTATTTATCAATATAGTATAAGATTTTACAGGAAACTTCATCAACAATCATTCAAGAATTTCAAGAACTTCATTATTACACATCATTCAAGAATTTCAAGAACTTCATTATTACACATCATTCAAGAATTCCACCATTTGGCCAAATTTTTCCCTCCTTCAAAATTAGAAGTTTTTTCCTTTCTAGATCAAATCTTACATAATTCACTCTTAATTCTATTTTTTATTCATAATATCTCATTCGGGATTAATTTTATTCCTTATTCATAATGTTTTTTGAGGGATTAATTCCATTCCCTAATATAATCAAAACCATAAAACTCAAGAGTTCAAGAAACTTAATCTCTTATTAAGACTTCATGCAAATTAACTTAATTCCCCTAATTTCTTGCTATGTCTACTTTCTAATTACTCAAAAGAATCAATGAAGAACCTCTCCCTATTTCCTTTTCTATTGATTGAACCTAGGGACACCTATTTCCTTGGGATTTTATTCATTTTTCTTGTTTTTTTCACCTCATTACACGTGCTAAACTTGTATACTAATTCAATTTCAAAGGATCAATTATTTTCTAGAAATTCTTATATGAACCCTAAAACTCAAGATTTGGGGTTTTTCTCACCTTTCTTTAATTTAGCATGCAAAACCTCATTCCAATTCATTATATGATGAAGGTCACCTAACTACACATTATTTAATATAAGAACACCCTTCCCTTTATGAAATCCAAGTATGGTTGAATCTAGGGTTACCATTTCCTAGAGTTATCTTTTTAAATTTATAAGAATTTATTCCACTAATTAATCATAAAATCATCATCCTATGTCAAATTCTCAAGAATTAACAATTTTCTATATGAACACTAATTTCACAATAAACATGCACAAGGACTCGATATATATGTGTGAATAAAACTCCATTTATCAATTGTAAATTCTTTGCGGTGTTCCTTGTTACAATGATACGAACAAATAATAAGATGTTGATATTCCACAAACAAAATGATCAGGTGTACAGCACAAAAACATATCGAACAACCACTGATTCCCAATACAAAAAAGGGAAAAAGTGACTAGATTTCTAATTGCCAATTAACATAATGTTGGTAACGTGGTTATCGTGCTCTGATCCAAATTCACTTGTATTGCCACAACTTGATTTATACATTCAAGCCTTTGACTGGATTCCCTTAAATCCCAGCACTGTAACTCGAACATTATGGGATTTCTTGATTGTTAGAACAGATGGCTTTAAAAAATGGCACAGACCTGATTCATCACACATGAGCAAATAGGAATGCCATGGACAAAAACAAAGTCATCACTGGAAGAAGTAGAGAGATCACTGGGCGAGAACTATCATTTGGTAACCATGGGTAGGCATCTGGGGGTGGCATGACACAATTATCACCATTGAAGTAAATCCTCCTAGGGAAAGCCCATCCCTTATCGAAAGTGAAAGTTGATTCGTCCTTTCGGAAAAGTAGCTCTGACTGAACATTCCCGAGAGGACCGGCTTGTGAGAGAAAATCATTGTAGAACTTGACACCCCATAACATGGCCGTATCATCTGCAAAATAAAATCACATAGATACATCTCAGACACAAGAAGAAAGAGAACCACACAAGTTTCCAAGAGCAGACTGATGGAGGCAGAGAGGAATTTGGTGACTCACTTAGCCCTTCGTAAGGAGTAAGTGACTTGTACTGAAAGCTAAAAATCTTGGTGAGGTTGTCGAAGTTGGGGTGTTGCACAACCATATTCCACAGAGAGTAGTTCATTCGGTAATTGAAATTGGTGACTGTAACCTTCACCCGCCAATACTCCTTGTAATTGAGCTTCACATGCCAGTGGACTCGGATCGGACACATATGACTGGTACACTGGACCAAAGGTGTATTGTCAGATTTTCCAGGAGGCGAAATAACTGAGGCTAAGTGTGGGGTGTCCGGGCTGGAAATACACATGACGAGAAAAATATCAGGGGAGAAGGATGATGCAGAGCAGAACTAAGTTAAAAAAATCGACAGAGAAAAAAGGACTTCACGGTTTCAATAAACTGACAAATGAGGAAACTTACTGCACACAGGTTCCGCTCCCAGTTCCTGCGGTACCATTTTGACAGCCACAAGCACAAGTTGGGCAGCTTACTATTGTGTCATTATAAAAGGAGGAGAGAGAAACACAACAGGTGGGTGTCTTTTGAGCAAGGAATTGTGAATAAGTGCAAGTAATGTTCCAGGTCACTGCAATAACATGCAATGTTAGATAAACTCAGGTTGTAACTCTTCCGGGCCGAGAGTTATATTAATTATATCAGTGTAATGATTCATAGTAGCCACACTATACTTCAACTTCTAGTCCATGTCAGGCTTAGTTACCACTAGAACAACGCAGGCTTATTTCTGGGGAACAACTACGATCACTAAAAGTTTTGGCAATCAGAGACTATGCATCACATGATGTTGAGGCTCAGAAAATCCATAGCTAGAATTTCTGACAATCACGGGTCACCATATCAATATACTAGATCAGTTGTCCACGCCAGATAAAACATTCAAAGTAAGGAACCTCTAAATCACTCCGAAAAGAATTGAGGCAGGAACTTACTTAAAGCTTGAGTGACTCTCCTTTTGTCAGCAGACATAAATGCAGTTGGTCTCACGATCTTTGCCGGCCCACAAGTATATCCAGGCCCTGGTGCTTTCAAGGTGATGTTCTTTGGCACCCTGACAGTTTTGTTAGTGGTTCCAGCTGCACCAACACTAACTTGAAAGGAACTCACCGCACCGGCTGGATCCTGTGCCCAGGAGCTCATCACTCCCCCTTTACAGCAATTGGCAATCTGCTGGTTGTAAGGAGTTCCAGGCAATAAATCCACAACAGTAGGATTCTTCTTACAGCAATGCGGAACGTTCCCTTTGAATTTTGAACAGTCGCCTTGTTCCGTGGTTTGGGCTCCCATCATGCTCCAGATCACTTCCTTCTTTGCCCACGTCCACCCCAAAGTCCACCCCGGCGACTGAATGTGGCGATATTGCTGGAAGTTATACATTGTAACAACTGCCTGCAAATGAGACCAACAAACATGAGAGAGTCCAGGGAAAAGATTCCGGGGAGAAAATTCAAAAGAATGGAAGTGGTGAATCATCGGAGTGCCTGATTCAGTTATCCAAAAATCCACTAAAAGTGATGTTGCATCATGTACTAGCTAACACTTACAACATAGCCATCTGCAGTCCACTGTATCACGTCCCATTTAATTGTGATATTCCCATTTGGGTCAAGAGCGTCATAAGCTTCTGCAGGCAAAGATGAAAACTTTAGCGCTTAAGGTTCTCATTAACTCCGACAGATATCGTATACAAAGTAGATCACAGTTTGAATTGAAGTGGAAGAGAGAAGAATGATGGCATGAGAGCAATCTAAAAGACATCCAGGTCCAAAACTAAGATTATTTTAGTTTTCTTGTGCATATTTCAGAGACTAGAATTACAGCAAACAAATAAATTCAAGATCTTTGAGTTGAATACATGAATAGAACCACAAACTTGTGCTTCTGACACACAAGATTGCAGTCTTTTACCAGTGATTCCTAGCAAGATAAGCGAAATCCAAATAAATAAGAAAAGAGAAACTAACATTTCCAATTCAAGAAACAAGAAAGCTAATCACATGAAGAAAACTGACCTGTTGAAGTGAAAGTCGAGCACGAAATCAAGAAAAGAAGCAAAATGGTAAAAGTGGTAATCTTGGTAACGGACACGGTGACTAATGAGGAAGAAGGCTCCATTTCTTGATGTAAGCCTGTGTTGAAAATGGGATGCCTATGCCTGTGGTTCAGCTCGAGATCTGCATGAAAGCAGAGAGAAAGAGAGGGACAACTGTGGAAGAGGGTGTCCTTTTTTTCACATGGGAAAGCTGGAGAGAGTTCAAGTCAAGTCCGAGGAGTTTAAAAGATACGAGTAACGTGTTTTTCTTTTCTTTTCTTTTTTTACGATAAATGATATGTTTAATGTAGTAGTTTATATATGTTAATTGAAATTATTATTTTTTTGAACGATTCTAAAAACAAATATTATGCTATTCTTTTAAAATTAGCTTTTAATTGTGTGAGGTGAGCATGAAAAGGAAAGGAAAAAGGAAAAAACAATGCTGTGAACTCATCCAATTAATGGACTAATAATTATTAATCCTCAAAGCACTTAATTAAAAAAGAAAATTCACTTTTTTAAATGCATTGCTTGTTTTTCAAGTTTGGTATACCATTTCATATTATAAGAGTCAAGAAATCAAGGTTTGGGTAAAAATAAATAGAATATATGTGGGGAGTGAAGTGTCTAATTAAGATTGTGGTTGAGATTATTTTTTAAGATATTTTTTGTTCTTAAATTCATTAATAATATATATTTTTTATTTTTAAAAAATTAATTTTAATATTAGCACATTAAAATAATCTAAAAACACAAAAAAAATTATTTTCAAATAAATTTTTTTTAAAAAAAAATAAATGTAAAAACCCCCGAACTCTTGCTACTAAACAATTTCAATAGAGTCGGTGTTGTAATTAAGGGGTTTTTCAATTTAAATTTATAAAACTGCTCTAAATATACCATCATATAAAGAATGTTTTTCTTAAAAATTAATTTTAATTAAGGCATTAACTAATTCAAATATACCATCTAATTTACAAATTATATTTTTTACCATTAAAAAAATATTGGTACAAGACTAGATATTTGTCCTCTCGTGTAAATGACCAATAATAAAAACAAAGAGAAGGTCAAAAACGTAATTTACTAAATATTATATCATAAAAAGACCAATAATATTAGTCACTGACAGCAACAGCTGTGGCCATGACCGAGAATGAGTTTTGTGTGATGAAATAAATCTGTGCCGACAATAATTTTTTTAATTTAATTTATTATAAAATGAGGACAGCTGAAATGAGCTGTATTGCAGTCAGGTAAGAAGATTCGGTGATCTTCACAGCTACAAAAATATGTTGATGCTCTACACATACGGCCGATATCATGTCGGTGTCTCGCGCTTAACTATATTCAATTAAATGATGTTATTTACAATGAGTGCGTGTGTCTTTATATATATACTAGCCAATGTCCCGCGTCTCGTCGCGGGCGGCACTATATTTTTTTAGTGTAAAAAATATTAATTGTATATATTTTTTTATATAATATAAATTTAATTAAAATAATAAATTTGTGCTGAAGTGCAAATTTTCTATAAAATATATTAACTTTAAATTGATATAAATTTATCTGTTTAGTAGGTTTTAACGAAATAACTAACATAAAATTATCATCATCATTAAAAAATCAAGAAAATTCAGATATTTGAATTATTGAATTCATTGTATCAAGATTAGTTCATTTTATAATTTAATTTAAATCACATTTAAAAACAAAATATAAATTGTGAAAAGACTTGCAGTAATTAAATTAAAAAATAAGTAGTTAATTTTCTATCCACAAAAAGATGAAAACATAAATTGAAAATCCATCCCTACGTTACCATCATTTTCATTACTATAACAGTTAAAATTATTATCAACATTATTGCCCAAACAATTAAAATCATTAAATTACCCCGAAAAATATAAAAAATCAAAACATTTTAACAAAACAAATAATAAAAAAATAATCACCAAAATTATCATTATTATTGCGCAAACAATAAAATCATAAAATTATCTGATCCGAAAAATAGATAAAATAACAAAAAAACACAAAAAAAAAAAGAGCAAATGGAAAAAACAAGCAATATTAATTTTAAAATTATCACCAACATAAATTAAAATTTCAGAATGGAACCTAATAAAAATAAAACCCCGACAAAAAATGAATCAAAAAATAATAATCTAAAAGCATACAGACAGAAAACAAACATTGTCCAAACATTGTATTTTTTTAATGTTTTTAGATCATTTTTATGTGCTGATGTTAAAAATAATTTAAAAAAAAAAACAATTATCATTTTAATATATTTCTAAACAAAAAAAATATTTTTTTAAAATCAATCACATTTCCAAGCAAAATAAAAATATGCGGAGAGTAGGATTCGAACTCACACCCTCTCGGAAGACAGCCTTAATGTCGCGCGCCTTGGACCAACTCGGCTACCTCAACATATTGTTTATAGTTCACAAAAATATATATTAAATCAATCACATTTCCAAGCAAAATAAAAATCTGTTGGTGCACAGTAAAGCTGGGACACGTTTTATATATATCTATAATAATTTTTTTATTGTTTTTTTGACAAAATATTTTAGCTTTTTTTTAATTCTTCGACACAATTTAATGATTTTCACTGTTTGGACAATAATATTGATAATAATTTTAACTATATATATATATATATATATATATATATATATTGATGTACTGTTCCAATATCCAACAGCATGTAAAACAGAAAGAATGATTTCCCTTCCTCTTTAAAATTTGACTTATCCTTCGCACTCTACGTTATTGTTTTTTATTGTTTTTGTTAATTTGCATACGGCTCACTATTTCCCCAGAGGAGAGCAATCACCTATGATTTAAATGGCGTAGGAAAAATATTGTGGATTGCTACAGTATTTTTCCCACGCCATTTATATTATAGGTAATATATAATAAAAAAACAATTTTTAATGCAAGAGTAGGTTAAAATTCATTGTCAAACAACCCAAAATAAGGAACACTTTGCCTATAAAACTACAAATGTTTTTCAAAGTTAGTTTTACTTGTAGGTATATACTAGTTAATTGTCTGCACTACATTGCGGACCAAGCAAATATTTTTTATAATTGTTGGGATTGAAATAGTAAATAGATTTTGCTAGTTCAAAAATATATTATAACATCTATACATGCAAGGTTTGGTATAATAAAACACATCAATACACCATATTATAACAACTAGAACATCGAAGCCTTAACATCTAAAAATATCATTACTATTATTGCTAAAAAAATAAAAATTATTAAAATATTCCTAGCAGAAAAAAACTCGAAAACATTAATAAAAGAGGAAGAAAGGAAAAAAACTAAAATTATTATTATAATTGCGTGAATAATGGGGAAATAAATTCAATAGAAGAATAAAAAAGCCCAAAAACTTTAACAAAAGAGCAAACAAAAAAAATGAAAAAAAAATAAAATTATTAGCTAAACAAAATCATTTGACGTGAAAAAAATAAAAACTAATAAAAAAACCAAAAGAAAAAATAAAGGAAAAAAATATCAATTTTCAAATGATCATAAACACAAACTAAAATTTAAGAACAAAATTTTTGAAAAAAATATTATCTCAACAAAGAGAAAATAATAAAAATTAAAAACAAAAACTAAAGCACATATATATAAACATGGGCAAAAATAGAGATTATTTAAGAACTATAAAAAATTAAAAGAATTAAAATAAAAAATTATAAGTATAAGGGCAGAAATGAAAACCAAATATATTATCAATTTCAATCAAATAAAAAAATTGAAAAAAAATCAAATAAAATACAACATCTATACATGCAAGGTTTGATATAATAAAACACATCAACACAATCTATTATAACAAGTGAAACATCGAAGCCTTAACATCTAAAAATATCATTACTATTACTGCTAAAATAATAAAAATTATAAAATTACCCCGAGAAAAATAAATAAAAAACCATTAACAATAGAGAAAGCAAGAAAAAAAATTATTATTATTATTATTGCGTTAATAATGGGGGGGAAATTCAATCAAAGAAAAAAAAGACAAATAACTTTAACAAAAGAGCAAACAAAACCTGTAAAAATATTATTAGCTAAAAAAATCATTTGACGTGAAAAAAAAACTAATAAAATACAACCAAAAGAAAAAAACAAAAAAATATATAATTGGAAAAAAAAGAAAAAAAATTATAAGTGGGGAAAAAATAATTTAGAGGAAAAAAAAGAGGAAAAAAAAGCATAATTAGGGGGGAATGAAAAAAAAAGTGTAAGAGGGGGAAGAGAAAGTGCTAGACAGGGTCGAACCCAATACTTCCTGCTTAGGATACAAACGCTTTATCTACTGAATTACAGGCGCTTGTCGTATTTTACTGTGAAGACATAGATAAAAATCAGTAAACTTGTGAATCGAATCGACCCGAACCAAATTGAAAACTGTGCAATACTATTATAATCCACAGTGATTCTATACACAATGCACAGTAACTGACTCCGTCCTCTTTTAGTATATTAGGTAATAAGTAATATATTATTATTATTATTTAAAATTTAATTTTGACATAAGCACTTTAAATTGATCAAAAAAACATAAAAAATAATCTAAAATAAAAAATCATTCAAATTTTAAAAAATATATTTTCCACCCACAAAAATAGGGCCTTAAAAATGTCTTTGTTAAATATTAAATTGATGTTTTTTTAGTATTGTTTTAATATGTTGGTGTTAAAATAAAATAAAAATATTTTAACATATTTTCAAATGAGAAATACTTTTAAGAAACTATTTTGCATCACATTATCAAACACACACTTTGTAGTATCAATTTAATACATGGTTTGTGCTATGTCGTGTGACACCCAAAAATATTTCCATTGTAAATTTTTTATGCTAAGGTGATGCAAGCTTTCCCAAAAAAACAAAACAAAATAAGCTTGCATAATTTCAACAATATAAATATAACAAAGTAACAACAAAAAGATTAAAAAAAAACATTCTAACCCATCCAATAATATATGTTGTACTATATCACATGTTTGATCTCAAAGTTTGATCCTCTTAGATATATTGTAAGAAACCCTATTTATCAAGCATAATAGCTAGATGACAAGTGTTGGTAACATAAATGGTGTAATATAAATGATAAGAAAAGTCATGAAAAGTAGTGCTATCGTAAACACTTTTTAAGCTTAATACATTTATTTTCTTTGGTAACCGCAAAACCAAGCCTTCATTATTTACCTCAAAAAGTCTTTTATCATCACACAAGTAATAAAGATGAAATGAATAACTTTGTTTTTTTTGCACAAAACACTTATGAGATACCACTTCTGAAAATACCCTTTAAAATAATAAAGATGATAATGAGACTTTATTAATTGACATAATATTAAGTTTTCCCAAGCTCTAAAAAATATCAATCCAATATATTATTGTATCAATATTTAATAAAAAGGAATTATCCAATATTCATCATATTTTGAATTTATGATACACTTTTTTAGTGATTGAATTATTTTTTATGTTAAACAATTGATCCAACTCACAACGTTGTGTTAACAATTGATCTAAGCGCACTATTCCAAAATAGGTGTAAAAAAAAGGGTTAACTTTAATTAATTTATTTATTTTTTTGTCAATTTTGAACATATTTTCATTGGGTTTTTCAAAACATATACGCACAATGAAAACAATAAATTATTTTTTTCAAGATGTCCAAGGATCCCGTTAGAGAAATCAAGATTTGTTACTTGAACATCAAATGTTCTTTTCTTAATTGAATATTTGCTTTAAGGTTGGATTGTCGTAAACCACAAGTTGTCTAAATGTTTGGCTTTTGTTGATAATCTACACGAACCACCAATGAGAAATCTCTTAAATCCTTTTAGGAGAGAGATTGTTATACCTTTGAGTACTAGCTTTTTTCTTTTATGTTTTATATGTTTATGTACTATATTTTTTTCACCTCTTAGGAAATAACAGACATAACATTTTATTTATAAAAAGAAAAATCTAAAATCCCTATAAATAGCAAAATATCAAATTTCCTGTTAAATAATATCACATATATTATATTATCCTAATTTTATAAATTTATTCAATCGAGTCTTTGCTTGTTTTTTCTATGTCTAGAATTGTAATCCTTTATATTAATTACATTATAATCCCAATTCCTAAATAAAATAAGATCATATAAATAAATAAATTTAATTTATATGAATTTAATAATTAATTAATTTATATTTAAAGATCAAGTACAATGTCTAGTAACTTGTCATGATCTCTAAATATTAGGGAAATCAAAAGTATTTTGAATCAACCTTTTAATGACTAGTTTCTTAGAGTAATTATTGTTTCTTTATGATGAATGTTCTGATTTAAATATTACAGCATAACGTATATCTTATTTCTTAAATTATTTTAGTTCTTAACAATATAGTTATTAATTATTTGAATAAGATTTTGAAATTCTTTTCAAAACTCATTCGTCAAGAATTTTACAATCAATACTATTGGAGAACAAATATAATATTTTTTTTCTAATTCATTTAGGGTGATGAATCATCTTTTAATTACTTAAATATCTTCATATAGTTAATGTTCTGCCCAATATATGCCTATTTGTTACCCTTGATTATGATAATGTGTGGTCAGGGTCAAGGCATACCACTTTTTATATTAGACAGCTTAGTAATCTCAAATTTAAAGATCACCTAAACAACTATCACATAAATCTTTCCATAAATATAAGTTATCTCTCTTTATGGAATTCTCTTGTGGGTTAGTTCCATGTACTTGTTATCTAATAAGCATTTACATATGTACATGTTATCTAATAAGTACTTACACATCAGTTTCAAGTATTCATCATACCTCAGTATTAAAAACTACTGTTTCTTTTCATAAATAAAACAACATAATATTTATCAATCTCAACAACTCTAATTAATATCAGTCTTAATAGGACATTGACCATAAACATTTATGAATAATATTTTGATGCAATATAACAACTTTGTAATATTTTTTTTAAAATATTTTTATCTTATGAACTTTATCTTTACTTTAGATTCATTAATCAAATATATATTTGGTTACCATAACTATTCGTATCCTAGTGGAACGCGCCTCACACGTCTTCACTTTTGCATTTTTTTGTTGTCGCCCCTCATCTTGATACAGCTGATAGTGATTTCTTCCTTTTTCAACCTAGCCCATGACAAATGATGTTGTTTTTATTGCTAGAGCGAGTGACTTGTGCCCAAATGGTGGGAAAAGACCACGAACCAATGAGGTGAGAGATTTTGGAGGCACTGCTTCATCTCCCCCTTCTCCCCCACCTCTGCCGATGAGCTTTAAAGACAAAGTCTTTGCTGATTTTGGCAAGGCTGAAGATAATATGGTGATAAGAGATGAAGACTATATTATTCAGAATGGAGAGGTCCCTTCAATCCAATTCTCTGATAAGATCAAAGAATGCTTGTATCATCCTTGAAAATCAGCTATTATCATCAAACTCATGGGCAGGCCGCTTACTTTTAATTTTCTTTGTGACCGACTTCTTCGAAGATGGCAGCTTAAAAGATCGATGACTTTAATTGATTTGGAGAATAATTTTTTTTATTGTGAAGCTCTTACTTGAGGAAGACATAGAGTATGTCCTTACTGGAGGTCTTTGGCAGGTTGTGGGTCAATATGCAACAACCCAGAGGTGGAAACCGGGGTTTGATCCAAAAGAAGAAAAATCACGCATATGACAGTTTGGGTAAGAATTAATGGACTGAATGTTGAATTTTTCAGGTTTGATGTCTTGGAGAAAATCGGAAAGTTAATTGGACTCACAGTTAAAGTTGATCCTCATACTATGAGTCAATCAAGGGGGAAGTTTGCTCGTATGTGTGTCGAGCTTGATATATCCAAACCATTAACTCCTTTTATTGAAGTGGAGGGGCTCACCTACGGGGTGATGTATGAGGGGATTCAGGTTATATGCTTTGAGTGTGGTCATTATGGCTATGGGAGGGATAATTACCCATTTAAAGAAAATGCTAAAACTCAGGCAAGTGAAGCTGCTGAAGCAGAGAGCATGAAGGATGGTACTGGCCTAGACAAAAGAGCTGTGGAAATTGAGAATTTGGAGGCCACCCGAACTGAACAGGTGCTTGGGGTTGTTGTGAGTGCAGGTACCAATGCTATTGAGGAGAATACTCCTAATCTTTATGGATAGTGGATGTTACTAAAACGGAAAAAAATCAAAAAGAAATCTTCTGCTGAAGTAGGGAATGTGCATGTTGAGCAAAATAAACATTTATCTACTAGGTCTCACTTTATTGTCCTGGAGGCAGATGGAAACCGAGGTGATGCCTCTAAAGATACCACTAATACCAACCAGAATTCTCTCACTGGTGTTAAAAAAGCAACTCATAATTCGATCCCTAAGAGAAGTTTTGGAAGGGGAAAGCTTCCCCTCACGGATTGTGCAACCTCTTCATCATGGATGACATATGTGAATTTGAAAAATAAAACTATGCCTCTCAATTGTGTGGGTGTTGTTGGGTTACAAGTGTAGGGCTCTGATTTTCAGCATGATGTCCAAGGGGTTTTCTCCTTTAATATGGGAGTTCCTCTTGCCTCCCTTGATGTTCTAAATACAATAACTTTGACTCCAGAACACAATCATCTTAATATTGATAGTATGGATGTTACTAATGATGGGCATGCGCCTAATGTTCAAGCTTCTATCTTTGCTGAGCATAGTCAAGCATCGAAAGCCCCTGCGAGATCGGACTCTGATTTGAGTAATGAATTGCCAAATGTTAATGATATCACTGCAACAGTCCAGAGGGATAAAATGTTATGTTGAAGGTCAGTCCTTAGATCTTCCCTTTTATTTTATATTATTATAATGATAGTTGTCATTTGGAATGTTAGGGGTGCTGATAAGGTTAAATGTGCTTCTACTATCAAGGATTTTAAAAAGATTTATGCCATTGATGTTTTTGCTGTGCTTGAGCCTAGAATTAGCGGCTCCAAAACCCTCAATGTAGCCACAAATTTGGGCTTCTCCCATTATCATATTGTTGATGCCATTAGGTTCTTTAGAGGTGTTTGGTCGCCCTAGAATGGCAACAATGTTTCTCTTCAGGTCCTTGCCCACGCTAGTCAATCTATTACTACTTTTTTCCATATCCAAAATAAGTGTTGGCTCCTAACTATGGTGGATGCCAATCCTAATCCTAGGATTCGTGAATCCTTATGGACCTATTTTGAAAGTCCTGCTAAAGCTTCGAATCTGCCTTGGTTGGTCATGGGAGATTTTAATGACATTAGTTGTGCTAGTGAAAAATGTGGTTGTAATTTTGATTCTGAGGGCTCAACATTTGTTGATTGGATTGATCGTAATCACCTTATTGATCTTGGCTTCTCTGGATCTAAATTTACATGGTGCAACAAGAGGAATGCAGAGGGTATTATTTGGAAGGGGATTGACAGGGGTCTTAGTAATGTTGCCTGGCGTATGTTATTTCCTGAAGCCCATCTCTCCCATTTGCCCAGAAATAATTCCGATCACTGCCCTATCATGATTTGTTTGGATTCTAATCATTTCGTTAACAGAGATTGTATTCCTTTCCATTTCCAAGCTGTGGTTATCCCATCCAGACTTTGCTATGGTTATTAGGGATTCTTGGAACTCGTGTACAAATCATGTTGTTCAGAAAACTGCTAATCTAGTCTCCCCTCTTATCCATTGGAATAAGATTGTTTTTGGCTGTATTTTTCAAAGGAAGAGAAGTATCTTGGCAAGATTTGCTGGTATTCAAAAGCAGTTATGTATTGCTCCAAACCCTTTTCTTAATCAGCTTGACTTAGAGCTGTCTGGAAATAGAAATCTAGGAATACTTGGCTTAAGGAAGGTGACAGAAATACCCATTTTTTTCATCTCTCAACTATTATTAGAAGAATGAAGAACAAGATTGAAGGTTTACAAAATATTAATGGTGATTGGGTTTTTGATATGTATGGAATGAAAGATATAGTGGTGAATTATTCTTATAAGCTTTTTTTCAACTCTGGAATGTCAGGCCACTACAATCTTACCCCTTAGTTGTTTCTTAAACTTGTAGAGGCAGACTTGGATGGGTTAAGTAGTGATGTTACTAATGATAAAATTCACAAAAACTTATTCTCCATTGGTGGTCTTAAAAGTCTTGGGCTTGACGGCTTTCCAACCATTTTTTATCGGAACTTCTGGGATCTTTGTTCCAATGACATCATAATGCTCATTCGAAACTGCTTCCAGATGACAACTCTTCCTAAGAAACTCAATGAGACCTTTATTGCTTTGATTCCCAAAGTTGATACCCCTGTTAACATGACTTAATTTCGTCCTATTAGCTTGCGCAATACCATCTATAAAGTGATCTAAAATATTCTAGTGTCTAGACTGTGTCCTTACATGACTAATCTTATCAGTCCTAATCAAGTCAGTTTTGTTCCGAGAAGACATATTACGAACAATATCATTGTTTCTTAGAAAATGTTACATAAATTTAAGAGCTCTAAAGGTAAGAAAGGTTTCATTGCCTGGAAGATTGACTTATCAAAGGCATATGATTGTCTGAACTAGACTTTCATCAGGAATGTGCTTTAGGAAATTAGGATTGGGGGTAGAATCCTTGAGCTCCTAATGCATTGCATCACTTCAGTTAAGTATCAGACCATTCTGAATGGTGAGATTTCAGATACTTTCACTCCTAAGTGTGGCATCAAGCAAGGAGACCCTCTCTCTCCCTATATTTTTGTGTTGTGGATGGAAAAGCTTTCACATATCATTCAGCATAAGGTTCAGGAAAAAGTTGGAGATCTATTCAAATTTGTAATGGTGGCCCTTTCATATCTCACCTTTTATTTATTGATGACTTGATCATTTTTGGAGAAGCCTCTACTACTCAAGTGTCCTTGATGAAGCAGTGCTTTGATGAGTTTTGTAATCTCTCTAGTCAAAAGGTTAGCTTTGAAAAGTCTTCTATATGTATTTCCCCAAACATTAATGCTGATTTGGCGAACTCTATTGCTACCATTAGTGGTTCCCCCCTCACGGTTTGTCTTGGTAAATATCTTGGTATGCCCCTTATCCACTCTCGAGTCTCTAAAACTACTTATCAAGAGATCATTGAGAAAGTGCAGAAAAGACTTTCATCTTGGAAGTCTAATACTCTCTCTATGACTGATAGGATTACTCTTATCCAATCTATTACAGCTGCGATCTCTCTTTATACTATGCAAACAGACCCTTGCCTATCTCTATTTGTAACAAGTTGGATCAAATTAACAGAAATTTTTTATGGGGGCACACTCCTAAGACAACCAAGACTCATCTAGTTAAGTGGGAGACGGTGTGTAAACCAAAATGGTGTGGTGCCTTGGGCATTAAAAAACCTGCTTGCATGAACCAAGCCTTCCTTGCTAAAACTGGTTGGCGTCTTTTACAACATGAACAAGGTTTATAGACGTAGGATTTTAAGGCCAAATATTGAAGCATAGGGGAGTCCTGGATGCAAAGGATTTGTAACATAAAGATTCCTCTAGTGTCTTGCGGGGCGTGCTCTATGGTTCTAAAGCTCTTGATCATGGTATTCGATGGAGAATTAGTTTTGGGGATGATGTCTTATTCTAGACTGACAATTGGCTTAGCTGCGGTGTTCTTCGTCAATGGGCTACCATTGATCTTTTTGAGGAGCTATTACAAACTAAGGTTAGTGACATTCTAGATGATGGGGTTTGGGACACCACATACCTTCTAACCTGCCTGCCAGATAATATTGTCAAGCTGATTACTGGTATTCATGCTAGGTTTAATGGGAGTGGGGTAGACAAGTGTATTTGACAATTCACCTCCAATTGTTGCTTTTCTGTTAAAACTGTTTATAGCTCCTTAATGAAGGATAACAACCTCAAATGGAAATGGCAGTTCCTCTGGAAGTTGAAGATTCCCCCCAAGGTGAAAACCCTTCTTTGGGCTTTATGCCATAAGAAGACACACAAATGCCCAACGATATAAGAGAGGTTTCACCCATGTCGAAACTTGCCCGAGATGTCCCCACCTTGTGGAGTCCATTGAGCATTTGTTTAAGGATTGACAAGTTATCCATTCTATTTGGTGCAGATTTGGTAGTAACAGACCCAATATTTGTCACTCTCCCATGGAATTTGATGATTGGTTATTTTTGCATCTTCAATCCAGTAAAATTATTACCCATGGCTTGCCTTGGTGCCTAGTTTTTTCGATCGCTTTATGGTTCATATGGAAATGGAGATGTAAGGTGATTTTTGAGCAAGGTTTTCTTATGCCCTCTAAGCCTTTGCATCTGATTCGAAGATTATACCTTGAATTGGTATAGGGCGCAAACTGAAAAAACAGGTTCTACAGAGCACATTATGGTCTATCTCCATTGGAAACCTCCCAAACCTGGTGTTTGCAAGGTTAATACAAATGGAAGTAGAATTAATGCCATTGGTCTTAGTGGTGCTAGAGGTGTTTTACATGATTCAACTAGGGCCTGGATCCAGGGCTTTGCTGTGAATTTGGGTGCATGCCCCATCTTTGAGGCTGAATTATGGGGTATTTTTTAGGGGCTTAGATTAGCTTGGGACTATGAATACCGAGTTGTGGAAATTGAGTGCGATTCTGGTGTTGCTATCACTCTCTTAATTTCTGTTACAGTCTCAACTCATCCTCTATACAACATCATTTCCTGCTATAAAATAAAGATTCATGACCATTGGTGTTGCACGATTAAACATATTTACCGTGAACAAAATGCAGTTGCTGATGCTCTGGCTACTAGAAGTTATAATCTTGGTTTTGGCATCCATGTCTATGAGAGTCTCCTAACTTCCTTAAAGATATTCTTGTTGCGGATGCTAGGGGTGTTGTGAGGCTCTGTTCTGTTGTTTTGTAAGCTTTTTTGTTTTTTGGGCTTCTAGCCCCCTTCTTACAAAAAAATGAATATTAAAGATAAAGAAACAACATATAACTAATTGATTTGATAAAATATTACAATATAGCTAAAACAGCTCGGGGCTGTTACTGTGCAATGTGAGTGATTTAACTGTGGACTGGACATTTGTAATTTATACTTCACGTGCGTATGTTTACCTCTTTCTTTCTTTTTTTCTGCCTCTCTAATAGGTTGTTGGATCGGTCTGGTTCGGGTCTCTGGGTCACCGGTTTCTCCTCCAGTCGACGTTCCCCTCTGTAAAAAACAGTAACATGCAGCAGCTCCTTCTCTCCTCCAACGGCAACCGGAAGCTCACCTAGCACCACCATCCTCTCCACCGTCATCTCCTCCTCACGTGAGCAACTTCTTTTTTTTCTCCCTCTCCTCCAGCTCTCTCTCTCTCTCCTCCAGTCGACGTTTCTCTCTCTAAAAAACAGTAACATGCAGCAGCTCCTCCTCTCCTCCAACGGCAACCGGAAACTCACCTAGCACCACCGTCATCTCCTCCTTCACACAAGCCACCCAGACGTGACCTCCGGCGAGGCAGCAACAGCCACAGTAGTTGCACCGGCGTTAAAGCAACCAGCTCCCGACGCCTCCTTCGGCCATCATAGGCCTCCGTTTCCGACGCCACCACCGCAGGGAGAACCACCTCGACCTCCTCTACCCGGAGGCAGTATCAGGTAAGCCTCTCTTCCTGGTCGGTCGACCACCGTTTACTGTGCATCGTCTTTTTCAGCGCTGGGGGAGTGAATTTATTCACTCCCCCGTTGGGCCGTTTGGGCCGGGTTCAGTTCCCGGCCTATCTGAAAAGGGATGGGCAATGGGCCCATCAGGGCTGGACAGTCCAGCCCCCAAATGATGGGCCTCTCGGCCCACCAGGGCTGGACAGTCCAGCCCACAATTTATTATTAATATTATTATTTTAAAAAAAGGAAAAAATATATAAAAAACAAAATTTTCAAAAAATATAAAAATATGTTGTTTTCGTGCATACGGCCGAATTCCAAGATTTTTCCATGTATATTTTTTGTAAAAAATTATGTTGCATCTTTCTTATATTTTAAAATGAAAATTGGATATCGTAACCAGTTTACGATTATCCGTTGGAATTTGCCCAAAATATCAAAAACAATTAATCATTACTTTGTTTCCTTCGATGAACAGTGGATGAATGCCTTTGCCCCTTGAATTTCATTTCATCACTTATAAATGTGATTTTTATTTCAGCCATATACTTTAATTTTTTTATATTTCAAGAATAATCCCTACTTTTGTCCATGTATATATAAGTGTACTTAACACAATAATAATAATAATAATAATAATAATTTAATTATTTTTCTTGCTTACTCTTTTGTTAATGTTTTTTTTTTCTCCAGATAATTTAATAATTTAAATTGTTTTGATAGTGATAGCAAAGATAATTTTGAATTTTGTTTTATTTTTTAGTTTTATCTTTTTTTAAAGTTTCTGGAATATTTTTAGTCTTTCATTAATTATATGTTCTAATATTTATTGAATATTATCGCCTAGGAATACATATAGGGAGAAGAAAACATGACCTAGGATTTTTTCAATAAAAAAAATTAATATCAGTATTCTTACGTACATTTAATATAATGATATAATTAATAAATTGGATAACAAAAAAAAAATTGTCTTTGAATTTTAATTTTGTCTTCTTTTGTTAAACTTTATTTCTTAAAAAAAATCACAATATTTTGGTTTTTAATATTTGATATTACAATATTTTTATTTATAATTTGTCAGATCTAATATTACTGGGGAAAAAAACAACTCATAAAGAAAATATGACAATTTTATCTAGGTTATCCACAATTAAAAAATATGCGGGTCACTTTCCGTTTCTATTAAACTATTCTTTTTAGACAACCAAGAAATAATTACTGCACGCAAAAAATTTATGTTTATTTCTAAAAACAAATTACAATATTTATTACTTGGCAAAAAATACAACTAAATTTTTTTTTGACACATTTACCTACATTTCAAAAATATGCGAGTCACTTCCCATTTCAATTACACTGTTATTTTTAGATGTCAAATAAGTCATTGTAGCACAATTTTTTTTTCTTCCTAAAAACATATTACAATATTTTTATTTACAATGTGTCAGATATAATATTACTGGGGAAAAAAACAACTCATAAAAAAAATATGACAAATTTACCTAGGTTATCTACAATTAAAAATATGTTGGTCACTTCCCGTTTCGATTAAACTGTTTTTTTTAGACGACGAAGAAATAATTATTGCACGGAAAAAAATTATGTTTATTGTTAAAAATAAATTACAATATTTTTATTTATAATGCACCAGATCTAATATTACTGAGGAACAAAAGCAACTCATAAAAGAAATAACAAATTTACCTAGGTTATCTACAATTAAAAAATATACAAACCACTTCCCATGTCGATTATTCTATAAAATATGTGAGGCTAATTATATGTTTTAATATTTATTGAATATTATCGCTTAAAAATATATATAGAGAGAGAAAAAATGACCTAGGATTTTTTCCTTACAAAAAATTAATATCAATATTATTTATAATAATATAATTAATAAATCTTATAAAAAAAAATTTGCCTTTGAATTTAAATTTTATATTCATTTGTTTAAGTTTATTTCTTAAAAACAAATTCACAGTATTTTCATTTTTAATATTTTAAATCAAATTTTACTGGGGAAAAATTAAACTAAAAAAAAAATTACAAATTTACTTAGGTTATCTGCAATTAAAAATTATGCGGGACACTTTCCATTTCGATTGCTGTTCCTTTTAGACGACAAATAAGTCATTATAGCACGTAAAAAATTTAAGTTAATTTCTTAAAAAAAATTCAATATTTTTATTTTTAATGTGTCAGATCTAATATTACTAGGGAAAAAATGCAACTCAATTTTTTTGTTTGTCAAATTTACCTAGATCATCTACAATTAAAAAATATACAAACCACTTTTCATTTCGATTAAACTATTCATTTTAGGCGGGGGGGAAATTATATGTTATATATTTTATCTATTATAGTGTTACTGATTAAATATTTAAACAACTAATTACAGTATTTTAAAAATCAATTAGTTTTCTACATAAAAAAAACCTAACGCAATGCGCCGACAAGCATACTAATTATACGAAGCAAAAAACTCATTTTTAACATATTTTATCTATTGCAATTTCAGTTATTAAACATTAAAATAACTAATTATAGGACGAAAAAAATATAAGTTTATTTCTGGAAAAAATAATGACAATATTTTTATTTATAATATGTCAGATCTAATATTACTGAAGAAAAAATGCAACTCATAAAAAAAATTACCTACGTTATCTGCAATCATAAAATATACGAACCATTTTCCATTTTGATTATACAGATTTTATCAATTATAATTTTACTAATTAAATATTATAATAATAAAATACAATACATATAAAAGCAATCAATTTTTTACATAGATAAAAAAGTCCCGGCGCATCGCGCGGGCATATCGCTCGTATATTCTATAGGAATAAAATCAACACTACATATAACTAATTGATTTGATACAATACATATTCACTAACAATTTTAACCACGTCTTCTTGAGAGAACTAAAGGAAGGACGAACTTGTTAAGCAAGAGAAATTAGCAAAATTTTGAATGTTAGTGACTGGTTCATAAATTTAGAGTTTAGGGATAAATTTGTAGTTATCCAAGGAGCAGATTACATATGAGTTGACGACAGCAAATCCAAACACATTCCCGAGCATGATTTGAATTTTCGAACCAATCGTAAAATTTACTTTGTAAGAAAGACCAAGACCTTTCCTTAAGAAATTTCTCCATTGACCAAGCTCCACCCAGTCGTAGCTGATGCTAGGATTATATATCGAGAAAAAAGTTTATACTGTTTGCAGAAGAGACTCTTTTTTTTTCTTGTATCATATCATACATATATTACAGTCTTTGAGTCACCATTGATGGACAGGTTTGGTGGTGGTGAAAGAACACCTCTTCTAAGTCAAGGAGTAAGCTTCCTTTATTTTGTGTTTTCATTTTGTTTGCAATCTTCAGCTACGTAGTGCATGATATCATTTCTGCTCATTGTTTTGGTCGATCAGTTCTACTTATCATGTTCAAGAATCGACTCTGCTTTGAACCTTTCCAGACTTAAATTCATCTGGATCATGTTTCGATCTATATAACGTAACAAAAACTGTATTGGGGTCAATTTCTTCTACTTAACAAGTGTTTGTTATTTTTGGTTTCTGTTTTCACTTGCCCTCTTTAGCTGTAACTGTTCAAAATTTAAATATTTCCATAGCTTACTCGCATTTCCTAGCTATGCTATGTAATGAATTCTTATCCTTTGTAATTGAAGGGAGGAAGAAAGGGGAATAATGGTGCATCTGAAAACAATCAGCTCCAAGACCTTGAGCATGGAGATGCAGTGCCAGTACGTGCATTTCCTGTTAGCTTCTTTGAATTCATCTCCCTGTGGTTGATTGTTAACATGCTGCCAACTCTATCTATGAAATTTTCAGGCTGCAAACGTGGGATTTGGCCGAGTACTTTCACTTGTAAGTGCTGAAATGGCGTTTCTTGTTGGAATAATATTATGGCTATACAAATGTTGATCTTGATAAGCTTTTCTTGTCATGAAGGCAAAACCTGATGCAGGAAAGCTGATAATTGCTACGCTAGCTCTCCTGATTGCTTCCACATCAAGTATACTGATTGTGCGTATCTTTTGCGATTCCAGAAACAATGATTTTATCTGATTTTCAGGCGTTAGTGTTTGTTGGGTTATGATAACCTTTGGATTTCTGCAGCCTAAATTTGGTGGGAAGATAATAGACATTGTGTCAGGAGATACAGAAACACCTGAACAGAAAACTGAAGGTTTACGAGCTGTCAACAGTACCATTCTAGAAATCTTTCTCATCGTCATAATCGGGTATGACTGGTGATGTTTTCCATGGATTTTTTAATCTTAATCGACTGTTTCTTAATCTTTCAAGGGGTTTTTTAATCTTAATCGACTGTTTCTTCATTCAGTTCGGTTTGCGCAGCGCTCAGAGCATGGTTGTTTTCTAAAGAGGATATTAATGATCCCATGCAAGCTGATCCCATGCAAGTTGTTGATTCCCATACTCACACTTAAACCAAGCAACGGTACTATTGGTTTAATACCAAGCAACGGCTATTTTTGTATTAATTACCTTTCCATATGTAAAACAGGACAATTAAGTCCTTACTATGTATTACTAATCTTCTGTTAATAGACTTCCTAAGTCTATACACTTGTATCTCTATATATACGGTAGTTAACAATATAATAAAATACAGTGAAAATACTGCAATTCATCTCAACTCCTCTGCTCTCATCTTCTCATCTTCTATCCGTCTGCCTCACATCTTATATGGTATCAGAGCTATTCTGAGCTAACCCTCACCCATTCAATCCTACCCAAATCAATGGCAAACACACCTAAATCTGGAGAATCAAGCAATCTGGACATATCAAGATTGATATCCGAAATGTCCAAACTTTCCTCACCTTCAATCCCTTCTCATCCCCTGCCCACTGCATTCAACATCTCTTCTCTATTCACAATTCCTATGGATCGCACCAACTATCAGAGTTGGAAATCCCAATTTGAAGACATACTGGAGATGCACGGTCTCACAGCTGTTGTCAAGAACAGCACCGAACCACCCAAATTGCAAGAAGATGGTTCTGTGCACCCAGAATTCGCAAAGGATAAATTGGTCCTGAGCTGGATCAAAGCTACTTCCTCATCCTCAATCAAAACACTTCTCATCCCATGCACCACTGCTCATCAAGCCTGGACTATGCTGGCCAAACGTCTCTCACCTCTCGCCAGCACCCGTGTAAGGATTCTTCGCGATCAAATTCGCACCCTCAGGAAAGACAGCAACACAACAGTAGCAGATTACCTCAACCATGCCAAAACACTCTTAGACTCTCTCAATCAATCCGGAGCAACAATGGACGATGACGAATTTATTAGCTATGTCTTGGACGGACTGGGACTTGAATACAAGGAACTAGCCACAACCCTTCATCTGCATCCTGACATTGATTTTGATCAGTTCTATGATCTAGCCCTAAGAGAAGAACATCTACAAAAACGAATGGCACTCACCTTGACCACAGGCGTTGCCATGGCTGCTGACAGGGTGCCGAACGACCACACGTTCAATTCAAGATTACCCAGCCCCAATTACAACATGCCCAATGAACAGACCTTCAATTCCAGATTACCCAGCCCCAATTATAACCCTAATCACAGATTTGGAAGAGGCCGTGGCAGAAATTGGAACCACGGACATGGAAATCCAGAGCGCCACTCTCAGTCGCGCGACCCACGACGAACAGGACAGTGGGAGCCTCCTCAAGGAGCTTGGACTCCAGACCACCACTCTCAGCCGCGCGACCCACGATTTGCAATCCTCTCCGACGGTCGCCCTCCACTCCTCCCAAATCCACCAGGCAGAGCACCCAACAGCCGCGCGACCCACGAGCAGGTAATGTGTTTTAGGTGTGACAAACCGGGGCACATAGCCCGGTTTTGTCCAGACCGTAAGCCTCAAGCTTACGTGGCAGGCAATTTTGCCAACTCACCAGCCAATTTTGCCAACTCACCAGCCAATTTTGCCAACTCACCCTCTGCTGACGTGGCAGACCTTAATTGGTGTCTTGATTCGGGTGCCACTCACCACATGACATCCAATGCCATTTCCCTTCCCGATGCTCATCCATACACAGGTACAGATAAAATTATTGTTGGTAATGGCAATCAATTAGCAATAACTCATGTGGGTAATGCAAAATTAAACGGGTTACAAAAATCATTAAATCTAAATGAAGTTTTGTGTGTACCTGCTATTCGCAAAAATCTGATCTCTATTCGTCGTTTTTGCTTTGATAATGATTGCTACTTTAAAATGGATGCTAATGGTTTTTCTGTGAAGGACAACAAAACGGGGAAGGTACTTCTTACTGGCAGTAGTTTTGATGGCCTCTATTATATTCAGACATCTTCCTTCATTGCTCGCCGAATTGCCTGTTATGGAGAGCGCACAACACAAGACGTATGGCATGCCAGACTTGGACACCCCTCTCATTCCGTATTTACTACTTTATTGAATAAGTGTCACTTACCAATTGATGGCACAAGTACTTCTAATAAAAATTGTCATATCTGCCCGTTGGGAAAATCTTGTCGCTTACCATTTGCAGATAGACAATCTCATGCTCAATTTCCCTTAGCATTATTACATCTTGATTTATGGGGTCCTGCCCCAATTGCTTCTAATTTTGGTTATCGCTATTATCTCTCTATTGTCGATGACCACACTCGGTTTACTTGGTTATATCCCTTAGCTAAGAAATCAGATGTTCTTACTACATTCATTCACTTCAAAAAATTGGTGGAAAATCGGTTTAGTTCTCATATTAAACAACTGCAGATTGATGGTGGCGGTGAATTTACCAGCAAAATTTTTCTAACATTTTTGCGTGATCAAGGAATATCTCATCAGATCTCATGTCCATACACCCCTCAACAAAATGGAGTGGTAGAAAGGAAACATCGACATATTGTTGCAATGGGACTCTGCTTGCTGGCCCAGTCTCGTTTGCCCCATAGCTTTTGGGTTGAAGCCTTCTCCACTGCGGTTTTTCTGATAAATCGCCTACCATCTCCTACACTTGCTCAAAAATCTCCCTATGAGATTTTACTTCAACGCACACCGGACTACACATTCCTCAAAAGCTTTGGTTGTGCCTGCTTCCCACATATGGTTCCATACAACAAACACAAATTGTCTTTTAAATCTGTTCCATGTGTATTTATTGGATATGATGATCACTATAAAGGCTATCGTTGTCTTGATCCTGTTTCAGGTCGGATCTACATCTCTCGCAATGTGGTGTTTGATGAAACAAGCTTCCCCTACCAGCAACCCCAGCTTCCACCAGCTGCCCAATCCACACCTGCTGAGCATACTGATGTTGGACCTGGACGGCACCCTCAACCAATCCACAACCCTACAAGTCCAAGCCCAACCACCAATACACCCATTAACCTTGAACCCCCATCTATATCTTCCCTAGTTAGTCCACCACAATCTCCATCACCACCCTCTACCCCCACACACCATCTCTCCCCTGGTATCACAGAAGTTGACCCTTCCTCTGATTCCCAAACCATTACACCACCTCCCTCTTCCCCTATTGACCCCTCTCTCCTTCCTAACTCTCCTGATACACCAAACCCTCCACAAAAATTTAAAAGCCTTAAAACCATCCTATCCCACACCACCCCACACCCTTTACCTCATGCTCTCTCTGCGGTTCACTCTGATCCCATGTCTCTAGAACCCACGAGTTTCACCCAGGCCTCCAAATATAGTCATTGGCAGACCGCTATGCAGGATGAATATGATGCTCTGGTGAAAAATCAAACATGGTCTCTTGTTCTTGCCTCATCGCAGATGAACATCGTTGGCTGCAAATGGGTCTTCAAGATAAAACGGAAAGCTGATGGGACCATTGATCGCTACAAGGCCCGTCTTGTAGCCAAAGGCTTTAATCAACAAGAAGGATTTGATTATGAAGAAACCTTCAGCCCAGTAGTTAAACCGGCCACTATTCGCACCATTCTATCTCTAGCTCTGGCTTACAATTGGCCTCTTCAGCAACTTGATGTCCGAAATGCATTCCTGAATGGTTACCTACAAGAAGCCGTGTACATGAAACAGCCCCCTGGTTTTCATGATCCCTCACGTCCTCAAGATGTATGCAAGCTCCATAAAGCCCTTTACGGACTGAAGCAGGCTCCTCGAGCTTGGTTTCAACGCCTCAGTGGCTTCCTCCTTGATCAGGGATTCTCTCACAGTCAATCTGATGCCTCACTTTTCATTCATCATTCTCCTGCCTGCACTATCTATGTCCTGGTCTATGTGGATGACATCATTGTCACTGGATCTAACCTACAGCGTATCCACCTGTTCCTTGACCTTTTATGCTCCACATTTGACAGTCGTCGCTTGGGAGAGCTTAACTTTTTCCTCGGCATGGAAATTACACGTTGTGCTGATCGCTTATTCCTCTCTCAAACTCGATATGCTGTTGATCTACTCAAACGGTTTAATATGACTGAGTGTAAACCATGTCCCACACCATTACCTTCTGACACTCGGTTGTCTTGTTTGGATGGCGATCCTCTATCTGACCCATCTACCTATCGCAGCATGGTGGGTGGTCTCCAATATCTTACCCTATCACGGCCGGATATCTCATTTGCTGTCAATCAAGTGTGTCAATTCATGCACAACCCTCGCTCCTCTCATCTTCAGGTTGTCAAACGTATCATGCGCTACATTAAGGGTACAGTTGAGCAAGGACTTGTGTTTCACCAATCCAATGACTTCGGTTTGCGCAGCTTTTCTGATGCTGATTGGGCTGGCTCCGTAGATGATCGACGGTCCACCACAGGTGCTTGTATTTTCCTTGGGCCAAATCTTCTCACGTGGACTGCCAAGAAACAGTCCACTGTCTCTCGTTCAAGTACTGAAGCTGAATATCGTGCCCTTGCTCACACGGCCGCTGAACTCCGCTGGTTTGGCTTCTTATTCCGAGAACTGGGTATCCCTCTTCAATCTACACCGTGCATCTATGTCGATAATCTCTCCGCTATTCACATGGCTGCCAACCCTATCTTCCATGCACGCACTCGACATATTGAGATTGACTACCACTTTGTACGGGAATTAGTTGCCAGCAACGCACTCCGTACCATCCATGTTCCATCTTCTCATCAGCTAGCTGATATATTCACCAAAGGCCTCAGCCGTGACCGTTTCCGTCTTCTTATGTCCAAGCTGAATCTTCGCGTTGCTCCGTTAAGCTTGAGGGGGGGTAAAGAGGATATTAATGATCCCATGCAAGCTGATCCCATGCAAGTTGTTGATTCCCATACTCACACTTAAACCAAGCAACGGTACTATTGGTTTAATACCAAGCAACGGCTATTTTTGTATTAATTACCTTTCCATATGTAAAACAGGACAATTAAGTCCTTACTATGTATTACTAATCTTCTGTTAATAGACTTCCTAAGTCTATACACTTGTATCTCTATATATACGGTAGTTAACAATATAATAAAATACAGTGAAAATACTGCAATTCATCTCAACTCCTCTGCTCTCATCTTCTCATCTTCTATCCTTCGACTAGTGAAAGGGTTGTTGCTCGGTTGAGAAAGAATTTATTTAACCACCTTATTAACCAGGTAAGAGATTACTACAGTAGGATTTCCTTACAGTGTTCTCTCTAAATCACTATGCTCTATTGGCTACAATGGCCGGCGAATTCTGCAGGAGATAGCCTTCTTTGATGTGACCAGAACAGGAGAGCTACTAAGCAGGTTATCTGAAGATACACAGATCATAAAAAATGCTGCAACCTCAAATCTTTCTGAGGCCCTAAGAAATGTATCAACAGCACTTATTGGTCTTGGCTTCATGTTTGCAACATCGTGGAAATTGACATGTAAGCATTTAATTGTTGGATTGGTAGTCTGCGAGCTTCAGTTTTCAAGAGTCCATGGTGCTCATCTGGGGCTGTTTTATTCATTTACTCCTAGTGTTGGCTTTGGTGGTTGTGCCTGTTATTTCTGTTGCTGTAAGTCAATTTGGCCGCTTCCTTCGTGAACTTTCTCACAAGACTCAAGCTGCAGCTGCAGCTGCTGCTTCAATTGCTGAGGTATGTTTTTTTCCCATTAAAATTGTAATCCTCACCTGTTGAACATAGAAAATTGATGAGGGATTGCGTAATATCCATTGATCAGTATATCGTCGTACGATAGTTTGAAGAATTTTCATAAGATTTAAGAATTGCTAAATGATGAGTGAGAGCATATAAACATGGTAAAATATAGTTTGGTGTGATTATGATTACAATGCAAAGGGCCTACTTGCATTACTTTCGGAAATGCTACTAGAAACTGTCTACTGTGAAATCTTGAGTAAGGATGATATCCTCTCATTATGTGGTTTTATATATTACATCTGGCATACAGTTGGGAATCACGTGTGAAATGTATGATTGGTGCTTAGGAATCTTTCGGGGCTATACGAACTGTCAGATCTTTTGCACAAGAAGGTTATGAGATTTCACGCTATTCTGAGAAAGTTGATGAGACATTGAAGCTTGGACTTAAGCAAGCTGTAAGTTCCTCTGTGTTGTTTGATCTACTCTTCAACCTCACCGGAACATACACTACACACACTCCCATCCAACAAAATAATAATAACAAAAAAATAAAATCCGTCCTTGTTCATGTGGAGCTTCTGATTTAGCTATTTACTGGAACAGAAAGTGGTCGGGGTCTTCTTTGGAGGTCTAAATGCAGCATCAACCCTCTCAGTGATCACAGTAGTGATATATGGAGCTAACTTGACAATCACAGGATCTATGACCACTGGTGCTCTTACATCCTTCATTCTCTACAGCCTCACAGGTAAGGTTTTTGAGTGTGATCATGAATTTGGGCAATTGATTTTGATGGTTTCATATTATCAATATCGAAATCTCTGAACTTCAGCTTGATAAACTACTTTTACTTGCAGTTGGCGGCTCTATATCAGGCTTGTCGGGATTGTACACGGTAGCAATGAAAGCTGCGGGAGCCAGCAGGAGGGTTTTCCAACTTCTAGATCGTGTTTCTTCCATGCCGAAATCAGGAAATAAGTGTCCTTTAGGGTTAGTCATTCCTCTGATATGCCTGTTGATGATTCCATGTGCTTGTTAACTACTGATCAGAATAAGGTATATATATTGGAGTACAGATAGGGTGTACAGCAGTCCTTGTCTGAGATTGCCAATCAGGCCATTACCTATCTGTGGAGTCTGGACTAAGAATCATTTTTCCCACCCGTCATTCTTGATTCTGGGAAGCAATTGAATATGAAATCATGAATTCCTGGAGTTACCATGAAATTACTTTTTTCATCATGCAATCAAATATATTATGTTTAACTCTTTATTCCGGATCATGGCTATTGTTTCTTCATCAAGATCCTCCTCCTCATCCTGCCAATTTGTGTGAAAGGAACAAATATCACATGAAAAAAAACAGAAAGTATAGAATCCATGCATATTGTGACCTGAAAACAAGAAAGAATTTCTCAAGTGATAAGTGGTTTTCCTTGTATTCTAGTGAACAAGTTGGTGATGTGGAATTAGATGATGTCTGGTTTGCCTATCCATCCCGTCCTAACCGTATGGTTCTCCAGGTAAATTAGCCTCTCAGATGTTACTATATATGTGTTCATGCCATCCCGATCGATGATTAAAACTGGATACATTCTTTCAATTACAGGGGATAACATTGAAACTGCAGCCTGGCTCGAAAGTTGCCGTTGTTGGCCCTAGTGGTGGAGGAAAAGTACCATTCCCTTCCTTTTTTTCTCTTCTTTTAAGAAATAAACTGAGCTCTTATGCTGCTTCGGTGCATATACATGTTAGAGTTCTTACAGATTAAGTTAGAGGTTTGAAACATACAAAAGGTGGAATGTCACTTGCCTCTGATGCGGATATTATTCTGCCTGTTGCAGACCACAATAGCAAACTTGATTGAAAGGTTTTATGACCCAATTAAGGGAGCGGTTCTCTTAAATGGAGTTCCTCTAGTAGAAATATCACACAAACATCTACACAGGAAGGTAATTTTACATTTTCTCTTAAACTTGGTTCTTTCATGGTCCAGAGATTTTCTATCCATAATAGACACAGTTCTTTATTGTATTTGTACAGATCAGTATAGTGAGCCAGGAGCCTGTTCTTTTCAACTGCTCTATAGAAGAGAACATAGCCTACGGGTGTAAGGGTGAAGTCAGTAGCATGGATATAGAAAATGCAGCGGCAAGTGCTTACCTCCTCTAACCTGCCACACAATTCCTCTAACTTAAACACTCAGATTTAGCTAAATAAACGTCGATATTGCAGAAAATGGCCAATGCGCATGATTTCATCTCAAAATTCCCAGATAAATATCAAACTTTCGTAGGAGAACGTGGGCTGAGACTTTCAGGAGGTCAGAAACAGAGAATAGCAATTGCTAGAGCCCTACTGATGAACCCAGGGATTCTCCTCCTTGATGAAGCGACCAGTGCTTTGGATGCCGAAAGTGAATATCTAGTTCAGGTCAGTTTGCATGACAACCTAAACGGTCTTTGTTTTGGTTTCTTAGAATTAGTTTTTTTCTTCCAAAAACCTGATACCATTTATTTCTCACATGATTTTCTTACAAGTTCTCTCATGGTGCAAACTTTGCAGGATGCCATGGAATCTCTAATGAAGGGAAGGACTGTTCTAGTTATAGCACACAGGCTATCAACTGTCCAGAGTGCAGACACTGTGGCGGTTGTTTCCGATGGTCAGATAGTGGAGAGGGGCACTCATGAAGAGCTCCTTAGCAAGGATGGGGTCTACACTGCTCTAGTGAAGAAACAACTACAAGGACCCAAAACAGAAGTCTAGTTTGGAACCCTAAAATATGAACCACGAACGCACGTCGGGGTACCACGAAGCTCTATAGTTAATATTATCAGAAGAACATGTTAATTTATCAAATCGATTCAAAATGAGGATATCTTATGATCAAGCCCTTATCGTTTCAGATACTATTAAGTAGGGAAAACTGAGAGGAGCTGATTTACCAAGATAATCCATTTCATTTTTGCCTTTTCGGGCATTTGGATTATTGACAAGTGCAAAATATACATCTATTTGTATTCCTTTTACATTATGTTTTTTAACATTTTTCAAGCTTATTTCAACATAATAAAAGTTATTTTATGGGTTTGACATGTTTAAAAAACTTTGTGGATTACCTGTTATAAATAGAAAATTTTGCACTTTATATTTCGGACATTTGTTTCATGTTTCAGGTTTTAATTCCTAAAGAGGAGCTTCAGAATTGAAACTATAGCTATCAAGCTTGTTGGAAAAGTATTGTAGACAGAAATTCAAATTTGGGCATCCAATTGGAACAACAACGTCAACCCCGACTCTATTTGTGCACCAACACTGAACTGGGCATATCTGGAGCATACGATATCGAGATCAAATGATTTAAAAGTTCAAATTCATCTGCACATTTTGGATACAACTTTCATGAAGGGCTCAAAGTCAGGAAAAATCATATGCAGCACGAAAATCCTAGTGCAAGCTGGATAACAGGATGTGCTCTCTAATCTGTCAAAGATTAGATAGATTTTCTCTACAACATTTATCTCCTACTTTTTATCTTGAGTAACAACATTAGGGCTAGGACTCTTCCATAATAAAAGGGAAGATGCACGCAAGCAAGGGTTTCTTCTTCTTTTACTCTTTTTTTTAAGATTCGGCAGCAAACAACAAAGGCATGAGCAATTGATTCACTTTCTTGTTTAAAGGGGATAGCATCCATCTTCATTATTGGTTGTGAGAAGTAGCATTTCCATTGTAATTCTTATATTTTCAAGTATTTATTTATCTTTGTCCAGAATTTAAGCTATTGATTTCGGATTCATGCTTATGGAATTGGTTTGATATGGTTTATGTGCTTTCTATGTTTCTTTCAATCCGTAATTGTTGTGGGAAACAAGAATAAGAAGCAAGTAAATTAATTTAATTGTCTTATCTATCACATTAATTTATTTAGGATGAATAGGACGAGTATATGTTCAAGCTTTTGAATGTTGGCTAGGAATAAATTGCGTAGATCTTGATCTTAAAGGTACTGTTGAGTGAAGAAAGATTGCTTCTCAATACTTAATTCACTTGATGATAAGGAACTAACTAGAAGTTTATTCGGAGTAGTTTAACATGCCTCTAGATTTCCCTTAGCTTTAATGGAAGCCTAATTTATTTGCTTGATGTGAAAGGATATTAATTTAACTTCTATGATTAACCGATTTGTAAGAATGGAATCAACCCTTTGAACCGAGTTGCCAACATCTTGATTAACCTTCATTAAGATTTAGAACTTTTACTTATTTAATTCTTGTTGATTCAAACCACCCCCTTTCTTTTGAATTTTGTATTTGTAGGAAAATAAATCAATTTCCCTTGGGTTCAACTTGGTCTCTACCACCATACTACTAAAATTATCGTTTTGGTGATAGTAAAATTAGAATTAGTTTATGGAGGTTTCGACAACCATCAATTAGCATACCGACTCATCAAAATTATTAGAGAAAATCATGTGTCCTCATCTAACAGTGGACATCTTTCAAATTTCTCTTCTGCAGTAATCACAATCTTTATAGTTGTTAATACAAGACATCAACAAATGTTAGGCTCCCACGATTGAGGAATTGACACAATCTCACCATATTTCATGAAATTTACCTTGCTTGTAGCTGTTGTACTTCACTTCCCGTACGTAATGATCATTGTCTGTCATGTTGAGATGTCCAATTTATAACAATCCAATCCTAAATAAGACATGTGGTTGAGAGCAGCAATAGGACAGTTGCATGCACGAGTCTGCCATGATCAGTTAAAAATCAACTTCTAGAATAACTTGAATTTCCTTGCTTCACAGCTTCTGTCACCATGTTTGTTATCAAAAATATTCTCTAGTAAAAGTTTTTTAACATAACATATTGATATAATTAAAAACAATGGTAATTAAATTAAAATCGATATCAAATAATCATTGGTTGATATGCTTTTATAAATCCTAAAACTCTTTATCTTATGTTGTATTGAATGATTAATACAATATTTTATTATCATCATCTATTTTTAAGAGGGCATCATCATCTTCTATTTTTTTTTCTCTTGAATTATACATCATCATCATCATCTTTAGTCAACTATAGAGGATTTTTTATCCTTCTTCCACAATAACTTTCTTTAATTAGGCATTATCATCATCTATAAGGTCATTTTCTTTCTTCAATTGTGCATTTTTACCATAAAGATATCAGTTTAAGCCAATTTATGCTTTAAGATGATAGTTTGTTTTGTTAACATAATGATAATGTTATCCTTAAGTTTGTTTCTTTGTTCAATTGTTAACATTCTTGCAATTGGTTAAAAAAATTTATAGTTGGGTGACTTTCTTTATTCTTTTAGAAGCAATATTCACCTTCAATTCCTTTTCAACAATCAAGGGTATTTTTTATTATTATTACTTGCAAGTTATGTTTTCAAGCCGTAACTTTACTAATTTTCTTCACTTTAACTCCTTAATAGTTGGCCTTTGGCATTAGACAACTTTATTGTTATATTGCTTATTGTTATGTCTTTATCCCTTGCCTTCCCTTTTTCAAATCATGGTTACTAATTTCATTTAAACTTCTTTATCCTCTTTATGGTGTCCATTACCACTTTCCTATAAATATCCTTATATATCTTCCCTTTAAGTTATTTATGACCTAAATGAACCTTACAAAAGGATGAAGATAATGTTTATATTAGAATCTTGCACACCTTTTTTAAAGGCCCTTATTATATTGCTAGCAATTTGGTAGAAGATATGACTTAATCGTGCCTACTATTGTTCATATGTGTAGTTGATCTTTAGTACCAAGTGTGTTATAAATTTCACAAATGTTTTTCATTATTAATTGTCATTCAAATAATTGATCCTTTTTATATCCCAATACTTGTTCTCTTAGTATGATATATTGATTAGTTTTATCCTTCGCCACATTCAAATATTATATGCTTTTCAATTAATCAACTTTGTCATCATCTTTTTTTCCAAGTCTTAAATATAATAGTGATCTTTTGCCATTTTATCATCCTTATAACTAAGTTTGGAAGGCTTTTATTATGGTTGATGTTTGTGCCATATCTTATCAACAATCTTTGTACATCTAAAGGTCTTGAACTTTTATTTCCTTATATTTTTAGCTTTACTCCCCATGTTTTCTCTCTTATGTAGAATTGTATGGCAAGTGATACATATTTATACTTTATAAAAAGGTTTTTTATGTTGATTATTTGGTATAACTATGATTGATATATCTCTTACCTATAATAGCATAAATGAATAAGCTCATTCTTCGTGATGTTTTGATTAGTTCTAGTATGCTATATTTCTCCTTTACCAAAGAGTCTTTTTATTTTAAACAAGCCATTGTTATTTATATCTTAAAGAATAGGGCATTATTCACTTTGATCTTTTTTTTTAAGTAGTGAATATGAGTAACTTATAATGCCTTCTGGATTTGATTTCTAGAGACAACATAACTATTAGTATTATCTATTCATTAGTTAAGCCATTTACAATTCCTTTATTTGCTTAACAATTAGGATTTTGTATTTTATGAGAAGTTTAATTTATCCTTCCTATATAAATTGGTCAAATATATATTTGGTGCTTTTTTTATGTTCAGTGAATATTATTATTTTTGCATTACCTATTTTAAATTTGCTTCTTCATTAATAGGTTTATTGGCTCTTTGGGCTTTTTTAATATAGCAATCTTAAATGGTTTTTTCTCTAGAAGTTTTATGATCGATATCAATTAAATTTCTTAAAACTCTTCATTATATATTGAAACAACCATTAAATGGGTCATCATGACCTCGTTTAAGTGGCTAACAAGGTATGTTCCTCTCAGTAACTTCTTCTCTACTCTATTTACTAACATTTTGTTATATCAAGTAACATCATCTATAAAGGTGTAAACATTTAAATACTTGATTCTATGAACTATTTTTTAATATTACACCACATACCTTCTAAAAATAATATAATGCATATGTGTTCTATTATTGTTATAGTGCACTTAGTTTTTAAAGTCTTGGAATGAAAGGGATAGATTTCTATAGATTTTTTAGGTCTTAAATTATCTTATCCAAGCCAACTAGTAGTACTTCTAGTTTAGTTTTATAAAAATGCTTATGAAAACAAACCTCTATTTATTCTTTTATACTGACAAGTTAGGTGGTAGTGTTGAGAATAATAAAAGATAGTATTGGTTAGTAATGATCAAATAACCTTAATCTCACAAAAAGGATTAGTAACACGCTCACTATAAATGATATCCTATTTAATGTGCTAATTAACAATTGATGTTAAATGTATATTTTGTTTATTTTATTTTATTTTATTGTGGATGTGATGAGAATGATGTTTATGAAGATATAGACCAAGACGTTTAGGTCAAAGTTGAATAGGAGTTAGTGTACTTTTCTTTGAAAGTTATGTTGCATATCGATAATGTAGGATTTGCCAATACAGGGGAGATTCTGCTAAAATTTTGGTAGATATTTTGGTAGAATCTTATTAATTACTAAAAAAACAATTCTATCTTTTCTTTGCGAATGTGTATTTAATATTTTTTTTCTAAAGAAAGGGAATGTTGCACCTAATATATTCAAGACTGTTTTAAGGTATTTGAGATATCAGATGCTAATAGTGGAGAGGATTTAAGAGGAAAATATTGTACAAATAATCACTACTAATTCTATAAATTATAACACAATAGGATAATTGTTGATGAAAAAGAGAAAATGATTGTTTTGGATATCAGGTGTTACCTTTTACTGTATTGGCATGACATTAAAAGATTTTGAGAAGAAACTAGAGGTTCATCAAATAACTATTTTGAAAGGAAGCAAATCACTTCATACATATATTCAAGAACTATTCATATTCTCATGTTAAGACACTTTACAAAAGGAAATGATTTGATTTGGTATGTTGTCACTTGATTTGATATAACATACTTGACTATTGGATGCTTGAGTGATTGTAAGACATAACTGTTGACAATGCTTATTTTCATCAAATGATGTAGTTTTCTAAAAGTTTGTATTCTTAGTTCTAAGGTTGACTTGTAGTTCATTTGAATATGAGCATAACTAGAGTGCATTAGAGATGGTGAAAGTTTTTCTTACTTTTAATGTATTTATATTTGATAAAAATCTTATATGTTATCAATTTCAATTTTTTATTTAGGTTTATACAAAATGAAGAAATCATTTGCACTAGAAAAAATATCAATGACTTGATGTTTGTAATGTGCAAAATAAAATTGAATGATAACCAAGTAAAAAAACAAGCTAATAATTTTGTTGAAGTTTTAGATGATTTCTCATTTGATTATGATCGGGTTATTCAGAGAGAAAAACATGATGGTTCATCAAATTTTGATTTGCTTGGTGCTATTGATATTGCAACATAAAGAAAAAGTGATAAAAAAATGAAAGAGATGATGAAGTTTTTAATGATGCTAAAATAGAGAGTTATAGAGTTAAAGATGATTTATAAATTTGATAAATATCTTAGAAATAATAATGATGATGAAGATAATAAAATTGATTTTAATTTATATAACATATCAATGACTAATTTCTTTTTAATTTTTTAATTTTTAATTCACATTGAAAAACATTTTTGAAAAAAAAATTATATTCTTCAAACAACAATCTTAGATATAAAGTAAAAGTGCGACATTTGTAGGGCTAAGAATACAGTTTACCCTAAACCCTGCATCTGTCTCTAATTTATTAACACACGTGCTTAAATTAGGCTTTACCTTCTGTTCTGCATGAAAACTAAAAATAAAACAACAACAAACTCTAATATAATAATCGACAGCACTAATTATCCCATCTCCTTTTCTTTTTTATTCATTCTCTCTCCTTTGAGACGTAAAAACCTCACCTTTATATATTAATTTTCCCAGAAAAAGAAAAATGAGATGGGAAAGGGTGCGGCTGCAGCAGCATGAAGGAGTTCATATAAAAGAGTTAAATGGGCCAGGGAAGAGGTGGGGACACACTTGTAACTCAATTAAAGGAGGAAGATTTCTATATGTTTTTGGTGGCTATGGCAAAGATAACTGCCAGACAAACCAAGTTCATGTCTTTGATACTGGTGGGTCTTCACTTTTTTTTTTCTGTAATTGTTGGGCCTCTTTCATTTACAGTTTTTTGCAGTTTTGGCTGGTTTTGTTTGGTACTTATATAAAGTTCGAATTTGTTTTTGCTGTTGTTGTAATGGGAAGTCATTAAAATTGTTTCATGGGGATTTTGTGGATTATTTTGTGTTGCTTGGCATTAATTTTGCGTGTTAGTGTTTGTTGCTGATAGGATGTGTGATTATTGGAGTTATTTTACTCTCTCTTTCCTGTAACTTGTTGGTTTGCTTTTTATTGGAGTGTTTGAAATTACTTGAAGGTTGTTGTGAGCATTGATTGTGTGGCATTTATGGTTTTTTTATTGAACTTGGGTTCCAAGTGTTTGTTTAGGTTGTCTCTGGTTTTCGTGGACTAGTACTCATTTTTCTTTCTTTTTCGCTCGGCGTGCAAAGGGGTGGTGTGTGTATTGCTTGAAAGTTAATTAACGTCCTATTTTATAGTTAATGTAATATATGGGACCATGAAAGTTTTTATCCCACCTAATGGGATTGATCATAACGGTACTCTATAATGCTAGTTCTTTTGCTACCTGTGAGCTTTCATCTTCTCTTGCCGGGTTGTTCGTGGTTTCTTTTAGGATAATTTTTTCAATAATTTCTTCACTTGAGATTCATTTATGGGTTTCCCTTTGAGTTATTGAATTCTCATATGCAGTTTCGTTTTCCCTAAATGTTTTTATGATCTCCTATTGGGTTGCTGACTTGCAGTTAACCATACCTGGAGCCAACCAGTGTTAAATGGCACACCACCAGTTCCGAGAGATAGCCACACTTGTACAACTGTTGGTGACAATCTGTATGTGTTTGGAGGTACTGATGGGAAGAACCCTCTCAAAGATCTGCACATCTTAGATACTTGTGAGTTATCCTGTCCTTAATTTCTTTTCCAATTGATTTTCCTTGTATATCATGCCCCAGTCTTTTATGTGGCCATTGAGGAGTATCAAAGAAATGAGATTTAACATATTTTTTATGTTGGTTTGTATTGAATCATATGACTTACACTTCCTTCATTGTCATATTATAGCATCTCATACTTGGATAACGCCAAATGTGAGAGGTGATGGGCCAGAGGCACGAGAGGGTCATGGTGCTGCCCTAGTTGGCAAACGACTTTTTATATTTGGTGGATGTGGGAAATCTTCAGATAATTATCACGAAGTCTATTATGATGATGTTTACATCTTTAATACAGGTAACTTTCTCCATCAGCAAGTATTGATTTTGATCCTGCTCTAGTTTAGTGTACAATTTATGCATGTATCAGGTTCTTATGCTATACAGGACTACCACCCTGGGCTAAAGGATTTTAGTGTGTGCCCGTGCGTGCATGGTGGGGGTTGTGGATGGTGTAAAGTGGGGTTGAATCAATTTTTCTAATGTGTATTCACTTTTCATAGACTCTTTGGGATGGTCTTTGAGAGTGGATAAGTTCTCCACTATTCTAGTCATTTATCATTTTCTTGCAATTTGTTATGCTCTGCAGTACCACCCTAGGCTAACTGGGCAAAGGATTTTTTTTTTTGTGGGTGTGTATGAGTGAGCACACTCACATGAACGGGGTTGTGGATGTGGGGTTAGGGGGGACCGAATCAATTTTCCCAACTTGTATTATTTTCAGTCTCTTTGGAGTGGCCTTTGAAAGTGGCAAGCTTTCCACTCTTTTAATCATTTATAATTTTCTTGCAATGTGTTAAAGACATTATGTCATTCATGTTCTACTTTTGTAGAGACATTTGTATGGAAACAAGCAATAACAACAGGCACTCCACCTTCTGCCCGTGATAGCCATACTTGCTCATCTTGGAGGGACAAAATCATTGTGATTGGTGGTGAAGATGGGCATGATTATTATTTGTCAGATGTCCACATCCTAGATACAGGTTTTGCTCATTATTTTACATATAATTATATATTTGCATGCACTTATACAACATGTGCCTCCATGTGTATTTGTGTGTGTGTGTGTTTATAAGTCCTGTATTTGGTTTCAAACACATGCACATGATTAATTTGAGTTATAATTCGAACTGTTAATTCATGCAAGAATGTGCTGCCTAATCCTTTGCTTTCTTGTGTTTTGTTAGAAACTCTTGTTTGGAAGGAGCTGAACACTTTGGGTCAGAAGTTGCCACCTCGAGCTGGTCATTCCTCTGTTGCTTTTGGCAAGAATTTATCTGTTTTTGGTGGATTTACAGATGCCCAAAATCTATATGATGATTTTTATATGCTTGATGTTGGTAAGTATCATGGTATTGCTGATAAATTTTTAGTTGCATAGAAAAATGCACTCCCCTCTTCCTGTAAATCCACTAAATTTTCAATAATTTACTTTTCTTTCCTGTACCTTTGAAAGTCCAAGTGAATTATACATCAGCTTGTTGTAGTTATCGTTATTTGTAGCTGTAAACATCCACATTTGTTATTGGGGCGTTAGCTACCTTGAGCTGGTCAATCCATTGTTGCTTTTGGCAAGAAT
The DNA here is from genome assembly GCA_964035475.1 of Salix caprea. NCBI lineage: Eukaryota > Viridiplantae > Streptophyta > Magnoliopsida > Malpighiales > Salicaceae > Salix > Salix caprea. The sequence goes on along the minus strand of OZ037753.1, from coordinate 8,472,835 downwards.
TTATTTGTTTTGGTGATTTACAGATGCCCAAAATCTATATGATGATTTTTATATGCTTGATGTGGGTAAGTGATCATGCTATTGTTGATAAAAAATTTAATTGCATGAGAAAATGCACTCCCCTCTCCCTGTAAATCCACCAAATTTTCAATATTTGACTTGTCTGTCCTTTGGCTTTGAAAGCACAAGCATATTATACATCGACTTGTTATAGGTATCATTATTTGTAGTTCTAAACATCCACATTTGTTACTGGGCCAGAAACTGGTGTTTGGACTAAGGTGATGACAACTGGAGATGGACCTTCTGCAAGATTCTCTGTGGCTGGGGACTGCTTGGATCCACAGAAGGGTGGTGTGCTTGTCTTCATTGGTGGCTGCAATAAGAGTCTTGAGGCGCTGGAAGATATGTACTACTTACACACAGGTTTGGTACAGTTTTAAATTTTTTTCTCAAGTGAAGTTTCTTACATGCTTTTGAGATGCAATTTTCGTACTCTGTAAACCCTTATTTTTGTCCAGATCACTGTTTATTTTGGTAATCTCATCCATTTTTTTCATTGCAGGACATACAAGAGTGCAAGATGAATGGCATCCAGAAAAGTTATCTCTGAAGAAGCAATTGAAACTAAAATGCCAAGAACAAAATCGTAATTCTTCTGTGCATGATAAAGTTTTAGTCCAAATTGACACAAATGCTGACTTTCACCATGCCATGCCGAGCAATGCCCAACCAGGTAAGAAGTGGATTATTTACTCCTCTCATGAAATCAATCTAGTAGTTTTTCATATCTGAGCTAGGGGTATCACTAAAAGATTTGTTTTTATAAATCTACAATGAGTTTATATCAGTCTACAATGAGTTTTTGTGCGACCTATTTACTTTGTCCAAAATATTGAACTTATAATGGCTAGATACATTTAGCTTTTGGTGGGTGCTCGTCAAAACATCTTTCAGTGGCAGTTTTTTCCTTGGGAAAATGGTAAATTCTCTATCTGGAATTATTCTGTAATGTTCCTGGGTATGTGGCAGGTGTCTTCTAGGAATCTATCTGTGTATGTGGAAAATATTCTGTATTGTTAATGCAATGTCTTAATGCTCTATAAGTTTAGGGAATGCTCTTTGTTGGGTCAGAATGTATCTGTATTTACTACTGGCACAGACAGTTTTTTCTGCAGGAAAATGGTAAATTCTCTATCTGGAATTAGTGGTCTTCTAGGCATCTATCTGTGTATGTGGAAAATATTCTGTATTGGTCCTTGCAATTCAATGTCTTTATGCCCTATAAGTTCAGTGGATGTGCAATTTCCTTTATCCGTATTTACTGATTGGCATGATGCCTGAAAGCACAATTGAGGAATTTTATTCACCATGCAAATGGATGGTCTGTTTCGTTTTCTTATGTGAAATGGAGTGGACGAGCTCAAAAGCACAATTGGGGATACCAAGATTCTGTTTCTTTTTATGTGAAAGTGGTTGGGGATAAGATAAAATAATCTTCCTGTAGGAAATGTAAGTTATGAAATATGCTCTTATCAATTTGAGGATGGACCAGGACAAAGGGCTCCTCGTGATTTTCTAGTTCCAATGGAAAAGGCAACCTTAATGCTATTTAAACAGAGGATAAGAAAATGATTGAACTTTTTAGTTTTTATCCCTCCTGGTAGTATTGTTTTATTAAGATGTGCACAATGGATTGAAATAGTTTTTAGGTTACATCCCTTTTGTCTCTCTCCCAGTCATCACAACCATTTCTTGTATCCATCACCCAGTATTTAAGCCTGCCCAGTTAATCGGAGACTGCTGTTCTGTAATAAGTTTCTTATCATTATATATTGGGCTACACTGACTTCTTAAGTAGTATCTATGATGTGGGGTAAACTTTAAGCACTTCAGAGGGGCTATAATGCTTCAAGATTCATGCATTGGCAAGGAAGAGTTTTATGAAAGTGAAATCAGTTATAATTCCATTGCCCTAGGAGGCTAGGACAATTTCTAACTGGTAGCTCTCACCCCCTGTGGCCAAATGAGAATGAAGAATGAACTTATTTGTCTTGATTTGGAAGGTAGTTGAGATATAGTCGACCTAAGGTTTGGTATTGAACAGATAAAGAATATCTATTGCTGCTTGGCTTATTAATAAAGGAATTCTGATGACTGTCTTGCAGTGAAGAAAGGATTAGGGCATGTAATTGATTGGGAGTTAAACTGTGTTACAAAGGCATTTGATGACAATATTCAGAACAAGTTAATGACATATTTGGACGGCCACAAGCATATAAGGTCCTTGAATGCCATTCTGTTTTCTGGGATCAGATAGTCTTTTGGCATCAACAAAACAATCAGGCTGCAGTTACATGACCTGAGTTGAAATCTCCTTTCTGAGATCGGATTCTTTTGGCATCAACAAAAATGTTCAGACTGCAGACTTAAGATGAATTCTTGGTTGAAATTTGTTTGGGATTTGTACACTTAATATGCTTCTTAAGGAAAGGGGAGCTTTTGCAAACTAGTTGTAGATCTGAAATGAATTTTAATTTGCGTGAAAGGTCAGGGGAAAATGTGAGAAATTTACTTCCTGTAGTTTCCCAGAGTTTCTAAACTTTCAAGAATAATCTGCGCAGTACTGTATTATTAAATTATGGAAAAAAAGCTATGGAATCTTTCCTGGATCCTGAAAAGTTCTAGATAGTGGTTTCCAGAATGAAAACATAATATCCCAACAGTGGAAAAAAAGAATTTTGTGCATTGAAATTTTTAAATGCTTCCAATTTCCAACATATATATTTCTGAATGTTTCCCTTTATTGCACTTTATTATTTACTTTCCTGGCCATCAGTATACTGATGCTTTTTGAGTCATTCTATTCATGATTTAACTTCCTTAAGCATGCAATTCAAGTCAGGTGAGAACCTATTCCTGATTACTAATTCTTTATATTAGTGTGATATATTTTATCAGCTGAAAACAAAGAAAGCCAATTATGACTTGCCTTGATGGTGACATGATAAGACTAGCACTTGGGTCATGTGTGGTCAAGGTTTCATGATGATGTTAATGATCATGGTCTGAACTGTTTTCTAAAAAGGGCACGCGAGTTGAATACTGAACAAAATTTGTGCTTTTATTTTCAGGCAGAGAAAATTTCCCATTGAATCAAACAAATTTTCATCAAGGGAAGAAGACATTTCAAGCCAAAGTTACTGAAAGCCTTCCACATGGATATACCATTGAGACCACTGTGGATGGAAAGCCTCTACGTGGAATATTATTTTCCAACAAGCCAAGTTCTCCCCAGATAGTTAACCACAATAACAGCAGGTGAGAATTTGGTGTTTTTGTATTTGTTTAATTGGCAGTTATTGCTATCACTGCTTTTCCCATCAAACTTGTGCTTATTTTCACTACATGCCCATATCAGAAAAAGGGCAAGTGCAGAAATTGGTCTGGGATTGTATGGTGACTACAACAGCAAACCAAAAACTTCTAAAACCCTCAAGCAGGATGCAGAAGAAAACATGCAGCCAGACAATGCTCATGAGAAGGAGTCCACAGCACAGGAACCCAAGACAGAATCTGGTGTCCCTGATTTGAAGAATCTGGCTTCTTCTAATGTTTATCAGTCCCCTGAGGTTGAGACCTAGTTGCCTTTTTTCTTCATTCAGTATCCTGCCTGCTCATTGATTACTCTAAATTATGTTGTTTTTAGGTTAGATGCCTGCTTCAAATGCTATGCTCAGAATTGAGTAGGTTCAAACATGGTGCCCTGTATTGAATTTTCTGAGTTTTTTTTTTTCTTTTGTTTTTTGTGATAAACATTGCACAAGATTGCTGGAGCATTTGTGAATGAAGTGTGGAATAATATTCGTAGCTTATTTTTCCAACTAAATTTAACTTGTTAACGAAGTTGGACTCGTTACGGTAATGAAGTCTTTTATTGATAATTTGCTTGATGTAACACACGCACACATATCTATGTGTTTGTGTGCTTGCATACAGTGTTATATTCTCAATAACAATCAATAATGCTATATAATGGCATTGTAGCCATTATTGTTATGAACACTGTTAATGGCACCACAGTACTGAATAAGAGTGATGGGTCCTCCGATAATGCTAAATAACAGGTGTTATTTAAAACCATGCTGGTATGCATTGTAATAGCCAGCTCTTTTTGCTAAACATCGCGACCATGCACCTCCTTGTGCTCCTGGTGCTTCAGAGAGCCTTTGCTTGTATACCAATTTTTATCATGAGATTGTCCAGACATACAGTATCATGACATTCTTTCAAATGTCTAGTGCATAACCATTCATTCTTCATGTTCGCTAGTCTAATGTGAATTCACCTTTTTTTTCTGGATTTTCTACAGGCTCCTCAAAATGCTGAACCTCCAGTGGCCTCTACCCTGAATTTGAATGATGATATGATCTCTGATGCACCAAACTCTGATACAGGATTTTCAAAAGAAAAGTCTAGCCTGGCAGAGGACGCTACGACATGGTTCCTAAACCAAGGTATGAAATCTAGGAAGCATTTAATTTTATAGCCTATTGAGGTTGGCAAAGCTGATGAAATGGAATTGCATTTCAAACCACTCACCTGATGAAATGCCTTTGCTATATTGACAATTGCCTCCAAATTCAATCTTGCAATATTCTGACACGAACAATACCTAATATACATGAGCTGCCTGATTGCTACTTCTTGTGGTATGATGCAATGCAAGGAGGATAAGAGTATTTTCAAATAACGATACAAGTCTTACAAGAGTAACAAGTATGCTGAACATAATCCCTGCTCCTGCATTGCATCAAGTGTTTTCTGTGCCGACCAACCAGCGTCAAATTTGTAGCCATTGTTTAACATTACTACTGTCTCAAATTTGAGGAAAACTTCACAAACATGACATTGTTTTTAACTAAATGAATCTCCCATGCATGCCTTTTTTTTGTCGTGTGCTTTGTCGAGGTTTTCACGTGAACTAATTGCTGTTGACAGATGGCCAGACACCAAGTGCTGAGGTCTAAATGATCCATGGATATCAATTTGATTGATGTGTAGTTAACCTCTGTACATTATGACTTGAAGCAGGTCATGGATGTATTTGACTGGTGATATAATCTACCCCCCTACCAGTACTTACCTTTCCCTTTATTTCAAGTATTATTTTTCCTGATTGACTAGTTACATGTAGTTTTTTGTTCAACTTCAGTAATATCTTGATTAGTTACCTCTTAAGATCTATTTTCTTAGTTCACTATTGTTGCCATTTTATTTTTTCGTCTGATTCAAATAAAGTCAATTTATTTAACTAGTTAGGGCTATAATTTCTCAAGTCAAATATTTTTCTTAAAAAAAATCAAGTTTGCAGTTCTTAAATATTATTTCTTATAATAAAAATAATGTGAACACAACGTGTGGTGTGGACACACATAAAGAGGGTGTTTGAGCGTGATAGCGGTTGTTTTTTAAATTGTTTTTTATATAAAAATATATTAAAATAATGTTTTTTTTATTTTTAAAAAGTTATTTTTGATATCAGTGTATTAAAATATTTTTTAAAATATCAAATACACTTGACTATACATGATAAAAAATTAATTTAAAAAATAAACATTTTTAAAATATAAAATCATAGCAAGTTAAATCCAAGAATGCATGTACGATGGTAGCCATAAAAAATAAAGTTGTGCACGTTTTCACTTTTGATGGTTAGATGATGGTGCAATTTGGAAAACGCATACAAGTTTCCATTTTAGAGTATGCTTGGAAGTAAACCCTTTCCTTGTGGAGACTAGGTGACATAGCCGGGCGGATGATGGAGGATTATGAATGGAAAAAAAAGATCAAAATTGAGTAAAAATATTTGTTATGAAAGTTCAAATTGAAAGAAAAAAAAATCAGTTTAGTAAAAGGAAAAAAAGTAATTATCAAAATTGACATAAAAAATAAAATAATTTTGTAATAAAGGGTGAAATTGAAAAGGATAGTAGCTTTTACAAAAAGACCAAGAAAAAAAAGAGGATTAAATTGATGAATATAATACTATCAATTTAAATTAAAAGATGAAATCGAAAACTACCAAAACTTTTATAAAGAAATTCAAATAATGAGGATCACATTATAGATTACAAAATTTCAGTAAATTGAGAGTGAAAGTTGAAATTGAAAATAAATATAACTTTTACAAAAAAGCTAAAATAAAAATTAGAAATCAAAAGGATAAGGGCTGAAGTTAAAATATTAATAATTAAGAGGGTTAAGCTATATTATTTGGGGGAAAGGAGGAGAAGAAGAAGAAGAAGAAGAAGAGGTTCGACACATGCCACACCACCAAGAATAGGACACAATAAACTAATATTTTTAGATTTTAGATTATAGGTTGCACTGCATGCACCGTCTAAAGAGAGTTGACGTCTCTCACATATGGGCCACAGAAATACTCCTTGGTGTCAGGCTAGTGTTAAGTTTTCTAGGTGGAGAATAAAAAATACTATCACATTATTCTAGTGAACAACTTCAATAAATCTGGAGCTATAATGATTTACCAGCGGCAATTAACTCTTTTTATTTTTTATTTTTATTTTTATGCAGCAAAACTATCCTTCAACCTTTTTTATTTTATATACGCAAAACCCATTTGCTTCACTAGCACAACAATCATTTAAACATATATAATTTATTTTTTCTACTAATTGGGGTGTTTGGATTAAAAAACCGAAATTATTATTATTATTATTATTTATTTAACCTTACATGCCCATTTGTTTTTTCATAAAAGACCAAGAAAAAAAATATTTAAAACCCAATAGTAGATGCACATCAAGAACAATTAACCCCCATGTTGTTACCTGGAGACAGCGGCTGCGTTGCCATCCTAATATAATAATATTCTGCTCACTCCCAGATCTCAAGACAGGAACCACACTGACTAGGCAACATTGGAAAATGGTAAGGGAACTTGCATGACGGGAAGAGACATTTCAATGGTGCCATTTAACTTTGAGGATCACTCCCTACAAGTTCAATTTTTTTCATCAAATCCAAATGCGAACAAGCACGAATGTCTGCTGCGAGATGCCCACCTAGAAGTGTGCACCAATAATGCAAACAAGCGAGAAATTTAGTAGTACAGTTTTTTAATCCAGATATAATACATGGATATACTGTTTTCATTGAAATTCAAAAGGTCCTCGAACAACAGTGACCAATGCTCCACCATCTATGTCAAGTTGCCTCATTTCCCACGACCACCAGCACCAGCCCCAGCCCCAGCACCAGCCCCAGCACCAGCACCACCAAACAGGAAGTCCAGTGAAGATCCACCGCCAGGAGCTGCATGCACCTTTGTTGTTGGGCGGTCCTGAGCAGAGAATTTCCAGAAAATCACTTTAGAGAGAACATTGCCTTTTGTAATGATGCGCAAAAATGAGGAAATTGTAAAATACTTTTTTTATGACTAGTTGCCTTTGAATATCAGCAAAAAAATGCATATATACCCACCAGTCCACCAAATATAAGATACCGAATGCCAAAAATTTTAAACCAGGAATAACAATCTATCAGAAAACTTCACTTTTCAGTCACATATGCGCCCAAGTCACATGAATCATCTATAATCATCACCACCTAAGCCCATATACTGGTGCCAAATGTAAAGCGACAACTACATACTATCAACAAGCTTGCACTTGTTACAGTGAGGATGAAGCTTCAAGAAAGAGTTCAGAATTTTGAAACATGACTGAAAACATAGGGAAACAGAAAGAGCTTCAGGTATTATCTAATGCTACATAGAACACGAAGCCAGATGGCTCAAAGAAACAAGTGACAGTGTTACTGGATGTTACAAGGGCAGTAGAGGTTACTTCCCTAGTTCAATCCATGTCGTTTTTGTGGGGCACTATTAATCCTCTGGCTTAGATCACATAAGCCTATTTCTATTTTACCAATCCCGCCCATCAGTGCTTCAGAAGAAAATAAAAAAAAAATGTCCATCTCGTGCATAATGGTAAGAATAAGGTCCATCACATAACAGTTATTCTGGAGTTTTAAATTGTATGACGAATGCGATGCATAGTATCAATAAGCAGGGTTAAAGGCCTGAAATTGAGGAATCTTGATTTCTATGGAGCGGCAACTATGATATCGAATCCCCTGAAATTTCCCAAATCGAGGAGCAATAATTTACCATTGACATGCATTCATTTTCCAACCAAGTGCTCAATTTAAAAGCTTAACCAGAACACACCCCTTTGTAACGAGGATGAGAGATTTGCATAGCTAATGTGCAACAGCAACAACATATGCTAGCTAGAATGTTAGGTTAGTGTCGGAGATTTATAACTAGTAATTGTGAAATATCAACTCTAGACAAGATCCAGTTTGAGTAATTTATCAGCATACCGTGAGAAAGTTGCCACAGTTCTGCCCATCAGCACGGAAATAGTTATTAGTGATGTTGGGTTTTGCAGGAACACCAGCTGGAATCTGCTTGCTGACCTCTGCTACAGGCTCATTGGTTACAGGGAGGCGGCTGCTCTGAGGAGTTTCAGAAGTGGTATTGGTGGTGGGCTTTGGAACTGGAGGAGTAGGAGCCTCTCCACCTCCAAAAAGGTAACCCAAAGAACTCTGTCCACCGCCGCTGCTCACTCCACGTCCCATTATCTCGATCCAGCTGTTATATGTGAAACCCAAGACAGGAGATGTTCGTTAACACATCAGAAACGGAAATCTAAATCTTACTGGACAAGATTACGATGATCCCATCTTTATTTGGTTGCCGAGAAAAACTAAAATTAAAACAGTTTGTACGATCTTGTATTCCAGCATTTTCTCGAGAAACAAGCAGATATCAGAAAAATCCATTTGTACGGAGAGATAGGAGGGGAAAGTACTTACTCGTCGGTGATGTTCTTCTTCTTAAATCAGATATTTTTCACACTCTAATCTCGCTCGAGGGACTGTAAGCATAGGGAGATTGCTTTAAATAGACGAGCCTCAATAATACGAGGAGACAAATCCGTGTTTCAAAATAATAATAAAAAATGGTGTGAAAAAGGTGTTTTTTTTTTCAACAATAATAATAAGGATTTTTTAGGTAGGCTTGCATTCCATCAAAATTAAATCTATTTAAATTGATTTTAAAGACTTAGTTTCTATAGATGTATGGTACATTCAATAACATTTAATATTTTCCTTAAAATAATATCCTATAAGTTGAATTTTGTAAAAATTAAAAGTAAAGTAGTATTAAAAAACAAAGCAATAATTTCATTTAATTTTATGAAAAAAGGGTTAGAGGAAAAAAAATTGAGCTTATTCAAAAGTAATATTTTTCTATTCACAAAATTATATATATATAGTTTTTGAGTTAATAATATAACTTTTCATGAAAAGTTTTAGTTTGAGTAAAATAAAATTAATATTTTCAAATTATATTATTACAAATACAAAATACTAAGATAACTATGAATTTGATTTTTATGAAAAATAATTTTAATCTGAATTTTTTATTTTGAAAAAAAAATATGACTTCATTTTCATTCCCAACAAATGAGTATATTTTCCAAAAAAAAAATCATTATTGAAAAAAAATATAGAAAAGGTTTTGTATGAGTGAAAAAACCTTTATGCTATTAATACAAAAATATTGATCACATGATAAAGCAACCCTTACCGAAGTAAATAACAACCTGAAAAGCTAAAACTCATGATAGAATTCTTTTTTTTTTATCAAATATAAGTATATTAAGATCAAAGATAAACAAAACTGGAGAGCAGAAACAAGAGGCAGCTGAAAAGGGAACATGCTCCCAATCAGCAAACTAAAGGGAAAAACAACAAGAAAACAAAACCAAACATAAAAGGGAACACATCAAGCTCGCAGCAGAGCAACTATCTGAAAAACCATACAAGCGGACCAAAAAGAAGTCCACAACAACCCACCAAACCCATAAGACCTGCAAACAGCTCAACCAACATCTATGGAACTCATGATAGAATTCTAATATAGAAATAATCTTGTATCTAGAAACCAAAGTTATTGAAAAAAAGAATTTAGACCCAGATATAACCATATATCTAAGAACTTTAAGTTTGCATATGACATCACAAAATTAGTAACCAATTAATATGAGTTCAATAATAAAATAAAAATTTAAACAATATATAATGGGATAGAATAAACCCAAATAAAAAATAATTATTCAATATGAAATAGCATATAAAGAACTCTTAATGCTAAAAAAAATTCTATGTAACCTGAATCCTCAATTTTTGGCAGATTTTAATCATGACTTCAAACATGTCATTCTCTCTCATTTGGATATATTATTGGGCTTAACATATATGGTTGGAAATATTGAGAGGTCTAGTTTTCATCCCAAGAATCTTATTATGGAAAAAAATCCACCTATAAATCAAAACAGGTCTTAAATAGTATATCAAGGTCTAGTCTAGAAGATTTGACAAAATTCATCTAGTAACTTGGACCTTCTAAAATAATATGTTCCTAAAGCCATTTGACATGAGAATTTACCACAATATAATTCTATTTTTGTAGTATCTCTTTGTATGATCTTAACTTAATCTGATGTATGATTAAAGAGATACGTTTGATATTGCAAAACTAGTTAATAAATAAATTAAGGCCAAATTCAGATCTAACTTGGTTCATATAATTCTTCTTTTTTTTAAATAAAAAAGATTTCATCTTTAATCGATATCATGGAAAACATCTTCCAAGATCAATAAATTAGTATCAAGCTGAAAAATAACATTATAATCAAAACCAAACTTAGGTAGCAAAGAAGCTTATCCCAGTATACAAACTCTCGTTTTAAGAAAAAATTTCCTTCTTCAATTTTAGTTACTCCTTATATATTTGCTTAGATGTCAAAGATATAAGAGTTATAGGTCTTTCGTTCATTTAAAAAAAATATTTATTTGTCACTCCATCATGCATGACTCTTTTATCATATTATCACGGTCTACCATGCAACAAATAATTAGCTTGCATTGACACACCATCACACAACACCTCATTACCATATTTACCAATAGAAAAAACAACCAAAGCCTACTTATTCAGTTTCTTTTCATCATTATCATTAAATCACTCTACCTTATTTTCTCATTCTAAATAAACTTTCGAATCATTCTTACTTTGAAAAACAAATATTTTCAGCTTAATTATAGTCATATATCCACAAAACTCGGTATTATAGTCTCGGTACTTATAATTACTGTTTTGGACAAAATTATCACCATATCATTTTGCTCTAAAATGATGATGATGATATTGTCGAAAACATTACCCATGTCTCACGGACACATCTTCAAAATCAACATCTCTTATGTCCTTGTTTTCAACCACAAACCCATCCATATTACTGTTAACTTACCTAATAATCCTCCTAACATTAAATTCTTTTTTATTAGAACTATTTTGAACCCTACCATCATCATTAACATGATTTCTCTCAAACTTATCTACAAATTCATTGGTCATTTGACTCATTTGTGTAATTTATACTGTGTAATATGGGTCATGTGGTTCCCACGTTATCCAAAAAAAAAATGATTCTGCCAAGAGAGATCATTTGATGAATGTAGAGAGCTACAATCATTAAAAATGCTTCTGAAATAGTTCTATCCGAGCATGAGGAGGCGTTGCCGATTCAGAACATTACTTTGAATTCAGTTCCCACAAAGGCTTTATTGCAATAAACAAGAAGAAAGAGAAAGACGGATGACAAGACTTCTTCCTTACTTAAAGATTCATCAATAGAAAATAGTATTTCTCTTTCAGCTCTCCCGAATCGCCAATGTGAAGTGATATTTAAATATTCAAGAAACAAGAGAAAGAAAACCCCATCCTGTGTTGTATCCGAGCATGAGGAGGCGTTGCCGATTCAGAACAATACTTTGAATCCAGTTCCCACAAAGGAGGTGAAGATTCCAGGTGTTTGTACACTGGAACAACCCCGCATAGGACGTGTCACTAAAAAGCTCCTTATCCTTGATTTTAATGGACTTCTGGTTGATATTGTTTCATATGTTTCTGTTGGATATCAGGCTAACATAGAAGTCTCTGGGAAGCCAGGTGAACATTGTTGTATAAAGCTTGGTTGTATATCTAGAATGTTCAAATGTTCTCCTTTTTCATTTAATTGTTGAATTCTAATTTCATCTCCACTTGTCTCTTTTCAGTTTTCAAAAGGCCTTTCTGTGATGATTTTCTGAGGTTTTGCTTTCAGAAATTTGATGTTGGTGTTTGGTCATCAAGAACCAAGTATTGTTCTTAGTTCATATCTGTGATAGTCTTATACTCCAATTTTTAAAATCTCTTCATACTATTTAACATTAACACCACTGCTCTCTATATCTGTTTGGAAATTAGCATTTGCTTTGGTGGCCATCATTGTATCTTAACTGTATTCTCATTAACTGCAGGAGAAATTTGAACCCGCTGATTGATTTTCTCTTTGGTGATAAATTGCTTTTCTGTTGGGTAAGTATGCCTTTCAAATTTAACGTTCTCTTTTTTTGTGCATGTCAATAACCAAGGGAGCTTTGCGTTACATCCCATTCACTATATTTTGTGGCATGAATGGAACAGAACAAAAGGGTGTTTGATTGAGAACTTTCCATCCTTTTGAGCAGGTAATTGGACTCAATGTTACTGGTTCATTGGGGAGTTTTTCCTAGTGAAAGTAGTGCTGTAGAGTTTGCTCACTGTCTCTTTTGTGACTTTTGTTCTTTTCTAGAGTCGATAATTTTCTTTTCCTGCTTGTAACATCAATAAAAAAAGTTTCAAGCTTTACGAGCATGGCTTTGCAATGAAAAAAGTTATCTTGGCACTGGCAACAATGCCAAATTAGAGAATTGATGCTGGCTTGGTCATTTTAAGTTTAACCAGTTCCTATTCAGAATTACATCCAGGTGTTTTTGGCAGGATCACAACTCATTTTGACTACTATAGAACTTTTCTTTCCCTTTCAGTAATGCTTTTCTTATTGGACGGATAGTTTTCTCTGAATGTCCTAAGAAATTCAGTCATGCCTCTTATAGTTTAGGTGTAAAATTTACAGTCAAACCTGAACTTCTGCTATCTATGTATTTTGGTTGAAGTTTAAAGAACTTCTGAAGCTCTTCAGTTAATCGCTTCAAGATCTCTTAGGATGTTGTAAAAAATTCAACTCAGGTGACTTTATTGGTGCGGTGCGGTGTTGTTGAAAGGTGCAACCAATTAAAGATCACATCTCTTGGCTGTCGTGTTATTGCTGCTGTGGCCTTTCTTTATCTTTTTTTTTTTGGCTTAACATTGTTTAAGTTATGATGATTGTTTCCATGCAGGATCAATCTCACTGCACTGATACAGGATTCACCACAGTTGAGAATACAAGCAAACCAATGTTTTTGAAGGAACTAAAAAAATTATGGGAATATCTTGAGTCTACTCCTCACTTGAATAAAGGAGAATATGATGAATCAAATACATTATTATTGGATGATTCACCATACAAGGCTCTATGCAATCCAGTATGTATTTTAATTCTCTCTAATTTCTCTCCTTGTGGGTGTGTAACTGGTTTTGCGCTGGGTGACTTCTTGACACCATTCTTTATCTAATTTATGTCATTGTTTTGTTGTTTAGGTGCACACTGCTATATTTCCTCAGTCATACAGGTACAGGGACAGTGCAGATTCTTCATTAGGTAAGACACTTGCAAGTTAGATGGAGGCTTCTCTCTTTTGGAAAACTTAAGGTTTAGAGGGGAAGCCACTTTGTTATAATGTATTCATGAAAGGGTTATTAACATCTCTATGCTTAGATATGATGGGTCAATGTTTGAGCCTATTAATGAACAGTAAGCAATCAATATACCTGGCTAGTTTGCATTACCCATATTTATATTCAGGGGTCTCAAATCCCTTGTTTTCTCCTCTATAACCAAGATCTTTATTTTTTGTTCAGGAGATACATTAATTTTAGAAGCCATTCAGACGAAAACAATATTAACCACCCCCTCACTTTTGGATCTGATTTTGAGTTAGCACCCCTAATCTCTATCTGTTGTGCTTTTAGTTTCTGAAGTGTTATTATCCTAGTTTTAACTCCTATTCGGAATTTAGTCATGATCATCATGTGCTTTTTTTTATGTAATTATCCTTCTGATGTTTAATATCAGCCCTACTAGTTCTCACATGGCCTATTTTATTTTCTAATGTTTGTTAGTAATGTTCCTTTCATGTTCTTGAATGTTTATCTATACACATGGTTCCTAACAGGACCAGATGGTGATCTTCGCCTATATCTGGAGCGATTAGCTAAGGCTCAAAACGTTCGAGAATATATTTCACAACATCCATTTGGTCAAAGAACTATTACAAAATCTGATCCATCCTGGGGTTTTTATAGTAGGATTTTGCAAGTGCTGACTCATACTAATCCTAGAATGCTTGTACGTGAACTGATTCTAAATGTTGACTGAAATGCCAACCAATGTTCAATTTTTGAACCGAAATATATTTTTGGCTGTACCTATAGCCATGCAGATGAAACCTCAGGTTGGCAATTAGTTAGCATAATGCACATGAAACCAAACCAATGGATGTAGACTCTTTTTGGGATAGATGTTCTCTAAAATGAGTTGGTCTCTGAAATTAGGAAATTCTTTCAAATTGCTCAACACTTTTCCCTGTGATTTGATTAGACGGTGAAGGTCTGATTCAGTTAACATGTCATGTTGTTGATTCTTGACTTGGTTTTTGCTGTGTAATTTTTTAAAAAAAGAAAAAAAACCAGGATACTACCTCGAATAATGGTCAAGTGCAGGCGAAGCTTTGCATTTTGAGGTCAAGATCTCGTGCGCCGCCTCGTGATCTCACGTCTCACCTAGAAGCAAGCAGCAGTGGAGGAGTGGCCATGTATAATAATAATGTCCCGTCACGTCTCCTGTGGATGACCTTATTTTGGAGGGAAGTCAGTATTTATTATCAATTAGCCATGGTACCCGCGTCTCGTCGCGGGCAGAATCATTTTTTTTTAACATAAAAAAATATTTATTATATATAATTTTTTTATCATAACATAAAATTAGATAAAATAATAAATCTGTATATAATTTTTGTGAAGTGCAAGTTTTTTATGAAATACATAAATTTTAAATGGATATAACTTTATCTGTTTAGTAGGTTTCAATGAAATAACCAGTATAAAATAAGTAGTAATTTTCTATCCACAAAAAGACGAAAACAAAAATTGAAAATATATCCTTATGTTATTGTCATTATTATTATTACAACAGTTAAAATTATTATCAATATTACTGTTAAAATAATTAAAATAATTAAATTTCTCTGAAAAATTATTAAAAAAAGCAATAAAAAACCACTCATTAAAATTATCATTATTATTGCGTAAGTAGTAAAATCATAAAAATCATTCAATCCAAAGAACAAATAAAAATAACAAAAAACAAAAAAAAATCAATAAAGAGAAAAAGGAAGCAATATTAATTTTAAAATGACTACCAATTTAAATTCAAATCTTAAGATTGAACCAATTATAAAAAAATCCCAGCAAAAAAAACTATAAAAAACTAAAAATATAGATGTATAAATACGAATAAAAAATAAACATTGTCTAAGAATTAAAAAAAATAAATGAATTAATATATAAAAAACCTCCAATAATCAAATAACAAAAATAAATAGTTAATTTTCTATCCACAAAAAAATGAATATATAAATTGAAAATCTAATCCTTATGTTATTGTCATTATCATTACTATAACTATTAAAATTATTATCAAAATTACTGTCAAAACAATTTCAATAATTAAATTGCCCTGAAAAATCATTAAAAAAAAAACAAAAGATTTTTGTATATAAAAAAAAAAACAACTTAAATTTTCATGATTATTGCATAAATAGTCAAATCATAAAAATCATCCAATCTAAAGAACAAAAAAAAAGCAAAAAGCAAAAAAAATAAACAAAGAGAAAAAATGAGCAATATTAATAGTAAAATAATTATTAATATTACTATCAGAACAATTCAAATAATTAAATTGCCCTGGAAAATCATTACAAAAAAGCAAAAGATTTGTATAAAAAACAATTAAAAAATAATGACTAAAATTGTCATTATTGTTGCGTAAATAGCAAAAACATAAAAATCATTTAATCAAAAGAACAAATTAAAATAACAGAAAAAAAAAGAATAAATGGAACAAATGTGCAGTATTAATTTAAAAATAATTATCAACATAAATTAAAATTTCAGGATTAAATCAATTAAAAATAAAACAAAAAAAAGGACAAAAATTAAAAGCATAGATGCATAAATATCAATAAAAAAAACATTAAAAAAAACAATTAAAATAATATCAAATAAAAAATTAAAAGAATAAGGACCGAAATGAAAAATAACATATATAAAATTAATTCCAATTAAAGGATAAAATTGAAACAAAAAATAATTGGAGGACCAAACATAAATAATGAAACTTGCTGCCATTTTATAAAATATCAGAAGAAGAGGGACTGAAAGCAAACTTTATATATATTATCAATTTCAATTGGAAGACCAAATTAAAGAAATCAAAACATCTGTACCGGAAAAAGTGAAGGAATAAAAAATAAATCAAAAATCAAAAGTATAAGGACTGAAATAAAAACTTCTTATATAATCAGTTTTAATTGAAAGGGCACAATTGAAAACAATAAAACTTTAATTTCAATAAATTAGTAATAAAAATGAAATCAAAACATCAGGGACCAAAATGAACTTATCACAAATATCAGGGTCCGGATCTGACTTTGCGGCGGCAGGAGAGAGAAAAGCGACGACCGACAAAAACTGTCCGCCGCCGATTACCTGGACATCGATGACCGGAACGCACCGCGACTAAAGATAGAGGACCTTCTGGCGCATCTTCTGGAACAACGGAAGGTAATTTGTGACGGCGTAATGAAGCCGCACGCACCGCTTAAGTGGTGCGTAAGAGTCGAATGCTGATGGCACGTCCTACGGACGCACCAACAGTTAATCCGTAAAAAAAGAATAAAATATGAGCTAATTACCAAGAGACCCCTGTCCCTATTGATATTTACAGAAAAACCGTAAGGGAAAGGACGTAGCTGCCCCCATCGACTGTGCATTATTTTTTCGTTTTCTGGGGCTTTTTTCATCGATTCACTGTGCAAATAAAATGGAAAAACCGGTGAAGCCCCTGGTTCCTGTGCACTATTTTGTCGTTTTCGGGGTTTTTTTTCGTTAATCCACTGTTCAAAACCGGATAAAGCAAAAAAAAAATAAGGCGCACGTACACGCGCAAAACACAAATGGAAAATGTCCAGTCCACAGTGAATTTACTCATAATGAACAGTAGAAAACAGTAAAAATGGCACACGGTTTATTGTATAGTTAATGTTGTCAAAATTATGATTTTGATACGAAAAGTAATTGATTTTTGAACTCGATATTCTAAAATTTGATTTTGAATTTTGTTTTTATAAAAATCATAAAATTATAGCTAAAATTATAAGTAAAATATTTTTGAATATAATACAATGTAATTATGATTATAAAATTTTATTAGTTAAGGTTCATATATAATTTAAAATAACTTAAAAATACATTACAAAATAATTATGTCTATAGAATTTGTTTAGATAAAAATTATTAAATTTAAAACAAAGAGTCTACTGACGTGCTATGTAAACTAAAATCAGTCTCATTACTGTCATTTTCTTGGTTACTTCTATTACATTCATCAAAAACATTATTATTGAAAGTATTATTAATGTTATTATTGGTACCAACATCTAGAATTTTTTCAATATCAGCACATAAAAATGATTTAAAAATATAAAAAATTAATATAAAATATAAAATAAAAATAAATTTTTTTATTTTTTTTCAAAAATTTTAAATATAAATTTTAAAATTAATATTTAAATCAATATATTAAAATCAAAAAAAAATTATTGTCTAATAAATTGTCTTAGTGTGCATTTAAAACATACCATTTTTTTTTATTTTTAAAGAGAGAGAGAGAGACGTCAAAGGCCTATGGCCTCGCCTAGGGGTGCGACGGAAGGGACAACCAAACAGGGCTTGCATCACAGCACAATAGTTCATTAAAATCATTGGTGATCCGAGAATCTCCAGGTGTCAACTTGCCCATGAGGCATTGGGAGAATGAATGCAATCTACACAGCTGGATTGATGGCAAGAAACAGAGAAAATGGAGGGGCTGATGTGTTTGTGCATGATGTTGATAGAGTTATAGAGGACAAATTCACTAAGTTTTTTCTCTGCAAAGAATACTTGACTGATATTTTATTATCTAAGTGTTTGTCAATGGCAATTGGGAGGCGGCGGAAGGGACAACCACCAGGTCAGGTGTCGCAGGCCTATGGCCTAGCTTGGGATGCGGCGAAATGGACAATTAGACAGAGAATACTATTGGCAAGATTTGCAGTGGAAGAGACAACCCACCAGGGCTGGCGTCACAACCTAGCAATTCATTAAAATCATCGGTGATATGAGAATCTCCAGATATCAACTTGCCCATGAGGTACCGGGGAGAATGAATGCAATCTACAAAGCTAGATTGATGGCAAGGAACAGAGAAAATGGAGAGGCTGATGTGTTTGTGCATGATGTTGATAGAGGACAAATTCTCGATTTTTTTTCTCTGCAAAGGATACTTGACTAGCATTTTATTATCTAAGTGCTTGTCCATGGCATTTGGGAGGCGGCGGAAGGGACAACAAACAGGTCATGCATCGCAGGCCTATGGCCTAGCATGGGGTGCGACGGAAGGGACAGCTCGACAGAGCATACTATTGACAAGATTTGCGCCGGAAGGACAACCCAATAGGGAAGGCGTCACAGCCCAGCATTTCACTAAAATCGTCGGTGATCTAAGAATATCCAGGTGTCAACTTGCCCATGAGGCACTGGGAAGAATAAATGCAATCTACACAGCTAGATTGGTAGCAAGAAACAGAGAAAAAGGTGAGGCTGATGTGTTTGTGCATGATGTTGATAGTTATAGAGGACAAATTCTCTAAGTTTTTTCTTTGTAAGGGATACTTGACTCACATTTTATTATCTAAGTGTTTGTCCATGGCAATTAGGAGGCGGCAGAAAGGACAACCAACGGGTCAGGCGTCGCAGGCCTATGGCCTAGCGTGGTTCGTGGCGGAATGGACAGCTAGACAGAGAATACTATTGGCAAGATTTATGGCGGAAGAGACAGCCCAACAGGGCTGGCGTCACAACCTAGCAATTCATTAAAATCATCGGTGATCTGAGAATCTTCAGGTATCAACTTGCCCATGAGGCACCGGGGAGAATGAATGCAATCTACACAACTCGATTGATGGCAAGGAATAGAGAAAATGGAGAGGCTGATGTGTTTGTGCATGATGTTGATAGAAGACAAATTCTCTAATTTTTTTCATTGCCAAGGATACTTAACTAGCACTTTATTATCTAAGTGTTTGTCCATGACATTTAGGGGGCGGCGGAAAGGACAGCTAACAGGTCAGGCGTCACAGGTGTAGGGCCTAGCGTGGGGTGCGACGAAGGGGACAACTCGACAAAGAATACTATTGGCAAGATTTGCGGCGGAAGAGACAAACCACCAGGGCTGGCGTCATAGCGTAGCATTTCATTAAAATCATTGGTGATCGAAGAATCTCCAAGTGTCAACTTGCCCATGAGGCACCGGGGAGAATGAATGCAATCTACACAGCTAGATTAATGGAAAGAAATAGAGAAAATGGAGAGGCTGATGTGTTTGTGCATGATGTTGATAGAGGACAAATTCTCGAATTTTTTTCTCTGAGAAGGATACTTGACGAGCACTTTATTATTTAAGTGCTTGTCCATGGCATTTGGGAGGCGGCGGAAGGGACAACCAACAGGTTAGGCGTTGCAGGCCTATGGCCTAGGGTGGTTTGCGACAGAAGGGACAGCTCAACAGGGCATGCTATTGGCAACATTTGTGGCGGAAGGGACAGCCTAACAAGGGTGGCGTCATAGCTCAACATTTCATTAAAATCATCGATGATCGAAGAATCTCCATGTGTCAACTTGCTCATAAGGCACGGGGAGCATGAATGCAATCTACACAGCTGGATTAATAACAAGAAATAGAGAAAATGGAGAGGCTGATGTGTTTGTACATGATGTTGATAGAGGACAAATTCTCGAATTTTTTTCTCTGAGAAGCATACTTGACGAGCATTTTATTATCTAAGTGCTTGTCCATGACATTTGTGAGGTGACGGAAAGGACAACCAACAGGTCAGGCGTTGCAGGCCTATGGCCTAGCATGGGGTGCGATGGAAGGAAGAACTTGACAGGGTATACTATTGGCAAGATTTGCGGTGGAAGGGACATCCTAATAAGGGTGGCGTCATAGCTCAGAATTTCATTAAAATCATCGGTGATCGAAGAATCTCCTGGTGTCAACTTGCCCATGAGGCACCGGGGAGAATGAATGCAATCTACACAACTGGATTAATTGTAAGAAACAGAGAAAAAAGAGAGGCTGATGTGTTTGTGCATGATGTTGATAGAGGACAAATTCTCGAATTTGTTTATCTGAGAAGGATACTTGACGATCACTTTATTATCTAAGTGCTTGTCCATGGCATTTGGGAGGCGGCGGAAGGGAAAACCAACAAGTCAGGCGTTGCAGGCCTATGGCCTAGCTTGGGGTGCGGTCGAAGGAACAACTTGACAGGGTATACTATTGGCAAGATTTGCGGTGGAAAGGACAACCCAACAACGAAGGTGTCACAGCCTAGCAGTTCATTAAAATCGTCGGTGATCCAAGAATCTCCAAGTGTCAACTTGCCCATGAGGCACCGGGGAGAATGAATGCAATCTACTCAGCTGGGTTAATGGTAAGAAACAAAGAAAATGGAGATGCTGATGTGTTTGTGCATGATATTGATAGAGTTATATAGGATCAATTCTCTAAGTTTTTTCTCTGCAAAGAATACTTGACTCACATTTTATTATCTAAGTGGTTGTCCATGGCAATTAGGAAGCAGCGGAAGGGACACCTAGCAGGTCAGGCGTCGCAGGCCTATGGCCTAGTGTGGTTCGCAGCGGAAGGGATAGCTCAACAAGGCATGCTATTGGCAAGATTTGCGGCGGAAGGGACAGCCTAACAGGGGTGGCATCATAGCTCAGCATTTCATTAAAATCATCGGTGATTGAAGAATCTCCATGTGTCAACTTGCCCATGATGCACCGGGGAGAATGAATGCAATCTAAACCGCTAGATTAATGGCAAGAAATAGAGAAATGGAGAGGCTGATGTGTGTTGTGCACGATGTTGATAGAGGACAAATTCTCGAATTTTTTTCTCTGAGAAGGATACTTGACGAGCACTTTATTATCTAAGTGCTTGTCCATGGCATTTGGGAGGAGGTGGAAGGGACAACCAACAGGTCAGGCGTTGCAGGCCTATGGCCTAGCGTGGTGTGCGGTGGAAGGAACAACTTGACCGGGTATGCTATTGGCAAGATTTGCGGTGGAAGGGACAACCCAATAGGGAAGGCGTCACGCCCAGCAGTTTATTAAAATCATCGGTGATCTGAGAATCTGCAGGTGTCAACTTGCCCATGAGGCACCGGGGAGAATAAATGCAATCTACACAGCTGGATTAATGGTAAGAAACAGAGAAAATGGAGATGCTGATGTGTTTGTGCATGATGTTGATAGAGTTATAGAGGACTAATTCTCTAAGTTTTTTCTCAGCAAAGGATACTTGACTCACATTTTATTATCTAAGTGGTTGTCCATGGCAATTGGGAGGCGGCGGAAGGGACAACCACCAGGTCAGGCGTCGCAGGCCGATGGCCTAGCGTGGTTCGCGACGAAAGGGACAGCTCAACTGGGCATGCTATTAGCAAGATTTGCGGCTTAAAGGACAACCTAACAGGGGTGGCGTCATAGCGCAGTATTTCATTAAAATCATCGGTGATTGAAGAATCTCCACGTGTCAAGTTGCCCATGAGGCACCAGGGAGAATGAATGCAATCTACACAGCTGGATTAATGACAAGAAATAGAGAAAATGGAGAGGCTGATGTGTTTGTGCATGATGTTGATAGAGGACAAATTCTCGAATTTTTTTCTCTGAGAAGCATACTTGACGAGCACTTTATTATCTAAGTGCTTGTCCATGACATTTGGAAAGGCGACGGAAGGGACAACCAACAGGTCAGGCGTTGCAGGCCTATGGCCTAACGTGGGGTGCGGTGGAAGGAACAGCTTGACCGAGTATACTGTTGGCAAGATTTGCGGTGGAAGGGACAACCCAACAGGGAAGTGTCACAGCCCAGCAGTTCATTAAAATCGTCGGTGATCCGAGAATCTCCAGGTGTCAACTTGCCCATGAGGCACCGGGGAGAATAAATGCAATCTACATAGCTGGATTAATGGTAAGAAACAGAGAAAATAAAGATGCTGATGTGTTTGTGCATGATGTTGATAGAGTTATAGAGGACTAATTCTCTAAGTTTTTTCTCTGCAAAGGATACTTGACTCACATTTTATTATCTAAGTGGTTGTCCATGGCAATTGAGAGGCGGCGGAAAGGACAACCACCAGGTCAGGCGTCGCAGGCCGATGGCCTAGCGTGGTTCGCGGTGAAAGGGACAGCTCAACTAGGCATGCTATTGGCAAGATTTGCGGCTTAAGGGACAACCTAACAGGGGTGGCGTCATAGCGCAGTATTTCATTAAAATCATCGGTGATCGAAGAATCTCCACGTGTCAACTTGCCCATGAGGCACCAGGGAGAATGAATGCAATCTACACAGCTGGATTAATGGCAAGAAATAGAGAAAATAGAGAGGCTGATGTGTTTGTGCACGATGTTGATAGAGGACAAATTCTCGAATTTTTTTCTCTGAGAAGCATACTTGACGAGCACTTTATTATCTAAGTGCTTGTCCATGACATTTGGAAAGGCGACGGAAGGGACAACCAACAGGTCAAGCGTTGCAGGCCTATGGCCTAACGTGGGGTGCGGTGGAAGGAACAGCTTGACCGGGTATACTGTTGGCAAGATTTGCGGTGGAAGGGACAACCCAACAGGGAAGGCGTCACAGCCCAGCAGTTCATTAAAATCGTCGGTGATCCGAGAATCTCCAGGTGTCAACTTTCCCATGAGGCATCGGGGAGAATGAATGCAATCTACACAGCTGGATTAATTGTAAGAAACAGAGAAAATAGAGATGTTGATGTGTTTGTGTATGATGTTGATAAAGTTATAGAGGACCAATTCTCTAAGTTTTTTCTCTGCAAAGGATACTTGACTCATATTTTATTATCTAAGTGGTTGTCCATGGCAATTGGGAGGCGGCGGAAGGGACAACCAGCAGATTAGGCGTCGCAGGCCTATGGCCTAGCGTGGTTCGCGGCGGAAGGGACAGCTCAACAGGGCATGCTATTGGCAAGATTTGCGGCGGAAGGGACAACCTAACAGGGTGGCGTCATAGCTCAGCATTTCATTAAAATCATCGGTGATCGAAGAATCTCCACGTGTCAACTTGCCCATGAGACACCTGGAAGAATGAATGCAATCTACACAGCTGGATTAATGGCAAGAAATAGGAAAAATTGAGAGGCTGATGTGTTGCGGCATGATGTTGATAGAGTTATAGAGGATAAAGTATCTAAGTTTTTTCTCTGTGAAGGATTTGTGACTGAGGAAGAAGGAAGGTTGGGGGGGGGGGGGATAGGCCAACAAGGCATGGCAAACAACAAGATTTGCATATCGATCCAGATTGATTTTTATACTTTTTTAAGATTTTAACGAGTCCAATTTTTTACTCGATTTTACCAATTTTGTTATTTTAATTTCCAAAATTGTCATGGTTTTAACAACAATGATTATGATTATGATCATATTACTGCTGCTAAAAACACATATCATGGACCCACCAACACTTTATATTCTGTGTTTCAGTTGATTTTAAAAGTGTTTTTTTTTCTAGAAATATATCAAAATAATATTTTTTTTTATTTTTTTAAAGATTTTTGGTATAAGTTTTTAAAAAAAAATGATTTTTTTAATTTAAAATAAAAAACAAAAATAATATTTTTAAAATTTTTCAAAACCTTTTTAAATAAGGAATGTTGTTTAACTAACCAAATCACTAGAATGCTGCTAGGAATTCTTGAAATTGATTTCAACTTCAAATGTTAAATTCATTTTTTTAAAGGTATTGATTTGAATTTCAAATGGAATTCAATTAATCAAAACCAAATAAAATGAGAGATCATCTAATTTGCTACAATAATTTCTCATGAATAATATCATAAAAATATTAACACAAATCTTATTTCTTTTAGCATCCCCGGTGTCTCTTTCGTTATCCTTTTTAAATAAGAAGTCTTGATTGTAACATTATTTTGATTTAATAGTAAGTTTTAATGGATATTAACCTATGCTTGATGTTAAGAGAAAGATAATAGAGAACACGGCTTGTCATTAGCTTGTTAGGGTTTGTCTCTTACTTAAGTATCTGCCAAATAAGGGAAGTACAATGATGGAGGAAATCATTAGCCATGTATATACAAGGTTAAAATGAAAATCTAATACTATAATTATAAATAAAAAAATATATACCATACCAATATTTTATTGATATATGATTGCAATTAATTAGTTTGGAAGGTTGTTTTTGAAAATATTTTTTATTCAAAAATACATCAAAATATATATATTTTATTTTTTAATAAATATTTTTGATATCAGTATATTAAAATATCTAAAAATACTAAAAAAATAAAATAAAAATAAAAATTAGTTTTTTTTTTAAAATTCTTTTAAAATGCAGTGTGAAAACACTGTAAAAATATCAACATCATTTGAAAAAAAGAAGAAAAAGAGAAAACTTTTGGAAATGATCATGTAGGAAGCACTTTAGTGGCCTCCATGTTTGGTAGTCTCTCGCTCTTCTTTACCATCAGCCACTTGATAATTAATTATAAGAGAAGCATTTCTGCCTTTTTTTTTTGGCCGGCCCTATTGACCGACCTAACAATTTCCTACTTTCTCTTAGTACTTAATTGGAAATATATTAAGATAATATTTTTTTATTTTTATAAAATTATTTTTAATATTAGTATATCGAAATAATCTAAAAATAATAAAAAACAATTAAAATATATATTTTTTAAATTTTTATCAAAAACAGATTTGAAATACAGTACAAATCAAACAATTGTTAGTTTTTAAGTGCTGCTGCTTCCATGTAAAGTTGTAAATTGTAGTTCCATCTTGAGGTTTCCAGAGCCCCTCCATTTTTTTTTCACTCAACAAATTCCTGCTTTACATTTGTTATAAAAGCATGCAGCCAGAAAACTATTATAAAGTATTTTTTTTGGAAATAAAAAATTATTTAAAAACCAGGTAGAAAAAAAAGAGAGTTTTATAAACAAGTCTCTTGCTACTTACGATGTTAGAACATGCCGTTGGCCGAAGGTCACTTGGAGGTTGGAAAGCTTCTTTCTTTTTGTCTCGGTCCTGACAAAATCACTTGTCCATGAAGACAGCCTTGGACCCACTCACAGACTCATCCCACATGGATGTGTGAGATAGAGCCTAGAAGACTTCTGCCCCACACTCTATCTCTAATAAATAAATAAAAACAGAAAAATTCCATCTGTATTATTTTTCCAGGCCAGGCAAGACCAGGCCAGATTAAACAATCATCATATTTATGAAATGACAAACCTTCATATCACTTCTGGCTGTCTCCATATGTTCTCTGAACTGAAGAGCATTTTCTTTTCTTGTCTACACGTCTATTTTTGTTCTTGGATCTGGAGAGATTAATTCCTTTTCTTTTTTGTTTTGGAATTAGTTTCTTATAGCTAGGCAACTGGAGTTAGAAGTGATTCAGTTGATCGTAACTCTACTCGGCACATTCTTGTGTTGTCGGATGTAATAGAACCACATATTGTCAGGAGTATTGGGTCCCTTGCCTTACCCTTTTCTTCTGGTTCTATTCAATTTACAATCCATTCTGGTTGGTCCTCATTCTGAATAAGGTATCTTTCAATTTCATGTGATATTTGATTTGATTTGATTTTCTGGGATTTTTTTTCTTTCTACTTTTCTTTATTGCTTCGAAAGCTTCAGACTTTGGAGGATATCATGGAAAATCCAAAATGGGCAATCATGTTTTATCCATAAATGGCGGGGTTGTGATTCTGGTGGTAAAGGACAGCTTTTTATATTGTGGGTATCCATAAATGGCAAGCCTTTTTCTTTCTTGAGCTGTCACTACCTGGAAATCACTGTTTTTGTAAGAGATTTTAAGGTGCCTAGTTCATGGCAGATAAGAAGTAAGGATTTTATCTGATATGTTGCTAAACTTCTGTTTTTGGAAACCCATTATTTGGATTTACATAAATATGGAAAGTGTTCCATTCTCTTTTGGTTTCTAGTGTTAATAAAAACGTAGTTTGTGTTTTAGATTTGTACAGATGAAGAAATCAAATTGAATAAGGGAGACTCTAGATATCATATTTTATTGATTGGTTTACCATAAAATTGCTCAGATATCTCATAAGTTAATGCTTTTCTAGCACTGGCTCCAATCCATAGATTCAGAGTTTGGGGGAGATAGAGGCTTGAAATGTTGTAATTTTGTGGTTTGGATAGAGGAAGACAGAATTTACAAAGTGGAAGGATTGAACTATTATAGTTGAGAAGAAGAGGAGATGGCCGCAAAACTTTTACATTCTTTAGCAGATGATAATCCAGATTTGCAAAAGCAAATAGGATGCATGAATGGGGTTTTTCAAATATTTGATCGTCACCAAGTCCTTACCGGTAGGCGCCTCAGCCGGAAGAGGCTTCCTCCAGGTAATTCTCATTATCAGGTGCAGCTTAACTTTGTAGCATTCATTTCATTAATCCAGAGTCCTCATTTACTTGGTTAATATCTATTGCTTGACCCTTCCTGAATCCTTCATCATCTCCAAAGGCATGCGATTAGGAAAAAGAAAAGAAGAAAAATGAAACTGATTAATTTATAACCTGGTAAATGAAATATGCTCTTAACTCTACTCATCGGATGAGCCAATATTGATAATCAATATCGACAAGATAAAAAGAATAAGAAAAGAAGTAAAAGAATAGAGGAGAACATCACTCATGTATCCGAATAGTTTATGCTTCTGATAATGAAAGTTTGTCTTTTGGATGTAAATTTCTTCGAGATATTTTACTCTAACATATATTTTCAAATAATTGCCTATTATTATTTGGGGTGAATGTGGATAGATAAAGACATGCATTTGTACATGGTTCCTTGAAAGCATGCCAATGCTTCACCAAATGGTGTGTTTCCAACTGTTTTTTAGATGTGCATTCATTTTTGCTAGTAAATTCCTATTGCAATCATCACTTCATCTGCAGAGCTAACATATTTTCATGAACTTAACAAACATTTACATACAGACCAGTTCTAACTTGATAAATCATCGTTGTATGAATCCAAAGAAAATTAATTGCACATCTGCTGTTTGCATATCCTTCAACCAATTTTCTATTGTAATTGAATTCAATTATAGTGTTTGATTTGAATTCAATAATTGATAAATAAGTGAATTCACATGTTTGGAAGAGATGAAATTCATTTCATTTTGTTTCCTATATTACCCTCATCACCTTCATATTATTTCTTCAAATGTCTTTTTAAAAAGAGCTTCATGGGTATTTTGAAAAAAAAAAAAAGGTTTTAGTAGTAAATTTTTCCAGTTTGGAATTATAGAGCAGAGGGGTTGAACTCTGACTTACTTATGTAGCTTAACATTCAGTCTGTCTCTGATGTTTCTGTGACAATGTAGGTGATTCCCACTTCAAAAATGGCAGCTCAGAAACGGAATTTTTTAATACATACAATCAGAACACAACAGTTGTAAGCATTCTTAGTTCCTGGAAATTTCATTGATTCTCCAAAGTAATTAGAAAAGGTTCAGTTAAGCTATATGGCTAAACCAGTTTAGAATTGTGATCTGATTGATTGCTGAATAACGTGTACTCTGTGTTGCTCTCAAGTCTTTTTTCTTCCCTACAAGTCATTTTCAATTTGATTTTTTCCTCACTCTGTTGCTCTTTCTACCTCAACTTTTTTCTGTGCTATATATTCTAGCCATGTCTGTGTATATCAGAGTGAATATGAACTATTGATTGCAGGACATTAATCTGAACAAGAATTTGAATGAGAAGCAAAGAATTTCTACAGAATTATCAAGAGCATCTTTCTCATCCTCTTGCTCATCTTCCATGTCCTCTCTGGACTGCAATAAAACAGCTCAACCAGAAGCATCTTCCTTTGACAGAATTATCTTTCCTGAAACTCCCTCAAGGGACCCAGTTATAACTCAGCCAAGTACCTCTGCACATTTAGGGCGGCATTCTCTTGATCTTCGAGATGTTGTCAAGGGTTCTATGTATAGAGAGGCCAGAGGGCTATCAGTCAAAACTACAGCTAAAGAAGAAGCAATGAGCCATGTATTGAAGCAGAAAGGTTCCCTAAGGCCATTACAGGGATCAAAATCTGCAGATGGATCATATAGATTTGGCAACAAAGGAAAGAAAAATGCTCCTCCTGCTGACCTCAAGGAGTCTCTCAGAGTTCCTACTAAACTTAATGAAGCACCTTGGCATTATAATGAAACTAAAGAGCATCTAAGATCATCATATGAAGAAAAAAATGGATCTTGGCATACAATTCCAAAAGATGCACCTCGGTTTTCATTTGATGGGTGGGAGAGCACTCATTTGTCTTTTGAATCTCGAGATACCATCAAGTCCATCCCAAACCTAAAAGAGCTTCCAAGACTTTCACTGGATAGTAGAGTATTTTCAGTGCGTGGATCCAACATTGATTCTAGATCAAATTACCTTTCGAAAGATCTAGAAAGTAGCAGCAACTCGAATAATAAGATCTTTACTCTACATCAATCACTGAAAACTCAGAAGCGGCCTCCTGGTGTGGTAGCCAAGCTGATGGGCTTGGAAGCATTGCCAGATTCTGAGTTCACCAGTCATAGTCAACTGGGTTTGATCAATAACTCATTGGTGGAACATGATGATTCCTTCTCGAGATCATTGAAAACAAATGATCTAAACAGACCAATCCGGATTCCAAAGTCTCAGAGAAACTCAGTGAAAGATCCAATATCACCACGGTGGAAGAATCCTGATCTGGTCATGAAACCCATTTCAAGGATGCCAATTGAACCAGCACCATGGAAGCAGCTGGATGGAGGTCAAAGTTCTTTGAAACAACCTTTCAAGCATGCAAAAGTTCCTGGGAAGACACCAAATTTGTTCCCTTCAGTTTACAGTGAGATTGAGAAGAGATTGAAGGATCTCGAGTTCAAACAATCCGGAAAGGATCTTAGAGCTCTTAAACAGATTCTGGAAGCAATGCAGGCGAAGGGGTTCTTGGAGAATAGAAAAGAAGAGCAAGCTTCAAATTTTGTACCCCAGACAGATCATGAACTAAAACGTAGCAGTCCCACTCAAAAGTCAAGGTTGCTAAGTCAACAAAACCAACAGAAAAATCATGTCGGTGTTCCCACAACCAGGGGTTCTGATTCTTTGAGGACTTATGAATCCCCAATTGTGATCATTAAAACAGCCAAACTAGTTGAGAAATCCGGTATTCCTGCTTCCTCAGTAATTCCTATTGATGGCCTTTTCGGTGTTCATAAAATTCCAACTGGTGGACATGGAGATAGTAAAAAAGGATCCAAAAATAGCCAAACAGCTAAAGATCGATCTCCAAAAAACAGCCAGAGAGATTCCTTAGCCAGCTCCAGTGATAAGAGAACTGTTGTCAAGAATACAAAATCAACTCAATCCTTGACAAGATCCCAACAAGTGCCAAAAGAAAGCAACCCGAGTTCTGCAAGGAGTTCAGGATCTGTGAGCCCAAGACTTCCACAGAAGAAACTTGAGCTAGAGAAGCGATCACGTCCACCTACCCCTCCATCTGATACAAGTAAACCAAAAACGCAATCCAACAGGCAGCCAACAGAAGTAGGTTCACCTGGTGGAAAACACAGGGTGAGATATCCCAAAGTGCCACCAAGTGATGACCAGTTAAGTCAGATAAGTAATGAATCAAGAACTTCAAGTCAACAAGGAGATAACACTTCTTTGCAGTCTGATGGCACTATTTTTGACTTGAAGACAGATATGGAAGTCACTAGTACTGAACGATCTACTGACAACTACAGTGGCCAGAGGCCAACCCTGAATGCTGCCAGTAGCTTAGTTTCTGGCTCATTACAGAAAGTAGGTGCTTTTGAACTTCTCTAGTCACTCATCTATTCTGATCATATAGTTGACACTTTGTTTTCCTTGTCTCAGAAATCAACTTTGATTTTTGAAGAAGATGGGACATCAGCAGAGCTTGCCTTTGTTGCCCCAGAGCATCCTAGTCCTGTCTCTGTACTTGATGCATCTGTATATAGAGATGATGCATTGTCTCCTGTAAAGAAGATACCAAATATGATCAAAGGTAAAATTTTGCTATGCTAAAAAACTTATAGCTGGATGTGGCATAATATAAACTAATGATGATTGGTATTTGGATGTTGCGAGGACGTGCTGTTATATATTCCTCGGATTAGACAACTTCATCTATAACAACTTTTATGAAGGAACTAAAAAAAAATCCCCCCCCCCCTCAATTTAACCACATATTTATCTGTTCTAGTACGTTGAAACCATGTATTTGTGGGGATAGATTCTCAACTTGCCACATGTAGTTTTTATCTGGCCTCTTGAGTTTTCTGGTTTCGCTATTCGCTTCCAAAAACCAATGTAAAATCGGTGTCTATATTCTTTGCAACACATTCAGGAAATTTATCAGGCATTGAGGGAATAGCTGCTCATATTATATAGTCAATGATTGAAGTTTCTGACATTTCCAGGCAGTTGAACAATGTCATTAAAAAGTGCTCATTGGACCTGTTATTAATAAAAAAGAAACTACGATGTTGCAAAGAAGAAAAGAAATAAAAGACAAACAGTTTCCTCATCATCATGTTCGAGTTGTCATTGTACTTGTTATTACTTTCATTCTGCTTTATCCCAACAACTGGTCAACAGACTCTGAGAGAAGTTCTACAAAAAGAATGTTTTGTCATTGCTACATATTCTGTATAATCTCCTTTGATTAGAATAGGTTTGATAAATTAGTTGCAGCTGGAGACCTTTGTTTGATCCGCGGGTCATTGTTCTAGTATGATTCTGGGTTTCATACCTGGCCCGGGTCCACTTTGTGTTATAATATATGGAGTATGTGGTAGCTACAGGTATAGCACAGAACATAAAACAATGAACCCTTTTGTAACCAAATTCTTATTTTCTATTTATCAAGGCTTCTCTCATCTCAAGGGATATCAATTCATATTGCAGGAGATGGCCCCAAAGATGTCCATGAGCAACAGAGTGAAGATCAGTGGAACCCTGCAGATAATTTATTGTCTAACAGTGTGGTCCCTGGCCTCTCCTCAGATATGAATCGCAAGAAATTACAAAAAATCGAGAATTTGGTACAAAAGCTTAGACAATTGAACTCCACTCACGATGAAGCCAGCACAGATTACATAGCATCACTTTGTGAGAACACAAATCCTGACCACCGATACATTTCAGAGATTTTGTTAGCTTCCGGCCTTCTACTTAGAGACCTTAGTTCTGGACTGTCAACATTTCAACTCCACCCATCAGGTCACCCCATTAACCCTGAGTTATTCTTTGTATTGGAGCAAACCAAGGCCAGCAATTCGGTTTCACAAGAAGAATGCAGCCCTGGAGAGTCCTTCCATTCAAAGACAAACCCAGAGAAGTTTCATCGGAAGCTCATATTTGATGCTGTTAATGAGATTCTTGTCAAAAAGTTAGCATTAGTGGGGCTCTCTCCTGAGCCATGGTTGAAGTCTGGTAAGCTAGCAAAGAAGACCCTCAGTGCTCAAAAGCTTCTGAAAGAATTATGTTCAGAGATGGAGCAACTTCTAGTCAAGAAATCAGAATGCAGCTTAGAGGAGGATGGTTTGAAAAGCATTTTCTGGTATGATGTGATGCGTCGGTCAGAGAGTTGGGTGGATTTTCACAGTGAGACTTCTGGCATCGTGTTAGATGTTGAGCGTTTGGTCTTCAAGGATCTAGTTGATGAGATTGTGATTGGTGAGGCAGCAGGTTTCCGGACCAAACCTGGAAGGCGTCGGCAGTTGTTTGGGAAGTAACTAGCTAGCGATCTGCGACATAGTCTTCTAGTTTTTATTTTTCATTATTATCTTCTCTTTTCTCATTGTGAGTTGCATATTTATTTTAATTTTCCCCTTGTTTAAAGGAAATAATTTGTGGCTAAGCACTGCAATTAAATGCTGGATTGTAAAGAAATGAACTTTTCAGATCATGTCACCACGTTGATAAGAAAATATATATCCCACCTTTTTGTTTGTGCTTTTTAATTGTGCCGTCAACCTGTTAAGAGTTGCAAGTTTCTGAGTTACGGCAAGGCTAGAAGTGCGTGCATCTGATTCAATAGACGGATAAGAAATGCTAAAATCAAACAAAAGAAAGATAAAAAGCAACTGGTCGCAGCAGTAAGAGTAGAGTTCTCGTAGTCAGTCGGTAGATTTAGGTGTTTTTAGAGCAGGAGTCTTATGCAAAATAAATAGTCATTTAAATGTTTAGCTAAGATTTATGTAAATTACGTACCAACATGCAATCAGACAATGTTTATTAATGTTGTTGATTGAGCTTTTTAATTTTTTTTTAATGAGACCATGCATTTCCCTTTCAATCATGTTTCTTTCTTTCCTTACTTTTCTAATGCAAATTTCACATTCACACCAAACATATTTTTCTTTTAAAAACCATATAAGTGGGTCCTTAATATACATATAAACATATTGCACTAAGAATAATTCATCAAATTTCATTGAAACTGCAATCATGGTAGATAGAGAATAAGAAGAAGATGATGTTAAGAAGTTTGCTAGATTAGTTGAACAATCTAAGAGGACATGAGAACCTACAAAAAAAAATAATAAGAAAAGAATTAGAGTTAGAGAATATTGGCAATAAGTAGGACAAGAGAGAGTTAAATATAGTGATGTTAATCATAATGGATGAGAGGTACAATTTTATCATCCTGCTATATATACTAATATTTTGGTTTATAAGTTAAGGTTTGATCACCCTATTGATATTACTTGTACTTGGAAGACCTTTGAATATGTACCTTACAATAATCAAAATAGTTATGGATTATGTATTAAGTCAATATGATGATTATAGAAGGAAACATAAAGTTATCTATTCCTCAATAAAAAGTTTAAAAATAGTTAGTCCCGCTATAGTATGATAGAAAAGTTATGTCACAAACCTGTATGAAAGTGGTAAATGGCTTCAACAATATATGTTCTACTAGACAACTTGGTGTATATTGAAAATGGATCCTCTCAAAGTACATATTTGAGAAGCCTTATCTGTTCAGTTGAATAACTAGATAGAAGATTTTCTTTGTATAATATGATATTATCTATATGCAAGAAAGGCAATGAAAAAGAATAAAATCAGATATTAATTGAGTGATAATACCATAAAATATTACAAACCTTTAAACTTTGATTTCCCTTATAAGAATGTTATGATAATGGAATAAGAGGAAAAAAAAGAGAGTGGCGGACAACGTATTATAATGGTGCAATGATTGTG
Organism: Salix caprea; assembly: GCA_964035475.1. NCBI lineage: Eukaryota > Viridiplantae > Streptophyta > Magnoliopsida > Malpighiales > Salicaceae > Salix > Salix caprea. Next base: position 8,439,022 of record OZ037753.1, on the reverse strand, counting down.
TCTTGTAATGGAGCTAGTGCTGTAATAATTTCCCATCTCATTCAAGTTATAATTTGATTGCACCAACACTTGTAAGTATGAAATCTATATTAATGAATTAGAGGTTGCCTTAGAAATAAAGATAAGGAAGTTGAATGTGTATCAGGATTGAATGCTAATAATCTTTTAGGTGGAGGTGAATGACAAATTAAAGATGAGAGTTTGAGACCATACCAAACCTATTTTTCCAAACTAGAAGTAGAATTCAAAGAAATAGAGTTAAAAATTTGGAAAGAAATAAGAACCAGTTTACAAATACTTTGGCAAACCTTGAGTTTTATGGTTAAAATTGATTGTGAGGTTATAGTGTAACTAGTTTGTATAGAAGTTAGAAACTTCTCAGCTTGCTATTATTATGATGAAGGACAAATAGATGAGAATAAAAAAGACCATCCAATGTTGTTAATATCCTTTAAGAGCATCCAAGGTAGACAGAAAAAAAAACCTTAACAAGGATGACAATGCAATATTACTTAGATGGAGAAATCTTAAACAAGTGGTTATTTTCAATATAAATAATATATGTTATTAAGCTAGTCAATCTAAATGCTAGTAGTGGACATTGAAAGTAGATAAAAGCCTACTCGTATGACTTTGTGATTCAAAAGGTTGTTAAATGATTCATTGAGAGAGACCCAATCTGTTTGTATGACTTATATGAGAAGATAATGAAAAACAACAATTATAAAATGAATGAGAGAATGATTACAATACTATATATGAAGTGGAAGATCAAACACTCAAATTTGTCCCTTTACTTGCTAACTATGAATGGATTTATGAAAGCTATTAACAAAAAAATCAAAAAGATTATTTATGAAAGAAATTAAAAAACCTTAAAATCCCAAGAAACCCTGCCCCTTGGAGGGGTGGCCGCAACCCTTTTCCACTCTCTTCTCTCCGTTTTTCGGCTAGGCCTCTCTCTCCCTATGGCTTGACACTTTTCTCTCCCTCGCTGTCAGCTCTTCTCTCCGGCAGCCTTCCCCTTTTCGTGTCAGTTCTCCTCTCTAGCTGTCGGTGGCCAACTCCTTTGTGCCGACGACTTCTTCTCCTTCCCTCTTGGCAGCGCCGTCCACGCTCTCCTCTCTAGCCATCGATGGTCAGCTCCTCTACGCCGAAGGCATCCCCTCTCTTCACCCACACAACCCCTCATCAACGGCTAGCGTCTGCTGCACAGCTCTGCCCCCTTCACAGATTTGCCACCAAAGCCGCCATTGCCTCTAGCACCATGATCGGCCACCCAGCAGCCCTCCACGGGGCTTCTCTCCCTCTCGGCCAACCTCTGTCTCTCCTTCTATCCTTCTCCATCTGCCATCCAAAGGAGGAAGAACCGATCTGGAGGGAAGAACGACCTAACTGCCATTGTTGGTGTTGGTGTGATGTTGTGTTTGTGTTTACCTCTGTTGCAGGTCACCGTGAAGGCCGTTACCGGTGAGAGAAGGAAGGGGAGAGGCTGATCTACACCCCCTATCTTTGATCTTCACCGGCGGTGGCACGTGAACTGACGCGCCACCAGTGCCCTGTGCTGCCTCTACTGCCACCAGTGTTCCAAGGAGGTTTATTTTGTAATTTTTAGATGTTAATGTGTTTTAAATTGTTATTATTTTTATTTCTTGTACATGTTATGTAATTGTAAAATGTACCCAAAAAAAATAATGAAAAAGAGAATGGGTGTGAGTTGCATAAAAAAACATAAAAAAATGCATTTCAAAAGGAAAAAAAAAACAGAAAAACAAAAAAAAAATGTTGTTTTCATGCATACGGCTGGATTCCAAGGTTTTTCTCATCATATTTTTCATAAAAAAATGTGTTGCATCTTTTCCATGTTTTAAAGTAAAAATTGGATATTGTAACCGGTTTACAATTATCTGTTGGAAGATGGCCAAAATATCAAAAATAATTTAAAAATTATTTTGTTATATCTATCGCGGTGTAAAATTACACTGTAAAGTACATTTGTAGATAGTTAAAATTGAGATTTTTAAAATGCAGTGCAAAATTTATTAGTTAGGCTTTCAACCTGCAACTAGGTAGAGATTCTCTCACGAAGAGAAATCTATGTCAAACCTTAGAAAAGACCAATAAAAAATGACTTAGGAAAAACAATCGAACAACAATGCAGCTTGCCTTAGGTAGGGTGCACTGGGGGTGATGCTTCTTTCCCTTGCACAACAAGTCTTCTTACCCAAGACTCTCGCAGACCAATAGGTTCCTAGTAATCTTAATACTAGGTGACGACTCCTAATAATTATAGTCGTAATTTTTATGACTATAACACCCTTCCATTTAATCACGCGCCGTTGTCTCCCCAACCCGGGGAATGGCGGGGCGCGAAGCGCGTAAAAAAAAATTGTCGTCGCGACAGTGAGTATTGTTAAAAGCCCAAGCTATGAAAAATTACAAACACTTTAGAGAAACACCAATATAAACCAACTCGTGTGGTTGGTAAGTCAAATGATCAAGAAATCTTAGATTAAGAATAGTAATCCTTACCAATAAAAAATAAGGCTATATTTCAAACTAGGTAAAAATAAAGACTGTCATCTAGAGAAATTACATAGGAATAAAACCATAATAGAGTTCAATGAGTCTCTAAAAGATCTAAGACACTAGGAATTAAAAAGTGTTTGTCCAATTTAATGTTTCATAAAAAAGTCTAGCTTTTGACAATAAGGAGGTCACATATCTAAATGGCTAGATTTCAAAATACATTTGAGAACCTCCAAGTAGATCACATGTAACAATTGCTTTTGTAACAATCATACTATTTTACAGAATCAATGTATTTTTCAAAATGGGAAATTTTCCTAATTAGTCTTGTAAAATACACTGATTTTGTAACATTAGAACCATTTTGAAAATTTCCCAAAACTTTCAGTTTTATGATGATTGTTTGTGATAATTAGTCTATTTCAATTTTTTTCTCCAAATTTGTTATTTAGTTCAATTGCTTGTAATAATCATACTATTTTTTTTAAATAATTTTTTCATCCAAGTTAGTTGCCTAAAACATTCAAGCCATTTTCTTTTTTAAACTTTCTTATCCAAATTGGTCACCCAAATAATTTGACCCATTTTGAAAGATAAAATATTATCTTTTTGTTTACAAGTACACTGCACAAAGCCTTTTACAAGACTTATGCTATAAATGTTTTTAGAGAGAGCAATTGTTATAACTAATTTTGGATTTGTTATAATTTTCCTAATTTTTAGATTTTGTTTTCAAAAAAATCAAAACTAAAAATATTAATTAAAAGATCTCAAATAATAAGTCTTTAACTCATAAATAGGTAAGGATTTTCATCTATAACTGACAAAAAATCATGTGGATATGCAATTTAGGGTCTTGTTGTAGAAAAAATAAAGGATGGATTGAAATTGGTTGAAATTATACAAGTTGGAGGGTTCAGGACCAAAATGAACATGGTAGTACATTTTCATCAATTGGAGGCTTTATTAATAACTAAATCAAGTCTAGAGACTAAAAGTTGGGGAAAATTAGCTTGATCAAGGGTAAAATTGAAAAAAAGTTAAGGCTAAAGGGTAAATTAGGGGTTAAATTAAAGAGCATAAAGATTAAAAAGCATTTTATAACATATGTTGAAGTTCAATGGTCTAATTAAAGATTGTCGAGGATAAAATAGAAAAGTTTCTTGAAGATTATGACAAATTAAGGACATGATTGCAAGGTTTCAAAGATAAAGGACCAAAATAGAATTGGAAAATATTAAAAAACCCTAATTAACTTAGGGTAAAAAAGCAACTAGAAAAACCATGATGACTTATTGATTAGCCAACTTCTAGCCTTTATTTGCTCTTATTATCATACCAAAATGGATAAGACTTATCTAACCTTGCAACCCTGAATTCAAACTACACTTATAAACCTATTTCATTCTAATTTCCTAACCAACACCCTTTGCAAAACACTAAGAAAAAAAACTCACACCTAATTAGTAGCAACCAACCTGCAAGCTGGTGTGTCTTTTCCTTGCCAACAACAGAACCACATAAAATATAGATATTCATCTCCAACCAAAGGTTATGATTTTTTTTCCCAACACTTTACTTTAATTGTGTTGATTACATACATTTTAGAATTTCACACATTATTTGATATTAGAAAAGGTTGTATGTGGAAATAGCTTTTTTAAGGTGAGGCCCATAGGCTAAGAGTTTTTTATTAATCAAATGTCATATTTGGTGGAGTTATAAACTAGTTAGTTCATGGTATAAAAAGGGAAAATAACATTTTAAACAAAATGTATAATTGAACTTTTCTTGGTAAGGATTGTTGGAAAGTTAGTGGATGCGTCTCTTAACCATCAATTTTTTGCTTCAGCATATTTATCATTTTTTATACATTTACCATTTTTGTCTTCTGCACATATCCTACATCATGTTTTTGGGTTTTGTAATGTTGCATGTTGCTACTTTTCTTTGCTAAGTTAAACTAAGAAAAAAAAACTAGATGTGGATAGGAGTGAATCCATTATTATGTGTTGCCTCTTTCTATGTACATGGTTTGTGTAGAGGTCGTGTATGAGTTTAATTTTGTCATGTGAATATTCTTAAGGTTTATATAAATTTTATGTGTGAGAGGTTAATTTATTTTTTCAATAATAAAGCTTGATGGTTGTTCTTGTGAAACCTAAGATTGTTTTTTTTTTTTTTTTTTTTTATCAAAATGTTCCAAAAAAAGTCAATTAGTTTTTTTAATGAAACTTCTTATGTTTTAAGTGTCTTTATTAGTTCAAAAATATAGAAAAACTGATTTATCAAGGTTTTAATCATGCATTTTGACCATGTATTCTAACATTCATGCATGTCTTATTAATCTTTGATTGTGCGTTTTTTTTTCTTTTTTTTTCCGTACAAAAATAAAAATAAAAAAAAATATTTGTCTTATTGCATGCTATTTTAAGGGTTTTGTAAGAAGTTTATGAAAATCATTTAGGTTGAACCCACATTAGAAGTCCAATTAGGCCAACATTTTAAACACCATAACGTTGTTTTCTAGAATATCATATAACAAATTATTTTGTTATTTTCACTTAGGATTGAAGGTAAATGGACTTAATATGAGTTGTTCCCTAAATATTAAGAGGAGTAGCACATCATCTTGATTTTTCAAATAATAAATTTTTTTGTCTAATATTTATCAAGAATAAAATTAATAGTATTGAAATTTCATTGATGACAAAATTAGAAGTATTAATACATGTTTAGTCTACATTTACCTATTACATTTAAGTAAGAATCAAGAGTATTAAGTCATTATTGAGCAAATACTGCGAGTGAAACTCAGGTGCCATAGGATATGCGAGTTTCATCGAGGCACCTTCTATGAATACTTTCCTAGGATTTATGTTGGTTTCCATAAGCCCAACATAGGCTTATAGATCATTCACTAATATGACTAGATTGAAAATTAAACATGGGTTTTGATTAGAAGTGATCGACATTAAAATTATCAATTCACCAAGTGTTATCCAAAGATTATAATTGGAGTGACAAAAATAACCCAAACCATAAAATGACTACGTTAAGACAATAATCTAAGATTTAACTCACAATAGTAAACCTGTTATCATCTAGTGATCTGACCACTAGTAGATTAAACAAAAAAAATTATTAGGAATAAAAGATAAGATCAGTACTGTAATCGACCTGAGGTAAGATGATTTAAAGTGATGATATCTATCTTTTAGTATAACTAGTCCTTTACCATAGATCTTTGAAGATCAATTATGGTGTCTAGTGACTATAATGCTAGGTAAAAACTCATATTTATATTTTTTACCCTACTTTCTAAACATAAAATACTATCTTTTTAATGGGATCACCACAATATCAGGTTTGGCAAGCATTATAATAAAGAATAAAAATAGGAAAATATCTATTTTTCTAGAAACGTTATCATATGTGAGTGTCTCATTCTTATAAAACACTACTTCCTCTCTATCATAAGATTCTTCACAATATGAGTGTGGTATTAATACTTTCTTACTTTACCATGTTAGATGGCGTAAAACATAAGAGTGCAAACTTGGTCAATCATTGGACGATTGTAATGGTAGCTTAATCAACCACACTACATTCATCCTAATTGACTCATTAACTTTGATACCACTTCTTTAGGAGATATTCATTATGAAAGTAACTTAGAAGCTCGTTATAGGCTTACACGAAAGGGCTTATATACATCGATGGATATCACTTTAATCTAAAAGCCTAGAATGTTAGGTTATGAGTCTATTTTTGTTTATAATCTCCCCATTCTCATTCTTAATCGACATGTCACTCATATATGAAACTCAGTAAATACAATAGTAAATTAAATAGTTTTATTGTATTAGATAATGAATTTTGAGTTTCATTTAAAAGAATGAAGTCTTGTAAAGGTGGCTTATTTTAAACTTCATACATTACTCTTGTATTAGTTTCTTTTTTCCCCTTGTCAATGTATAATATGTTCTTCAACACTCTCCTCACTTGTAACCCATCATTTAGGGTTTATATGACTTTAACTTTAGAGTCTTGTCGAATTGCTAGCCTCTTTAAGACTTTGATATCATATTAAATTAAATAGTTAAGTCTAGGTCCCATCCAAAAAACTGATGGTCCATTCTCTACTTTATATATAGCCTTTGTTTTAGTTATTTTTTTTACAGGATAGGGTATCTAATAATCTTCGTTATATTTTGGTATTATCAAATGGTTTGAAAACTAGTATATTTGATGCGAACCGGCCCAGAAACACCAGCAAGGACCCATTACATGTTTAGGGGCTTGATTTGCGGTTTTGAAGGTTTCACCCAAGTCATAATTGCAAGGACCATTGAAGTATCTATGTGTAGGAGGGGTCCAACCTGGCTTTATTTGGGCCATGAAGTGAGGACAACAAAGGAGCCAAAAGAATCCTACTACAACTTGGAAACATGGGATTGATGGGCTGGATGGAAGAGAATAAATAAACCTTATGGGCTTTATTTAAGTTAGTTAGCTACAGCCCAAGGCTTGTTTGGGCTTAATTAAGACTTTGTTTTCAGCTAGGATCCAAGGCTTGCTTGGATTAAGTCATGGGCTTTTCAATTTAGGATTCTGGGTCAGTGTTTAGTGGACCTCTTTTAATTCCACATAAGAGGTCCATTAGGGTTAGTTTTTAAAAGACTATTTAAACTCATGTTAGCTAAATTTCGGCAACCATTGATTAATTTTAAATCTGAACTTTTTAGTTTATGTGTGTGAGTGATTCTTGCATTCTTTAGTTCTTGAACGAACTGAATCCGACTTATCAAAGATTAACTGACTTCGTGGCGTCATTCTACTCATTCCAATAGTGTTGGTGTGTTGGGGCAGGTTTCCATTGTGTCACACTTCTATCAGACCTATTTCGGCTTTCCGGGATCAGATCTCATTCTTGGTTGTGGGTTGCGTGACTATGTGATCACGAGGTTCGCATCAGGTGGTATTAGAGCTAGGCTCCGAAACAAGGTCATATCATTCTGTTATTTTCGTGCTTTTTTTAGTGTTCCTTGAAGTTTTCTAGTGTTTTTGTTTATCTCCTTGTTCTTCGTGTCAGCGTCATCTAATCAAAAAAAAAAAAAAACAAGAGGTTATATTTCATCATTTTCTGTCTCTTCATTTCAGTATCTTAAGAAAAAAAAAGAAAAGAAAGAGAGATAGAGGCATTAGTTGAAATTGGAAGAATCATTGAAATCTTGCCACATAAAACACTACTCTGGGGAAACATAAGCAAACCACCTCGGAATCAATTGAAAATTCATATTCCATCTATTGGGGTTGATATAGTATCATATGTCAAATTTAGGATTATTCTAATATTGATTTCTTGATGGATTATTTCGATATTCATTTCTGCCGCAGAAACACTACCTTAGTGAACCCATATAAAAACCTTTTAGAATCAATTGAAACTTTACATTCTGTGTCTTGGGGTTGATATCACATGACATATTAAATTGGGGCTTATTTCGAAATCGTATACTAGAGTTTTCAATTGGAGGTTCATTTCTGCCGCAAACTGATCACACAAGGGTTTATGTACCTAGAAGTACGAGAACGACCTATAAATTGAGAGTTGTTTTTTGTTTAGTATTAAAATAGTAAATATTGATTGTGAGGTCATTTTGAAGTCGTTTGGTCTGGATTTCAATTCTATTACGTAAAAATTGTGTAAGAGGTTAGATTCTGCTCAAGTCTTAAAACGTGATCCTTACTGTTTAGTTTTGCCCAATTCTCTGGTTTTGTTCTATTTTCTATTATCTAAGAGTCAAGTAATTGTTTTCGCTAGTATTTACTTCTGTTTTATTTCGTGTCTTCGTATCGTCCACAATTCGTACGAATTTGCATTGTTACTCGCGAAATCGTAATCGTAGTTTTGTTTTGCTTTGTTTTTAGTATTTTTATTGCTTTTTGAGTCTGAAAATCATAATTAGAGTGCGCTGTGAAGGCTACTAACTTTTATTTGTTGATTTTAGTTCCTAAAGAACCACAAGAACGCAAGTTGTGAGGTAAAAGGCGTAGTGAGCATGTTAGAGTGAAAAGCCTTGATTGTTTTTTTATGTGATATATTTTTTGTGACTAACCGAATTTTGCAGATTCAAAGGATGTTTGAAAATAATGAATCAGCGACACAAAACGCTGACGTTGCTTTCCAATTGCGTGCCTTATGTCAGCAACTCAAGTTGTTGTCTAGGATGAACATGGATCTGAAAGATGATTTGAAATGGATAAAGAAACGGAATATGGGGGCTGATCGCAGAGGAAATATAATCCGTAAGGCATGCCGATGTGGGTGAAGGCATGCCACCATTGAAGGATAGTGATTGGGATGAGTTAGCATTACCGGTTACGGCGTCCTTGGTTATGAGGTCTACACTTCAGGTTCAGGTCAACAAAGATGAATCTGATCAACAAAAAGAGAATATCTTTCAGACGCGTTGTTACGTACAAAGCAAGGTGTGTGGTTTAATTATTGATAGCGAAAGTTGTGTTAATGTTTGCAGTACAACCCTTGTTAGTAAACTGAAATTGAGTACTGTTAAGCATGCAAAACCATATAGATTGCAATGGCTGAATGGTGGTGGTGAAGTGAAAGTGACTAAGCAGGTTGTGGTCCCATTTTCGATTGGGAAATATGTTGATGAAGTTCTGTGCGATGTGGTACCGATGCAAGAAAGTCACATCTTGTTGGGGAGACCATGGCAATATGATAGGAAGGCAGTTCATGATGGGGTTAGAAATCAATATACCATTGTAAAAGATGGTAAAACCATCACTCTTGTACTAGATCACCAGCAAGGACCTATTACATGTTTAGGGGCTTGATTTGTGGTTTTGAAGGTTTCACCAAGTCATAATTGCAAGGACCATTGAAGTATCTATGTGTAGGAGGGGTCCAGCCCGGTTTTATTTGGGCCATGAAGTGAGGACAACAAAGGAGCCAAAAGAATCCTACTACAACTTAGAAACATGGATTGATGGGCTGGATGGAAGAGAATAAATAAACCTTATGAGCTTTATTTAAGTTAGTTAGCTACAGCCTAAGGCTTGTTTTGGCTTAATTAAGACTTTGTTTTCAACTAGGATCCAAGGCTTGCTTGGATTAAGTCATCGACTTTTCAATTTAGGATTTTGGGTCAGTTTTTAGTGGACCTCTTTTAAGTCCACATAAGAGGTCCATTAGGGTTAGTTTTTAAAAGACTATTTAAACTCATGTTAGCTAAATTTTAGTAGCCATTGATTAATTTTAAATCTAAACGTTTTAGTTTATGTGTGAGAGTGATTCTTGTATTCTTTAGTTCTTGAACGAACTGAATCCGACTTATCGAAGATTAACTGGTTTCGTGGTGTCATTCTACTCATTCCAATAGTGCTGGTGTCTTGGGGCAGGTTTCCATTGTGTCACACTCCTATCAGACCTATTTCGGCTTTCCGGGATCAAATCTCATTCTTGGTTGTGGGTTGCGTGACCACTTGATCACGAGGTTCGCGTCAATATTTGTTGGGCCATTGGACCTCTTTGAAACTCTTATATCATACAAAATTAGATAGTTGAAATGATATTGAATCCAAAATATTTAAATCTTATGGTAGGTGGTTTGTTTCCTTAATATTTTTGTTTTACTTTGTTTAACTATTCTATGTGACATGTTTTTCTCTAACACTCCCATTTACTTTTTATCCATATTATGGTTTTGTGAAGTATTGCTTGTAGGATATTTTCTAAGCTTTTATATCTTTTTGATGATGCTTAAATAGCTTAAATAGAAGTCTCCTGATGAGATTCAAATAAAAATAACATTAATAAACATACATGCATGTATATTATAAATACAACTAAAATATGCGGGCTCGTTTTAACTATTCATATGAATAGTAAACTAAGTTAATATATTTCTTTAATTGTTTTGTAATACGTAGTTTGAAATGGGGGTAAAGGGATGCAAACTTTATCCCCCCCAATAAATCTAGCCCAGATACTTAGGCCTCTCCCTTCTTTAAGATTATTTAAGATCCATTATATTTTATGATAATTAAATTATTTGTTTTTATATTTTAAGATTTATTTTTCATATTATTATATTAAAAGTATTTCACAACACTAAAATTAAATTAATTTGCAATTTTTTGAAAAAGAAATCGTACATGTTATATATTAATTCTAAGGTGTTAATATTAAAAAAAATGAAAATATATAATTAGTCTCATATAGTTTGAATAAGAAAAACCTTAAAAATAATTGTTATCATTATTTTAAATGCCTTATTCATAATAAAATGAATATATAAGAAAACAAAATAATCAAATTTTTTATAGGTTGATTATTTCACTTAGATATATAGCATCACAACAAAAATCTAGGACCATTAAATTTTTTTTCATGTTAACAAATGTGGTCGTGGTTGCAGCAAAGCGCAAGGCAAGTGGATCATATTTGTTTTCATTGTAAATAATTTGGCATAATTTTTCCACACATTTTGTATATAAGTGATCGATATTTTTTGTTTACATAATATTAAATTTGAAATATCATATATAAAAAAGTCATGAAAGTCAATTTTGAACAAAAAAACATCGACTAATGTATTATTTCGATCATCATCATATTTTTATTATCATGATTCTTAAATTGTCACAATTATTATAGCTTCTATTATAATCATTATTGTAAATAATTAATATTCTAATTATTATTTATAGTATTGTTATAATCGTAGTTATTATTCCTGCAATAATCAACACGATAACCAGAACTGTTATTTTTATTAATATTATTTAAATTATAATTAGTATTATTATCATTTTTTTTGTCATTATTGATATTTTTATATTATTTTATGAGTTATTGTTATTATTACCATCAAAACCATAATTAGTTACATCATAAGTGCTATAACTATTACAATAAATTATAATCGCCATTATCATTATGATTTAAATGTTACTATTATTATCGTGATCGTAACACCTTAAATTATTTTTATTAGTACTGTTAAAACAATAAAAATTATTAACTTACCCTAAGAAATAAAAAATTTCAAAAACTTTAACAAATGAGCAAGAAAAAAACATCTAAAATTATTATTATTATTCTTATTCTTATTCTTATTCTTATTCTTATTCTTATTATTATTATTATTATTATTATTATTATTATTATTATTATTATTATTATTATTATTATTATTATTATTATTGCATATATAATGAAAAAAACTTACCTCAAAGAATAAAAAAAAACTAAAAATTATAGCAAAAGAGTAAACAAAAAAATAAAATAAATGACATAACAAAAATAAATATTATTAGCCTTAAAAAAATCATTTGAAAAAAACATCTAAAATTATTATTATTTTTATTGCATAAATAATGAAAAACAATTACCTCGGAGAATAAAAAAAACTAAAAATTATACCAAAAGAGTAAATGAAAAAATAAAATAAATGACAAAACAAAAATAAATTTTAGTAGCCTTAAAAAATCATTTGACTTGAAAAATAAATATAAATATAAAAATAGAAAAAAATATTAATTTTCAAATGATCATTAACACAAATTAAAATTTAAGGACTAAATAATAAAATACAACCCGAACAAAAGAGAAAATAAAAAAAATTAAAAACAAAAACTAAAAGCATTTACATATAAACTTGAAAAAATAGGGATTAATGCATAAATATATATAAAATAATAAAATTCAAATAAAACAATTAAAAGTATAAGGTCCAAAATGAAAATAAAACATATGATTAATACAATCGAAGGACCAAATTGAAAAAAAAATCCAAACTTCTATATCAAAAATATTAAGGGATTTAAAACTAAACCCCAAAATAAAGGAATATAGGACCAAAATGAAAATGCAATATATAATTAATGTCAATTGAAGGACAAAATTGAAAATAATCCAAATTGTTATACCAAAAAGATTAAGGGATTTACCAAAATTAAAAGAATAAGGACCAAAATGCAAACAAAATATATAATGAATTTCAATCGAAGGACGGAATTGAAACAAACCCAAACTTATATTATAGAAATCAGGACCATACAAAACAATCAAAAAAGAGGGAAAAAAATGAAGCCACTATAAACATAGGGGTCTGACGTGTAATTTGACCTTTAGGAGAGAGAAAAGGGTACAAAAAAGTTCAACCAACCACCGTCACTGATTCGACCATCTTGGAACGCCACACGCACCTCCAAGAGATAGAGGACATGGTAGTGCATTTGTTGAGACGTCGAAGGAATATTTTCACCATCGAACAACGCCGCATGCGCTGCCAGAAGATAACGTGATGAAGAAAACCGTCCATGCACCAACAGTGCCCGCAGGAAAAATAATGAAAAAAAGCAAATTATCTAAGCACCCCTACAACAAACTCTTTAATTTTATCTTTTATGAGAGGATACCCGTATTTATACATTTTCAAAAAATATGAAATGTCTGGAACACCCTGCCGACAGTTCTTGTTTTTTGTCTTATATGAGGGTAATATGGTTATTTTACTGTGTAAAGAAATGTAAAAAATTGAAAACACCCCCGGGTAGCCAACTGTATTCTGTCTGTTAGCAGGGGAAATAGTAGTTGTACTGTACAAAAATACACGGAAAAGACTAAAATACCCCCAATCATTTTGGTAATGCCAACTAGTCCCTTGAAAATATCTTAAACACCCCAGATTCCAAGGCTAAGTTTGAGGTTCACCGAGGGATAAAATAGTAATTACACTATTGCAATTCATAGTGATTTGTGTCTACTGTTATTTTGAAAGTCTAATCTCTTTTAGATTTTTGTATAATTATGTGACTTGAATTTAGAATCTCTTCGAATTGCTAACTTTTTAAGACTTTGATATCATAATAAATTAATTACTTAAGTTTGGGTCCTATCCAAAAAATTGATGAACCTCTACTTTATATATAACCTGTTTTTTAGTTATTTTATGTAGGATAGGGTATCTAATAATCTTCATTACTTATAACCCATATTTTGGTGTAATCAAATGGTTTGAACTCTAGGATATTTGTTGGGCCATTGGACCTCTTTGAAACTCTTATATCATACAAAATTAGATGGGTTGTTTGTTTTCTTAATATTTTAGTTTTACTTTGTTTAACTATTCCATGTGAAATGTTTTTCTCTAACACTGCTTAAATAGCTTACTTTGTTTTACTTGTAGGATATTTTCTCTAACACTGATGGACCTCTACTTTATATATAACCTGTTTTTCTCTAACACTGCTTAAAATTAGATGGGTTGATGGACCTCTACTTTGTTTTACTTGTAGGATATTTTCTAAGTTCTTATATATTTTTTGATGATGCTTAAATAGCTTAAATAGAAGTCTCGTGGTGAGATTCAAATAAAAATAACATTAATAAACATACATACATGTATATTATAAATACAACTAAAATATGTGGGCTCGTTTTAACTATTCATATGATTAGTAAACTAAGTTAATATATTTCTTTAATTGGGGTAAAGGGATGCAAAATTTATTTTCAGAAGAGATAAAGGTCATAAAATCTAGCCCAGATCCATAGGCCTCACCTTTCAGGTTGTATATTGGCCATTCATCCCTAGATTTTGTTTTTAATTTTATCTTTTAATATAAAATTTTATTAAACTCTCTATGAAACTCACCACCAGTACCATTCTGAAGCACGCCTGCAACGAGAGCGAGATCTGTGTGCATGCTACAATGTTGACAGACACAGGCATCTTGCCTCCCCACGCGCTCATAAGACTAATTAAGCTCCCAGTCCATCTGCATGCAAAAAGTTTTTCTTCATATCTATCTAACAAGTGGACCACTTCCACATAGCAGTACCTCCTTTAATGTTTTCTTGGATCTGGCGACAGGTTTATCAACGACCATCGATCTTAATTTCAGTCCCCATCTTTTCTTTGAATACTTGATAATATTATTCGTTTCCTTTTCAAATCAGAAGACTTGTGCTGCAGATTCTACCATTCTTTTTCTTGTTATCGATGCTTCCATGCATGCCTGAGCTGTAAGATGTGATCCCAAGGAGACGCATTCTGGGCAGCTGGCTTTAATATATATGTACTGACAGAAAGAGCTACCGAAAGAAAGAAAGTGATTGGATAGAATTTAGGGCTTTTCCTCGAGGGTTTCGTTCAAGATAGCGTGTAGTGTATATATAAGTGAAACTTCCATGAAGATCGATCACTGGTTGCTGTTTCCTGCCTGTTAGATCTCTGCAGATCGATCGAGTTTATGCATTTGGGAAGACTATCCCTTGAAGGTTATTCTTTGCACACACGCGAGCGCAACTGCGTGCATGAAATGCTAGGTGGGAATTAAGTGTATGCATTCAAGATCTCACCATTTTCATATATATATAAAAACAAGAGATTAGGGTTTTCGAAATACTGAGATTGCTAAGAGACAGAGGTGATCACAAACCATGAATAAGGAGAGTACTAGATTAACAAAGCCCCCGGCCCGAGATCAGCTGGTCGGATACGGTAGATGATTAAGTGAGATTTTTTAACACATTTCTCAAATTAAAGAGCATGGAGTTATTCATATAAATCAATCACTGACTTAATTATAGTTATTTTTTATTTAATCAGACTGAAAGAGATGATGAGTTTGATATTTTATTAAAAAATCACTTGATCAACCCTCACCGGTTTGTTCATTCTAACTAAAATATAAACTGTTTTATGATTTCATGACTTCCCCATTTCTTGTATTGACTTGGAAAAGTTGATTAAAAAATAAAATATTTCATATAAAATTGAAAAACATTTGTGCTCTTTGAAATTTTTATATGTTCACAAAAGAAGAAAAGATTTTTCAAGAAAAGTTTCTAAGCATGTTTGATATATGTTCTCTTTTATTCTAGGTACAATTTCATTACTATATTATACAAATTAAGAAAATCTTACATGTTAAGACAATTAATTTAGTCATAAAAGCAAGGTTTTCTTCCCAGTATAACAGACAGAAATTGTTTTCTGATCATATGGGTTGCACTAAACCAAACATCAAAACACCATTTTCTTAGCAAAATGTTTTCCACAAGATTTATTTTCCAAACACAATTCATGCTCGTGTAAATAATTAAAATAGTAATCCTCTTTTACTTAATCTACTTATTTTATCTGATTATTGAGATAAAAAAATAAAAACAAATATTCGCCATTGACGGGCATTGGCTAGTACTGGATTGGAAGACATTACTCCTTGTGTGTGATAGTTAGAATTGGGGTGATGATTTCAACTTGAGCAGTGCTCCAAAACAATGTTCCATTCACTATCAACACAAGGGCTAAACACTCAGCCATGGACTCCCAACTGCAGGTAGAGCTACTCACATCCTAAGATGAATGATGCAAAATTGGGTCTAGCCGAACGAAAGAGGCCTTGGAGAAAAAAAAAAAAAAAAAGAGTAAAAAAAGAGCAAAAATGTCTCTGCAACTGAATGGTGCATATATTTCCAAATCGATGAAACCCAAACGTTGTAACTCAAAGCGCATCCTACTTGGTTTTCATTTAAGTAATAACTTTTACAGAAACTTAAAAGCTTAGTTTATATAAATGGACAAAAGTAGTGTCTGCAAAATAAATACTTGACAGAAAGATAGAGGTGTCTTACTTGTATCGTCATATATAGCTTGAATCCGCGTACAGATAGGAAATAATTCATGTTGCAAAGTAGCATCGTACACCGTTTGGTTGCATGTGTCTCCATGATGTTTAGAGAGTAACACAAGATCGAGAACATAATAATGTGATAGCTGAGGTACATGTATATATAGACTGCTTTCAACCTCCATTCTTGAACCAATTCAAGAAAAAAACCAGCCATGCAGTTGATATTTATGAATCTATTTATCTTCACCAGGATTTAGATTCAAGGAGAAAGGTTTTGTTCTTGAGCTCATTGCCCGAGAAATTGGCAAGATATGCTGTGACGAACTTGAGCTCAGCAACTGGAAATGGTTCATATCTCTGGACTCATTAACACAAGGAGGATAGGATGGAAAGAGTGGTGGCATTGGTGGAGGGGGGCAGAAAAATAATTGGGAGCCAGAAGAGAGAGGCAGTGATGATGGGGAGTTCAACGAATTTTCTGCTTGGGATTGGAATCCATGGCTTCCAAATTCTGTGGATAGAGATAAATTTGAAGCTTCCCAATGATAGGAGTTGAAGTGCATATTGGTATTGCTTAGCAAGGTCGGCATGGAAGAATGAGTGGCTAAAGGAAAGAAATTCTGAGCCGAGACCTGTTCAACAGCACTGTAACTTCCAATTCCTCCACCTTCATTTGCTCTGATCCACTTTCCCTTTTCAGTAATCGTTTCAGCTTGCTTGTCTTTTGCTCTTGTTGAAGCTTCTATATCCCTGCTGAAGCCAGTACCACTACAGTTTTGCACCCTCCCGTCAAGATCAGCAGCACCAGTGTCGATCTTTATCCCTAAGGAATGAAATCCTACGTCCTTGATGAACGTAGAATTGGGATCAAAGAAGGGAGATGCGGTATTTGATTGATGAGAAAACAGCACTGGCTGGTGGAATTGGCCGTACCCTGGCAGTGGAATCTGAAGCGGAGGCAACTTATCGATATCATCTTTAGTGGCATCAAGCAACCAATCCACTACCTTGCTAGGCTGACTGAGTCCAAGCTTGTGTTGAAGATCATATAACTGAATCGCTGTGGGTACAGAAAGCCTGATTCTCCTGTCTCGCAGCCCCCTTACAGTGCAAACCTTGCTATGCCTATCTTTTCCTCCAAAAGTCCGGGAGACGCGAACGATCCTTGGATTTCTAAATGCTGACCATTGTCTTGATGAAGTGGATGGTGTGGCCTCAGAAATCTTGCCGGCCTCATGACTGCTGCCACCACCTGCTTGTTTTCCTCGCAAACCCTTATCTCTTGGATTTGAAATCATCTTACCTTGGTTTTCGATCACATTATTGAGTGTACAGTACTTCTGATTCAAGGCAGCATCAACGTCTGCTCAATCAGTAGCGAAGCAGCATAACCAGTTGTTCTGAAAAAATAATTATTTTCACAATCCATAAAGAAGATATATTCTTCTTTATCAATATAAAGACAAAATATAGATGTTTCTCAGACATTAACAATACTATATATGCAATTGCAGGGAAGAGTTTAGTGAATCGAAAACCCTTTTCATTTCTTGGGGTATGCTGTTTGAAACACAATAAAAACTTCATATATAAGGATTCTCTGAATTACTAGCTGAACTGAATCTAGGGTTGAGTTGAGTATGGAGACGATGTAAATCTAAATTTTATAAATATATAATATCAGTGCTGCCATTCATATATGGAGATGAAATCAAGCAAAAGATAGCAAGAATTAGGTGGAATCAACAAACAAAAATATTTAGAAAAGTTTACCATGAATATATCGCCTATTTTAGGAATACATGAGAGTTTAACTTACATCAGGCAGGAAACTGTAGGCTTCTATATCTATATATATCTATCTGTTCAGCATGGCTAGGGAAGAAGAGGAGGGGGCAATCGGAGAAGACAACACAGCACCGTTTGAGAGTCCTTTCTTCAACCTAATCACCTAGCTTGTGTGAATTGAAACTTGCATCAAATTTATTTTTTAATTTGCGGTTTGTCAAGAGTATATATCTATCTTGCTTGCATAAACTCCTAATTTTGAGAGAGAGCTATAAAGATTCTTGAATTTTACAAAGCCACGCTTTATGGAATGTATATTAGGGATAAAAAGGGTGTATATGGCACGCTTGTAGCCATGTGATGTCCACGAAGTATCAAAACGTTTTCTCGTTGAATGGTTAGGATGTTGTTTAGCTATTTTGCATATCAATTAAAATTAAAATTAACCATCTTCTTTGTTTTAAAAAGAAAATAAAAAAATCGACCAAACACTTGAAGTTTAATTTAACAATTTTATCACACTTAATTACTCATATATTTTTAATATTAATAATTCCATTAAGGTTATTTATAGCACAAAACCAAACTTAGGGGATTGATTTTTATAGCACATCCTTGTTGCTTACAATATTTCAAGTTTATTAGTTAATTTTCGCGGGGACCATCCAACACAAAATAGAAAAGGATGGTTTATGCTTTATTCACAACTACAAATAGCTAGCTTTTTAATGCATGCCTAGCTGAATAGCAAGAAATTACGCTCTTAGACCATTATTTTTCTTTTACATTAATTTTCAGTATTATTCATGTAAGGATATCTTAAACAATATATATATATATATTTAAAAAAAAATTAAGTTGTTAGGTCAAAAATAATTTCATGAATTACTCTTTCTCAAATGAAAGTTTTTTAAATTTAAAACCAGTATAGATTAACAAGTATATTATACTTAGCATTATGACTAGAAAGAATGAAGATATTAAGATTTAAAATCATGATAATTTGATTATCAAAGTTTTAAACACTAAGTTAAGTAACTCCACCCGTCCAAGAATGCATGAAAGACAACTATTTCATCCCGGTAGCTTCTGGAAGGAATAATACTAAACTAAAAATAGCAAAGATCACTGATCGATAAATCTCTTCTCCGAGAATTAAGTATGATTTTCCATTATTCTCAAACCATATATAGTTCATTAATAGATTTAAATCCAATGTGGTTTTTATTAATTGATTAGGTTATGATAGTCATAGTCATGGGGCTTAAAAAGTTGTGGTGTATGCGACTGAAGTTTGATCAGCTGGATTAGGTGGTGCATAGCTGCCTTATAGAGGAGGGACCAATGTAGGCTCTTTAAAGCATCTACACTCAGTAGCATGCAGTGAAGGACCACACGGCAGAGAGATTTTCGCAGCAGATCCAAGTTGAAGTAAGTGTTCCACAAGTTTAACTTTAATTAGCTTAACTTCAAAATTAAATCAAATGAGTTCCCAAATTATTTTTAGTTCTAGGGTTTGGTAGAAAATATATATGTATATAATAATGGACTTGCATTTTAGGGAATATCATATTAAAATTGGAAAAAAAAAACTAATTTTAAACTAATAATAAAGTCTTAGATGTTGCCCAAGAATCAAAAACTGTCGTATATATGGATATTATATATTAATAAATAGAAGAACAGATTCCTGATAAAACTTATCAAATATTTGTGTGTGTGTGTGACTGTGTGAAGAGATTAAGAGACACCACAGAGTTGCAGCTTCTCTTTATCCGTCCAGTTATGTACCTTAACAATCTAGAAAAGATCACCTTCACCAAAACAGACTGCTTCAGTTGCACCAGTCAAAAGCTTAGCATTACTTTATATCATTATCGTATCGAAACAAGAAACCCTAAAATATATAAAAACCCTAAAATGGTCAAGCTTGCCTTCTTCAGCTTTCAAGAGCAGCTCAACAGCCGGTAATTACCTGATTTCTGATATCAAGCAAATTATCATTTATGTTTTAGCCAGGCCATTGATAAGTATTATCAACTAAAAAGTTGTGTATGGATATGAACCCAACTGTAGTTAAACGTACAGAGAAAACATATTTCCTTATTTTCCGAATCAGGGACAAGGTTGTGGTGAATTATTCTCATTGAAGACTTAGGGCTTACATGTAGGGAGGGAGGGAGGGAGGGAGGGAGGGGGAGAGAGAGAGAGAGAGAGAGAGAGGGAGAGAGAGAGAGGTCTGTTCTTACTCTCTGAGAACTAGCAGAAAATTATGTGGGCATCACGAGAAACGGTTTCATTGTTCTGATTCTCAACCTAGACTGCAGAGTTAATGGTCCCCTGCTGGATAAAAGGACAGCCACTGGTGTTAGTTTGTTCATCAAGTGATTAACCTTAATACTTTAAATTTAAGGTTAGCTATAAAAATTTCCTAAAGTCAATACCCTTCATTAATTCGAGCAGTCAAATTCTTCCTTACAGCAAGCTGATGTTTAATGTCCTCTTCCATCCCATCTCTCTTAAAAATAGTTAACAAAATTGTGATAAATCACATGTTATATTAAGTCTACAAATTGAAGGGAAAACAATCTAAAACATGCAAATTCAACCTAATATCACATAATTAACTGTACATTTTTTTGGATATTAGAATGAATCGTGAGATTTTGAACATGTTTTCCATTCAAGAAGACATTAAGAACATCCAAAAATTGTAAATATTAAGTAAATTGTAGTTTGTTTAACCTCAAGGCTAAATGGTTTTGAATAATCAATACCCTCACATTGAGTAAAATCTCTAGCAACTAAACAAGCTTTGTAATGCTCAACACTACCATCAACTAACCTTTTCAGTTTGTATACTAATGATTTTCATGGAGGGATGAGGATGAACCAAAGACCATGCACCATTTGGAATGAAGAGTACAAATTTCATTTTGTATGGGGTGGTGTTAAGCAACATATATGTTGGCTTCCTGAAAAGGTAGGGGTTCATGGCAAGGGAGAGAAGACAAACATGAAAGAGATGAGATAACAATGTGTGATGTGTTATGCTGTCTCAAGCAAAGAACCATGTGTTGCTGCTATGATACTTGAGTATAAGAAGGATCATTAGAGATGCAAAATGATAGAAGAGAAGATTTGGAGAGATTAACCAGCAAGTTCAGTTTAGGTGGTGACACAACAATATTGCATTACAATAAATGGCTTGAAACTAAACCATAGAGTGCCTAGAACATCAATGGAACTCAATGAGTTATCTAAAACTAAAACAAACCATGTAGTGCCTATAATAACAAGAGGAGTGTTTTCACTAGAGGAGACTTGAACTATGCCTAGACAACTATCAAGAAAAAAGATAACATGAGGAGAGAATACATTAGGACTATAACACATCAAATATGGCGTATGAAAGTATAACATAATGAAATATAGAGGGTTTGGTGATGTTAAAATGGAAATAATGTATTGGTTGATGATAAAAATGATGGTTGAGTTTGTTTAAATGTGTTAAAAGAAAAAAACATTTTCATAAAATTTAACATGTCGAACAATATAAACTTGTTTGGATTAATGATCAAGACACCAATAACCTAAGTGAGAAGATTTAGAATCAAGTAATACACAAGGAGTAGAGCTAAAAGTTAACTATGGGCGTTATAAGGCTAAAGAAAAGAAAAAACTTAGACACCTAAATATATGAAAGAAACTATAATGTGGAATAGATTGGAAAGACATTCAAAAGGTGATTTTCCATTCAGCATAGGAGTAAGCATGCAACTAATTAAATAAACAGATGTCTCAAATACATAACCCAAGAATCTTATTAGTGCTTTACATAGATCAAAGAGTATGAGACTAACTTCAATAATAAATTTATGTCAATGTGCAATAGTACCACTTTGTTCATGAGTATATGAACAAATTATCGATGGTGAATGACAATGTTTTTTTGTTTAAGGAATTTAGCTTCTTATATTCACCTTCCTAATTAGTTTGGATGAATTTAATTTTCTTGTAAAATTGACATTGAACATGATCTTGAAATTGTTAAGAAATAGTAAGAACATCAGATTTGACAACTAAGGGAAAAAACTAAATGTATTTAGTATGAGCATATATAAAAATAACAATGTAACAAAAAACATTAGAAGAAAACATCACTAAATATGAATTCAAATGGGGTAGAGGTTTTATGATATGTAGATCCTAATGAAAAATAGAAAGATTTTCCTATAGGACGTGCTTGACAATTAAAATGGAAATATAGGTAAGAGACAACTTTTTATTTGACACTAGTAAACTCAAAATTCATGGACTAGGATGCCTAAGTTGATGATGCCAAACATGAGTAGAGGTAAACACACTTATAGACAATAAAACTTGAGGTAAAAATATTATAGAAGGCTCATAGATAACATAATATATATTTTTTACTCTGAATGGAAAGAAACACTTCCTTGGTTAATAGATCCTTAAAATAAAACACAAACAAGTGAATTTAAAACAAAACTTATTTTTATGATGAATATATGAAATAATAATAAAATATTTTTAATATGGGGGAATATATAGATTATTTAATAAGATAAAATATAGGTGTATGCATGGTAGAGTGAGAAACATTCGATATAGTAAGTCCTTTCCAATCTTAAATACGTAGTTGATTACTGCCCTGATATGGTTTTGAATCCATCATATTCAAAAGGTTTGGTGTCACATAGTGCTTACACTTGTATTAGGAAACTAAGTAGCTAAAGAAGCATTATGAGTATTATTAAATGTTATGTTAACATTTGCTTACACTGTGTGATGTAGGCAATGTAAAGCAAATTTACCCAAACCATAACATAACTAACATGTTATAGGTCAATTATTGGACCATTTATTTGAGGAGAAAAATTGTCTTCCATGCTACCCATTCTAACTTGGAGCAAAGTTATTAAGTATCATCATTACCATGGGAATGATTGTTGTAACTATTACATGTGTTGTTTCTCCATCCATCATGAAATTTACCTTTAAAACCACAATTAGAATTGTTGTCATGGGATCCTGTAAACTAACCATGAGACTCATGTGGCTAGTATTTAACAAAAAACGATAAAGAAATTATAAAAGATGTAGGAAGTAATGGTCATGCGAGTTATTGAAGGGACAACCCCTTGACATTTCAGCATTGTACTCAACAACCTTGTGTCATGAGTCGATTCATGTGTCCTAAGTGCCTGTTCATGATCGGCACCTAATGACTCGTATTCCTCATAATCGCTGCTATAAAAACTAGCAATGATTATGTCTTGATAATGCGCAATGTTTTTTTCTTTAGGTATCTACACAAATTAATAGATAAACAAAATTAAATAGTTCCTACATTTGAAAAACTTTCGGCAACACCTTTCCTATACGGGAGATCACCCAAAATTTATAAACCTAAGAAACCACATCATATATGCCACAAAACAAATCATTTTATTCATTTTCTTCTAAAATTTTGTATAATTTAATCTCGTAGAATATTTTTATTTCTATGTTATAATATTTTTTAAATTTATCCTAAGCTTAGAATAATTTGTTTTAAATTTACAAAAATTCAAAAAATATAATTTAAAAAATAACGACTAGAATAATTTAACTAGACATAAGATTATGAGTTAACAATCCATTAACAATATAAAAATTAATTAAAAGCAAAAGCATTATCAATTAGTAATCCATTAGCACAAGAAAAAATAATTAAAAATAATGTAATAATACAACAATAATACCATTAAGAAAAAAAATAAAAATACAAAAAATACACAACAAATAATAATTATAATAAAAGAAATCTTACCTTAAATTCATTGTAATTGAAACTGATAGGTGAAAAAAACAAGTAAAAATTAGAAGAATGATGTCAATTAAAAAAAAGAGAGATTAAGAAGAGAAAAAAGATAAGAAGAGGAAGATACCTAATTTAGGTGGGGGAGAAGAAAAGATAAGAGAATTGGTGGCGCGTGTGTATGAGACAGAGTGAGAGAAAAGAGAAGAAGAAAGAGAACGAGGAGGAAGTAGATGAAATTCCCTTATGTGTTGGTTGTGGTATTTTAAGCTACAATTATTGATGAAATCAACGACAAATAATAAATATTAATATTTCTAATTATTCTATCAATGATTCCATCGGTGAAGTCAAATGAAAATTTCAAACTTGTGCAAAAAAAATCAGAAACCCATCTAAATTTTTTCATTTCATTGGTAAATAAATCAACAATAAATGAGCATAATAGTTGTTTGTCCTTTGGAGAGGAGAACAATTCCTTTGGCTATTGGAAAATATCAATGAAGTTAATATGTTGAAAATATTGTGTATAAGGTTTACAATGAACAATCATATGAGAAGGGAAACAATTCTCATGGCTACCATGTGTGATGTTACCGATTGAATTAATCCATCGACAATACCATGTGTGATGTTAGTTTGTTGGTATTTCTATCAGTGTTAAGCAGTTTCTAATATAAAATTTTATATGTATTTTGTATTTATCCACCCTGCAAATATTTAACCCAACTGAACATAAAGTGCAATAACATCAATAATAATGTTACACAATATATTTCCTTATCATTAAATAATAATATTACACCATTGTCATTGCATTGAAATTAGTTCATGAGAAATGTATTCTTCCTCATCAATTAAATGGCCCCCATCTCCAACAAAATCTTCTATATTGGTTTCGTCACTATCATCATCTCTATTGACTTTTTTATGTCCACTAGACTTGAGATATCATTCAACCCCTCTATATCAACACCAACAAAATTATTCTCACCAATGCAAAAATTTAAATTTTCTTCCAGGTCATTAGACGAAACAACTCAGTATAGATTAACTAACTTGCCAAGTTGAAAGAAATTATCTGCCTTTGTGAATTCATAATTGTTATCCTTAACAAACTCATCATGACATCTAGGTTTGGTTTTTACTGCAGATATTCAATATACTTTTAAACAATCCTTTATAAAGGAAAGAAGATATGTGTAATAAACGTGCTGGCATTGCTTTGAGAAAACAAACACATCATCAACATTATAGAGTCTAGCCTTTTATTAGTTCTGACCAAACCATGATAAAGATCTACTTTGACTCTTATACTAGTGGTGTCATGTGAATATCATTTGAATAAAAATACTCGATTTTGCTCTATATGATATTGCAATTCAATAACCTCTTCTAACTTCTTATAGTAGTCAACTTCAAACTCGTTAGAAATAAATCCCTTAACACAAAACCCCTTTTTATATGTCATTCTACCATGACCATAGAAAATACCCATTATAGCACTTAACTTTTCTTTTAAGACCCAACCTTAGTAAATACAAGGTAGCACTACCATTTATTTCTAATTGATAAACTTGGTGCATGAAGTACACACATGAACAATTAACAAGAGTTCTGTAATAGAATTAAGTATCCTAAGAAATAAAGATAATTTTGAATTACTTCATACGTTCTAAAGAATACGAAAAATTATTCATCTTGTAATCAAAAGATTTATAATTCATCAACAATGAGTTTAGGATAGTAAAAATTGATGATTTTGTTTATAAAGAACTTATTAATCTATTAGTTTATGATATTTATAAGAGATAAATTGTTTGAAAATAACAAGTTCAATAGTATACTTACTAGATAAAAGGTCTCAGTTCATTGTAGTTAAAAAACACATAATTATGTTCTTTTTTTAATTTGTTTTTGACAAATATTTTCTCCCAACAATAATTTTCAAAATGAGTCATCCAGGTTGGGATAATATTGACAAGCTTCTACTCGAGGGCACTTCCCCACCATCATCATGTCTTGGAACGTGATTATTTTTTGTTGTCAATTGAGGTTTGAAATAGAACAAGAAAAAATGTTACAATCTTTTCAACAAGTAGCATATCAAATCCTCAACATGCAACTTGTTTTTAAATTTTATCCTAAAGCTGGACAAGTACCTATATGGCATTAATCAAATATTAAAATTTATGTATAAAAAGATAAAATAGCTTTAATTATTATACATGAATAATCACTAACCTCTCAAATGGATACATCCATCTATATTGGATTGGGACTCCAACTTTTGACTCTTATAGTAGATGTTTTGGTAGATCCATTGTGATGAAAAAAATAGAGGAAATATCATTTAAAGTTTGAAGATTGTCTAAACAATATTCATTTCAAGCCTCTCCAAGTGTTGTGTTTATAAGTTGTTGACGCATATATTTTTAAAGAAGTAATTGATCTATGTAAGTGCAACCCATATCCCCTTTGGGAATAAATCTGAGTAAGCTAATGGAATGAGTCTTTGCATAAACACGTGATAATCTTGGCTTTTCATTCCATATATTATGCAATTCTCCAAATTCACCAACCTTGACATATTTGAGGCATGTCCATCAGGAAAATAAATACTTTTAATCCATCTATAGACTAATAGTTATGAATTTTTGTTTAAAGTGAAACTAGCTTTGGGCTTCGTGAATTGTGACACATCATAAAATCATTTTAGCTTTAATGTTTTCTTGTATCTTCTCATTCACGTCCATAACCATGTTGAAAATATTCTCAAACATGTTCTTTTCTATATGCATAACATCATGGTTATGACATAGGAGATTTGTCTTCCATTATATACTCCCTGAAAATACTTCACTTTATCTAATTATAGTTCACAAAAAACCAAAAAATTTATGCTTACCTGATTGAAATCATACCCAATATCATCGTACACCAACATTATATCATGCAGCTCTTTACCTGATGGTAGTGGTGGTGCAACATCCCTCTTAAAGTTTTCAATGAAAAAGTCATTTTTATTCTTTTTGTACTTATGATCTATTGGTAAGAATTAATGGTGACACTTAAAAATAAATGTCTTGTCATTGTTTGTTCAATTGAATGCTTTGTTGTTTTTCACACATGCTAGTTTCAAATCATGCTCCACCAAAACAATTCCGTAAGAAGGAAAATTAATGACAATCCACATCAAAGTTGTCATCATCTAAAAGTTCTATTTCCTCGATACATCATAAGTCAAAGTCATGGTGACCACAACTACTTCAACTCATGAATCAGCAATTGAAGATAGACATCATTATAGCAACCCAAACTATGAGAATCAGGTATGATCATAGATAAAA
The DNA here is from genome assembly GCA_964035475.1 of Salix caprea. Classification (NCBI taxonomy): domain Eukaryota; kingdom Viridiplantae; phylum Streptophyta; class Magnoliopsida; order Malpighiales; family Salicaceae; genus Salix; species Salix caprea. The sequence continues at coordinate 8,411,857 of OZ037753.1, read as the reverse complement.
ACATGAACTATAACCTTCTACATATCCAGTGGCAAGTTCTACACCATGAATATCACTAGTTAATAGGAATAAGGATTGGCAAATGACCCAAATGGATTGAATCCATCTATATATAAACTAAGATACACAATCCTAGGTTCCATGAATTGAATCCATCTGTATATAAACTAAGATACACAATCCTTGGCTCCATTGAAAATAAAAGATGCACATAGTTAAAGTGCTTCCAGGCTTCATTGTTGATCGGTTGCACCATCACTCTATCAACCGCATCTTATGAACGGTGTCATGTCATGTGCCAAACAATCTTTGGTGACATGAATAACTTCTGTAGTCTAGGTGTGATTGAGAAATATCTAAGTTTCTAGGATAGATTCTAAGATATGGACGCATATACAAATACTTCATACTGCACTATATGATTGATGGATTTAAATTGTAACTTGATGGAGACAGAATATTACTTTTCACTTAAAGCTATTATTATTTTCCCTACTCTAATTTTTGAAACATTCAATGCATTATTAAAATACACAATATGCCACTCAGTTTAAATGTCATTTGTCTGGGTTTTTACTACCAAACATATTCTTTGAGAAAACAAAGTTCAACGAATCATAGTAATTGATTGAGTTATTAGGAAGATGATGTGCAATTGCAATCTCTTCTACCGTTTTGCTTGTCATATAGATAATATCATACTTGACTACCATAACATATTCATTTGAGAAATCAAAGTTCAAGGAATCATAGTAATTGATTGAGTTATTAGGAAGATGATTTGCAATTGTAATCTCTTCTACCATTTTGCTTGTCATATAGATAATACCATTTTGCTATTTAACTTGACATATATATTTTTTTCAAAGATATACTTGATTAGATCCATCTTCAAGATCAACCAAGTTGTATGGTACATCATATATTGTCAAAGTCATTTGGCACTCCACACTATGCTATGATATAACTTTTGCAATGGGATGTGCTGAGACTCGCAATTAGTGAACTTCCTATTGAGATTAAAAATGGCTTGTTTTTTCTTGCCTAAATCTATTTGATTTAACACACATCATATTATAGCTTTTATTATTTTAAAATACAAGATCAAAGTTTTTTCTTGTACTAGTTGAACACCCTATGACTATCTTCACTGTCATAACCCATTTATGGGTTATCTCCTAAAATCTACTTGAAATAAAATAAAAAGAGTTATCACTGGTGGAAAAAACAAGCTGGAAATTTTGTACGAATTCTATAGCTTGGTCGTACCTCTATTGTGCCTAAATATGAAAGAAAATACAAATTCAAGGTTAAAGTAAATGATTATTGGATAAATCTGCATAAAAATATGTTTAAAGGCAAAATTATATTTTAATAGGTCAATTTGATTTAATTATGGCCAAATTAAAGTTTAATTATGCCTAGGAGTTAATTTAGGGTCCAATTAAAAAAATTAATTAAGTGCAAGAACTTAATTATACTTTAAATTGGTCATATTAATTTTATTAAGGGTTTAAAGGGTAAAAACTTAAGATAAAAGCTTAATTCAGGTTTAATTGAGAAGATTGGATTTTTTGGATACCAAATTGAATTTTTGCCAAGTCAATTGGATGGGATTATGGATGAAATTGAAGGAAATTTGTCAATTAAGGGTCAAATACATAAATCCAAAACCAAGGACTGATGTAAAAAAGATGCGTAAATTTAAGGTGTCCATTGAAATTTTAGCGGGGATTAATTTGCATAAAATTAAAAGTTTAAAGCTAATTAAGAGCGCAATTAGAATAATTATAAATTGAGGTACCATCTCCGTCTCTATTAATACCTGTATTATTCGACATATGAGGAGGAGAGAATGTAAAAGAGAAAAAACACGGGGGGAGGAATGTGAAGAAAAAAACACATAACAAACAGGGGGAAGAACGAAAAAAATGAATGAAAGAGAGAATAGAAAAAATAGGACACGAAGGAACATATAGCGAAGGCAAAACAAAGAATAGAACACAAAAACTGTGAGCTAATCATCGGGAGCGCCACCACCAACTTCTCCTTCCTCTTCGGCAATAAAAATAACCAAAACCTGTAACTCCTTCCTCTCCTCATCGGCAACACTTGTAGCAGTTCCAACTTTTTTCTTTCCCAATGGCAAATCCAGTTTTTTCCCCTCGACACCACCAACCTTTTCCTATCCTCATCATCAACAACTCCACCTTCTTATTCTCCTCCAGCGGTAATAGTGTCAGCAACAACCACCACCAACATCCTCTTCTCCCCCAGCAGCAGCCACATATAACAACTTCCTCTCTTCTAGTGGCAGAAGCAATGAAAATGTCGTCTTCTGTCTCCATTGCAACAAGCTTCCTCCTCTTCCTGCATACACCATCGACCACCATTTTTGTCATTGCTACCACCACCTGCATAACCAGGTGGACATCCTCTTCATGGCAGCAACGTTAGGTGACCTTCTCCTCCTTCCAGTAGCTTACTATTCACTTGCATGTTAATAGTAGGATGTGAATTATGGTGAACAACAGGCAGGGTTGGACGCTGAGTCCATCCCAATCCGAGAAGGTTGTTGGGCTGAAATGGCCCAACTTGGTTGGGTTGGAACATTTAGTTAGGTCGGGTCCAATCTAAATATTTGAAAATATATATAAAAAAATAGATTTTTTTTTAAAAAAAACTTAAAAATGTCTTGTTTTCATGCATACGGCCGAATTGTAAAATTGTAAAATTTTGTAAGCATATTTTTCACAAAAAAAATCAAATCTTTTCTCATGTTTTTGAAATTAAAAATGGGATATCATCACCAATTTATGATTATCCGTTAGAGTTCAGCCAAAATATCATAAAAAAAATCGCATCTTTCAACAATTATTTTGATCTTTTTTAGTTGTAAACTTTAATTATCGGAGTGTAAAATTATATTGTAAAGTACACCCATAGATATTAAAGTACAATACATGCAGTGTTAAAATTTTGACCTCAGAATGGTTAGGTTTTCGACCCAATGAGGTAGAGACTCTCACGTAGGGAGATCTACTTCGAGACTTAAAAAATACCAACAATAAATCAGACTTAGAGAGGAAAAACAATCTGACAATAATGTAGCTTACCTTAGGTAGGGTGCTCTTGGAGTGATGCGTATTTCCCCTTGCACAACAAGTTCTCTTACCCAGACTCTCGCAGACCATTAGGTTTCCTAGTGACCTTAATACTAGGTGGAGACTTCTAAAAATTATAACCATAATTTTATAGTTTTAAAAAACCCTTTTGTCACGCACTACCTCCCGTCTTAGGGAATGGCAACGCGCAAAGCGAAGAAAATCTGTCGTCGCAACACTTATTTTGTTCTTTTAGTTTACTTTTCGACTATAGGGGAAAAAATGGATTCACATGTGTCAGCCAACTAAGTCATGAACCTAGTAAGGAAATTTAATCCCTGTAATAAAATTTTGACCACCTTTTCTTTATTTTTAATGCTAGCATTGCTAACCTTATTTGAATCTACCTAATGATCATGTTACTTACTAAATATAATGTTAAGGGGACATTTCACTATATTCTACTTTAATTGTTATTTTCACAATATTTTAAAGAGTTTTCTCAAGACCTAAATATGATCCTTTTGTTCTTTGACTTGTGATCATGTCTTTCATATATACTTTAGTTTTTTATGCATCATGTCATGGAAGAACATGTTTCCCATGCTCTTTGTTAAGTTAGCTAGTGTTTTCCAAACTAAAAGGTGTAATCTATAATAGTATATTCCTTATGGAAAGGTAAAAGTAGTTTTTGTTTTGTCATCTTCTGTAATCTTAGTATAGTTGTATCCAAAAATTGTATCTATAATTGAATAGGTATCTTTCTTAGTAGCATTGTCAATATAGGGAAAAGGGAATTCATATAGAGGACTTCTTCTATTTAGATCTTTTAAGTCCATATATATTTAAACTTTCCCATCTTTTTTTGAGATTGCCATAATATTAGCTACCTATTATGGGTACTAAATGACTACTAAGAATCCTTGTGATACAACCATATTATTTAATAGTCTTACCCATATTTACCTAGTATTTTTCCAATGTTTTATATATAAAATGCTTTGATATTCTTTTTTTATGTTTTGAGGTACTTTTGGATGAAATATTCAAAAAGGAGTAAATTGAAGATAATTGGTAGATTTGACCTTTATTCGATGTTTTGTGTAGAGGTTCCAGTAATAGAAAGCTAATATCCATACTTTTTTGGATATCTATTGGAGAAAAATAAATAAAGAGTATGGAAATTACAACCTTCAAAGTCAAATCCTGTATACTGCTAATGTTGACCTTCAGTTATTCTGACTTGAATATCTTGAGCTACAGAAATCGATGCAAACTAAATGTTTTTGGTTTCTTAACTGAAAGACATATAAGCATACCAAATTTCAATATAAACCGAGCTCACCTATCTTGTCCTCGAATAAGCATAGACATATGCTCTAATTGTTTCCTAATGTTCGGTTTTGTCCGTATAGTCCATTTTTTTACGAATACCTGACCTTCTTGTTTTACCTCGACATTCTTCCAACCGAGTGCCCTAAAATATCTTTAAGATTTTACTTCAGTTTTAAAAAATATCATGGATTCTCTTTTTATTTCTAGTACTCTTTCAACCATTGTTATACCTTTTCTAGTTGTTTTTATTTATCTACCACTTAGTATTCTAGTTTTTCGCTCACTTTCTCTCAAACAATACCCTAGTTTTTAGTTATGTCCCTTTGATCAACTAGTTTTATAGCTATCTTTATTTGTTCCCTTTAATTAATTAGTCATTTCCATCGCTAAATTAACTTGAGTTTCCTTATCCTTCATAATTAAGCTTATTAATTTCAAACTAATGATGCCTAATATGGTAGTAAATAGAAAAAATCCATAGAAACTAAAGGCTAATATTTGTATCTTGTCAAATTTGATGTTTATATTTTTGGGTTTCCATTTGAACTCCTCTTCAAGCTCCTTCCATCATAATTCTTTTGCAATATTTTTTTCTCAGTATCTCCCTATTTGCTCCACCTTTAAAAAAATGAATTATTTTAAAGCCTCATATAGTCTTCGATAAAGGTACACCATGTTTTATGGTATTGGGAACTATATCAGCATATGGTATTCCTTTATTATAGCCAACAAGTCCATATATTTGAAAGAAAAATAACTTATAAAAGGGATTCAAAAAATAAACCAAAACCTTAATTTTTGGCTTAGATACTGGTATTTTTAAGATATACATTATTCACCTATACTTTTCTATAAACTTCATAAGATTTTATGTGCTAAAATCATTCAAATATTAGATCAATTTATTGATGAGACCATATTATCTGATAGTTTCATCAATATTTACCTAGTGTTTTGCATATGTTTTATGTATAAAATGCATTGATACTCTTTGTTTTTTGTTTTGAAGGCATTTTTGGATGAAAGATGTAAAAACAAGGTAATTGGAGCTGATTGACAAATTTGACATTTAGTCGATGTTTTGTGCAGAACAAAAGCTCTAGAGATCAAAATGAAGTGATTCCAGTGGCATTCAAATTCTAACATCCAGAAAGTTCTGTATAGCTAAGGAAAAATAAATAAAATAAGGAAGAGTATGGAAATTGCAGCCTTCAAAGTCAAATCTTGCAATTTACTGATGTCGACCTTTATCCATTCCAACTTCAATATCTGGAGCTATAGAATTCCGATTGATGCAAACCCAATTTTTTTCGATTGAAGACTCAAATAATTAAAAAGATAAAAATTTCATCTTAAACATATGTGTTATGAATGAGATATGATTTTTACAAGGGACAACTAAATTCTGCTAACTCAAGGAAGGACTATTTTGTAAAATAGAAACTAGGGTTTCTAAGCATAAATAAAGGAGAAGAGGCAGCAAGGGACTTCGTCCAGAAGCAAGGAAAACACAAATCTTCCTCCTCCAAACCCTAAATTATGTTTTCTTTCATCTTTTTATTTAGTTGTTCAACAAACATGCAAGGCTAAAATTTTTCGCTTGGTTGCAAGGACACAAAAACCTTCAAATTTCAAGAACTATGAGATTTATTTTTTTCATTTTATATGATGAATATGTTTGTTCTCCTATGCTTATTTATCCTATGATTGTTTATTTAATTGCTAAGAGTGGACTCGAAGTTATTATTGTAGACAATCTATTGCTAAGTTTGATATCAAAACCAAAGTTGTGGTATATGAACTTCTAAAGAAACTAAGTTAATAATTGCAGTGGATCTATGTTATTAATCTTAGGGAGAACATTGAATCGAACTAAACATATATTTTAGACAATTATTTTTCTTAATTGATCAATTTATCTAGTTTTTAATGCTGTCATTGAATCAAAATTAGTAGTGCAGACATTGTGGTTGCATGATGGTTAGGGTAAGTTATACGGCGGATCCGTTAACGAACCAATGTTAAGAAGAGATAAATATTCAGAATATAAATTGATGTTTCATTTCCATGATTAGTTCTGATTTCTGTAGGTGGATGTTGACTTGCAACCAAGGTTAGTTTTATTAATAAATTTTGGTTTTATATAATGTTTGCTTAGTTTGCTTTAGCTTAGCCTAGACAACTTCCAACCCCCCCACCCCCCAAATTGCATAGCATATAGCATGAAAATCTGAACTAAATTGTCCTCGTGGGATCGACCCCTTGCTTACTCTATATTATCTTGTGTGATTTTTTTTAAGCTAGGGTAATTAATTTGTGCAACCGCGACATCGCAACAAATTTTGGCGTTTTTGTCGGGGACGTGATTTTAGTTGAATCTTGTGTTGTGCTGTGCTGTGATTTATTCTACTCGCTATGATTTTTAATTATTCTGAAAAAAAATAAAAAAAATAAAAAAGAGAAAACATATTTGTGTTTGCGGCGGTACTGTTCAATACAGACTTTTTGGTGGAATTAGGTATTGGCCTTTTATTTCCGAAAGGAAAACAACATTCTGAAAAGAACTAGTGAGTTATGGTCTCTAGTTCCACCTTATCAAGGACAAATTCCATCGTTTTCTAAGGTTTCTGGACACTTTTAGTTTTCTAGCGTAAGATCCTCGTGCTTATTGCATTGTTTTCTATATCTTGTGTTCTTGGTTTCTTTTGAGTTTTATTTGTGATTTATGCATGTAACTTGTTTTGCTAACCAAATTCATCAACTGCAGGTTGATATTAAAATAGAAAATACTTATGTAGGTTACGAAAGGAAGCTCGCGTCAATATCATGGTTGTTGCACGACAACAAACACTCAAGGAGCTTGTAGCTCCTAACGTGAAAAACCATACATTGTGCATAAATATAGACAGTAATGTATACTTTGAACTCAAATCTAGTTTTATACATTTGATGTCAACATTCGATGGTCTTGCAGGAGAAGATCCTTACACTCATCTTAAGGAGTTCCACATGGTTTGTGATGGCATGAAATCGAATGGATTTAACGAGGAACAAGTTAAGTTGAAATCTTTCCCTTTCTCTTTAAAAGGGGCATCAAAGGCATGGTTTTTTCCTATTCGCCCAGGTTCCATTGACACTTGGAATGACATGAAGAAGATTTTTCTCAAAAAGTATTTCCCAGCATCTCGAGTTGCCAATATAAGGAAAGAAATATATGGGATTCAAAAATCTCATGTAGAGACACTCCGTTTTTGGTTTTAAGTGTGGGGGTATTTAGAAAATGTCAGGTTTCTTATTTTGGTTTTTTTATTCTTCCCAAAAAAAGAAAAAAAAAAGAGAAAAAAAATCTATGATTGATCTTTTTGAACTCCCATTGGTTTATGAGAATATGAGTATTATATATGAGAATTAAGTGAGATAAATAAATATATAAATTGAATGAATGAGTGTGCATGCAAGTTTTAACATTTAATTGGTTTAAGGATTGACTCTGAAAATATATCATGTTAACTTTATAGTGTTATATCAATGCAAGCTTTTGAGCCTTCAACATTAATAAGTAATTGACCTAAACCTATGATTTTTAAGTAAACCCAAAGAAAATCAACTTCTAACCTTAATTTATGTTTAAGTTGCTTTTTTAAAAAAAACTAACGTGGCTAATTTGGAAAGAAAAATTAATGCAATCTAGATTTGTTTCCCTTTTTTTCTATTTTATAGTTTTACATTAAGGGTCCTTCGATAGAACAAAAGGTTTCCAGCATTTATTCTGCCCAAAATATCTATTTAGAGTAAAAAAATAAAAAGGATCATGAATTTCAATTTATATATGTGTTGATTCATTAGGCAATAAGGTAAATTAAAATTTTAGGGTTTGATCTCATTAAATTTTGTTGGGTAAATAAAATTTTAGATTTGAAATATTGGGTTTGAACCCTATTTCATAGCATTTTTATATCATAGCTTGCTTGTCTTTCATCTTGTTTTCCTATTTATGTCATGTATTCATTAAAAGTGAGAGAAAATAATGGTTCTCACTCATGAACATAATACCTATCCTATATTTTAGGATTTTAAGGGGGAAAAAATGATAAGTTAAAAGAAAATTATATGAATGGAAAACTTTACAAAGAGATAAGAAAAATGCTAAAAGGATGAAAGGCAAAAAAGATATGCTACTTTCATACAAAGTTGTTAGAGGCAACCGTGGCATTAAAAAAAACTTTGAATGCTTAAACAAGAGGCTTATGAAACATCTATTATACTATTGGTTATCCAAAAAAAGGTACAATCCAAAAAAAGGATAAATAAGAAAATACATATTCTAGTATAATTGTGCCTAATGTCTAGTTTTACTCTATTGACTAGAACTCTTAGTCCAATCATAGGATTTGACTATAATTTTACCAAGAGTTTCCTGAAATATTTTTTATATTGGAATAAAATTTAAGGTCAATTAGAGTTATAAATTGTTTCATAATATAGGTAAGTATATGAAAGATGGAGTAGGTTATTTATTGTCTTTTGACTTGTGAATTTCCTATTTAGAAAGTTTTTTTTTCCTAATAGTATTAGCAAGGATATTTAACAACTAGTATTGGAAGTTTTCCTAGTTATACATGAAACTTTAATGGGTAGAGATATAGTTTTCAAGTGTGGTAAGGATTCCTTTACTGTTTCAAAATCCTTTTCTTGTAAGGATTTTTAGGTTGATTTTTATATTGCATAGTTTTATGATGACCAACATAATTTTTCATTCAACTATTGGATGAGATTGAAATTTCACCAGATATTTCTAGAGGTCCTATTTTATATTAGGTTAAAATTTTAAATCAATTCAACATTAGGAAATCCTTACAATAAGGTCTAGAAGCTAATTTCGTAGATTTATATTAATTTTCTAATTTATTTAAGATTATTTTTTTCTTATTTTATTTATATATTTTTTTTTTATTTTAAAAAAATAAGTACCTTTTCCACTTGTTATAAATATTATTATTTAGATTGTACTTATATTTTAGCTTTTAGAGTTTTAATGATATGCATAAAGTGGATTTTCCCTTTATTTTGCATGTTGCAAATAACATGTTCTTCTAGGGACCAAGATTATATACTAACTTATCAAAGATTAACTTGTTTTGTGATGTAAGTAATATATTTTAGGTTCTTAGGTATAAAGTTATCTCTAGGTTAGAGTTTTTTTTGCAATTCATTTGGTTCCTAAGTATGGGGTTACCTCTAAGTCAAGGTTTTATCAAACCTAGTTTTTGGTTTTCCATGTTGTATTTCAACTTCTTTAGGGATTGCTTATCCACATGATAAAATGATATGCATAAGAGAAAAAACTAAAAAAATCTAAAACTAATAAGAAGAAAATATAGGATATAACCAATTTTTAAAGCCTTGTTCTAACAACAATTAATGTGAACCTCATGAATATGTGGTCACTTAACCAGTAATGAAATTGAAATACAACCTGAAAAGAAGACCCGACTAGTGGTAACCCTATATATGTATTGGAAAAAAAAACAAACTTGGGTCTAGAGATAACCATATACTTAAAAACCAAAAGTATATGAATGACACCACAAAGCAAATTAAATTAGTGTATGATTTTTTTCAATGCATAGAAAGGTTATTTGCAACCCGCAAAACAAAGGAAAATCTTCTTTATTCAAATCATTGTAGCTCTAAAAGATAAAGCCTTAGTACACTCTAAATAACCCTATTTATAATAGGTGAGAAAAGTCCTAAAACCTTTTGAAAAAATAACAAAAGAGTTAAAGATAAAATATAAAAAAAGAATCTTAAATCAATGAGGAAATTACTGTAAATCTAGCATTATAGCTTCTAGATCTTATTATAAACCTTCATGATGTGAATGGATTTAAAATTTTAATTGAACTTAAAATATAACCTCTAGAAACATCTAGTAAAATTTCAACTTCATCCAATGAATATATTAAAAATTAAATTTGTTAGCATAAACTTGTGCAATAGGAAAAATAAACCCAAAAACCATTAAAAGAAAAGAATTTTAAAACATTAAAGGAATATTTGTCACTCTTGAAACTACGTTGTTACCCATTAAATATCCTTGTAGAAATAGTAAAAGTCTCAAAATTAGCTTTGGATTTCCTTGCATTATTATGAAAAGAATTTTCTCTAGATAAAAAGCTTATAAGTCAAAAAACAATAAATGACAAAATTTATAATCATAAAAACTTTTGCAACTTTGATTGACTTGAAATTGCAACCCAATATAGAAAAATATTTTTGAAAATCAAGATAAAATTTTGGCTCAATCCAATAAACAAGTATTAACAACTACAAGTAAGTAAGAACACAATAGGAGAACACATAGTATAAGGTAAAAAGAAGTTTTTTGTAACTCTAGAAGTTGGGAAACTAATTTATGTATCAAGTAAAGCCATGTTATAAGTTTTTTGTGTACCATCAATGGTTTCACCATAACTAGTTTTAACAAATGTGTCATAATATAATGGAACAAGGCATAGATCATTTATATATATAAAAATGCTTTTTTGTACGGTATACAATCATCACATGCATGAGCCAATATCAATGATCATTTAGGTATCACACGTGTGGATGAGACTGATCAATGCCGATAATAACTATGTTAATATCATTAGTATGCATATGCATGGATAACTAATCAAGTAATTTCAATTGATTATCCAATTTATTATCATCCTTAATTTTCTTTCCTTTATTTATCTCATTTTATAGGTATCACACATTTTAAAAAAAAGAAAAAAAATTAAATTAATTAACTTAAAATTAAAAAGGTTAGGTGTCGAGCACCTACCAATTGTTTAGGATGATGATGTTTCTCTTGTCTAGGCCTCACTATTGCAATCTTTCCTATAATAAAATGATTAAATCATTATCATCATGTTCCATTCATCCTAGGAACCATATCCAGGTTCCACATTTAAAAAATATATTTATATTCTTTTAACCATCCTAAAACAGTTTAGGCTAACATCAAGCCACATTCTCATTTGTACATATCAAATAACATCAAGATCTCAAGTTGTAGTAAATTCCTTTACCATAAAAATACCTTTGCAAATTAGCATATTTTCTTTTAAATTTATTGTTCAATGATCATTTGAACATATTGTAATTTTTGTTTTAACAATAATTAAACACCATATAACATTAAAAAAGTTCCTTCTCTTCTATACCATTCCAAAGCCATAACTTCCACTAATACAAGTCCAATAAATTCCCATCAAAATCAACCATATTTACCACTTACATATTTTTCCAAAAACATAACAACATAGCAATTCTTATAATAATTACAATCATGCCTACATTGCGGTATACCAAAATTCAACTACAACCAAAACTAGAGTTTTATTCATTTCATTTTAAATCATCATTAACACATCAATATGTGCTAATTACATACAAATAAGCAAGCATTCAATCTAGTCACACAGTTTCCCATTTTCTTCCTAATATAGTTGGCCATACTTCCATCAAGCGCATAAATCTAAATTTTATTTTCTATTTCTTTAAAATTTTGAGTTATTCCTATTCTCTCCATTCTAATTACATCAATCCATGACAATTTCATAGTTTCCCTAATTTCCATCCATGAACCCGAAGTTTAAGTTTGCAAGTTTTGATAGAATTGTAGTTAATTCTTATTCTGACTTGTTTAATTAAGCTTAAGACACCATACCTAGTGAAATTATTAACTTTGAATATTTCCATGTTGGATATTCATTAACCTTTCTTCCCTTTTCAATTTCATTCCTTTCTTTTTCTAACTCTTACTTCCTTTCTAAATCTTTCTTGAAGTCATTTTAACATTGTTTAATACCTTAAAACCCTAACTTAACCATCCTAATAGCCTAACTTTCATGATTTTAAAAACAAAAATGTTAGGAAAAACAAAGTTTCCACAACTTTTTCTTTGTTAATAGGCAACATAAAGAGAGAAGGAAGAAAACATTTTACTTTGAGTTACTCTAGCTTTTTAAGTATTTTAAGGTATATCTCTTAGTTTTCATCATAATATGATACTATAAATGATGAACCTTTTATTTTTTGACTTATCTTTCAACAATTTATCTCCACTTTAAAATATTTATTTTCTAGTAATTTGACTTTCTAAGTTTCCAAATTTCTCGATATTTACACTAGTTTTATCATTAATCTTTGCTTGTTATGATTCTCTAATCAAATGGAATTGCCTAAATGTTTCGATCATTGATGAGACCTTACTTCTTTTGGTTATGTAATATCTCAATTGCTATCACAATACAAGGCTAATGGATTAACAATTTTAGGAATCACTCCTAGTTCACTAATAAATTTCTTGGTTGAAACAACCTCTTTTTTTTTGTCTCAAACATAGAGATGAATTTAGCTTCAATTATAAAATTAATTATTGTCTCTTGTTTAGAACTCTTTTACCTTATAATTTCATAATTTAGAGTAAAAATATATCTTAACCAAGATTTTTATATCATAGACATTGATTCAAAACTAGTATTTGAATAAGCATGAACTATTAGTCCATATCCTCTATAAACTAGAAAGGCATTCTTGGTTTTTCTTAAAAGAATGTTTATTTAACTATCTTTTAGTGACCCATACCAGGATTAGATTGGTATATACTAGACTTGCTAAAAGCATAAGATACATTTAGTCTTGTACATAACATTGCATAAATGATGGATCATATAGCCAAAGCATAGGGTATCCTATAGCATCTCTCTCTAAATTTATATCTTAGGAACATATCATTTGAGTGATAAAACTCCTTGCAAAATTGGTAAATATCGTCTCTTATATTCTTCCATGCTACACTATTTTAGCATCTTGTTTATATATGTATATTGGGACAATCCAAGCAACCCTCTAGACCTATTTCTATTATACATGTTATATAGGTTATTTATCTTATATTTTTCATGGAAAATTTTTTAGACAAACAATGTTTATTGATCAGAGTAAAGAAATGTCATTTCTTATCAATAATAAGTCATCTACATATAATATTATAAAAATAACTTCACTCTCACTAACCTTTTTCATAAATACAAGGCTCATTTATATTTTTGAAGAAATCAAACTATTTGATTATTTTATCAAAACAGATATTCCAACTCTATGAAACTTGTATAAGTCCATAAATGAATATTTTTTAATGCATACTTTGTTTGCAAATTCAATTCAAAACCTTATGAGTGGTGTGATATACAAATCTTCTTGAAAATTCCCATTCAAAATGCAGTTTTGACATCCATTTTCAAAATCTAATAGTGATGATATGTAACTATAGCAAACAAAATCTTTATGAGTATTAATGTGGCTTTTGCTTATAATGAATCATCAAAGTTACTATCAACCATGTCAATCTTTCTTTTAAATACTCACTTATATCCAATGAGTTTTATTCCTTATGGTGGATTAACCAAGGTCTAGACCTAGTTATTGTATGAAAACCTATCTTAGATTTCATTACCTGAATCCAATCTTATAATCCATATAAGATATTTATTTTAAGTAGTTTCTAGGCTCAACAAGAATAAGTAACTTATTGTTTTTAGCTTCTATAAGAAGTACATACCTTATTTGTATCCTACCACATCTATTGAGTTCTTTTAATTTTTTTTTTTAATTTCATGCTGAACATTCACTGTTATATCCTTAGCCTTAGGTTCCTTTTATACATTACTTATGGTTCTTAAATTTCTTTAAGTTTTATTTTCCTCTTATTGCTCCTTTCAAGAACATTTTTTTCCTTAGAAAGTTAGCATGTTTTCGGCAAAACCATTTGTTCAACGGGATGGTAGAAATAACATCCAATAGTTTCTTTAATTATCCCACAATATTATATTTATATGACTTAGCTCTCATCTTTTCAAAGAGAATATGTATAATATAAGCGTCACATCTTTATATTTTTAAGTATGATAAGTTGAATCTCCTTCCATATCTCATATGGATTCTTATCAATAGATTTTAATGGACCTTATTTAAAAGGTGAACAATTGTTTGTAGAGCATAACTCACACAAAAAAGATTTGTCTAGCTCATCATAGATTACACCATATTCAATATGGTTCAAATTTTCATTTCATAAACTCTATTATGGTATAAGAGGTGTTCATTTATGAGAGAATATTATTCTCTTTTAGATAATCTTGAAAATCTTGATTTAAGTATTCACCACCTTGATCAGATCAAAATTTCTTTATACTTATTCCAATTTATATTTAAGCTTCATTTTATGATTCTTTGAACCTAGTACTCTCGTGCAATGTGCTCTTCTTACTCCAAGCCATGGTTTCAAAGTGTCCTAAATTCCAATAAGCATCCAAAATCAGTGTCAAAACTCTTTAAATTTTTTTAAAAACACATGTACTAATTCACATAATTCTCCATGTTTGAAATAAACATTTGTGGATATACTATTTTTGTTCACCAATTATATCCTTTCATATCCAACATGTATTATGTCATTTTCAACCAACTACTTTTGTTAAATCATTTTAACATCCATTATCATTTTTGGCTCTACAATTTCATTTTTCAATCTCAACATGCACTCAAGTAGATATTTTTTCCATTTTCGACTCATTTATTAACCTTTAGGTCATATATATTTTATTTCTATATATTTTGATGATAACAATAAAATAAGAAATTGGACTAGTAATATGGTTTGTTGAGAATAAGTCTTAAAAAAATCCATATGAAGATCATAATAACAAGAATAAAATATTTCTTGAAGAAATGAATGAACCTTTCTAAGATGCAAAGTAAGTGAAGAATTCAAATCAAATACTTTTTTCTAGTACTTACACATATATTTATGTCTTATCTTAATAGAATAATTAAAATGAATTCATATACTTCACAAGAATAAAAGATTTCTAGTTCATAAGATTGATATCGATTCAAGACTAACAAGATTCAAACTAATAAATTTTGGAATTTAAGTTGAATCAATTGACTATTTGGTGATCCAAGTGAACTAATCAATTGCTTTTTATCAGAATGCACACCCAATAATATGAATTAGTTGATTGCTTTAACTATCAATGGGATTGCAACTGCTAAAAACAACTATCTTCTTTTGAAAAGTTATATATAGCTTTCATTCTTGTTCAAATGAAACAAAATTTCAAATATATATGATATAGATACTATTTAAAGTGAAAGACAAACTAGAAATCATCAATCATATCATACTCTAAGTTTTGCTAATTTGAACCTTGATATTCTATCATTAGAGCATCCATTTTCATCCCTACTATGCATAAACACCTTAAAATATCCTATGTGTTGATATAATCCTATCTAAAATGGTGATGTCATATTTTACAAGGGATATGAGAAACTGTAAAAGTCTCATGGTTGGACTAATTATTCAATATAGAACTTGTAATAGAGTTTTTTTTTTTGTAATTAAAACAAAGGCATATTACAACATCTTTCTTGGAAGAAATGACACGCACTTTATCATATAGATTCCATCATCTCTACATCAAACTTTGATGACATAGGCTTAGTTCAACTAGGACAATTAAAATATATGAAAAAATATTTATTTTAAATTTTAGGATGGAATATGGTTGGCTATAAAGCAATGACATAGGCTTAGTTCAATTCACATTCATGAATATGGATCACATAATGAACATTTTATTAAGCAAGAAATATGTATAAGGTCACTAGCTTTTGATGTGCAAAATAACATAATTGAAGGGTAATCACTATAGACTTGAAAATGAATCACTATTACTTAATTGCATATTTTAAGGCCTTTAACAAAACCTGTAGTATATTACTAATAACAATAAAAAATTTAATTTAAATAGATTAAGATTATTACACTAGACAAAATAGAACCCATCCTCTTTTCTAGAAATGGGGAATGGTATTTTTATAGGGGGGAAATGTTATATACAAAGAAAGAGTTCCCACTTAATATTATGTTCACTAAAAATATTAAAGAGTGCATAAAGTTCTAAGGTAAGGGATTAGTTATGTTAAAAGGAAGATAATATCATCCTACAACATCTTAGCTAAGGTAAATTGCAATGTTACCCTTGTCATCGATTCTTATTATTCTATTATGTCTAATTAACCATTATTCTATCTACATAGATGACAGTTAGACTACTAAGTCGAAGTCAAGGTAGTTGGTTTAAATCTAATTATTAATAAAGTCTAGTTCACCTTTATCACTAACACTTATTTTCTTTTAATAATAACTAATTAATTGACATGTTTATTTTACTCCTAATCATAGCCTATGACTAGTAGTCTATCAAGCAATGTTAATGAATAATCAATGGGCATATATTAGGCTCATTGAACTTATCCCATAATCTAGAAAGGGTTCGTAGAATATGCCTTGTTAAGGTTTATCTATCCTATTGTACTTAAAATAACTCATTACCCCATTTATTTTTCAAGATATTAAAAAATATTAAATAAATAAATCAAAAAATATGTATGATGGTGACTAGGAAGTGAGGGCCCAAAAGAACACTAATAAGGAAAAAGCTAAGAGATAGGGCTATAAAGTATACTATCTAAGATGAGGCCTCAAAATCATGCTTAAACAAGAGATAAGGCAAGGCTAAAAAACACATTGTCTTGGAAAAAAAGGGCTAAAAGGTGCACCTAGGAAGGAGAGAGATAGGGCTTAAAAGTGTATTATCTAAGATGAGAGCTTTACTTAAATAAAAAGAGAGATAAGGGTGGAAAGCGTAGCATATAGGATAAGGGCTTAAAGGCATACTTGAAGGAAAGAGATTGGGGTAAAAATGGATTATCTAATATATGAGAGCTAGAAAACACACTTTGAAAAATAAATGAGATATGGATAGCAAATGTACTATCTAGGATGAGGGCTCTATGGTATATTTAGAAAAGAAGAGATATAGGACTATAAATCACACAGTCTAAGGGAGAAGGGTTTAAAGGTGCATTTAAAAAAATGAGAAATGGGATAAAAAACACAATATATAGGATGCAGGGGTTAGAAAACACACTCTAAAGAGAAGAGATATAAATAAAAAAAAAACATATTATCTTGGAGATGAGAGCTCAAAGTTGCACTTAAAAATAGAAAAGAGATAGGGTTAGAAAGTGCGCTCAAAAGTGAAGAGAGATATGACTAGAAAAATCATTATTTAGGATAATGGCTCAAATTTATTCTTAGAAAAAAAGATACATAGGTCTGAAAAGCGCATTATCTAAGGGATTAGAACTTAAAAGCGCATCAAGAAGGATAAATATAAGGCTAGAAATCACAATATATGGGATGTGAGGGGCAAAAGATGCACTTTGAGTCTTTGCATGCTTTACATACATTAAAACATATCAAACTACATGGTTTCATCCCTAAACATTACATAATTATGATTATAACCCCAACCTAAAAATACATAAAGTAGGTTGAGAAAACTAAGTTGCCCTATTTTGATTAAGCATGACTTGAAATAAAATCGATTTTATTTAACAAACTATCAATATAGATGTACTTACAATATTAATATTATTGATTTAATTCAATCATTGTATCATTTCAAGTTCTTATCAAATCATTATTTCATTATTTCTTCATAATTGTGACAGTTAATTCTATCTTTACAATTCTTTATTATTCACATATTTACATTCATCTTATTCTTTAATTGAATCAAAAAATTAGTCTTACTAATTGATTCAGTTTTTTCTTTCCATGAGCGTTGTTTTCATTTTGAATTACAACTCAAGTTTTATAATTAAGGTTCATGCAGGCTTATCTATTTTGGAAGCTAAAACATTAGGCTACGACTTTGTTAAGGGAAGAAAACCCAATTCAAGCCTTAAGGTTCCTTAAACCTTATGTTTTGCAAGCTATAAGATCTATGTAGAAGATTATTCCTCTAGCCATTTCTCAGTTAGTCTCAACCTTAAGATCTATCTTCATAAATATGTTTTATATCATATCTGGAGTTCTCAAACTTCAATCAAGTTTACTTTCATTAGAAAGATGACATCCTTACCTATTATATCTATAAACATCTTAAGCCAAATCCCATCGTTTCCCTGCTCAAAATGCCTTTGGAAGTCTGGGAACAAAACTATCTAGTTTGGCTTACAAGATTACAAACAATTTAAACAACTCTATTTCACCTGTTATACTTCACCCACTCATTTTACATGTCATAAAACCATAACATCTTCATCATTCACAACACAATTCAACATTAATTAGAAAGAAAATTGTAGTGTCTTTCTCTTAATTTTGCATGATTTTCAAGTTATCCTATCCTTACACTAACCCATTTCATCTTTCCATAATGATTTTTCAATACCCCAAATTTCAACTAAAAAACCCTCATTTAGCACAATTAATTTCTTCATAAATCAACAATAATTATTTTAAATTACTTGTTTAAGGGAAGAATACATTACCCTCTGTCAAATAAAGTCCTTAAAAGCTACATAAAAGATAAATTTTTCTCCAACCTTTTTTCTTCCTCCCCTTGTTGTCATGACTCTCCAAGGAAATTTCAGATTTCCTTACTTGATTTCTTCTCTATTCTTAGACCCTTTATGATTCTCTTGGTCTGTCCTAAGTTCTAAGAAACCTTTCATAAATTTGATGATTTTTCTCTCAATTCATCTTAGAATAAATGAAGAAATCTCTCTCCCCCCATTTTCTATTGTGGATCACAGTTTTAAGGAGAAGAGAAGGGGTTTATAAACTTTATATAGTATGCTTTTCTATATTTCACATTCTAGCCCAAAAACATTGTTATTCTCCTTTTGTCCTCTCTTTTCTTTCCTTCCATTAAGTGTGCCTTAACTCCTTATATTATTTCAAATTCATCCCTCTTTATATTATTTTTTCTTAATTTATTTTAATTCACTTAATCTTTTGCATATTGAAAAATGGTTTTATTTAATATTTTATTCTTAAGGTTCGTACTTATCCAAGTCATCTTTCTTTGGAGTTACATTTCCTGTCTATTTATCACCCATGGGTATTTGTATCTTCGGATTTTACAAATAGAGCTAGAAAACACTTTATTAGAGATATGAGAGTTCAAAGGCTCACTTTGAAGGATGAAAGATATAGATAGGCTAGGAAATGTTTAATTTCTTTTAACTCACCTAATCTTTTATGTAGAAAAAATATATTTATATTAAAGATTTTATTCTTAAGGTTCACATATATAAGGTCCGATTATGAAGAACTTATTGATTTGATAAAAAAAAAAAAACCCACACTATAATGAGATAAGATAGCCAAGATAAGGATTTTTGGGGTGTATTTTTTTGTGGAAACTTTTTACATATGTAATGATAAGGGAACATCCTTGATGAGTTATATATAGTTAAATGGGTTATATGTGTCATGTGTATTTATAATAAGAAAAGCAATTATTTCATATTGAATTATATATATTGTAATGTGAAATGTAAACTATTATCTTTGTTACTTACTATGTTTTATTTTTGACAAGTTCATCGTATGCTCCTCAAAACTAAATGGCTTATTTTTGTGATTGCTATAGAAATTTTTTAATGGATTTTAGCTAGATGTAGGATTTTCATGATTTGTGATATTCATGTATCTCATTATCATTTTGTAATAAAAAACAATAATTGAATTATTATTTTGTTGATGTTGAAGTTGTCCACACTAGTTTTGGATAATTATTTTCATTATTAATATAAGATGTTGGATGCTTTATTCTTTTAAGTTATGTTTTCTTGTGGTAGTATTGTATTAAAAGTTGTATTCATGGTAGTTGGTCTAACACTGTTATGAAAAGTATGGATAAAGTTTTGGGTCGGCATGATTCATCTAAGGTTGTGTTTTTTTTTATAAAAACAAGTTCACACCATTTTTATAGTATATTAATGTTTATCTTGTATGATAACATTTTAACTATGTAAAGTTGTTATAGTTGGTAAACGAGCAATGTCTCAATTTAATAGACATAATGATACTAATGAAATAAAAATTTAAAATTGAAACAAAATGGTTTGCACTAGACCTGGATCTAGGACTAGCATGAGTATCCTATGAGAGGTAGAAGTCAGAACATGAATGTGAAGAAAGAATAATCAAGGCACTTTTATGACTGACATTGCCTCTTATATGCATGTGATTCAAGTGCAAACGGTGCATGGGGATACATCATAATTTCAAGGAAACCCCATCTTCAAGTTTGAGTTGTAACAACCACAAGTCATCTAAGTTTTCGAGTAATTCACACAAACCACTAGTAAGAAGAGGGATTGTTAATCCTTTAAGTGTTAACTCTTTTCTTTTATGTTTTCAAGATGCTCTATAACTTACATAGTTATTAAACTAAGGCAGAATTAAACAATCAAGCAAAATTAAATAAAATTGAAATTAATAAAAAAAACATTGGTCGCAAGTAACATCCACCTATGAAAATTAGAACCGATCCTTGAAACAAAACTTCAATTTATATTCTAATTTTTATCTTTTCTTAACATTAGTTAGCTAATAGATCTATTGTATAACTAACCCTAACCAACAAGCAATCGCATTGTCCACACTAATGATTTAGTTCAGTGGCAACCTTAACAACTTAGAGACTGCTCTAGAAATTAAAATAAACAACCAGAGTAAATAGGCATAGGAAAACAAACATATCCATTTATCATATAAATTGAAAATAAATGGAAGAATAAATCTCATAGTTCTTGAAAATCGAAGGTTTTTGTGTCCTTACAACTAAGAAAAATAGTATAGTCTTGAATATTTATTGAACAACTACTACGAAAGATGGAAGAATACTTGAATTTGGGTTTTTGGAAGAGAGTATTTGTGTTTCTCTATTTTGGTCACCTCTTCTCTCTCTTATTCTTTCTGTTCTCTTTTTTTTATAGCTTTGGAAGCCCTAGTCCCTACTTTACAAAATAAAAGTCCTCTTGTGCCTTCCTTGCATAACAAATCATGTACCCTTAAGTAGAGAGTTTTACATTTAAATACTTCACTGAAAAATTTCCTAAAACAAAGAAATAACCTTGTATGGAATCTTTAATCTTTAACTTAGAGAATCTAAATTGCTGAAATAAAGATTTGGGTGTCGATTTGGATGCTTTGGGATGTAATTTGGACTTGTTTCTTCACAAAACCTTATGTTGGAAAAATTCTTATGTCATCTTAGAAAACTCATGTTTATCTCAAATGAGATATTTTTATGCTTTAATTTGGTAAACTTGTAGATCTTTAAGTTAGGAATCCAATAAAATTCAGTTTGCATAAAATGGGCTACTATAACTCAAGATATTCAAGTTGTAATTTGAAAGTCAACATAGGCAGAAGGCAAGGTTTGACTTTGAAGGCCATGCTCTTTATTTATTTATTTTTCTTGACATAGATTTATAAAAAAGTATGGATGTTAGCTTTTTAATTCCACTGGAATCACTGCATTTTCACCTCTATAGCTCAAGCTCTACATAGAACATCAACTGAAGGTCAAATCTGTCAATTACCTACAATTTACTCCTTTTTGAATCTTTCATCAAAAAAATACTTTCAAAACATAAAATTAAGAATATCAAGGTATTTTATATGTAAAACATAGGCAAAACACAAGATAAATATAGGTAAAATTATCGCGTAATATGGTTGTATCATTTATATAAGATAACTTAGTGATCTCAAGTCTAAGAATCACTTACACAACCATTACTTAAGCATTTCTATATACACAATTGATTTCTCCAAATGAAATTATCATGTGGGTCAGTTTAGTATACATGTCATCTCACAACAACCTATATATTAATTATAAGTATACCTTATTTATTAGCTTGTGAGAATAACTATTATTTTATAAAGAAAAGAATATAATATATATCAGTATTACCAACTCTAATTAATGCTCAATCTTAATAGAGTATTGACCAAGACACAAGTCACTAACACAATCCAAGGATTATTTACACGACCATCACTTAAGTCTTTCCATATTCACGGGTGATTTTTCCATATGAAATTATCATAAGGGTATGTTTAATGTATATGACATCTCACCAATACCTGCATAATAATTATAAGCATCCATTATACATTAACTTATAAGAACAACTGGTTTTTTCATATAGAAGATAACATAATATGTATCGGTGTTTTTAGTTCTAACTAATGAAAATGATTGACCAGGAACATTTAGAAATAATATTTTGATGTTATATAAATTTCATAATTATAACAGCTTTATAATTTTATTTCTAAAATATTTTTGTTCCAAAAACTTTATATTTATTATAGATTTATCAATCAGATATCAAATGAATAATGAAGATAAATATATTTTTATTAATAAGTTAAATATATTTACATGAATAAAATAAATACCATGTACCAACTAATTAGCTACATGACATATAAACTAATAATAAAACCCAAATGTCAGCTCTACATTAAATTACAATACTTGCAAAATCACAAATATATTATGTCACATACCATCATCATGACCTTTTTATTGGATGCAAAGAGAAAGAGGTCAGTGAGATTCCTATTGTCTGTTGTCAAGGGAATGTTGTATCAAATTGCACAAATGGGAGTCCGAAATAATGAAAGAATCATATGGCCTAAAAACATTTGAAGTATAAATATAAGAAGGTATGCTGCTAATCGGAAAGAAAGCGTTGAAAGTATTGCTATCCTCTCTCCTCCTCTTCTTCTTTATGTCCCTGTCTGTGCTCAAACAGTTAATGTCTTGAAAGTGACACCGCGTGCCAGACCGAAGAAATAGCTTTTATCGAAGCAAACATAAATGCGACCAGTGTCAATAATACAAAAGGTGCCCCTCGTAAGGTGTAATCATATCTCACAGCGCACTCGTACGCGCACATACAAAACAAGTCCATCGTGTATGAAACTCATCAGACAATGAAAAAATACATGAATTTTTAAGTGTAAATTCAAAATTAAGGAACGAGGTTTCGATTAACTCTATTTATCTCTTTCTTGTAAAGCATATGTTACAAGATGATATAACTTGAGATACACCTTTATTTATTGCTGGTAGTATACGTTACCAACAAAAAAATCTATTTATTGAGATGTTAAGATATAGTTTGACATGGCATTTTTATATGTATTTTGATGAGTTTTATATGTATTTTGATGAGTTTTATAAGTTTTGCATGAAAAACATCATATTAATGCTTTTAATAGTTTTTATATGTTGGATGTTTTTTAGTGTTTTATGATAGTTTTTATATATTAGTAAATTAATCTGAAATAAATTATTTTAATGTGTTTTTAAATAAAAAAACATTGTGCACCTAAATATCAAACATACTTTCAATGAGTTCATGTAAAGTGTAAGTGTAAAGTGTAAGTGTCTTTGACCAAATTAAGCATAAATATAACAAAGAAAAATTAAAAGGTGTAAGTGAAATATTGTAGCTTGTCTGTATTGTTCATTCTAACAATGTTTTTTCTTTCTTTTTTGTCTTTAGGATTTTTATATTTTGGTCCCTTAATTTTCTTCTTCTTCTTAGTTAGTCTTTTAAGATTGTTTTGATAATGAGGATCAACCCAACACCAAACCTAATCACATAAATAACCCATTGGTAGTTTCAAGTGAAATTATTACAAGAGTTACGATAAAGAGACTTAAAGAGATATTGAATGGGCTAGTTCATAGCACATGAAGTAAGATGGACCTAGAGGGACAAAGAACACTCATGGAGCTTAAAGGGCAACCTCTAATTCATCTAATCCAGATCCTAGAAGAATCCTATTCAAATTCTGAAAAGGGTTGATTTGTTAGGCCTTATGACAACCTTGATTTTGGCTTATTTTTTCTAATATGACATGGAGTCCGAGTCCATTTTATTTTCTAAGGAATGGAGGATTCTTAGCATTTAATAAAAGAAGTTTTCTAGTTTAGGAAGGCAAACTACAAGTCAGCAACATTCAAGACCAAATAAATCTTCTTATCTTATTTTTATGTGGATGCAACTTTTATTTTTATTTTAAAAAAATTTTGTGTTTTTAGGGTTCATAAAAATTAATTAGGCTTAGATACTTAGGGATTGTTGAACACATAATCATTTCTTGCCATCAAAATAATCCATAAAAGTTGAATAATAACTAGGTACCAAAGATTGTTGATAAAGCTCATCCACCATTCCTAGAATCATCCTAATAGAGCCCAACCATTGCATAGTTCTAGGCCAAATCTTTAAAAGTAAACTGGATTAAAAGTACACTACCATTGCATATGTGTAGTTCTCTTATTAGGTCCCTCATTCATCTAAACATCCAAGACCAAATATCTTCAATCTAATCTCTCTTATATGGAATTCCAATGTCCTTATCAACAACTAGTTTATTTAAGAATTAAAATAACATGTCTAAAGGAAAGGCATTGACCCATACTCATTTTGAAATAGTGTAGACATTTGATTACTAATGTTGTATAGAACCCTTCCCTAATGATGGATATTCTAAAAGATATGTAGGTGAACTAAAAGGAAGGTAAAAATGAAAAATCACAAATGTGACTATGAAACCTAAATATCATTTAATAGAGATTCTAAGGTAAAAAACTAGTGATAAGAAAAAAAGGATAAAATTCATCCTATTGTTTCCTATCTAAGACAAATCAATATGTTTTTTGTTTAATTTAAGGAACCATATCATAAATCATGCATTTATATCAAGTTGTCTAAACTACTATGTTTATTATTAAAACAAAAACTAGTCAATCCTAAAAACCAAAGTGACTTTAGACTCTAACCCAAGAAAGGTTTGATTCCTCACTTTTATCATTAAAAGGATTTGGACTCATAAGGATGGTAAATAATCAATTGCGTTTAAGCTATTTTTAATTTATTAAAGTAATTCCAAAGGTCATCATTTACACTTTGTGTGCTTGTGAGGGGTATAGATGACCTCGTCCAAATGTACTCATTTTGAGAAATAGATATGAACTTTCAAATAAAAATTAATAAACTTGATTAATTAAACTCGAACAAATGATTTAAGTAAATGAAATCTAACATAATATAGATTAAGAATATTTCTAATAAAATAATAATAAAAATATGATTATAATGATCAATCATTCACTCAAAAAACCATTTCTAACCCAATCAGTCGAAACCTATAATGGGTTAATTTTGGCAAACAAAGGGAGATTAAATGAAGTACATTTAAGACCTAAATTTATGCACTGTCTTAGGCTATAAGGACTTATAATGTGGTTTGGATTTATTGAAGAGATTTAGTTCATACTTTACAAATATTCTGAGTCACATATAGATTTGATGTGGTGAGATCCAAGAGGATCTCTCTAGGGTTTTTCTCCTTATTCTTGAAGGTATTCTTAGCACATTGAAGAGAATAAGAGAAAGCAATATAAGGAAGGAAATTTTGGCAATCAAAAACAAAGTTTTCTAGTTGAATTTTCACATTGAAAGTTTTAGGCAAAAACACCCACTTAAAAGAGCTTAGAGATTTTGGCTACATGGAGGAATTCTAGCATTAAAATTTTGTTTTTATTATTCTATTTTATTTTTTTGATGTTGAACGATTATTTTTAACTTGGCCTTGTTCTAACCCATTAGATATTATTTAAAGGTTTATTTTATTATGGAGCTTATCTTAATTGATTCTTAGTTTGGGTTATTTGGCTTAAAACTTAAAAGAGATCTATTACGGTTATTTAAAAGAGACTACATAATATTTTTAGAGCTTTAAACTTTAGTATTTAGGTGATACTAAACATCAATTTCTTTCTTTTGATTGTTTGTGGTAAAACAACTTTTCTTTTTAGGAAAAAAGATCATACATCTGACTTATCAAAGATTAACTAGCTTTGTAGTTTTATTCATATACTTTATGTTATTGGGTACAAGGTTCTATCGGTCCATGTTTATTCCAATGCCTCAATTATTAGGTATAGGGCTACCTCTAGGTTAATATTTCATAAAACATGGATTTTGACTTTGTACGATGAATTTAACTTCATTTAGGGTTGGGTAATCGTGATTAAAAGGTCTGCATTAGCTGGTATTAGAGTTAGGCTTTAAGATGAGGTTATATCCCTTTATTTTTCTTGTTTTTGTTTTAGTTCTTCCTATATATATACACACTCAAGTAAATTTGAGTCAGGAGTTGTTTAATCAGTTTAATTCAAATAAATTTGGGTAGTTTCAATTCAATTATTTCTATACTTTAAAGATAATTTTTGTATTAATTTTAGTTTCCCATATCATTAATTACTTCTAATATATCTTTATCTTATCATAAAATATCTTGCAAATCATCCCAAATCCTTGAGTGAAATACGAGATGAGAGTAAACATGTGAGAGAATGGGTGAGGAAAATATATTTCTTATCAACTAAACAATTTTTCAAATTTAAAATGTCTAAGTCAACCAATAATACAAAAAAGGGGAAATGAAATCATAACTAAGTTGTGAATTATGAATTAGTGGGTGGATAAAATAACAAATAAATTTGGAGATAGGTTCAAGAGAAAACATGTCAATGATCATGGAGGGTTTAAAATAGACTTATGAAGAGAATTTAATGTTAGGAAAGTTGTTTAGCCAGTTAACACCGATGTGGATGAGTTTGTGGATGATAATGTGAACATGGATGGTGTTGATTTTGACATATATCCATGGGTAATGGATAATGGTTTCGATAAAGCATAATCATCAATACAGAGGGGATATATATGGTGATAATTTTAGCGAGAGAGGTAATTATAGGTATCGTGACCATAATGTTAAGTTTAGTGGAGACTTGAGTAGAATTAATTTGAAAGTACTAGCTTTAAGTGTAAGAATGATTTAGAAGCTTATTTAAAGTAAGAGAAGAAGATGGAGTGGGTTTTGTATTGTCATAATTATTAGCTTAAGAAAGTCAAGCTTACTAAAATTGTTTCTATTGACTTTTTCATTGTATAGTAGAATTAGTTAGTGGCAAGCTAGAAAAAAAGGTATGAAAGACAAGTTAATAGTTAGGATGAGATGAAATCAATTATGAACTAGTACAAAGTATTTTATCAAAGGTTTCAAAGTTTGAGCCACGGTATAAAGAGTGTTAATGAGTACTCTAAAGAGATGAACTTGTTATGATTTAGATTAATGTTAAGGAGGATAAAGAGGCTAGTATGACTAGATTTATGAATGGTCTTAATCATAATATAACTCATATTATAGAGTTGTGTCATTATATGGAGTATGTGGGGATGATGTAAATTGCCATGAAGGTAAAGAGACAACATAAATAAAAAGGAACCATTTGGCAAAGCTAACCATTAGGCCTTTTGACACCTTGTAAACCTAATTAGAAGGCTAATATAGGGGAGGATCTATCACAACCAAATAAGAAGGTTAAGGTCAAATACTCAAGTAGAAGAAAGACATCTCGGTCATTGGTAAAGGTAAAAATGATACCCTTACTTCTTGTAATCATTATATTAAATGGTTTCATTGTTTGGTTTTTAGTTATGTTTCTTCATAGTATTCAAACATAAGAGTTATAGTTATGAAAGATAATAATGAGGTTAAGATCAATGGGAAGAATGAAGAGTAGAAGTTTCCACTATTGAAGGATGTTGATGATGTTTGTGTTAATTATCTAGTTGACGAAGAGCACTAGACAACATGTCAGAATGGATGATTTGGAATATTAGAGGGAGAACATATTTCATACGAGATTCCATGTTTATAATAAGGTATGTATATGAATTATAGATAGTGGTAATTGCATTAATGTAGTTATTACTAAATTAGTGAAAATGGTGGACTTGCACACTACCAAAATATCATATACCTTATAAATTATAGTGGTTAAATGATAGTGGTGAGGTGAAGGTGAATAGGAAGGTTTTATTTTTTGTTTTAGTAAATATTAGGATGAGATGTTATGGATATTGTGTCAATGCAACCTTGTCATTTATTGCATGAAAGCCCATGATAGTATGATAAGAGAACCATGTAGTATGGGTTGATAAATAGGTGTTACACCATATATTGTGGGTTGATAAATAGGTGTTCCTTTGAAATGGATGAAAGGTTTATAACTCTTGTACAATTGACACCTAAGCAAATATATGATGTGCAACTAATATTGAAAAGGGGGAAGATGGTTAAAAACAAGAGTTTACATATCAAAGAGATCTTATTTGCTATCAAAGTTCTTTAGGGGCTTTAATGATGATGATATTATTTTGTATGGTACTTATTTTGTTTCTTCATAGGATAATATTTATGTTATGGATTTGAGTACAAATATTTTTGAATAAGGACACTATACGAACCAAATTAGGTCTAAAGCTTTCCTTAAAATGCTTATTAACCAATTTTGCAAGATCAATCATATCTCTAAAAAACCATTGGATCAAGATAAAAAAAACCTTTAGGGAGATATTATTTAAATTGGTTGAAGTTGTTGTTACTATTTTGGTAGATTTGTTGATAAAAAAAATTTTGTTGGCTATGATAAAAGAAAAACCTTTAGAAGATATTAATTAAATTGGTTGAAGTTGTTGTTATTGTTTTGGTAGATTTGTTGATGAAGTGTTTCTTGTTAGTTATTTTTAGCTCAATCAATCTAAACTTGTAATGAGTTAATTTTGGAAATAAAAGAGATATAAAATGAGACTTGTTTGTCCTATAAACTTGTGCATCTACTTATTCTACAAGGGTTCCTAATTCATTGAAGAATTGAAGTCCATACTTTACAAGGATTTCAAATCCTATATAGACTTAATGTGGGGAGATATAAAAAAATCTTTATCTTGGTTGTTGTTCCTTAGTTTTTCAATTATTCCTAGCACATAAAAACATATAAAAGGTGGAAATATAAGGAAGGAAGATTTTAGCAATCAAAAACAAAATTTCCTAGCTAAATTCCTATACCAAAAGTTTTGGTCAAAACACCACTTAAGATATCTTAGAGATTTTAGCTACATGGAGGAATTCTAGCTTGAAGACTTTGTTTTTATTATCTTATTTTATTTATTTGATGTTGATAAATTATTTTTAATTCTAGTTTGTTATGGCTTATTAAACATTGTTGAGAGTTAATCTTATTATTGGATTTATGTTAGTTTATTTTTAGTTTGGGCTCATTGGCCTGCAATTCAAATGGTGTCCATTAAGGTTATATATAGGAGACTATATAATGTTTGTGAAGATGTATGTTTTGACAACTAGGTGATAATAAACATAAGTTCTTTTCTTTTGATTGTTTGTGGTAAACATAACTTTCTAAGCAGATTTAATAAAAGACCCGATACTTTTTTTTTACTAATCTTATTTCTTAAGAAATTTGGCAAAGTTTCTTTGTTTTATTTGTAACTAGTTATCAATATTTTAACAAGAACCAAAAAAAATTTATAACAGGCTCAAGCAGACAAACACGACAATTTATTTGCACCATCATTCATTCAAAAGTGAATTATATTTAACAGTATTAGGGGAGAAGCATTTAATATTTACATTCTATATCAATTACACAAAATACCATAAATTATGACAATCCAAAAAAGATATACAAATTAATTTAAAATATAACAAAATAGAGTTTCACAATTAGCAGACAAAAATATACTAATTATGTAAGACAAAGTAATGATCAATGTGGCCCAACAAAATATTAGGGTCCTGTAAAAAACAAGCAAAATGCCCTCGATAAAAAAAATATTTAAAATAGAAACTTAACATTTATCAAGCTTGAACATAATAATATATCATAATGTTTTAATCTTAATTCAAAAAAAAATCACACACAAATATGTGTGTGTGTATGTGCACGCGCACAAAGAATTCATCCCTATGTTCATACTTTATCATACCCCATATAAAAATAATTTAACCTTTTTCTTGTTATTTTCATACTTCTTTATTCCTAAATTTCCATTTTCAAGGATGACTAAATGGATTCCCCATACCTTTAATCTCCAGCTCCTCGGTTTCTCATATAGTTAAGTTAATTTTATCTTGCTCTTAGTTTCCAAATACATGGACAACTAAGTTATCTTTCTCTACGCCCTTGATCTCTAACTCCACAAACAAATTAAGTTAATTATCTAGCCCTTAGTTTTCCAAATACATAGACGGTTAGGTCATTTTTTTTCATGCCCTTAATCTCCATCTTCATGAACGATTAAGTTAATTATCTAGCCCTTGATTTTTTTTAATACATGAACAACTAGTTATGGTTTCTCCATGCTCTTAATCTCTCACTTCACAAATGATTAAGTTAATTATATATCCCTTAGTTTTTGAATACATGGAAACTAAGATATTTGTTTCCATTCTCTTAATCTCCAACTTCATGATTAATTAAGTTAATTCATCTTTTGATGCAATGAGTTTCTTTTATGTTTACTATACACCAATCATTTAATACATTACATGGTTCCATTTCCATTTTTAATTTTACTTTCAACAATTTAATAATTTAATGAAATCAATTTAACAATAGAACTTAATAGTTTCATGGTGATAAACACCTACATGTTACTCTTGATGTACGAGATCCTTCCACCGAAGTCCCAACTCTAGATGGTCTTTCTAACATTTAATGGAAGACATCCATATTAGTCAAACCAATAATGTTTCCCTTTATCATAATGTATAGTTCAAGCTTAATCTTATACACACACACACACAGTAAAACCTAAGATAAGGAAAAGAGCTCTAGATGTTTTGATAAATGACTACACTGCTTAATAAAATGGTGGGACAATTTCTAAGAATGATCAGATCAATTTGACTACTGTCCCTTTAAAATTGATGGGGAGTAATCAAAGGAGAAAAATAGCATTTTTGTTTTCTCTTTCTTTCCTTCCACCTTGAGAGTCTATAAAGTGAAGATGGAATGAAAGAAGAGAATCTCAAGAGACAAAACCTCATTCACATAAAAAATCTTGAAAGATCACAAAGAGGAAAGTAATAACTAGAGAGAGGAAGTGAGCGTTCAAGGAGGAAAACGGTGAATAGTAATCAAGATAACATAATTACCCTTTAATTATGTTTAATACATATGTGTAGTTATTTTGGGTTTCCTTTTTTAAAAAACAAATCGGGTCTTATATTTAATAGGTAGTAGAAACTGAAGGTTTTGCATATTATATTAATATGAATTATTATATAAATATAAACACACACACTTATATATGTATGGATATCGGAATAAGGTGAATAATTAGACAAGGATATTGTATGTTGTTATTGACATGAAAGAAATAATCATATAAAGACAAGATGTCTCACACTCGTTATATATGGGACTCATACTAGACCTAATCAAATACGAAGAAGAAGTAGACCCATGTGAGGAAGGAGGATATGAAGAGAGGATCCCTTAGTGGATGCAGCCTCTCAATCTTCCATTACTCAACCGCTTCCTGAACAGAGAGAGCCCTCATCTATGGCATCACTAGTGGCGCCTATGCCAATATTACAGGACTTTGTTTCATTACAGTAGATTGTTAGGGTTTTTATGGCTAGATTAGCAGGAGTTATGGGATCTATGGGCATAAATAAAACTCTCACCCTTGTGAACTGGGTGAGAGGGAGATGGGGTTTGTGCCCTTTTTTGGAGAAGAAGATATAGAAGTTGTTGAGCATTGCCTTTGGAAAGTGGAGTCTCTTGTATAAATCCTAGTGCCAGTGGCAGCTAGGGTCAATTATGAGCACACCTACTTTCTAAAAAAATATACATATTTTTTGGATAACTATGAGAGAACGAAGAGCTGCAAAGGTATTGTCCTAGGTGGAATTTGAAAAGTGGTATTATTTTATGTAGTATAAAACGATCAAGGCACAGAAATCTGTAGCTCTTAAACACGATAATATAAAAGTGTTGGAACATAAAAGACCATTCCAGGATCTTTCTATGGTTCTGACTAAACAAAATAAAATTGATCGACTTAAGGATGGGTTTAACAAGAGTTAAGGAAAGGTCTAGTTACCTTTTAACAAGAAATAACATGGGAATTAATAGAATATGCACAATCTTTAGAAACTATTTTAAAAGAATAGTCATAAGAGGAAGTAGAGGTACCAGGAAACGAAAGAGGAAGTACAGGACATCATCCTGCTCGGTCGCAATACTTGAAGAAAGAGGTAAATTTCTCCACAGACAAATCTTTTAGCAGGTTCTCTCAGCCTAGCAAGGGGTTGCTTTGCGAGTCAAAATGGTTTTCGGGGGTTGTCATTTAAGAAGAAACTATCCGAATAGATTTCAAGCTCCGCTCGAAGTCAGCAACAATCACATATCGTAAATACACCCGAATATAAAACCTTCCCAGTTAAGAGTCGGCGCTTCTAGTTGGGGAAGAGGGTTGAGGTTAGAGAGCTAAGACTAAAAAAGGGTTTATCAAACGTTGTTAAAGCTTCAATATATATAGTGGTAGATTTTATTAATATCTGTACATAATAAGGATATGCTTTATTTGATCCTACGGCTATCCATTCTTTTATGGAACTTAAATTTGTTGATAAATTAAATGAATCGGGAAAAAATAGAGATGAGGTTAGCCATTAATATATTGTTAAGGGAAATTATAGAAGTAATGATATTTACAAGGATTGTCAGGTACAAATAGAGGTTGCAAGTTCATTATACATTTAATACCTCTGGGATAGTTGATTTTGATGTAATTTTAGGGATGAAATGGTTAAGTTTACATTAAGCTAATATGAGTTGTTGATGGGAAAATTGTAAATTTGCATGGCAAAACACATGTTATACCTAATAGTTTAATATTAGTGGTAAAGGCGAGGAGACTTTAGCTTGACTAGGACAAGTAGTTCACAAGGAGAAGTAGAACAAAAAAAAAAAAAAAAAAAAAAGAATTAGATCATATCCGTAGTATAGTAAGGGAGTTTTCATATGTCTTTCTAAATGAATTAACAAGATTTCAACCAAGAAGATAGGTGGAGGTTTCGATATATATGTTGTCAGGAATCATGCCTGTATCTCGGTCACCTTATGGGATGGCTCGTTTACAGTTAGTAAAATTGAAGGTGCAAATACAAGAGTTGTTTGACAAAGGACTTATCTAGCGAACAACTCCTCTTGTAGATTTTTTATTTTATTTATAAAAAAAACAGAGACGATACTTTCTAACTTTGCATTGATTATAAGAAATTGAACAAGGTGACTATAAAAAATAGACAACTACTTCCTAGGATTGATGAATTTTTTTATCAATTAAAAGGAACCCAAGTGTTCTCTAAAACTAATTACGTTGATTATGATATTGATTGCATTTTTGTTAAAGAGCCCAAGGAAAAGGATTTAATTATAACAGGAGATGTAAATTTAAGAAAAAGGTGTAATAATAAATATGATGATTAAAGAGAAGTTTGTGTAGATTTTGATTTCAAAGGAATAAATGCTAATGAGTAATGACATGGTATACTTTCTGATGCAGGGGGAGCCATAGGACCCTGATAGCAGTCAGGGACTACTAGTGTAGCTTTTACCAAGGTTGTCAAAATCACGATTTTGACACGACACGGAAGGGGCTTTGAAAAATCGAATCGTAAAATCGTAAGATCGTACCCGAATTTGTCCATACACAAATCGTAAAATCACAGCTAAAATCGTGTGAGTAGAAAAATCATAAAATCATAAGTAAAATATTTCTGAATACAAGATAGCATAATTATGGACATAAAACTTAATTAGTTTAGGTTCATACATGATTTAAAATAACTTCAAAACACATTACAAAACAATTATGTCCCTAAAATTTTATAAGTTAAAAACTAACAA
Source organism: Salix caprea (assembly GCA_964035475.1). Taxonomy (NCBI): domain Eukaryota; kingdom Viridiplantae; phylum Streptophyta; class Magnoliopsida; order Malpighiales; family Salicaceae; genus Salix; species Salix caprea. Next base: position 8,377,605 of record OZ037753.1, on the reverse strand, counting down.
ATTTAAAATAAATCTTCAGCTAGCGTACAATGTAAACTAAAACCAGCTTCAGTTTCATCCCCCTCACTATGTCCAGGAATTGCATCAATAGCATCACAATGAAAAAGATTACTAGTACTACCGGTGCTAACACCGATATTGCTAGTACGAGATTGAGCTCCAACATTATTGAACCCTAAACTCCTTGAATTCAAAGTTTCAAAATAATCTTCAATGGCTTCAGTACTCATCTCAACACCATTAAAAGTATCTTCATCACTATCGTCTCCTGTTCCATTTTTTCTTCGTGTTGCACTATCGATAGCCTGAAGTAAATTAATGTTCGATGAACCACCGTGTCCTTCTCTTTCAGTCACCCATTCATCATCAGATGGAAGATCATCTAAAACGTCATCAAAATCAATAACTTGCCTTTTGTCCTTATCATTCATTTCCAAATTACACATCACAAAAACTAAGTCATTCATTTTTTTCTGTTATAGACGATTTCTTCGTTTCGTATGAACCTATAAAAAAAATTCACAATTGATAAAATATAAGATTCTTATCAAAAATGAAAACAATATTTGTTTTTTTAGAAAAAAAAAAAAACTTACCATCTCAAATGCACTCCAGTTACGCTCACATCCAGATGAACTGCAAGTCAAGCTTAGAACTCGAATTGCAAGATTTTGTAGCTCTGGACATTCATCTACATAAGAAGCCCACCATCTAGCTGGAGTTTTTTTATCCCTTGCTATTTTGGCAGCCTCAATGCCAAATAACCCCTTTGCTTCCGAGAATATATCAAGTTGTAAATCAACTTTAGCCCTCTCTGCTTCATTAGGCACCATCCAATTTAAGCAGTCATACATTCCATAGTTAATATTGTTGTACTGTCTATAATCAGTAATATAATGATAATGAGGATTCAACCAAAAAGCAAATGCATGCAAAGGTCTGTGAAGTTGAAGTTCCCATCTTGCATCAATAATATCCCATATAGGTTTATAGCTACAAAAGAAAATAAAAATTAGGATATTAACATCAACATTAAATAACATAAGATAAAAAAATAGTTATATTAAATAAACAATTGGCATAATAGATAATTCGCACCTTTTTTGCACAGAACCAAAATTCACTTGTATCTTCTCTTTTGCTTGAATCATGGCTCTATATATAAAACCCATGGCCGGTGTCTCATCTGAATCAACTAATCGAAGAACTTTTATAAGAGGATATGCTGCCTTAATGCAATCAGAGACATCATGCCAAAACATGTTGTCCAAAACACAATTTTGAATTTGCTGCCCTTCTTCACTTTTTAAATACCTACTTGACCTCCATTGGACGGAAGTGAACATTGACATTAGTGTAATCTTTCAATCGTTCAAACATCCAAGAGTCAAGTATGCAATGGCAAATCGAGTGGCAGCAGGCCTGATCAAATCTTTTCCTTTTGTGAAGTGTCTCAGCATGGAAATAAGGATAATTCTTGAATATATATAAGTGGTGATTCTCCTCCCCTTACTAATGGTTACAACATGCACCTCTAGTTTCTTTTCAAAATCTTCCAAAATCAAATCAATACAATGAGCAGCGCATGGTGTCCAATACAAGTTTTTTCTTTTTTCCATCAACAAATGCCCAGCTGACTTATAGTTCGCAACATTATCAGTAATTACCTGCACCACATTTGCCTCTCCAATCCTTTCAACAATAGCATCTAACATCTCAAATACTTTATTAGTTGTTTTGGATATATGAGGTGTCTACAAATGATAAAAAAACAAAAAAGTTCCTTTAGGACTATTAACTAAAAAGTTACAAATAGAGCGTCTTTTCCTATCAGTCCATCCATCAGACATTATTGAGCAGCCTGTTTTTTTCCATTCCAGCTTATAGTCATCAAGCAGATGCATTGTGTTATCTACTTCTTTCTTTAACTACTTCTCTCTAATATCATGGTAAGATGGAGGCTTAAATCCTGACCCATGTTTTGCAACTAATTCAAGCGCTTTAACAAACTCGGGGTTTTTAACACAATTAAAAGGAATAGCACTAGTGTAAAAAAACCTTGCTATTTGTTGACATGCTTCTTCTTTAATATCCTTCTTTAGCATCTGATTGATGGTAAATTGAGTACTTCCACTTCCACTTATTGGTTTCTTTCCCTTGTTAATTGAGCTCATTTCAAAATCTTCGTCTGCATCTTCGTCACTTCTAAAAAACTGAAAAGCCTTTCTTTTCTTCTCAGATGCTTCTAGATTTTTCACCAAAACATTTAACATCATCTGCTTCACATCTGCTGGTACTTGATGGCATGGCTCAACATCCTTTCGAGTGCAAGCCAAATGATGTTTGAAACGATAAATGCCTCCGCTGAAAATTTTCTGACAATACTTGCATTGAACTTTTCTTGAAGTATTTTCAATATCTATACCATGCTACCATCCCACATCAAGTCTACTGCCACTGGTAGTTTTTTTGGATGCCATGTAATCTGCAATTCATTGAAATAATACATCAAAACTGCAGCTATCATTCACTGACCCTAAAGTATATGATCACTGTCATGAATTGCTATCATATTACTAGTTATATAATTAGCATGTGATGATTGCCAAAAGGAATTTCATCTTTTGAAAAGAATGCGAACAAACTGGTTTACAACCTTATATAGTAATATCATGCTTTGGTTCCTACAATACATGCATGGGGTATCATCCTACTGAACAATCTAACAGATAATACAGCAATACATGTAATATAAAACAACCCCGCAATGCTCTATCATAGTATCTCACAGTCAACCCATAAATTTAGTTCATTTATTGGAAGGAAAATTTCAGCTCATGAAATTTTACACAGCAACTGAAAATTTCAGCTCATGAAAATTCTGATAATATTTTACACAGCAATCAACTTTAGCTATCATACAAACATTTCAACCACCTTCACCACAACCATCCCATCACAACCAATATCGCCACTGCCACCCCCACCACCACATCACATCATCAATGTCTCACTACCACTATAATTTCAATTCATTACTTACCAAACATATATGATCACTCTCATGAATTGCATTCTAAAGCAGAAGCAAACACAGCAACTGAATCAAGCAACTTCGATCGACCCAATTTTTTTGGCAGATGAACCAACTGAATCAAGCCATTTTTTTCCGTTTCAGGATAATGAAACTAACCCAATTCATCAAATTAATTTCTGACATTATTGAGCAACAAAACAAATATCAAGCAACATTTCATCCAAAAATCAAGCTTGCAGCCTTGCACTAACCTGTAATGGCGATGATGGCAACGGCAACACAGATAGCAGATGATTCAACCGATGAGAGGAGAGGACGATCTGGGGAAGACTGGCGAGAAGGATGAGAAGAACAGCTGGGGTACTGGGGAGCTGATGATTTGGGGGATTTTGTGCTGAGAAGAGAAGAGAAGATTTTGGGGGTGAGACTTGAGAGGCTGAGAGCGGATGATTTGGGGGATTTTGTGCTGAGAAGTGAGAAGAGAAGAGACGATTTTGGGGGTGGGAGGCTGAGTCGCTGAGAGCTGATGATTTGGGGGTGAGAACTGAGAAGAGCAGAGAAGATTTTGACCTTCGAAAAAATGTGAATTGAGAATGAAAAATTGAAATTGAAGAAAGCCCTTAGCCCCGATGTCCGAACAGTCGAATACCATGAACTCGTAAAATCAGACCGATCCGGTCCGATTTTACGAGTCGAACCGATTTTAAACGGGTTTGATTGAGTTTGACCGGTTTCGATTTTTCTTTACGATTCAACCCGTTTTCCTGAGTTGAGCAAAATCGTACGATTTTGCGAGTCAACTCGCGTTTTTAATTACACTGGCTTTTACGGTAACTAAGTGCCTAACATCGTGTTCTTTATTTTCAACCATTTTAATCTGGTTGGGCATGTTAGTGCTTTGAACTATGTAGTCTATGGATATTAATAAGAAAAATAAAAAAAGATCGATATGAATGGAAGGTTAAGATGACATTTATTAGTTATTTGGGTTTGGATAGCTAATGGTATCAATGGGGTTCTATTTCTAAAAATATTCCAAATGACATTGATTAAATATCCATGCTTGGATACCTAATGGTATCAATGAGGCTCTACTGGTGTCGAGATTTCTTGAATTGATTAATCGATACTAGGTAATTAGATGACTAATGATATTACTAAGGATTACTAACATCGACAAGGTTACTCCAGGTTAAAATAAAAATATAAGTTGATTAACTATTTTAGGTCAAAATTAGTTATTAGTATCAATGAGTCACATTGGTAACGATAACCATTTCGAGTGTGATTAGCTACTTCAGGTAGAGAGGCTAATGATGTGAATGGTTCTTGGTAAAAACAACTTTGATGGTAAATCATATATAGATAAGAACTTGTTAACTGTTCCGAGGTAGGAATAGTTAATGATACCAATCATTTGTATAGATATAAATGGCACTTGAATGGAAATGATTAGTCTAACCTTATATTGGAAGATTAATGATACTAATGAGATTAGACAATCACCTCTTGAAGAATGAGAGAGAAAGTATTGATTAGTTATCCCAAAAGAATTGTATAAATTAATGATGTCAAGAGAGGAATATCTTGGTATTGACATGGTAAGTAAGAATTGATTCATAAAGAGATGTTGTTCAAAATCATTGAGTTGTTTTGAGATTTCCAAGATGAAATTATTCCCGATAACTGGTTAGGATATTATATGGATATTGGTAATATATGGAAAATGTATGTTGTAAAAGAGGTTTATGCCTAATTTCTATATATCAAAATAAATGCCATGAACATTATTACTTGTCATTCTTATTGTTTGTTACTATCTTTTTATATTTATATGTAAATGTTATTTGTTGTTTTCATGTCCATCAAGGTCACATCATGAGTGATCTTATTTTACTTATGTCTTACTTTTGGCCATGTAATTATTTTGTAAATTAAAAGACTTATTTCCAAAAAACATGAAATGTAATATCAGTCAATAAATTTGTATGTATAACTTTAATCTAATGTTTGTAATTCTAAGTGCCAATTTAACCATACATGTTTATAGTTGAAATTGAATCTTTCACTTGAATTATATTATATGATGTTATTATGCAAAATATAATTTATGTGATGATATCATATAATAATTGAATTATACATTATTATTTTGTGAACTTGAATTGTGTAATTTTATTGAATATGTGTTGTGTTGATGATGATGAGTTTGGTTGACTTTTATGATGATTGGATTGGGTTATGAAATAAAATTGGAAGTGTAATATGATTTTGTTGATAACTTTGGACCTCCTTATATAAGGGAGACTCTGTTGAAATTTCAGCGGGCCTTTATAAAACAAATTCCTAAAATTTTCAATTACATGTCATGTGTTGTCCTGAAAATTAGGATTGTTAAATAGATGTTGTTAGACCTCCTAAACTCCTCATTAGAGTTTTAATTAGTCAATGAGTGTTCATTAACATACATTATTTGAATAGCTAATAGGGTATGTCCCTTTTAATAGCATTTTTCTTCCTATTTTGCTATTATCTTCTCATAACAAATATCATTGTTGGCGAGGGTGCAGATGTTTAAGTACTTGGTTCATATAAACTTTTACCTTAAAATATTATACATTCCTTATAATAGTAAATTTATGTAATATTGCTCAATTATAGTTTTAAGTGCACTTAGTTCTTAATGTCCTAAACTATAGAGCTTAACTCTCTATGATATTTTTTAGGTCCTAGATTATTTTGGCTAATTAGCCAATATGACATGTGGTTCTTTCTTATATAAATTCTTATAGAAATGAGTTTCCTACTTTCTCAAGCCATTAATTGAGTTAGGTGAAAGTGCGAAGAATTAATGGAAATATGTTTTGGCTAATGATGAACCAAAGAATCCTAGTTTTGTGAATTGATTGACTTCATCATCACCATATTAGTTAGTGAATTTAGTAATGTGTTTTCTCATTGACTTGTTATATTTTCTAAAACAATGCTTGAGATTTTAAAAAATTTATTCCTCTAGGGATTGTGTGTTTATCAACCTATCCAAGGTATGAACAATTATAAGTAATTCTTAATACACATCTTAATTCTATTTTTTTAAAGTATTGGAATGATTTTAATTTTATTTCCAAAAGGTTGAGAAAGGTTGAGATTCCCTTTCTCTACTCTATCTTGTAAGGAATACATTGTCCGTTATGGAAATGGATAAAAAATTTATGATGCCAAATAATTGACATGTGATTATTTGTATTCTTGGAAGGCATGTTAAGATATTTGATATACAAGTTAGGTTATGTTTGTTACTCTGTTTGATACACTAAGAAACACTCTTTAATATAAGGTTCCATTATTTCAAACATCGGTACTAGCATGCTTATGGTAATAAAAATCTCTAGAAAATATCTCATAGGAGTATAAGTCCATGTATTACAAGGTTTATTCTAAGATAACTTATCATGTTTTTTATTCAACTGATCATCTATGGTCTGTGTCAAAACTCATTTCTGGGTTATTCCCCAAATTCTATCCAAAATCAAATAAAAATAAAATAAAAGGGATTGACATTGGTAAAAAAATCAAGGTAGAAATTTTGGATGTTTTCGAGAGCCTGATTGTGCCTCTTTTATGCCCAAAAATAAAGGAAAATACAGATTCAAGGCTAAAATAATTTATTATTGGATAAATTTGCATATAAATTAAGTTGAAAGGCATAATTAATTTTTATGGGCAATTTTGATTTAATTGTCTGTCAATTTAAAGTGTAATTATGTTTAGGAATTAATTTAGAGCTCAGTTGAAGGATTTAATTAAACACAAGGACTTAATTATACTTTAAATAGGTCAAATTAATTTTATTAAGGGCTTAATTGGTGAGAAATTATGTTTAGAAGTCTAATTTGGGTTAATTGAGAAGATCAGAATTTTGAGAGACGAAACCTTTTTGGGTGAAATCGGTAGCCAAAATTGAAGAAAAACATCATTCTTCCTGTTGAAAAACGCCTTTTTTTTCAACCTATTTTTTGACTGTCTATTTTATATTTTTGCAATATTTTTTTTATTTTTAATGTTATTTCAAATTTTTGATTTAAAAAAAATGGTCTGCTGAGGCATTACCGATAGGCGCGCTTGTGCCATGTCGATAGTCATGTCCTACAACCACCATTTCCTACACTGCAACACACCATCTCTTGTACATCACTCTTATGCCTTATAACCTGCACATTGAGTCTATAAAAGAGGAGAAAATTTATAGACTGAAGGGAGCATGAAATAATATGGGGATAATGCATACAGAAAACACACAATGAACACAATGGAGAAGACAACCACCCAACGTCACCTCTCTCTTTCCACTACAATACCAACACCGACAATTCTTTCCATCTTCTTCGACAGCCTCTCCCCACGCTGCAACAGCCCAATTCGGCTTCTCCTTTGGCAACGCAACAACAGACCTCCAGCATAGGCCAGCCCCCTCAGCAGTGGGTGAGTTTTCTACCGCCGACCACCACCCGATCTCTTTCCTCAAAACCGACAGCACTTGCAACAACCAAGCTAATCTTCCCCAGCTCTAGCGACATAGCGACAACTTATTGCAACATAGACCAGCAAGCTTTTGTCGCTCCTCTCGGTTACCATAGGCCACCATTTCTGACGCCACCACTATAAAAAGAACCACTTTGGCCTCCTCCACCATGTAGAAGTTGCAGGTAAGCCTCTAGTCACCGACGGGCAACCCCCTTCTACTATTCATGTAATACATTTTTATTTTTATTTTGTGGTCAATGCAGCAGGAGGAAAATATAAATAAATTGAATGTATGAGATTGGTCATTATTTACATTAATATATAGCCTTATTTATATTGTTACAAAGTTTAAAATTCTGTTTACATTAGTGATTCAATCTTGTACATGTACTAGTATAGATAAAAATATTTATTAAATCTTAATACAAACTAAACTCTTTTTTTTATTTATATTCACATCAATCTTAGGACATGACAAAAAAAATATAAAATAATGTAATAAACTTGTAGAAACCACAAAACAGCCACAAATCACATCTTCCCTAATCATAAACAAATAAGAATGAATTATTCTAAAAACTGGTCAAAGGCAACAGTAGATGACACAACAAAAAAATAACAAAACTTCGATGAATGATAAGAACTTTAAAGAAATAACTAAATCAAAAACCAAAAATAATTAATTACATATATACAAGGTTGTTAAAATCGTGAGTTGACTCGTAAAATCATATTCATACATATACCTTGTAAAATCAAGTTAAAACTAGCAAAATCACGAGTTGACTCGGTAAAACTGGTCAAACTCGTTGAATCATAAAGTCAATACCAAGTTTATGATCTGTCAGTGCCAAGTAATTAACTTTAGTTTTGTTCTGGAGAGCCTTTTCAACAAGCTCATCTAACTCGGTGTATGCGAGTCATGAAGCACAACAAGCATTAAGTTGTAGTTTATCATTTGACTAGTAGTCATACTACTACCAACTTTGTTTAGATGGGTATTTTTAGAGACATCATAGATGTGAGAATCCATGGTGCTCAATTATTACAACAATTCAAAGTCTTTAGTGGAATAAATTATAAATTATATTTTTAATTTAACAAAATGAATTTAAAGAATTTAATTTAAAAAATAATTAATTAGTAATTATCTTCTCTTTTGCCAATTCTTTCATATTATTTATATATTTACTAAAATAAATAAATAAATAGATGAAAAGAGCTAATTAATAGTATTTAAGGAAAATAAAGGGACTATTTAGTTATCTTATAAAGTTAGACAGACTAATTTATAATTTTCTCGGAGTAATTAACTCTTATTATGGTGTTGGAAAAAAATAACCACAACTTCTTTGGGTTTATGTTTATGATCTCAAGCTCCCAACAACTCTTTTAAACACTACACAAATCTCTCGCGATTCCTTAGCTTCCTCTCTGATCTTCTCTTTGCTCTTTAGTTACAGATCTCTTTCTCTGTTTCTCCAACCCTCAATCAGAATCCAATCCAATCCAATCAGGTACTTTTAATCTGCACTGTAATATCTTTGTTGATCCATCTATTTATGCATGTTTAATCTTATTTATTTTCTATAAATATTTTGCTCTATTTTATTTTCAATTTCTTGAATTCCCCCCCTTTTTTTGTTCGTTTCCATCGCTGTCTGCATTTCTCTTCCCTTTTTCTTCCTTTTCTTTTCTGGGTTTGAAATTAAATTGGGTTTTATGCTTCGGATTTTCAATTCCGGATCTTGCCTTGCTATTTGACTAGTATTGGAGTGAACTTTGTCATTGATGCTTTGACATTCGTGTCTTTGCTACTGTTACTTTTGCATTCGCTGTGACTACTGCATTTGCTATTATTGTTTCTCTATTATTCCCGTCGAAGACTACCGCTTTTCATAAGCTGTTGAATCGGGATTTGGGCATCAATAAGCTTTGCCATGTCAAGGACGAGCTTTGAGCATGGCTTTCTGTTGAGCAAATTTGGTCTTGTGTGGTTGGATCAGCTCGCTGAGGATTTCTATTTTAGTTAATCAGTGCTTTGCTTATTCATGGGTTTAATCCTGTGTGGACATATATGTTGATGGTTGTTGGAGTTTTCTCTGCTAGTTTAGATAGTGTCTCATTTGTTTATTTTCTTACATTTTTCCCCTCTCAGGGTTATGCTTAACTATATTGGTTCCTTTTTGAGATGTTATATTATTTTTTTTAATAAAAGTCATTGTCTTATTAGATTATCCAATTGGTTTCATTGGTATGCTTCCTTCCTTGAATTGGCTCATTGAATTTCATGTGCAGATGGCAACGCAGGAAACAGCTCCTGCTTCTGGTCCCAGCGCTGAAGTTGTTGGCAATGCCTTTGTGGCGCAATATTATCACATTCTACACGAATCACCGGAATTGGTACATAGATTTTATCAAGATTCAAGCTCACTAAGCCGACCAAATACTGATGGTTTTATGACAACAGTTACTACCACGCAAGTATGTTTACATGGAAACTTTCAGTGCAAATGCACTGCTCGTGTTAGTATGATGAAATATGCACTGTACTATTTTTGTGAATCTGTTCACCAAGTAAAGCATGTTGCATGCTTTCTCTAGCTAATAAATGTGAGGCTAACAAGCCCATTCAAGTAGTATGATTGAGGACAACATACTCTGTGATAATTGCTGATGAGTGCATGCGATGTGATTTTTTTATATATAATTTAAAAATGGGAATAAAAAAATTTGCTGAATGATCTATTTTCATTACTCACTTTATGTAAATGAATTGTTATGTGCACCATTGTCTAATCTGCTTATTTTGTGTTGGGAATCTCTATGATTAAATTTAGATAGCTCAGAATTACTACAATAAAACTTCAGGTAGAAAAGCAGCTTGTCATCCCACTATTAACTGTGGGAATTTTCTTAATGGTAATTGGTGCACTTTCAGAATCAGCACAATCACTTCAGCTCAAAGGGTTTGCCAATTCACATTTTCTGACTTGCATCTAGTCCTAGATATAGCTCACACAGAATAAAACTTTCATGAAAACTTTCTTCAGACTGGTGTTCATTATGGGATTTTCCTCTAGTATTTGTTCAGGAAACTTGGATATTCTGTACTGATAACTGGTTTGAATGAGAGTTAATTCCTTAATATAGTCTGTCAGGTTGATGGGCAGTTTTTGTTGTTTTTTGTCTTGGAGCAGGCAATCAATGACAAGATCCTTTCATTGAATTATGAAGATTACACAGCTGAGATAAAAACAGCAGATGCTCAAGAGTCGCAAGGGAAAGGAGTGATTGTTCTTGTAACTGGGTGCTTAACTGGAAAGGATGATGTGAAAAAGAAATTCACACAAACATTCTTTCTTGCTCCTCAAGACATAGGGTACTTTGTATTGAATGATGTATTTAGGTTTGTTGGAGAGAATGAACCAATGCCAAATGCTTCTGCTTTGGCTAATGGTATCAGTGAAAATGCTCCACCTGCCTTGACAGCTGAATCAGGTTGGGATGATGTGGTAGAACCAGGTTGACATAATATTCTGGTTCTCACTTCTTTTATTTTTTTTCTCCCCCTATCTGTCATTATCCTCAATATATTTATTAGGAATACAAATACTGAACTGAAAATTTAAAATCTATCCAGATCCCACTCAGGTTACTGATCATCTTATGGTGGATCCTGCTACTTCCTATGAAGAAGATCTAAATAATGGTGCTGAAGTTTGTGATGGTTCTGATAAGGAGGATGGTTCAGTGATTGAAGCAGAGGTGGTTGAACCTTTAACTGATTCAACTCAGAATGAAATTCTTCCAACTATTCATGCAGCTCCTGTGTCCTTGGAGGATGCTCCAAAGAAATCCTATGCTTCAATTGTGAGTTGATGCTCATAATTATCTTATTGCACATTTTAGTACTATTTTAACCCCTTCTGACATTTTTTTAACCTTATTCTTGTATAGTTAAAAGTGACAAAAGGTATTACACCTCATCCAGTCCATTTATCTATGATTAAAATGAGAGCTGCACCAATAAACACTGAACAACAGTCAGCTAACTCTGCAAAGTCAGCTAACTCTGCAAAGTCAGCTGCACCAGAGGTTTTGGCTTCAGCTGGTAGTGGTGCTGGTGAAAACAGTGATGTTCATGAAGAAGGTATCGTTTTCCTTTTGATTTGATATTGTCATACTTTGAGATTTTTTCTTGAGTTTGATATTCACATATTCTCTAATTATCACTTGTATTTTTCCAAAATAAAGATGTTTGTGGTGTGAGTGGAGTGATTGAATATCTTTTAGCAAGTGGATACCCTGATGATGATATTCACTTTAGAAGGGAGGTACCTTTATTGACGGGTTATGTGGGGAGCCTGCCTCATAATGTTATCTATATTGGATGCAGCAGGATCAATATTTTTTATATGTGACTTTCATGTGGTAGTCTGACAGATGTTTTGTTGTTGTTGTTTTTTCCATTTTCCTGATCGCGTATTGCTTACTTTGCTTTCGTTGCAGCTGAAGGTCACTCTATATTTGTTAAAAACTTACCTTTTAATGCAACGGTTGAACAACTTGAAGAGGCATTTAAATGTTTTGGGCCAATCAAGCGTGATGGCATTCAAGTCAGGAGTAGTAAGGTCTGGTTTGCATGACATTTTTGCATTCCATCCCAACAAAACATTTATTTGTGTAATGCTTATGGTTATCCCTGATGATCTGCAGCAAGGATTCTGTTTTGGCTTTGTTGAATTTGAAACCATGAGTTCCATGCAGAGTGCTCTTGAGGTACTGTATAATACCTTCCTGTTTCTTTTTTTTTGTAAGTTTTCTCTTGTATTGATTTAACATATGAATTATGAAGTGCAAAAAAATGTGGTCATCCTATGGCAATTTAAGCTCATCCAGCAACATACCTGAATAGGTTCCTGTTTCTTTCTTCAATTCTTAATCTCTGTTACTGTCCATTTGGAGAAAGGTTATACATGTTTTGTACTGACTGATGGCACTTAGGATTTTCCACTAATTGGATCGGGAGATCAGCGTTTTTGTATGAAGGTGTGGATCCTTGGGCCATTTTGCTTGTAGGTTCTCAGCTGAGGTGCCTTCACTTAGATGCCCTTGAGGTGCCTTTTACATGACCAACATTGCATGTATATGAAAGAAAAAAAAGCTAAGGCTACTCAAGTTTTTCTGATCTTGAGTAGAACTCTCTCCCTCTCCCTCTCTCCCTCACTCTACACCCACACGCATGCATGCTTGCACACAGCCACAAGCAGATGTTCTCAGTCTTAATAATATTTGAACTTTTATATTTTAAAAGTTGATATTGATTTGAGCTACCAGTGTCAATTGCATATATAGTGTTGTCGCTCCTTTTTCCAAATGTGCAAGCTTTTGCCAAGTATTTTGTCTCTTATACTAAATAATTTTTAAAACAAATTGCAGGCTTCACCTATCAATATTGGGGATCATCAAGCTATTGTTGAGGAAAAGAGAACCAACACCCGAGGTAAGCTATTCATGTCTGTAAATCGGTGCTGTGATTTGAACCCCAACCATGGGGGATGGCAATGGGTATCTATGGGTTGGGTTTGAAACTATGCATACCCGAAACTGAACCCAAACACAAAATTACTATTCACGCCCAACTCGAAACCCAATGGGTATGGCTTTGTAATATCCAAACTCGACTGGGTTTCAGGTATTCACACCCAAGAAAATAACGATTTTTTTGCAAATCTTTCTTTCATGGTTGCTGGGCATGTTTAGCAGAGACAAAAAAAGTGAGACCAAATCTTTTTGCCTAGCTGCTGAGAAATTGAAAAGACATGAAAGCCTGTATCTTTGAGTGAACTTGAATCTATTTGTGCCTCCTAGATCTAGTGAAGACCTCCACCCCATACTTACCATCTCTCGTAAATGTATTTCAGAGCTGAATCAGTCTTAGAGGTAAGGGCATATAAAGACAAGAAAACATCTCCTAGGGCTTCACCATCACCACATATCTGTAAAATCCAAACTTAGACAGAACAGGCAAGAACCCTTTAACCACTAAAACCTAGATCTCCTTGAACCATCCAAATATCTAGCAAATTCAACCTCCACCAAGACCAGTCAAACCTCCCTAGAGGGAGTAGCATGAGATAATGAACTTCGATATGCTAGGAAACAGAAGATTATGGAACCTTAATAGACCAGTCCAAACCTACCTAGAGGAAGTAGCATGAGATAATGAACTTCGACATGCTAGGAAATGGAAGATTATGGAACCTTGATAGGATTCTCCCTCTCTTGAGTTTGGGAGAGCAAAAGAGAGAGCTGTCAGTTCAGTTGTGTATTTGCCTTCTTTTTTCTTTTTTTCATTTTTAACCTCTATCTACATCTGCAGGCATAAATAAAATGTTAATTTTTTTGCTGGTGCATGCAGTTGGAAGCAGTAGTGGGAGAGGGAGGTATTCTTCAGGAAGAAGCTGGTCGCGGAGTGACAGTTTTAAGAACCGTGGGAACTTTGTTGTGGGCCCTGTTGGTGGCCGGGGACATGGCAGGAATGAATTCAAAAACCAGAACCAGGGTGAGTTTCCAGGGCGACCGAGGGGCTCAACCGGACGTGCCGGAGAGGATCATCAGCAAGTCAATCAGAGTGGAAGCAGAAGGGGAGGGCGTTTCTACGTGAGCCCAGGGAAGGAAAATTGACAGATAATTTTTTTGACAGTATAAATGAGGGGGCATGAAGGCAATAGATTTTGTTTAGGTTTTTATTTATTAGTGTATTTTTATATTTGCAGCTGATCGAAATAATGTTACTGATAAACCTTTTCTTTAACTTTCCCCCCTCTCCCAGGGGACATTTCATGAAAGCTTACATTACAAAACAAATAAAGGGCGTGGTGTTTTTACTGTGGAGCCTCTCACAGAACACTGTGGATTCGAGCAGTGTGGAGGCGAAAATGGCCCTCGGTCGCGCGGCAAAATCTCGGTGTAAAACGGGGCTAATTTCAGGTTTTTTTTTTTTTTTTTTAAATATTCAGCTATGAACAGTGTAATCACGCTTTAACCCCCGGTAATAAGACAAAAAAAGGCATCTGGCTGAGGGGCACCGGTGTAATTGCGTGCGGCCGGTCCGGTCCGCCGCAACCTTTTTTTTTTTAATATTTTCTGAAATGGCTAAATACGATTATAGCCCCTAATAAGACAAAAATACTGAATTGGGTGCAGGGTTAGAACGGTAATTGACTCTATTTTTTGAATTTTTTATTCGGTGTCTGTCAGGGCGTGAGGCGCGCGCGCCAGACGGTGTTTCGCCTCACGCTCTGTGTAGGTGGCGCGTGCGGCCTCCTACGGTGGCCGGAAATTATCTACCGGGGGCTAGATCGATGCGCCGCCGCGTGGTCTTCCTCCCGCGGTGGTGCGTGTAACCACCAAATGTCCGTGGACGCGGTGGAGGCCGGTTAAAGCCGCCGGCCACGTTTCTCTCTCTCCTGCACGTCAATGTGCAGGAGAGTCCCCCATATTGCGTTACTTTTCACTTCGGTCCCTCTACTTTTAATTTCGTTTTTGGTCCTCATTTCTTTGATATAAGTTTTGATTTTGTTCGATTGCGTCCTTCGATTTTAATTGATTGAATGTGAAAGTTTCACTTCGGTCCTTCTACTTTCAATTTCCGGGTTGGCTGTATATAACTCAATCAATTCGGTACAAAAGTTCCGATTTTTGCAATTTTGTCCTCTGATTTCAATTGACAATAAATGTAATTTGCATTTCAGCCCTTTGACTTTTAATTTTTTAATTTAATCCCTTTATATTGGATTTTCATTTCAGCCCTTACACTTTTATTTTTTTAATCCCTACTTTTGTCCATGTATATATAAGTGTATTTAACATAATAATAATAATAATAATCATGATTTAATTATTTTTCATTCTTACTCTTTTGTTATTTTTTTCCCTCCCGATAATTTGAATTTTTTTTTTTTTGCCAGTAATAGCAATGATAAGTTTTTTTTATTTATTTTTATCTTTTGTTAAAGTTTCTGGGATATTTTTAGTCTTTCATTTATTTTTGTTTCTTTCATTATTAACATAATAATAATTATTATAATAAGAATAATAATAATAGTTATTATTATTATTAATATTATAATAATAGTGATTATGTATTCTATTATTATAATAATAGTGATTATTTATTCTTTCATAATAAGAATAATAATAATAATAATTGGTTTCTCTTGCTTGCTGTTTTGTTCATGCTTTTTATTTTTTTCCCTTGGTATAATTTAATAGTTTTTGTTGTTTTTATTATAGCGGCAATAATAATTTTAGATATTAAGACTCTGATGTTGCTATTGTTATAATATTTTAAATTAATATTGCTTCCTTTTCCCTTTTTTTTTTATTTGCTCTTCCTATTAATTGATTTTTATAATTTTATTATCTGGACAATAATGATTTCAGTAATTTTTTTTTCTTATTCAAATATTTTGCTCTTTTTTCTAATGTTAGTGCGCGCTCTTTTATGATCGTTTATGACGCAATACCTATATTCTAAAAAATGTAATCTATGCTTACGTGACAAACTCAACTCAAAATTTTAAACATTTTATCTGTTAATCTATAATTTTTATTTACTTATATCATATAAATTTATCATTATAGATTTAATTATATTAAATTATATACAAAAAAAATACCCGCTGCAACGCGCGGGCCATTAGCTAGTGAGATTGAAATGGTGTGCCAGCAATCATCGCCCCATTTGTTTTCTTATGGATGGAATGAGCTTTTGTGAAATTTTGACACTTTTTAAATCAAAAATATTTTTAAAAGTATACAGCAGCAGTGATGAATGATCTGACCTGGTATACAGCAAAGTTTGGGAAATGAAAATCAATTTTATTTCTGCAAGTTGGATACAAAATTTGAAGCTGCAAAGGCTGCGGATCCACCCACTACGCTAAGCAGAACAACTGCAAATTGCAAAGCAACCTCCCATGGGTAATCCTCGGGCACCAGATAGGCGCAGGAAGGTCCTAAGAGCAGCAGTCCCAGGCTGAGGGTTAACAGAGCTCCGGGGGTTCCCGGATCTGTAGCTGCCGAGAGAACTCCCAGTTCTTCCGCCTTCGATAGCAATCCCAGTTTCTCTATTGACGACAAGGATAGCCCAAACTTCTCCGCCGCTGAGAGTAAGCCTGCTTTCTCAGCTTTGGTCAGCAACCTGAGTTGCTCCACCCTTGTCAGCAGCTTTATTGGCGGCGAGGTTGCCGGCGGGCGGCTACTAGGGCCCTGCGAGCCAAGGGGAAACACATCTGAGTTCTGCCTTGTTTTCAATTTTCACACACAGCATTAGCAGAACAAGAAAACCACGGGCAAACAAAAGCAGGGAAGAACTGACCTTTCTAGAGCTAGCAGTTTTGGCAGCCGATGGCAGGGGTTTCTGGGCGGCCATGGATTTGATTAGAAGAGGTGAAGAATTCGTGTGCGCTACAGCTGCTGCTTTCATTCTGAATGGAAGTCCTCTGCTGCCACACAGTGCGGTGGCCTCCATCTTCTGGATTTTGGAAAGCTTCGATTGGAATGAATGGTAGACAGAGTGATGATGGATTGGGTTTTGTCACTTGGGGTGTCCAGCTGGCAATATATTATTGATTGGTTGCTGATTTTCCACCCAAAATAAGTGAGCCCACTCACATGAGAGAGCGGGGGCAAGCCAGGTAATATAATAATAATAATATCATCTAGATAGCTGGTAAAATGAGAATAAAAAATTTACAAAACTGTTAATATAATGATTATTAAAAATTTATATATTAATTAATTTTAAAATTTATTAAATTAATCAAGATGTACGCTAAGACATCCAAGTTAATAAAATATATATATAATAAAAAAAACATATGTAATTTTCATTTTTTTATTTTTTTATCAATTAAAACAAGCTTTTAAAATAATTTAATTTAATTTAATCTTCTACAAAAATCTTAAATCTAAGTTAGTTATTAATAATTATTTAAAAGGTTCAACTGTAAAGTAATTTTTTATCTTCACATAATAATTCATACGAAAGAAATCTCTCGTACATATTTGCCCCTGCATATCAAAGCCATGAGAGGCAATCAAGCAAGGCTTCCTCTGTAATTTTAAATGACCCACCGCTTCAAATAAAAACCCTAATTTTGGTGGAGAAAAACCCTGTTTTCTACTGCCTCTCTAAAATCTAAAACCCTAACCCCCTCTCTCTCGATCTTACAAGTTCACCAATGGCAGATTCATCAGTTTCTATTGACAAGCTAAAAGCTTTCTGGCACTCTCAAGTTCACGATGAGGAAAAATGGGCCCTCAACATGGTACATTCTCTCTCTAAAACACACAATTTTACTAATTTATTCCTCGACTTGGTTATTCTTCCCTTTAATCAACTTTTTTTTCTCTTAGATCTGGTATGTGAATTGAATTGAAGCATCTGATATTGGTATTTAGAGAGTGATGTTATAGGAGGACTTGTATTAGAACTTGATCTCCTTTACCTCAAGTTCTGAGGATCTAGGAAAGATAGATTAGGTTGTAACAGTTTGTGTGATGCTGTCTCAATATATTTAGTTTAAGATTTGGGTCCTTAATGATTCGTTTATTAAGTAATCCCAGAGGTCCCAAATTTGTTTTTAGAACCTCTCTGACTAGTTATATTTTACTCGAGTCGAAGTCATAATTACATAGAGGTAGAAGAACATAATGTATTACCAGAGAGACAAAAACAACTCTAATGGATGACAGAAACCCACAGGAACAGCCAACATTGGGGGAAACAAACTCTGATGAATTTGTGGTTGACTCTGTGATTGATGTCGTAGCTAACACTGGTTTTTAGATGAACAAGTGAAATCCATATAGTTTACTTGGTCCTGGAGTTCTGCAACTCTGCCTTTCCTGAGCAATTGAAGTTGATGGCCTTGTTTTGTTTTTTTGTAAATGCCTCGTATATCCAGTTGACTGGAATGTAAGACCTTGGAAAATGCTTTCAGTATCTAGTTGAATGAAGTTTAAGGCCTTAAGTTTAGTCAAAAGAAATGGATTTGTTTTGGCTTTGATGCAAAAAGCTCGTGTTTTTAAGAGCGAGATCTCCATGCCATTTGGAAAATCACCGGGGAATGTTCTTGTGTTTTTGCCTAAACTATCTAAGGTAGTGTCAGGTATTGTAGTAGTGTTTCTTTTTCAAAGTGTTTTTCACTTTGAAATAACATTTTTTATTTTTCAAAATTAATTTTGACATCAGAACAATCCAAAACACTAAAAAAATATATTTTGCAGCAAAACAAATTTCAATTTTTTTAAAAAGCATAGTTGGGCCATGGAAACAAACACGCCTTAAAAGAGATTTTTAAGCACCTTTGCAAGCCTGGTTGCAGATCCTTGCTAAGAGAATCTTAACGGTATTCAAAGTGCTATTTTATATATATATATATAATTTGTAGCACTACCAATGCTGAATCTTAGCCAAGGCATTGGCTAAAATTAACGTGGAACTTAGCAAATACCTGACTTAAACGGTGTTTAGTTAGATGAATGACAGCTCCTATTACCAGTTGCTCCATCAACTGGTGAGAATTTTACTAGTAAAAATATTAGCTTCAGTAGCATTATTTTCTTGGAACTTATTTGTCTACAGATGTTCCATATCTTTTATTCTTGTTAAGGGTGAGTTCAATTTCCATGAGCATGGCTAGTAGCTGATTTCATTTGTTCTCTAGTAAGGAACAGCTTTTTTCTTGTTGCAGAAATTGCTGCAAGCTGTTGGACTGTTTGCTGGATCTATTTTTCTGATGAGGAATTATGGTGATCTTATGGCAATATGAGGATGGATGAAGGGCTGCTGTTCTGCAGTCTCTTTTTTCTGGCTAAATTAGCACTGTGAGCTCATGAGGTTGGATGGGTCGTTGGATACTGTGAATGGCAGATTTTCTTGCAATACTTTCAGATTTTGCGTAGTTCAGTGTTACTTACTTCGGAATATGGACCTGTTTCTTCAATCTCCTCTGGAAAATAAACTTGTATGCTATATGATTTCTCTTTGTTTGTCAATGGTGCACAACTTGCCAATCTCATTGGTTCCTGGTAGTTTCTGTTGTTAATTAACTTAATGACTTCTTTTGCTAGGACTTTTGTTCTTGATGCGGTGATTAAGTTGGAATCCATACTAATAACCCGCAATAATAAGGTATTATACTTGGAGCTTTGGAAGATTTTGAAATTTAAGCGCGAGCGAGAAAACAGATATATATATATATAATTTTAGGTTTTAATTTTATCTTTATTTTTAAAAAGCTTTTCTTTTAAGCGGAATATTTATTTTCATTAGCTAGTAAAGTGGCAGCTGCAGCTGAAAGGGTGTGCTGGCTGCCTGTGCTCTTTATTTAGTTACAAGACTTGGATGTGTATTATGATAAAAAAAAATAATAATAATTTTTGAGTAATTGGTTAGATTGATAATTTAAATAATATAAAAAATACAACAATAAATAAACTAATAAAAATAGGTAAAACCAACTTATCAAGATTATCAAAGAACTTGATGCTAATCTAATTTAATAGAAGGTAAATTGAAGAAAAAAAAAAGAAAAGAAAAGAAGAAAACAAACTCCAAAAAGAAATCATTTAAAAAAAACTAAGTAAACTCAAACTAACCTCATAAACTTGGTTTAATATTTAAAACTTGCAGCTTGTTAAATCATGGATCCAAATTTAATAAAGAAAATTAACTCTTAACCAATTTAATTTTAAATGATGAAATTATAGAGATAAAAAAATATTAATAAAAAACATGCAAAAATAAAATAAACAACAAGAAGAAGAATGAGGATAGAATTTGAGAGGGAAAAAAACTGGAGGATAGAATTTGAGAGGGAAAAAAACTGGAGGATGAAATTTGAGAGGGGAAAAACGATCTTAAACAAAATAAATAGTTAAAAAAACAAGTACCAAATTTTAAAGATTAAAAAATCATATGAGAGTGAAATTGAAAAAAAAAATGTAATTATAAAATTATTTATTAATTAAAAAATGGTAGGGATAAAATAAATAAATAAATGTAGAGGGTTAATCCCATAAGAATAAAATTGCAAAAAGAAATAAGAAAACATCAACTTATGAAAAAGGAAAAGAAATATATTATGTGAATTGGGAAAATATCTAAAAACCTTGTTTAGCCTCTAAAACTCATAAGCCTTGAAATCTTGAACCCTAGTTAAATCAAGAAGTTTAGTTGCCAATAACATTGTTGTCAAAATCATGATTTGCCTATAAAATCGTATGATTTTACGAGTTAAGAGAACAAATCTAGTAAATCGGGTAGAAAAATCAGACCTTATTAAAATCAGGTAGAAAAATCGAATCTCGTTAAAATCAAAGCAATGTCGTTAAAATCAGTTAGAATCATAAAATTGGACCGGATGAAAATCAGTATTTTTTAAATGCATGCACATACCATTTCTTACACAATAATTTTTTTACTGATTTTCATGTATTGATTTAAATATTAGCTTTAAAATTCATACTTCAATTTTTTTTAAAAATAATTATTTTATTTTATTTTTTACTTTAAATTAATTTTGATGTATTTAGATTATTTTCATGTGCTGATGTCAAAATAATTTGTTGGAATTGGAGCTAGTACTACTAATATCGGTGTTGGTACTAGTAGTGGTACTAATAATCCTTTCAATAGTAATGTTTTTGATTAATATATTAGAAATAGCGAGAAAGGTGACGGTAATGAGACTGATTTTAGTTTATATAGCACGCTAATATAATATTTATTTTAAATTTGTTAATTTTTACCTAATTAAATTCTATAAATATAATTGTTTTGTAATATATTTTTAATTTATTTTAAATTATGTATGAACCTTAAATAATGAAGTTTTATGACCATAATTATGTTCTATTGTATTAGAAAATATTTTACTATGATTTTATAATTTTTTTACCTACAAGAGTGTAGCTGCGATTTTATGATTTTTTTTACAGAAATATTTTACGAAAGATTTTATTATCCAAGTTCAAAATCTAGTTTCGTGTCTTGTCAAAATCGCTATTTTGACAACCTTGGTCAATAAAATTAATTTTTAATGATTACATCAATCAAAAGAATTTCAATAAAAAAAAATGCACAAATAAAAAGAATGATGATAAAATTTGATAAAATAACTCAAGGATGAAACTTGAAAAAAAATGAAAATGATGCCAAACAAAATAAGAAGCAATTAAAAGAACAAGGACCAAATTTAAATTATTAAAAACATCATAGGGGATGAAATTGAAAAATATTTATAATTAGATAGATTATTTATACACTAAAAATAGTAGGGGGTGAAATAAAAAAATATTATAATTTGAAAGATTATTTTTGCATTAAAAATAGGAGTTAAAATTGAAAATTATTTATGATTTTATAGGTTATTCTGAAATATATAAAAAAAAATAAACAAAACCATGGGGATCAAATGTGAAAGAAGAACATAATTGAAGGGCTGCTATGAAAATTTGCAGGAGCTAACACAATACTGGAGGAGAGAGAGAAGAAGGAAAACAGATGGTCGTCGACGCTTAACCAGCGTCGACGCATTTCATCACCGCGTAGAGGGTTTCTAGAAGACACCATTTTTGGTAGCTAGACTGCCCCTCATTTACCAATCGTTTTTATAAAAATAATATTAAATATAGGACTATTACAATACTACCCCTAAGCAGCCTTCGAATCTATAAGAAAACCACTTTAAAATGATCGAAAAAACCCTTATGAGAGAGTTGCATTGCTCTCGTCTCCAAGGGCAGCAAAATAATTGCATTTTTGAGCCAGAAGCATTAGAAAAATGAAAAAGAAAATGGCCCTTGACAAAGTAACTTCACCTCCACATTTAGAGTTTTTTTTTTTTTTTTTAATTTCCAGTTAAATAAAATAAAATTGACCATCCACCAATAATTATAAAAGTAGCTGAAGCTTTTTTAGAGGTTTATTTAACACATCTTATATTTTTATAAGCGAAAAGTACCGTCTTATTGAGATTTTAAATATTACGATATGTGATCTAGACATTTTTAAATTAACACACACACACACACACTTGTTTTTGATAAATATTTATCACATGTAATATTATTAAATTCATGTATTGTGAAATTACTTCGTACATATTAAAAACCACTTAAAAAGAAAATATTTATAATAAACAGACTAAATTCCTACTATAAAAAATAATGAGATTCAATAATAATAATAAAAAAAAAAACTTTTATAGACAATGATTAACATATTTCTCGAATTCACAATTTAATTAGATGGTGGAATTTAATGTAATATATTTTGAAAAAAAATCAAATAAACCTTTTAATAATAACTAAATTTACACCAAAAAGGAAAACAAATCCTGATCAGGAAGTCAAACATTTGGAAAAGACAACCTAGTTCTAACTTCTACGTATATCTCCGAGGAATATTCTTGGTTCCCATATAGACCACGGCATAAAAATGAATCGATCTGGCAGTAACACCACAAAGTCTACACCTCACAATAGTATCCTAAGAGGACCAAAAACATTTAAAACAAGAACGCGCAACGGAACGGGACAAAGAACAAATCACAATATCTATTGGCTAAGAAAGAGGGAGAGAGGAGTGGACTGGAAAGAAGCGGAGGCCAGAATCATGCCTTCCACTTGTAAGTTTCAAAACTATATCTCCAATTCGTTTCTGGGTTTTTGTTTCTTTTTTGCCATGATGACTCTGCAGTTTGTTTATTTTATTTTTTCATATATTGAGCAGCGTGTGATGAATGAGGATATTGATCTTGGTTGTGAAAGTAGTAATTCATTTTGCTCAATGCGTTGAGACCAATTGATCGGTTCTTTGATTGATGGGAACCCCAGAAACTGATAGTTCATTGATGTTGGTTTCATTTGTTTATTTTGTAACAAATGAAATGGCAGGCTCAGGCTCAGGCTTTGGTTTTGGCTTTGCTCCGATCTTATTTCTATCGCTCGTAGTTGCATGTGCTGCAAGGCCTCTCTATCCTCTCCCTAGTAAAGTAAGCCATGGTAGTAGACTGCCTCTACAGACTTCTCGGCCGTATAATATTGCTCATCGAGGATCAAATGGAGAGATTCCTGAAGAAACCTCTGCTGCATACATGGTGTGTATAGGCATGCAAGTTAATCTACTTTGTGCTTTCATATGTTTGAATTTTAACCTACTTCTTTGCATGTCGAGAGGTGGGAATAAATTTATTGTCTCAAAAGTGACAAGCATTCAGTTACGTGCATTGATTTGGCATGCCTCATTCAGCCACAAAAACAAAAAAAAACGAAGAAAAAAAAGGTTGTTTATGCACAAACATAGTAGATGAATCATTTGCTGTGATGCACTTACTTACCAAACTTATGCTTGTTTTGCTTGCCGAGCATGTTTTTCCCAGCGTTTGTTCCCTATTATGACTTGTTTCTACAGAGAGCCATCGAAGAGGGAGCTGACTTCATCGAAACTGATATCCTGTCCTCCAAAGATGGGGTTCTTATATGCTTCCATGACGTCACCCTTGATGACACAACTGACATTGCAGATCATAAGGAGTTTGCAAATCGTAAAAGAACCTATGATGTTCAAGGAGTCAACACCACTGGCTTCTTCACTGGTAACTCTTATCCATTCTGCCTTTGGTTATATGCTGTTACTGTGTTAGCTTATGAATCAGCACCCAGCAGCAATTAAATTGGCAAGCTTGGGCAAGTGTTATCTTTTATTCCTTGTCTTACTGAATTATCCACCAACTTGATTTTACATGGGTTTTAATTGGGAAAAAATATTTCAATTACTTGCAGTTGATTTCACATTGAAAGAACTGAAGTTGCTACGTGTGAAGCAGAGGTTTAGTTTCCGGGATCAACAGTATAATGGTTAGTTTGTTACATTTCTTAAACTGTGTCATGGTTACTCAGGGGATGAGGAACCAAACCTGTAATGAATTCATATCATACCTTTCAATAATTGAATGATCTTTGCTTATGTTATTGGAAGTAATCTGCAACATGTAACGGGCTATATTTTAAATTTATGTTAAATACACTTTGTGTGCTCTGTCAAAGAAAGTTACAGAAATGTAGTACCCTTAGGACATGAAATGACAATAGATAACTCACTACATTATCTTGCTGTGTGTTCCTCAGGAAAATTTCCTATTATCACTTTCGAAGAATTCATATCAATTGCACTGGATGCACCAAGAATTGTTGGAATATATCCAGAGATTAAGAATCCAATTTTCATAAACCAGCATGTAAGAAATTTCTCTCTATATCAGCCTAATAGATAAAAATAATATGATTGCATTAAAGATTAATTAGAATCACACTACTTTTCTATTCCTATGATGCCACTCACCTCCCTTCCAGTTTTTTTTTATTGTGCCAGCTTCTTTTCTGATGCATGAATTCGCACTAGAAAACCATGTGGAGACATCAACTATTGTTTTGTCATGGGATGTGGGGTGTGTTGATGTTTCAAAATATCATATGTTGTGATGTACTTGTTTTAGTATCAATGCACATTGTCTAATTTTCTTCACAATACAACAGGTGAAATGGCCTGGTGGTAAGCTATTTGAGGACAAGTTTGTGGGGATACTTAAGAAGTATGGATACAAGGGTTCATATTTGTCTGAACCTTGGCTGAAACAGCCATTGTTTATCCAGTCTTTTGCTCCAACTTCACTTGTATACATATCAAATCTGACAGACTCGCCCAAAATCTTCTTGATTGACGATATTACCATTCCAACTCAAGACACTAATCAGGTTCGTGTTTCCTTTAGTGCAAACTCCCCCTAATTGCATAGTTAATTTTGCTACCATTTTGCGTACAGTATAATTTTTTTTTATTGAATGCCTGTAGAACAGTTTTCTAATATACTAGAACTTTTAGACTTTGGTTGTTTTCAACAGATTGCCATTAGGGTGGAATCATATGAATTACTCTACCCATGGGGGCTCATGCATAAGGATGCTGACAAACACCGTGATTTATATATTTTACAGGAACTTTCACATGTGATTGTAAATTGTTTCCATGAAATGCTGGACAAATTATTTTTATTACCTGATCCTATTAACTTCCGCAGGAAGAGGATGTTCTGGACTGGACCCATTTGTGATGAAAAATTGGACCTGTTATATGCAATATCTCAGTTGTCTGATTGATGCAATAAGATTTCAGTTTTCATTTTAAACATTTCGAGCTGTCAAGTTCTAATGCAAAATGATGCTATTGACAATCTGCAGTCATATTGGGAAATCACTTCTGATGCTTATCTAGACTACATTAAGGACTATGTGGTGGGTATTGGACCTTGGAAGGATACAATAGTTCCTGTACTGGATAATTATTTGCAAACACCTACAGATCTTGTTGCTAGAGCACATTCCCATGATCTGCAGGTAAACCTCGCCTCTGTTCTTATCTTCATGTAGCAATGATATGGTGATATACAAATGTACAAGGATAATTTCAAGGAATTTCTAACTTAAATTAAGTAGGCCATATGGTGATAGAATTTTTAAAGTGGAAAGCAGCATGCCTTGCACTTAGACCAGCCGCAATTTCTAACACAGTTTTTAAAGTTTATTCAAATGAAAGACATCTAGGATGAGAACACAACTTAAACACATGGCCAACAACAAATGCTCAACATATCACGCCTAGGTTAGATTTGAAAGAGAGATGCTTTCAAGTCTATGAAGAAATTAATGGTTTTGTATGTAGAACTCCATAAGCATCGGAATATTTGTGTGAATATGGAAGGGGGAGAAAGGGTAACGGATACAATTTGATTTTCTGCTGTCATTTTATATATTTTAAACTCTACTAGCATCAGAACTTGAAAAATGGCCAAACTTCATTATTCATGAGGGCAAAATCAAGTGCATTGGTTCATTTCAATTTCACAGTTTCTCTGACAATGATGTTGAACTTCTTTTTTTCTTTCATCTACTTGTAATCATAATCATTCACAAGTGTGCTTAGAGCTGACTTGTAATCTTGGTTTGAACTCAGGTGCACCCTTACACTTTCAGAAATGAGAACCAATACTTACATTTCGACTTCCACCAAGACCCTTACGAGGAATATGATTATTGGATAAACAAGATAGGAGTTGATGGGCTCTTTACAGACTTCA
Source organism: Salix caprea (assembly GCA_964035475.1). Taxonomy (NCBI): domain Eukaryota; kingdom Viridiplantae; phylum Streptophyta; class Magnoliopsida; order Malpighiales; family Salicaceae; genus Salix; species Salix caprea. Next base: position 8,350,830 of record OZ037753.1, on the reverse strand, counting down.
CAGGCAGCCTACATAACTTTCAGGAATGGACTTCTCCTCTCTCTAAGGATGATGATGATGATAACAGTGCATCAAAGTTATTGCATAAAATAGAATTGCTAATCTCGTCATATAAAAATTGATGAGATCCGAATGTTTCACCTTTTTATACCTGGTTTGGAATAAATTCACATGCAGAATTAAATTCAGTTCATAAGTAAACTTGAATTCAATTGATAATCTATTACAATCTGTATGTTTTAAAATAAAATCATAAGCTGCATAATTGAATTTAAATATAATGTTTTGTTTAAAATACATGCAGAAATTATTGAATGATCAATTTTAACTATCTTGTCTTTAATTTAGAAATAACTTCTTTTTGTTAAAAACAATATTAACATTTTTTTTTTTTGTTACAAGGATCTTTATAATCAAACTTAAATAAAATAAATATCAAACTAATGCAAATTACAAGTAGAAAAGTCAATAACCAATATAACTTTGATAATATTAATAACTCATAACAATACATTTTTAGTTCAAATGATATAACTATAAAATAAATAAATACAACGATATATTGTTCCCTGTGTCACCATAGACTAAGTGATTGTTTCAGAGTGTGGTTGATGTTGCTTATGAAAGTACATTTCGTTCAAAAATATATTAAAATGATGTTTTTTATTTTTTTAAAAATTATTTTTGACATTAGCATATCAAAATTATCTAAAAACATCAAAAAAAAATTAATTTAAAATAAAAAATTAAAACAAAATCATTTTTTTTTTCAAAAGCACTTTCTTATCGCAATCCTAAACACCCCCTAACACACATTGCAATATGAACTTCCATAATACATTTTTTTCCCCAAAACTCTTTCTTTTATTTGACCCTTTTAGGACCCAAATTAAAGGCCAATTTAAGTTGATTTGTTAAGAAATGGGAAACTAAAAGATAAAGGACCAAAGAGGAACAATAGGGAAAATGATTGGCCCTTCAAACTTTTTGGCAAAATGTTCATTGTAGTCCTCACATGTTCTAAATTATAAATATTAAGTCCCTATGATTTCCAAAATTCCAAAAAATAATCAGTTTTACTCTTTTTTTTTTTATCACTTCTCAATTTTTTTTAGTTTGAGAGAAGAAAGAGAAAGGTATTGAATTCTAGCATTACAGAGAAAAAATCATAATTAACACCAATTTTGGTTTCCAAAATAGTCGATCTTAGAGGCAAAGGGATTCATTCCATGAGAGGAGTACCACTTAGGTGTTTTTTCACTTTCAAGGTTCTCAAAAATATATTATCTCGGGAAAATCTTTAGTTTTAGGTTGATTTTCAGGCTTTTATGTGGTTTCTTAAGCCACTATAGATTTATTATTGTGTTCTGTGGTGTTTTTAAGATGTTCTAAGTTAAAAAAAAAAAACCATCTATTTCATGGGTCAGGTGTGCAAGTTTAATCTTTTATGGGTAGGTGGTGTGGATATGCCATACCCCTAGCCTTCTTTTTTATATATTTTTAACCTCTTGTCGGTTTTTAAAGGTTTTTGTATATTGAAAAAAATTCTTCTTTTTATGAAACTTTAAAAAGCTAGAATCATTTTTTTATTCTCATCTGCAAGCTTTATTTTGTTTTAAGAAATAATTGTTGTTTGGTATAAAAAATCTCAAGAACATATCTTTTAGATAATTAAATAAAAAATAATCTTGAAAATAAAAATATGTTAAATTAAATGTGGAGCATGACTCAAATTACGAGTTTAACAAATTAATAGTAGTTCACTAAGATTATTATTTTTATTTTTAAATTAAATATATTTTAATTTTAATTTTCTCTTATATTTATTATAAAAAAAAACATATTATAAAATTTATATATTTTGTTCTACTAGAAAATATTATTTAACTCGTGACAAAATGCGAAGAAATGGATATTAGCGGCCTAGTCATAGGAGAAATGCTTGTTTGACATTGCGTTTCTAAAACATTTTGAAAAAAAATTTAAAAAAATCTTTTTTATTTTTTGTTTTAAAGTAAATTTTTATATTATTTTTATAGGCTGGTATTAAAAATATTTTAAAAAAAATATATTATTTCAATATATTTTTAAACAATAAATATTTTAAAAAAAACAATTTTAACCATAATACTCTTAAAAAAGTATTCACATACATCATTGTTTGTAAACAATAAATAAATAAAAATCGATCCAACCAGTCATGCGTAGGTACAGAGGTAACATCAACATAATGAACGGCCGATAGCTCTCCTCCATGATCTCTATCATGTGGAAGCTCCCCAACAAAGAACTAAATGACCTCATAAAATTCGAACTCTACCCTTCAAAATTGATAAAATCCCAAATCAAATCACAAACCTCAAAGTCCGAACTTGATTAAAAAATCTCAAATTCAATGGCTCAAAACCGAAGACCCAAAAGTGTTATTGATTCCTTGGGTGAAGAAATAGTCAGAATCGTAACACCAGTCTCAATCTGCATGTTCATGGTGGTAGTTCTGGTTTCAATTCTCAATACAGGCTCCTCCTCTTCAGCTTCATCATTTAACTCCATTGCTACCATAGCTTACAATGAGACAACATCTGACTCCTTTTGGGAAAAATTCAAAGGTGCCCTTTTCAACTCCCTTATCTTTGTGGCTGCAATCACTCTTGCTACTTTTGTTTTGGTGCTTCTCTTTTACCTCAGATGCACTCATTTCTTGAAACTCTACATGGGTTTCTCTTCTTTTTTAGTTTTGGGATTCATGGGTGGTGAGATTGCTTTGTTTTTTATTGGGGATTTTAATATTCCCATTGATTCTATCACCTTTTTTGTGATTTTGTTCAACTTTGCTTCTGTGGGTGTATTGGCTGTGTTCATGTCAAAAATGGCTATATTTGTGACACAAGGGTATTTGGTTGTTATTGGGGTTTTGGTTGCTTATTGGTTCACTCTTTTGCCTGAATGGACTACTTGGGTACTATTGGTTGCCTTGGCATTGTATGATCTTGCTGCTGTTTTATTGCCTGTTGGTCCATTAAAGATCTTGGTAGAGCTTGCAATCTCTAGGGATGAGGATATCCCTGCTTTAGTTTATGAAGCTCGGCCTGTGACTAATCATGATTCAGGATCAAGGAATGGTGTGGTTCGGAATAGGGTATGGAGAGAAAGGAGCAGTGTTGGAAATGGTTCTGATGATAATTTGAATTCTGGGACTAATTCTAATCTCAGTTTGGATTCTGATTCTGTTGTCGATTCCAACCTGACTCGTGGCACAGTTAATTCAATCGGTAGTGACCATAATGACAGAATATTGATTGGAGCTGAACAAGGGCAAGTTTTGGAAAGGGAATCTGAGCTTTCTGCACCATTAATTGATCATAGGACGAGCGATCAGTTGCAAAGACAGGAAAATTCTGCATCTAGGGAGAATTTGCTGCTAGAAGGTATTGGGTTGGGATCAACTGGTGCTATCAAACTGGGGCTGGGAGACTTTATCTTTTACAGCGTCTTAGTTGGGAGAGCAGCCATGTATGACTTTATGACTGTATACGCATGCTATCTTGCTATTATAGCAGGTCTGGGAGTTACTCTTATGCTATTGGCGTTTTATCAGAAAGCTTTGCCAGCTCTTCCAGTGTCTATTGCTCTAGGCGTGCTGTTTTATTTCTTGACTCGGCTATTACTTGAAGTTTTTGTTGTACAATGTTCTTTGAACCTTGTAATGTTTTAGCAATATAAATAAGTTATTGAAGTTTGATAACTTCACAATAAAAAATACACTATTTGAAATTTGATTTGTTGTTGCAACTAATTTTATATTTCCATGTAATTGCATGTTTGGAATTAATCATTCCCTCGAGAATTGGACTAAAACATTGTAGAAACATGAGGAGACTTGCAAAGCCTCTGAATCTACGATTTGAGGATTGTCCTGTCTCAAGGGGATGAGTTTTCAAACTTCGAATGTTTCTTAAAACATTTAAATAACAGACACTGTTAATGGACTGGGAAAAAGAAGAAGAAAGGAAAATGGTTCTGGTCCTAAATCACAGCAAGGGAGGGTAAAGGGGAAGTAAAGTTACATGTTCAGATGCTCCATAAGTGGATAACACCAATTGAACGGGAGGAAAATGTGGAACAGATGGAATGACAGATAGAAATATGATTGGGGATTGGAAGACAGAGGACATTCTAGCGAGACATTCCTATATTGCTTTGCAGTGCTGCATTTGAGGAGGCAACATATGAAGTTCTTACTGTTCTGTGCTTGTTATGTACCTCGTAGCTCAGATGCTTTGCCAGCTCAAACTAACGGCAGATATTTTGGGGTTCTATCGGCGGTGATCAACTATGTAAAAGGTTACCCACACTCCTTTCCTCCAACTTTCTGGGAATATTTTCTCTCTTTTTATATGTATGTTTAGCTGGTATGAAATTTGGTTGTTGCTTGAGATAACTAGAAGACAACTGTGTATAATCCTTATGAGCTTTCTCCTCGTATATCTGTTCTTTATTTACTTTTACTTTCTTGTTTCTTTCAAATATAGGTTTGATATTGTGCAAAGTACAGAGCCTTCTCAAATTTAAGTGGATCAATGACAGAATAATAATCTTTAAATGGATCAATGATAGAGTAATAATCTAATGATAGGAGAGGGAGCTTGTGTTCGTATCCAAAATTTAAAGGCCTGGCACAATGTCAGGTCCCAACAAAATGGAACTAGCTTGCTTTAAGGTTCAATATTCTTTAGTTTAGTCATGCAATAACCTTAAGTAGACACAGGTTTTATAAGCTTACGCACTTAGCCCTAAAAGACACAAGTCAGTGCTATTCAGTTTAACTATGCAATGAGTTTAAGTAGACATGAGTTTGATAAGTTGATAGACCGATAAAAGATGGTTATATTTAATTATATCTTTCTTGGATTTAGCTACGTGTTGAATCCAAATACACATGATTTGGCGAGGCATCTAAGCAAATATAGATCTGACGAGGTGTCTAGCTCATCATTTATGAGTTCAATTGCATGCTAAGCCTAAATATATATAAATTTGACAAGTTTTCAGACCCATTGTTATTGAGTTTAGCGATGCTCAAACTCAAGCACACATAGCTCATGCAAGTTCAATTTTAAACTTTTTAAATCTACAATTTTAAATCCACATATCCTTCAGATCATGACCGAATCGACTAAATTAGGTGTTGATGAGCTTTTTATGACGAGAGCCTTACTTTGACTGTGTTCTTGTTTGATAATTTAGTTTTATTCCATTCAGCCAATATTTTATGTGCTTTTCTTTTTCTTTATTTATTTATTATAATTTTCACTCTTTTATTTTCTAGTTTTCATATCTAATTTAATGACGGAGCTAAGTAAAATCGAAGATTAAGATAGAGATTGAAAATATAAAATTCAAAGAGATATTTGTGAGAAAAAATAATTTGGTTCTCTATCCTTGTCTCTCCTTTTATTTATTTTTTAAAAAATAAGAAATTGGTTAAAAATATTATTTTAAATAGAAAAGAAAAAATCAATCTTCATAAAAAAAAAAGAGTTTCTATAATTCATTACTTTATTTCTCTTATTAGAGTAAAAAACTAAACACTACCTAAAATTTTGTAAAACCTACTTATACTAGTAAAATGTAATTTCCTTGTTTTTCTCCAGAAATCATTTTTTTTTAAAATGAGATTGTCTGTAAACGATGTAGCTTGAGTCTTGTTCACATCTCAATATTAAACTAGTTTTTTTATTAGTATGAGTATTCAAGTCAGTTTACATACAACTCGATTAATCTCACGAGCCCTGAAGTTAATAACCATGTAAACTTTCAGTGGTCATCATATAAACAACCACACTCGAACCTAAGACTACAGGGAGAACAAACCTCTTAGTGTCAAGTTCTTATCATGGTGACACCCAAGGTTGTCAATTATGTTTCGGTTGGTTTTTTTTTTTTCAATTGGAAGAGAATGTTTTGATTCTAAAGCGTTTCGACGTTTTGTTTTGGGATTATATTGTTTATGTTTATATATATATATATATATATATATATATATATATATATATATATATATATTTGTTCAAATCTAAAAATAAAATTATTTAGAATGGCGCAATTTAAATTTCAAACATAAATAAAAATATAGAGTTGAACTGATATAACTCGACCAACTTGATGAGTTCAAAGATAACATGGAAAATTGATAAAAATATAGTTTAACTAAAAAAATCAAGTTAACATCTTAAAAAATATTGAAACAATGATATATTGAATCAACTCGGTTCAATCTAGGTTAACCTTTCAAATATGTGACATGTGTTATAAGACTATGATAACCTTAAATAAAGCAAATCAAATTAATTTATAAAGTTCAATTTGTAATAAACTCAATGTTGAATAATGAAATTGAGAAGAAAAATAATTTTAAAAAACACACAATAAAATGATTTTTTAAAAATAAAATTATGAACTTGTATATATTACGAGAATGTCATCATTAATATCGCAAGGTAGTTAAATTCTATGATTACTCTAAAATTTGAACATAATATATATAAATATGTCAAGAGACTGCTCGTAAAATTTCATCTTAATCTAACAGTCGGATTAAAAGATATAATTGATATTATAAAACTATTTATTATTTAAAAAACATTATTTGGCTAGAATGGAACGACGAAATGAAACAAAAACGTTCCGGCCAGAATTTGGGCGGAATTTCCAAAACAGATCGAGATTCTGAGCGAGATAAAATTTGCTCTAATTTGTTTTATTTTTTAAATTAAAACAAAATGTACCAACTATTTCAAGTAAAACAGAACAAAATTAACAACCTTATGGCTCATAGTTAATGGTTTCAATTAAACTAGTTTGATGCTTGTGTTGTGCTGTACGGTTAATAACGTTGAGGAGAAAATTTGTCAGTTATTATATAAATAAACACATGAAAGTGTGTATTATGTTGTCAGACACTTTTTAATTTGTATTTTTATTTATATAAATATTAAAATAGATATACATAAGAAATACAATAATTAGAATTCTAGAGGAAAATGTATTTACTTTGTTAAATTGTCCTCTCCCATTCATGTAGTTTTTTTTCCTGGGCTGACATATCATTTTAATGACTTTAATTAAATAAGTGTTCCTAATTATTTTAATGACTTTAATTAAAGAAGAAAAAAATATATTCTTAAGAGAAAAAAACTTATTTTCTTATTCATGTATTTCGTTATTCATGTTTTATAACCGAGAAAGAAGTTTTTAATAAAACAAAACCATGAATTGATATTTTTACACATGTATGAATAAAGAATTAAATTAAAAAATAAAATATTTTTTTTTAAGTTGAGCACCAATCAAATTGTTTCAGGTCAGCCAAGCGTAGGCATCATGGTCATACCGCGTAGAATCAGTCAACATTTGGAATCCGGCCTTTGTATAGTGATGGATTTTTATTTATTTTTTTATTAGTCAACTATTTTCACATGCATTGAATAAACATCTCCATCATCAACACTTGCATTGTTGTCACACTACCCCACTGGTGCGTGATCTTTGATTGAAAAGAGAACCCTCCGCCCTGTTCTGGTCATCTGGGCGACAAGAGAAATTGTCCTATGCATTACAATTCTGACCTGCCGAGGATCTTTGATTAATTTAAGGTCGTCAAATATGTCTGTATGCATCATGCACGTCTAGAATAACCAGAAAAAGGATGGCAGCCCAGCTGTGAAATTAGGCCAAACATGAACCAAGGATCTGGTCCTGTGATTATCGAGTTCTCATCCAGGATTCTTGCTTCAAAGCAAGCAGCTGCACAAGCACATCACCTAGAGAATCTTGCTTAAATAAAACCACAGTGCACACAAGCACTTGGGAGATGTGGATAACGAATGACCTCTAATTTTGAAGAAAGTTGCATACACAACTCGACCATAATTTGATCGAAATTCATTGACTAGGTAGGTGATTATTTACACATGCATCTAAGACAATCATGGTATGTATAATTAGGGGAAGAAAGTTACAAAAAGGAAAAGAAAAGAAACTCAATTCATTGCGGCTTCACCACCTGTGTGAATTGCTGCGTGAATTGCGCGGCGACATTGATGATCCTGCAAAAAGATCCAAAAGCATTTTCTCCATATCATCAGAAGTGTACTTTATATACTTGTCACTACCATTTCTGCTGTTAATTCCAAGGAAAGCTCGATAAGCTGGGATTACTTTCTGCGAAGTAGAAATTTGCAAATCTTCCCGAAGATGAAGATCTGGAATACGCCACCGTGTCTGAATCTTGTACACATCGTCGAAAGCATTACTGAATCTCCTACACCTTTCTTTCAGAGACGTCCTTCCATCATCTCTAAGCAAAGAAACAACAAAACTCCATGTGGCTCTCTCATAGCTTGTTGCATGCTGCTGAAGCTTCCCATTATGCTTTCTGATCCATTCATCTCCAAAGAAAAGCCTGAGTTCAGAGCCCTTGACCTTTTGGATCATGTAATGGATGTTGTTCATTAAGAAAATATGCTCTAAAGAACCATCCTTGTATAGTTTAGATCTGCGAATAAGATTCGATTCTAGAGCTGATGTAATTGACCTTAGGTGGCAACCCATGGGACTAAAAGCTGAAGTACAAATGTCCTGCCCATTATCTGTCTCAAAAACAGGATTTGGATCATCTACATCTTGGTCCTTGAGAAGCACATTGAGAGTATCACAGTATGCAGTAAGGGTCTTGATGTAATTCATCACATACCTAGTGAGGTGATGAATTTCACCTCTGGGGAAAGGGTGCATGGAGGAATCCAATGCAATGGCATTCCGAAAGTTTAAAAAAGCGGCACTTGCAGAATCACCCAATCTCCTAAGAAGGTCATGGAACTCGCTCATAACAAAAGCGTTGGCCACTTCAGAGAATAAACCTTCCATATCAAGGTGAAGATCAGCCAGAACCTCATACATGTCAAGAAAGCGAAACAACTTTTCAGGTTTATAGGGCCCCATTGCTATGGCTTCACCAAAATTCAATAGGTGAAAAATTGATGCCCTAGAGATCTCAACAAAGCAATATGAATCGTGGGAACCAAAATCCCCTAATATCTGGTTGCAAAACCGTTTCTCACTAGCAAGATAGACCCGAATGATGATTTTCACAGCCCACACCCATTTCTTAATTTCACAACTCAAGGCATCCCATTCTAGTTTTAATACATCATCGATGCTGAGTTTCTGAATTTCAAGGTTGGACAAGTGCTCATCCAATGCATCTTTACGGTTGCCAATGAAAGCCTCACAGAATTCCCTGTCATAGCCAGAAGCAAACATAACACTGGCAATGGACTTGATGTCAGGAATCAGAAGTGGATCAATCAAATCTACAGTATATTCATTAGATTCTCTTCCACTGTTGTCTCTCTGTGATGTATCATTGATTATTTCATCCTCTACTGAAACAAATGACTCATCATAGACAAAATCAACTCTTGAGGGAAAAGATATGTTCTTCAGCTCAAAGGATTGCTTATGTTGAACAAGAATGTGGTAGAGCTCTTCCTCAAGCCTTGACATTGCTATCTGCTGAACACACTGAGCTCGGAAAGCAAGTTCCTTTGGCCTCCCATGGTCATTCATGGACAAGCCCCCTAAAGTTTCCATCACTGTGTGAATTTCATTAACAGCTTGTATGTACTCAGAAGCCTCTGTGGGTCCAGAATCCCATATCAGAGATGGATTAGACTCCCAACGCCTGACCTTTCTCTCAGCACATTTCAGCTGCTCCTCAACCTCAGCAAATCCCCGCCTCTTGCTTTCAGTTATTATAGTCATTGCGGACAAATGGGAGTCCAGTTCTGTGAGGACTCGTCTAAAGTCATCAGTCAGGCTCTTATTTTCTCCCAATACCTTCAAAATATGCTGAGCTGCAGCAATGACATGTTGTTCCCCTTCATAAGTGGTTGTCATTGATTGACAGCCAGGCATTACCACTGAAGGAAATATGGAAAAAGAAATTATTGTAGCAATACAAAATGTACACCTTAAATAACCTCCCAAACAAAATCCTAACTTCTTGAAATGGACTCAAAACTTATGCCATGTCTTTGCCAAAGCCATGCTCAGTATCACAAAAGGTTTGTAGGAGAGAAATCATGAGTCGGGTTCGAAGGAACTCCAGTTACAATACAAAACGAAAACTAAAGAAAGAAGAGGTGATCCAACTAAAAAGGAGGGATTAACCGAAGAAGCAAAAGACTCCTCTCATTCTCGAAGTTTGTTCTTGAAAAAAATACCAGTGAAAACCAATTGATGCAACAACAAAAAAAAGAGGAATGTATTGCAGAAGCAAGGATTTTTCTCAAAGTTTGAAAAAATGAAAGATACCAGCGAGATGATAGAGAGGACCAAGGGGGTGAAGGATGAGTGATAAATGATATTAAAATGCAGAAAACAGAAGCAGAGCCTTAACTATGAGAAAATCTACTGAAAATAAGGACTGGACGATCAGCAATATACTATGCATATTTCATATGGATAAGAATCACAATTGGGTTTGTTAAATTTTACTAAAACTCAAAAAAAGAAAGGGGAAGTTTTATAAGAATCTCAATTTTCTTTCCGTTAAAACCTTTCACGCCCTTTTGCACGATCTGATCAAACACCCCGCAGATAAATATGGATAAAGAAGCAAAGTCAAGCTGCTAAGAAAACCTTAGAGAAGAACCCTGTAAACTGTGGCCCGTTGTTAAACAAAAAAACACAACAACAACTAGTGCCACCAATACGAAAGCAAAAAACAAAGAATTCAACTCTCAATTCAATGATGTTCCAGATCAAACAACAACACAACTAACTAAAAAGCCTGATCAAACACGAATTAAGAGGACCCTTGATCAATAACAATCCCGTAAGAACATAGAAATAAGAAAATAAAATAAAAAGCAAGAGATTTGATTGGGAAAGAAAGGGGATTTACTTAGTTTGGTTGAGCAGATGTTTCCACTTGAGAAAATGAAATCCAAGGCAAAAAGGAGAGAAATGTGACCCAGAGAAGTCGATGAGTTTGGAGAAGGTGAGATAAGTGATGAGATTGTATATTTCCTGGCAATTTCTCTGTCTCTCTCTTAGTTGAATAATCATAATATATATTTAAGTTTTGTGTAAGTGTGTCGGTATTCCATTCATTCAAGGTCATGGCTTGACTTTTGACTGTTATATAAGCATCTGCTTATTTATAGCCCGAATGTTTTTACTTTGTAAAATATTTTTGTAAAACAATATTTTTAAAATAATGATGCGTTGGAATTTCAAAAAATAAAAAATAAAAAATAAATATTATTTTAATATATTTTTATAAAAATTAATTGATATTATAATATCAAACAAACTCTTAACAGTCAACAAAGCAAATCAAAACCCTCTTTCTTATAGGTTAAAAAAGACTTTATTATAAAAGTGAAAGTAGCTTTTGATATATAACTCATAACACTAACTCATTTAATTCACTAATTATAAACTAAACTAGATTTGTGGTCTATGATTAGTCATAGATCGGGTAAATAATTTTTCAGTATAAAAAACTATTAAGGAAAAAATATTTGAAACTCAAGTTATTGGTTCAATTAGTAAATTAAATAATATAATTAAAAAAATGTAACAACAATAAATATATATATATATATATATATATATATATATAAAAATTATATAAGTCAACTCAAATTATGAAACAACTTAATACTGAAGGGAAAAAATAAGACAAAAAACTCAGCTAAACTAAGTTAACTCACACACTTCTCGACCAGAGACATAAAATTAATTTATACTATGAAATAATGAGAAAATATAACTCTAAATTAATTTGTACTATGAACTAAAAGAATCGTTATGCTTTCATAGAAGTGGTATGAATTAAATGTGTTGTGAGATGAAACAAGTATATGAATTAATTGATTTAAGGGAATAAATTATGGTACAAGTCAAAAGTTACTATGATGTGACCAAGATAGTTTAATGTGTATAATGATAACAAGGTAGTTCATTAAAAGGGAATGAAGTGTATTAAATTGAAAATTGCTATACATTTGATGTACTTTAAAAAAGTTAAAAAGGATAATGGTTTTGCTTGTATGGTTTCCATATTTTAGTAATAAATATAATTTAAATGTTGGTTAAAATTTTCATGATCTTATTTGTCTTACAGGTATCTTCATTGAAGGTTTTAATTCCTCATAATATGATATTGAGCTACCTCACACTTCATATTGTATATGTTCTAGTATTGTTTAATGAATGTTATGTAAATATGTTATTTGTATGTAATATCAAAAGTGTTGTAATTTTACTATTATGTAAGTATAAATAATGATCATTTTACTTATAGATGGAGGTTTTTGAAGTTTAAGACTATTCTTATGATATTGAAAAAAAAATCCCTAAATTTCATGTAAATAACAATTGAAAGGTATAAATTTGTAAGAAAATTTTAAGGCATTACAAATGTAGTATGAACAATTGAAGATGATCATAGATTATTTATGATTTGCCACCATCAATTATACTAGCAAAGGATGGCCAATATGTATCCGTTGTGAAGATGCTCCCCTTCTTATTGTTGTGAGAAAGGCTTATAAGTATTCACCAGTTGCTTATGGCCAGCTGTCGTGAGGTTTTTTTTATGGATAATGCTCTTAAATGTCTACTATGCCTCTCAAAGTTGGTTGCTGGATCATTTGTCTGCTACCAAATGCAGTATGTGATTGCTAGGGTTGATGAAGGCAGCTTCGTCTTGATTGGTGGTTTGGTCGGGGTATGCTTATGACATACATGTGTTGCCCATTGTCTTTGGTTTTATTGCTAACAAGTCTCTACATGTGGTTTTGTTGGCTCTATACACGTTTGTTTGCTTATGAGCCTGTTCCATTTGGTCTACTTTACTATTCTGTACATGTTTGCATTTTTGACTATTTGTTTACCAGCTTATTACTTTTGATCTATAATACTTACTTATATTTTGATAAAAAAAAAAAAAAAAGATGGGCAAGGCATATGATATGAGAGTTTGCTTATAAGAGTTTTGAGATGGAGATATTGTATTAAAAAGGATTTTACCATTATTCGGAAAATATTAAAACATATAAGCATCTAATTATGAGGATCCATATACAATGAAAAAAACTTTATTAGAGGGTACAATGAATCTAGCTAGAATGGATGGAGAGGATTTACCTAGTCCGTAAATCTTGATTCTATATTCAAATACTATGTTAAATGTACAACTTTTTCATCAATGAAATGATTTTTTTGCCAAAAACTTTCTTGCATGTCGTTCAATTCTATTTCTTTATCTACCTATGAATACATGCAAATACCTATAAATAAACCTTCATACCAATACATTATATTTGAGTATTTAAAATGATATGAACAATTTGGTTTTGCAAAACTCATTTCTAAATAATTCTTGAAAATTATTTTTTTTATTTTATAAAATAACTTGATGTTTACTCAAAATAATACTTGGCATCTTATTCATAAAAATGGGATGGTGAATGAGCTCAGGAATATATCAAAATCATAGTTGTAATTCTTTCTCTAGGATGACCACAACTAACCACATAAACTCAAAGGTAAGTAAATAAAATTAATCTCCCTGCACACCATGTTTTACAGGTTATATTATAGCATTATGAATAATGATGTGTATGTGGAAGTGATGGACCCTAGAAAAGCGAATCTAAGCAATTCCAAATAAATTACATTAGACGAGGTCTATAAAATTTGGTTCCTTAGATGATTTTTTTATTGAGATCGTTAAGACATGAAATTACACATCTTCTTAAGAGAATGAAATTAAATTTGGTGCCTAAGATATCTTGTTTTCTTGTTTTTTTTATGGTTTACTGAAACTGTCATCACTGTTGGCAATTTAATCTCTCCTTAGATTTATTTTCATATCTTGAGTTGCAATACTTCAATTCCAATGAGATCAGTTTCGTTTGAAAGTTAACATTCCTGAATACAATTTCTATGAAGTAGTCATCCCCAAATAAATCATTTTTCTAAGTCTAATTGCTGGAAAGTTAACAAGTTGAATTTATTCAGGTTTGTTCCTGCACCTCAATAGTTCTAAATCGTTTGAAATCCCTATTTTTCTTCCAAATAAACCATTTTCACTTAGTCATTGATCTATTACATTAATTCTCTTAAAGATAAACATAATTAATTCCTCCCAATTACTCTTGCTAGTGGTTAACCTCTAACCTCTTATACATTGCAACATCTCCTTAACATTTCCATATAATTCCTCCTCCAACACAACCCTTATCCTCTAAATCTAATTATCCCTATACAAAAAATAATTATTCCCAAATACTTCATGAACCCTAATTTATGAGTTTCAAATTAAATGCATTAATACTTAATCGAATTCAAATTAACTTCATAATCAGGTTTAAAACTCCTTACCAGATAATACGGATTTTAACCCCTCCATTTGTTTCCTCTGCCCAGCCCATCTCCCCTTTTTTTTCCTCCAATTTCTTCACATGTTTTTCTTGTTTAAACACTTCTATAAGATTGCTCTCCCTCCTAATTAATCCAATTTCTTTGTGAATTAGACTAATTTCTTATGTTTTCCTCTCAAATCTCTTATGAAAATTTCAACGCCTCCTTCTCCCCCTCGGGAGGGGGGGGGGGGGGGGGGGGGGGGGGGGGGTTGTATTATCATTATTTACACAATTAACCTCATTTACTTATATATTTCACTTTTGACTCCACTTTTCCTTTTCTTCCCATTTTTGTCCCTCCACAATGAAATCTATTATTATTATTATTATTATTATTTTATTAATTATATATATATATTTCTCTGGTTTTTACACATTACATCAATTGAATAAAAATTACAACTACAGTAAGAAGCTTGAGTAAGTGCTAGAATGAGCTAAAATAAAGGTGAATTGGAAAATAATGTTATATTACAGGTTTGGTAAAAATCTAAATCAAAGCAAAAGGCATAAATAATAGCAAGAAAAAGAAGTATAAATATGAAGCATATCATTGAGGAAAACAAGGAGTGTGTATGTGTGTGTGTGTGTGTGTGTGTGTGTGTAAGCATTAAAAAACAATACGACTACAAGCCATGCTCATTGAGGAAAACAAGGAGTGTGTATGTGTGTGTGTGTAAGCATTACAAAACAATAAGACTACAAGCCATGCTGAGTTAGTATGTAATATAGGTAAGGTAGAAAGAAAAAAAATACCCAGCTCATCAATACAAATGAAAATAAAAATGAAAAACCTTAAAGATGATATAATTGACTTACACATTTACATCAAAGAACTCCATATTGAATTATATGCTAAGGAATTTGAAATAGGAAGGAAAAACTTTGGAGTAGCAAAAGTAGAAGGACTATAAATGATTAATAAATAAATTTCTACCTAGAAAAGTCAGATAATGGAAGTCTAATCTATGTATGAAAAGAATATTATAGCCTAGATACATATAATGATGTTTTGATCCTCTCTAATCTGATCATTACAAATTCCTTATATGCTTTATAATTTCATAATGATGATGTTGCTACAAAAATCTACCTAGTAGCAAATAGAGTGTTCTTAAGCAATTACTGACACCATATTGGTGTAAAACAATAACTTGAACACTATGATAAGTTTGTAGCAAAGATAGCTAATGTAAATAAATAATTTTATAATATGATAAAATTTAATGTATTTTAAAGTTTTGTTATCAATGAAAGGATTCATTCATATTTTCTTTTTAAAAAACAAACAATCTTTGTGAATACAATGATAAATGGCTCTAAAATTTTGGCTAGGTTTAACTTAGATAAGCTGAATAAAAACTCTTTCATTGGCTTGACAATAACATCCATTTCTTGCTCATTTATAAATAATCAATGGCCACTTGTCACCCTATACACAGCTAATCAATATCCAATATTTTTTTTTTCACTTATCATCTTTCATTTTGCATTTATGTACTTATCATTATTTTAAATTGTTTAGTTTCTAAGAGAAATATAGATCTTCATAAAATCCAACTTTTCCTTAAGATAAATAACATCAAGTTTAGGAGAAAACAAATGGATCATGATGAAAGAATCCAATTTGTTGAATAAGGCTTGTATTTCATAAGACATCGTACTAGACTCGATAGATCACCTAGTTAGAAGAATCCAAACTATTAACTATTTGTCCTTTATAAAAAAAATAAGTTATATCTAGAAAGAACATGAAACAATAAGCTATTATACATCATTATAAAATGCAAACATTTTATTGTAAAAGTTTTTAATGATAATATGTTAGCCCTTAATGTGCTACCCAAACATATTTGGGATCGTCTTCCTATTAATTCCTTGTATATGAAACCTAACACTATGATGGCTTGAGTATATGATGGATTATAAAGACAATTGATTGGGAATATTAATTTTGAGCTATCTATCCGACCATAACTTTTTCAAGTGTTATTAATTGTGCTAAAATTTAACCATCCTATAATATTTTACTTGGACGACCTTGGATCCACTCTTATAGTGTCATGTCATCTTTTATACACCAAAGTTAAAGTTTGTAGTGGATAAGATATTGATAATTATGAAGGATGGGAAAGTCTTATCTCTAACTAAAAATGTGTCAATCCTTTATATTAAAGTATAAAATAGTAAAGATGAGAGCTTTCGTGTCTTAGAAATTATGAATGTTGAGTGTGTGTTGAAGAATACTATAAGAACAAAGCTAGAAATCTCAAAAGTAATCATAATGGTTGCAAATAATTTTGAAGGATATGCTACTACGATATATATCAATGTTTTGAATATAAAATATGTAAATAAAAGATTTGGCCTCGGTTTTAAATGAAGGAAAAAGAATTATCCAAAGGTTATAACATAACTATGTAGCATAATGATTGAGACTTTTGTTTTTAATTTCTTCTTTAAAATGGAATATATAGTTGATAAAAAAAGACCCTAGAAATTAGCTAAAATTTTAGATCTTGATAAGTGTTTATAAGTTACCTTCCCTAACAATACAAATACTTGAAGCTAGGTGTTTTTTTTTTTTTAGTATTTGTGTTTTATTGCCTAGTTTTTTCACTTTAACAATACTCAAGTGTTTCATATATATATATCCACCTTTACTTATGTGCTTTATTACCTAATGTACCACATACACTTGTTGATAATGTTCTTTAAATCCTTTTTTATGCTGGTATTATTGATAACTTTATCATCTTTCTTGAATAACGTCTAAATAACATTATATTGTTTTGATTACAACAAGCAACAAGTGATGAGATCAAGAAATGTGCAGACTTTGGTATCAGAAAGCTGAAGAGATTAGTAAGTATAGTTTTAAATAGAAAAAGAAGAGCCATTATTTTTGTAATGGGTTTGTGGATGAGGATGATGGTTGGTAAGGCATCAAATTGAAGGGAAAGGTACAACTAGGTTTGTTGTTTAAAGGAAGAAGATGAATGGAAAAATAATATGGCTAATGATTTTTTTATTCAACGGTAAATTCATAATATTTAAGTTTTTATATTCAATGGAAAATTTGTATTATTTAATATAAGGATTTTCTTAGTTATTTGATGGAAAATTATAGCAAACTTATAAATAATCAAATATTTTTTGTTATTTTTTTAGAATGTTGATATGAATGTAAATTGTTATACGCACATTAAAGTTTATAATGCAAAATATATTTTTCAAAACTAAGCAAGCAAGTGCAATTTCGATCAAATTATAGAACGTTAAATATAATTTTCCAAAACAAAAAACATTATGCTATATGTCAATTGGTGTTTTTTTTTGGATTTTAAAAAAAATAGCATAGTAAAAATTAATAGAACAAAAACATAATCCTGAAAATATTGAGGTGAATAAAATGGTTTGGCAAGTCGCTTTTTTAATATTAATTCCTTTTTAGATACCAACTTAGAACTATCAATGTAAATACATGTAGTTATAATCATAAGAGCATCTCAATGTTGGTATTTTAAAGAGCTAGGGTGGCAATATGTGTTGATGTTTTATGTAAAAGAACTTTCTATAAAAGCTTAGTAATAACAAATTTTAATAAAATTTTGAGTAACATGTTACATATATAATATACATGTAAAATGTAAAATGTTATAGCTTATCATGTGAGATGGTGTAAGGTTAGACATTTCACTTTAAATCATACTCATGTTCACAAGTTTTACTAAGATGAGTTATCGCATGACAACCTCACTAGGTATAGGTTAAGATTTTTGTGTGTTGTTTGTTCCATTATTTTTTAGTTTTGAATTGTTTTATAATATATATCTTTAATGTCTTGACATGCTATATAACAACCTTACATTAAGGATTTGATATTAGCATATTCACTGCTATGTCGAGAGAGAGATGATTTATGACTAGCATGGGTCCCCACTACACTACTTTAATATCATTGAGATACATTGTCTTGATTAGGTAATGCAATAATTTGAATTGTTTTAGCATATCTTAAATTATATTGACACTAATGACAAATTGCATAGTATCAGTCATTAGGTAAGTGAAGAAGAATTGATTGGTGATTTATGTAGCTTACCTAGGTATATTTTTGGAACGACATTCGATAATTGATGTAGCCAATTATATGAGATGATATTTTTCTATAACACGCTTGTTTATTATACCTATATAATCACATTTCTCGAGGCATCCATGTGATTCAATATATTAGGAGCCTTGTTATTCGAGATATAATTGATTGATATGCAATAACTTTTTATGTAATATTTATTAAATATCTTGTTCATATTATTATAAATGATGAGTACTAATTTTTTTTATACACATATTAAATGTATTATTTAATATGGGAAGCTCGAATAGCAACAACTACGCTCCAAGAAGTCGATGAGATGGAATGTGTCTTGGTAAATAACACGCTCATTCACAATGAGATCACTTTTCGTGAATGAAAACATGTAAATGAGGAGGTAAATCCATTTAGGATTGATCCAAGCCCATCCACAAATGCTTCATGCTCGTCTACAAAAGGAGATGATTTTTGTGCTGACCCATCCACAAGTACTCCAAGCTTGTCCACGAGCTGGGGTAATGTAAGTCTATCCACGAGTTCTCCAATCCGGTTCATGAGTTAGATAAATTTTAGATGTAGTGAAATTATATGTTTTAATGTAATAAGAACTATGGATTTTAATTATATTTAGTCATGAATTTTGATTAATTGTGAATTGAGAATTGTTTTGATTTTCTAATGATGAATGGTCAGGTTAGTTTTTTTTTCCAGGGGATTGAGAGGTTCACAAAACAACCCTAAGCATATTTTCTCGACGCGTTGGTATAATTATCTAGTAATAAATATAATATATAATTATTTTAAGTTATTATAATACATGCAACTTATTAGATTATATTATTTTTAAAAATATTTTCTACTGTGCTCTTTTTTTCTTTTAGATCATTTGACTGTATTCCATCACACAGTCCCACTCACACACAAAAAAGTTTTCTCGACTTCCCATGCAGCTGCTTACTTTTTTTTTGTTTTAAAGTGCAAAGGCAAAGATGATGGAGAAATGAATAGTAAATCGGTGTAGAAGGAACAAAAAAGCACTCACAAGCCGACACCAAAATGGGCCACCTCCTCTCCACAATCTACTGTATCTGTCCAGTTTTTTCTTGTCTAGAATCGATAGCCACCCCATTTGCATTTGCATCACTGTCACACCTGCACCGTCTTTTCTTTCTCTCTGTAAACTGCAACCTTTCTCTGTCCGCCATTCATATCTCTGAAGCTCTTTCCCCATTGTTCAATCAGCAATGGCTCTTTTGGTGCTTGCGATACTCATGGCGGTCATGACTGGCCGAGCAAGTGAGTTATGGCATTATCGTTTTTCTTTTTTTTCCTTTTTTTTCCCTGTTCTGGCATCTATTTTTTCCCCTGACGGTCAAAGCCACAACCCATAAAACTAATCCGACTTTAGACTAAGGATGTCTTCTTTTCCTTTTATCCGTTCATCTTTTAATGGTTTCTTCTTAATAACTTTCTTTTTGAAAAAAAGTTTTGATTTTTTTGTTACTTGATGAAAATATTGTTTCTGTCCATTATGTTTTCTCATGTATACTCTTGTTGGTTTTAAGCATTGCAGCTTTCCCTTGTTTGTAACCGCGGAATCTCCTTTTTTCCTTTGAATTTCTTCCTTCTTTGTGATGTATACCTATGCTTTCCATTATTATTATTATTATTTCCAAATTCCATCTTCTTGAGTTTTACTGGATGGATACTTGTGATTTTTTTTTGATTTTTTTTTTGATTTTGCTTCTGCTAGGTTGCACATGGTGTGTTTGCAAGGAAATGAGCAGCGCAGTCCTACAACAAACTCTAGACTATGCTTGTGGAGCTGGGGCTGACTGTAACCCTATCCATAAAAATGCCCCTTGCTTCCAACCCGATACTGTCAGAGCTCATTGCAATTATGCTGTCAACAGCTACTTCCAAAAAAAGGGTCAGGCCCAAGGCGCTTGTGATTTCAAAGGCGCTGCTACGATTTCTGCATCTGATCCTAGTAAGCCATTCCCTAAATCTCCCACTTATATTTTATAGTTTCCTTGTGAAATATTCATGTACTCATTATTTTTCACTGTTTTTTTTTGGGGGGTGCAATTGATACAGGCATTAGCGGCTGCTCTTACCCTTCCAGCATCAGGTACATATCCTCTAATTAACTCGTAAAAGTTTTGCTATTAGCACGAAATGTTGTCCAACTTCTGGTTTTTTTTCAAAGCAATTAAACGTGATGTCAGATAAGGTGTGACGCCTTTCAGGCGAGTTATCTATCGGTGCCCTTGGCTTGTTTTCCAAAATGGGGCGCCTCCTCTCAGATGAGGACAGTTAGACACCTAAACTAGATATCTTTTGCTGAGGCAGAATGGTTTATAAACTGTCTTTACTGGTAGATTATTTACTTATTTATTTGGTGTGAGTAACTGTCTGCATAAATACAAACTATAATGAAAGATTTGAACTTGATTATTGCCCCCCATTTATCATTATAGCTCACCCGCAATGGCCTTCGTGGAAACTTTGTATAATATAATATAATGTGATATGTTTGGACGTTGATCAAGGCCATGGATACTGATTACATATTCCGCACTCTGGGGTGATTTATGTAGAGTTCATGGTCTGATAGATCCAAGTTTAAGAAGCTAAATGCTAAAATTTGAGTCTGATGTTTATTTGAAAGAAATAGGAGCTAAAAATGTAGAAAAATAAGAAGACAATGATCTAGGCGAAAGCCCCCCCGCTTTTAGATTATGTTGCATTATTTAGATTCCTTTGCTAGCACACACGTTTTTTGAGTTTTTTTCTTGAGGAGAGGAGCATTTTTCCTTCTGTGCTGTAGAAATGTCAGGTGCTTGGTTGAATTTTGAGTGCTAAAATAATATTTTTTTTATCTTAAATTATTTTCTTAGTATACCAAAATAATCTAAAAATATTTTATTATTATGTATAAATAAGTCTTTAACTTGAAACTATTGTAGTTTTTAAATATAGCTTTATAAAAATAAAAGGTAAAAAATTTCATTTTCTTTTTAACTCTCCCCTCAAATATGCTCTAATAAAGTTAAGATGTGACTGGAGCGTAATAGCGATAGCATTTAAGAACAGATGCACTTCGTACAGGTACAGTAATGAACCTTGAAAGCACATCACCTCATAATTACTTTTCTTCCATGTAATTGATAAACTGGCATATCATTTAAGGAAAATAAATAAATTTTGCCTACCAAAATATTTGTTATTTATAAATAGATAACAGTAATGAGTTTATGTTCCTGGTCAAAAAGTGAGTCTTGCTTCAGTGTAATTAAAAACAGTGAATTGATGAGGGAGTTTAGCAATGGAGCATTCTTAGATTCTCTGCAAAACCATTTACAATAGTTAAATTATCAATCTAGTTTTTTGAATATTGTAAATTGATATTAGTATTTTTGGTGTAGTTCGAGAAGAATTGTGAAGGAAAAAACTTTAAATAATTTATTTTAATATTTTTGACTGTTTCATAGAACTAGATTTTTTTTCAAAAAAAATATTTTAGCTCTCCATTTAATTTAATTTAAGTTTTTTAGCTGTAAAATAATAGGACTAAATAATTATTTTTATCTTTTTCCGCCTCTGGTGTTGAAAAATGCCCTAGATGTTTCCATGGTGGGCCATGATGGTAATGATTTTCAAAGAGTAACACAGCATCAAAACCTTGGGATGAACATAATATTTTTGAGATATGAACCATCTTTTGAATTTTGGGATGTCTTGAGAAATGTGCATGCATGTGTGGCCCCACAACTCTAGCTAGCCAGGGTGGCTCCTATCACAACCACACATACGGAGTGATATAATTGGTGCTTTTTTCAACAGGTATCATGTATAAGGGTTTCAACACTATTGCATACTATTGGTTTTTATTTAGAAATATATTAAAGGAGTATTTTTTCTTTTTTAAAAAATAAATTAGATCACCATTACGCACAACACACCGACATAACATTGATGTTGTGGTTTGTGCCTGACAATCAGCTAATACAGCATTTTTCAGTTTAGAATACGAGCAATCATATACTTGGGAGTATTTATATAGATAGATAGATGGATGCTGTACAGCTTGTTGGCAATTATTTGTCATGAGGCCTTGAATTACATCAAAATATTCTGAGCTCACTGAATGGCTATGCCTCCATTTCAAGTCCCTGAATTCTTATGTGGGAAGTTGAAAGGGGGGAGGGCTGAAAACTTTATTTGAGTCCATTTATGATACCTTTCCAAGTTGTCAATTTGGAAGTCAGTAAATGTTCGATTTAAAGTGTCCTTGAGGAGTTTGACAAGGAGAAATTAATGTGCTCTTCTAACGTGTATTTGCTCACTCTCAGTTTCTATGATTCACTTTGTCGAGTATTCTTGGTCATGGGATATCACTATCAGGTTTCAAAAACTATCTGCTGACCTTCTTTTGTCCAGCGCTGCGGGCACCAGCACAACTCCAGCTTCCGGCACCAGCACAACTCCGGTCACCACGAATCCATCTAACACCACACCCTCGACCGCCACCCCGTCCACCACCGCAACCCCAACCGGCACCACTACTCCGTACTCTGCGACACCCAGCGGAGTTCTAGGAGGGATTGGCAATGGTGTAGGTCCATCGGGCGCTGGAATAAACACTGACATCACTGATGCTGGATTCAGACTTGAAAACACTGGCCTGTTCTCACTTATTATAGCCGTTGTGGTGTCCAGCTTGATGTTTTAGCATTGTTGAAGGTGCAAGAATGTGACCCTGATTGTGGTGGGGTATGCTGGCCACAGGCGATGCCGGACATCAATGTGCATAGTATGCATGTGACTCTGTTCTTTGTTTATCTAAAGACATGATAGCTAGCTAAGTGTTTTTGTTTGTTTCTACCTGGCCAAAGAGATAGGCTTTCTGTCCTTTTGGATGCTTGATTTTGTGGTTGCTGCTGCTGTATCTGTACCATTTTCCCCGTTCCTGGATCCAGAAAGCTGTAATTTATTAATGTTCTCGAGAGTCTGGCACCCTGCATCTGATTAGCACAGCATAACCTTGTTGCCTAGCTACATGTAATGGAGAAAATCGCCTTAAAAAAGAAAAAGCTCAGGGATAGTATCTAGGAGAAATAAAGCATATATATGATGGAGTTTAATAGTAATATATTTTTTATGTAATTTTTCAATGACTGGCACACAACTATTCTGTGATAAATTAAAAATAAAACATATTATTCAAGTATGATAAAGAAAAATCATATTACTATAACTGGTGATATTCTAAAAGTTAAAAGAATCGAATGGTTTTATAGATCTCCGTAGATACAAGATTCTACGTCTCATTTGTTGTCCAATCACTAAAAACCTATCACATCACAACTCAAACACATCATATCCATCATATGTCATTATGGTTCATTACATGTATTAAGTTATCAATATAAAATATGTAAATCCTCAAAATAAAATTTTTAGAAGCATAATTACACTAATACTTTATGGAGTAGAAAGACAGTTTTCAACTATAAACAAACACATAAGTGTTCATATGATTATTTAATACAAATTTTATTGAAAAAAAACATTTTTCAAATAAGAACAATAATCATATTATAATTATTATTCACAATCTAAAATATTTAGCACCAATTGAATAATTTTTCTTGTCTTAAAACTCTTTTTATTTAGAAAAATAATTTATCTAGAATAATTCAATTAAACATTTTAATCAAATCTTAACCCAATTAGAATATTTCAAAAATCAAAACATCTTGAATTAAATTTTTTAATTCAATCCTAATGAAATTAGAAGAAATAATTATACACTTAATGTAATTTAGGTTTTCAATTTTAATATAAAATCCAAACTTTATATATATAGGGGTAAAATCATAATTCTTACTTCTTCTCCTTTAATTGCAGCTGACAATGGCTATTCATCCTATCATCAACAACAACATTGCTAATAGTAGCAAAGCTTGTTGTTATGTTGTTTATAGAGGGAGACAACGACCTTGTAGTGGACCTATAATCAAAACACCAGGTGTTGTGCTTGGCAGGGCAATAATTATAGGTTGTTGCCTTTGACGTTCGTAGTGCACCAGGTGTTACACCTGGTGTGGCAGTAGCCATGAGTTATTACTCTTATATAAAAAGAGCAATAATAAATTTAAAGTGGTTGTCATTTTTTAAATTTTCCAGCAAAATCTAGTTAGAATAGTTGAAAGACTTGTTTTTTTTTTAAGAATCATGAAAGTACAATTACTTTTGAAAAAAATGAATTTCCATATAAAACTAATTCATTATTAACGAACATATTTAAATAAAATGAGAATTCAGAAAATTTAGATATAATATTCGGACTAAATATTTGAATTATCATAGTTTTTAAATCAAGATTAATTGGGGTTAGTTTTAAATTAAAGAAATGAATTAAAAGAGAAATTAAAATAGATATATAATTGGTCAAGGGGTTGGAATTGAAAAAAATGTAAAAGGTAAGATTTAATTAGATCAAGAGAGTTGTAGCCCTGTATTTTAGCTATCCAATAAGATCAACTCGTATAAAACAGAGTTCTATAACTCCAATTTTTGTGAAAAATCTGGGTAGAGTACGAATGTGACCTCTATTTGCAGATTCAAAAGGAAAAAAAGAGAGAAGAGGGGTCATGGAGCGATGAAATAAGACACGTTATGGGAAAAGAAACAAGTTTTGTTTGAAAAATGGTGTTTATAATAATGTTTTAATTGGATAAAGAATGTAGATGATGTTTTATATATATATATATATATATATATATATATAAAAGAATAACGAATTTAAAGGCTTATTGGATTGATTTTGGTGTGGTTGTTATGAATTGTATCTTTGATTAAAAATGATTTATAAGATTTTTTTGTAATTATGGGAGGGACCATGAGTGTGGTGCAGCAACAACAACAATAATAAAGGACCACAAGCAGAGTATCCATAACAGGTAGGTGATTCGTGCTAATGTTTAGTGATTTAATTTTAATTATAATAATGCATGAATTATGTTTAACTCTTTAGTGAAAGTTTGAAATATATTTTATCAATTAGAATGTTTAAGGTATTTGTGTCACGGAAGTCAAATTTCTATGTAAAATTGTCAGATACAATATCATCAATGAAAACTATACTGAATGAATGAAACATGGTAATGACTAACATACTTTATTGTATGCTAGAATCCCGGATAAAGGGATCGCTAAAAATGACTAGCATAGATTTTGATGTATGTTAAGATCCAAGATAAAAGGATCGTGTCATAAATGATTGTCATACATTCAATGTATGTTAGGATCTTGTGGAAGAGGATTAATATGCATCTAGTGTACATTAGGAGTAAATCTGTTGTTTCCTAGTTTTTTTCAACTAATAATATTTTGTATAAATTAAATGTTTGTAAACTAATATGTATGATCATTATTTTTTTGAAAAGACTGGAATGTAAGAAAATGAACTCTTTTTGTTGTATTCTATTAAATATGATTGAATTTATCTTGACTCTGATGCAAATTGTCGATTGTTGTTAAATATATGGTTTATTTATTGTGGTTGTGATGAGAATGGTGTTTGTGGTTGTGTAGACCTAGGATGATTGGGTCAAGATTGAATTAAAGGTTATGTTATATGTTGATAAGTTGGGATCTACTAGTATAGCGGAGGTTCTATCAAAATTTCGGTGAAACCTTATATATATAATTTGCATTTCTTTCATTGTTGGTAAATGAGTATTTAATAATACTTTTTGTCTCCCTGAGAAGTGGACATTACACAAACATACAATCATCTACCATAATTATCTAACAATAGCTCTAATACTATATTATTGGGTTTCTCGTAACACATAAATATAGTAAAATGATAAATTTAAGTTTTGAAGGATTTTCAAGAATCTTGTTAGATAATCTAGGGTCATTAAGGATTTATACGAAGGTTACCTAAAGATCAAATCTTATTATAAGGTTTGATCAACTTCTTCAAAGTTAGATTATCGTAAACTACAACTTGTCTAAATATCTGACTTTTAACAATAATCTATACTATTTACTAGTGAAAAATCTTTTAAAACTTTTTTTAGAAAAAAATGAATTGCCATGCTTTTTAAGTGATAAGCTTTTTTGTGTGTGTTTTGGTATTTCTACATGGTTTGTAACTTACATAATTTTCTATTCATAAAATAAAAGGCATAATATTGTATTAATATGGAAAGTTGATAATCCTTTAAATAGAAAAATATTAATTACCCCTAAATAGTATTAAATATATTATTTCAGCGTAATTATAGAAATTACTCAATCAAGTTTCTACTTGATTTTCCTAAGTCTAGAATTATAATCCTCTTCTATAATTACATTTTTTTTTAATATTTAAATTATATACAACCAAGTCTCACTTGATTAATTATCTCAATTTAAATTCCAATCGATAGCTCTTAAGTATGTGACCCATTAGGTTCTTTAATAAGTTATCCCAAATATAAATCATAATATTAAATAAATTAAAGATTTTAATTTATTATTAGTTCAACAATTTTATTAACTTATATTCGAAGATCATGTACAATGTCTAGCAACGCATCATGATCCCTCAAATATTATAAATGTCTTAAATAGTTTGAATTAATCTTTAGCAATCAATTTCTCGATGTACTTATTATATTTTTATTAAGAATGTTTCAATTTAAACATTATAGCATGGAACGTGTTTTCCATGTCAAATCATTTTTAATCTTAACACCATAATCAATAATTTTTTTAATAAGATTTTAAACTCATTTCAAATCTCATTTCACCTTACACAATAATTTCTTAATTATAACTATTAAAGAACATGTAAAATATTTTCTTTAGTTTACTTAAGGTAATGAATTTTCTATTGATCATATAAATACTTTTGTGTAACTTATATCATACTCGATGTCTACCTATTTGTTATCCTTGCGATACAAACATGGGGATATAAAAACTCAGTTTGACACAATGATAACCTATACCAAGGTACTAAAACTATAGAAACTGAACCTCCACCTAATACATATAAAGAGACACGGACGAGAAGTATGGGAAATTCCATAAAACTTGGTTAATTATTTTATAAGCCAGAGTTTTTAAATAAAGAGCCAAAAATATTAGCAAAACCTCGTACATAATAATGTCTAAAATCAAAGTTTATATTGAATAACAATTCTATATAAGCCAAAATAACCCTATTTATAATGTATCAAACATCCTAAACAATACTAAAAAATAACAAAAGAGATCAAAATAAAATAAATTTATTTAAAAAAAAACTAGAAAATTGATACAAATGTCGCACAATAGGTCTATGAACCTTATCGTAAGGCCTTCTCAATGATCAATCACTATAAAAATTCACCATGTAAAATAAGACCTTTAGAAATATGAAATAAATTTTTTTATGATTTAATGGTGTGTATATATATATATATATATATATATATATATATATATATATATATATATATATATATATATATATATATGATTGTGCATTAAAAAATATTAGCCCAACACCACCTTTAATATCCTTAAACCTTGCCAACAAAGAAATCTACAAAGAAAAAAAAAGTTATTGATATAGAATCCTTTACCAAATTAATCCCAATTGTTTCCACTGATAATGCCGTTTAAGAAAAAGATTACTTACTAAATAAGAAGTTTATAATTCATAATGAAATAAATAGCATAATGAAATAAATAGCAAAACCCTACAAAAACTTCAAGCTAGACTTCAAATATATCATTCTCTTTCGTCTAGATAATTTACTAGGCTTGCTAAATATAAATATAAAACTTGATATATTTGATTTTCAAATCATCTAGAACTATAGTAAAATTCCATTTGTACTTTATATATTAACCAAATAATACACAAAGGTATGGTTTAATAGATTTGCAGCTTGTTAACCCAAATATTCAAAATTAGCGCAAGTACTTCTTTTTAGGTCATTTTAGCCTTATACCTTATAATAGGACTAATTAATACCTCTAACATATCTTTTGGTGATGCTCACTAATTTGCATCATATTGATTAAGACAACGAGTAGTCAAGATTAAAACAAAATATGTTATATATAGTGTAACAGCCCGATTTTTTTTTATATATATATATATATACCCACACATGTTACCGGAAATCAGCGAACCTGATTACCTCACATCATCGAGATACTATCTATACAATCAATATTTTATTAAAAGTGGATCTTATATAAACATGTAATATTATGGTTGCATAATCAGAAATTCATATTAAAAATATACATACATAGACATGAGTTTGCATTCCTATCCTACTAATAGCCATTATAAATTTACACGGAAGGGTCTAATAAAAGTTATGTGTTCAGTACATTGATTCATACAAAATACATTATGACTTAGAATTCATCTACATGATTCCTTGCAAAAGGAGGTTCCCGTGTATCGGGTTCCCTAGACATCTCGTGGATGTGACGTTCCTGCAGCAGTATAAATCATTTAAGAGATTGTAATTACTTAATGATATTAATAATAATGATGACTAAATGGTCTGACAGTTAAATGAGGCATCAACATTTATATTTTCCTCATGTATTTAGTACAACTAACTTATAATGCAATATATATGCACTAATTTTGCAATCAACCATAATCTTAAACCCGACTATCCTAATAAGGCATCATTTGCTGAGGTTAACCGTTCATTCACTCCGGTCATCCTTTTCGGATACCATTAGCCAAAGCTAATCGATCGTTCGTCCCGGCCATCCATTCGGATGCCATTAGCCGAAACTAATCATTCTTTTATCTCGGCCATCCTTTCGGATGCCATTAGCCGAAGCTAATCAATCATTTATCCCGGCCATCCTTTCGAATGCCATTAGCCGAAGCTAATCATTCTTTTGTCCCGGTCATCCATTCGGATGCCATTAGCCGAAGCTAATCAATCATTTGTCCCGGCCATCCTTTCGGATGCCATTAGCCAAAGCTAATCATTCTTTTATCCCGGCCATCCATTCGGATGCCATTAGCCAAAGCTAATCAATATTTGTCAACCTTTAAGTATTCGACAAACTAATATAGATTCTAACACAATAGGGTAATATTCATGTTAAAATATTTCCTCATTCAACAAATGAAAAAGGAAGGTGCAAATCACCTACCTGCTCCGCCTGTGGGATGTTCTTGCCTTGACGATGGTCCAATCCCAACCGCACCACCTTTCGAATCTAACTAAGTTTGACTATTCTTTCTCTTCTCCTGCTGGTTCTCCTTCTTCTTCCTCTCACGTTTTCCAGCCCTCTTTTTCCTTTCCTCTGGTAGTTGTCCAATCTTCTTTCAAGGTCCCAACTTTCCCTCACACTTACACAAAGCACTCTCTACTGGTTTGGTTTAGGGTTTTGTTGTGGAAGAGAAAGGGAAAACAACGTGCAACTGCCATTTTGAGAAAAGAATGAATCGTTCTCTCTCTCTCCTCCTTATATTTATACTCCCCATACAATGAGGTGGGTTGTTTGGGATTTGGTTTGGATATGTTCTTATCCTTGTTTTGCTCTTTCTAAAACCGATTTTACCCCTTCTTTTTTTCTTTTTTTTTCTAAAACAGAACTGCGTCATCAATTCATATATATATATATATATATATATATATATTTTCTCTTGGGTGTTTACATATAGGATAAATTAGTGATTTCAATTTTTTTATACACCTGTCATTCGAGTCTTTCCATACATATAAGTGATTTATCCATAAAACAATTTCATGTAGGTCAATTTAATATACATGTCATATGATAAATAATTTTATTTATTAGTTTTGGATATCACTCATATCGTACCTTATAAGAACAACTGTTTTTTTTTTTTATATAAAACAAAATATAATATTTACTAGTCTTAATAGCTAAAATTAATGTTCATTCTTAATAGAGTATGGATTAGGAGCATTTAGGAATATTATTTTAATATAATAAATATCTCATAATTATAACCACTTTATAATTTTCTTTACCAAACATTTTTATTCCAATGATTTTTATCTTTAGTTTGAATTTGTTAATCAAATATTTGCTTCATTAAAAAAATTGATTATTAAAAAAAATCTTTTTAACTATAAATATATTTTGCATGAACAAATTTAATGCCAAATATAACCAATATATTGACTAAAGGGCATATATAATAACAAAAAGGTGAGAAAACAATTTTACAAAATAAACAAAATTATCATGAAGCCAATAAAAATAGAATAAAAAAAATGCATGAGTGAAAAATAGCTTATTTCCAAAAATAATTTTTACACGTATATGCATGCTTAAAAAATGCAACAATATATTGTTATATACTGAATCTAATGCTAATGCAAAGCTAATAAAAATAAAATAAAAGAGATGCATGAATGAATAGCTACTAGTTTCCAAACATGAACTTTTACACACACGTGTAAAAATAGTGACAACTAGGGTTTATAAAATGAATCTAATGTTATTTTGAGGTTATTAAAAATAAAATAAAATAAATACATTAATGAAATATAGCAAAATTTTAAAAAGTAACAAAAAAGTTTTATTAAATAAATATGACACTATTTAGAAGCTATTAAAAAAACAAGGATGAATAATACCTTCAAACATAAACTAAGGTAAAAATAAGAAAAGAGGAAAGACCACTAAAGTCTTACATTTGAGCTAGTTTTAATCAAGCGATAGGGGCTACTATAGTAGCTACTAGTAGGAAAAATGATGATTGGTTTATGGGTTGATTTTGTTTCTGTGAGTTTTCTCCTTTTCTCATCAAGTTTTTTTTTTCTTTTTATTTATCTATGTTTTTCTTTTTTCCCCTCTTCTAGCTCAAATAACACTTAATATTAGCTCAAAACTTTCTTGTTTTCTCTCTCTCTCTCTCTCTCTCTCTCTCTTTAAATTTCTCTTTGTAACTCAATATTAACTCTCTATTTATAAGAAAAAAAATAAAGATTGTGGAATTTTTTTTGGTGGGATTGTTACGGCCACTAGTATCTTCAAGCTTATCTTAGCCCTTTACCATACTTGGTTTTCGGGTCAATTATGTTTGAGCTGCTATTTTTTTTTTAAAAAAAATTAGGTTGTCTTGTATTTTCAAATTGATATTCTTTGGAGATTTTTTTTTTGTCTTGAATAAAATAACATACTTTTACTTATTTCTTATTTGTTTTGAATTCAAAATAATGTTGTTTTAAAATTTTGGTTTTTGAAATAAGTCATACAATTTAGTTGTGTTTTCCAATCTAGCCCTTAGATTTTTATTTATTTCATCTTATTTGAACTTTGACTGAAAATATTTATCTTTCATTACATTAAAATGGGTTCCTCAATTTCCCATCCCTTTCAATTCGGTAACTCGTTTCTCAATTTTTATTTATAGTCAATTTTAATCTTTTCCTCTTGATTTCTTCTTGGTATCACCTTTTATTGTATTCAAAATGCCCCCTTAAATTCGTAAGTCTTACAATTTAATCTCTAGCTTTTCAATTTTTAGATTTTTAGCTAATTTCAACTATTATCTTAGTTTTCTTATCAATTTTCATCCCTAAATGCCCTTTTTTATTCTTCGTTTTTTTTTTTTTTGGATTTTTTTTGAAATATATATATATATATATATTTTTTTTTCTTTTTTCTTTTATGATTGAAATATATATATATATATATATATATATATATATATATATATATATATATATTTATTTTATGATTGAAATATATATATAAATAAAAATACCCGCACACCCGAGGCTGAGCTCTCTCGCAGTCGATTGTAAACTCTAGATCTAACAACAAAAACAACAGCCTCTAGGGTTTGGCCGGAAGAATCATTTACAGCAATGGCGATGGCAGCTGCTCTGAGACGCGAAGGAAGGAGATTTGCATCCCCTCTTATTTCCTCTCAACCAATCACCCACGTCCGATCCTCTCTCATCCCCGAGTATGAATCAATCAGATTTATTCTCTTTTCGTTTCTCTATTTTCTTTGTGTGTTCGTTCTCTGTCTGGCTGATTACAAAATGAGATAGATTTCTTTTTTTTTTCTAAAAAAAAAAGAAAACTTGGGATTATTATTGATTTTGAAATCTTTAAGCTTGTATTTTTTGAAGAGGCTGTTTTATCGCTTCTTCTTAATGAGTTTGTATCATTAACACCATCCAATTAGCTATTTGTTTGTGCGGTGAGTAATTCCAGTATAATTCATGAATACCCAATATGGTTCCTTTGAAGTTCCTTGGGTAAATTATCTTTATTTATAAATATAGATATTCTTGCTTGCTCTTTTCTTTTGTATGTATTGTTGTTTAGCTATCCAATTAGTTATGGAACTGATAACAGTCTTTATTTCAGTTGCGGAATTGCCCTGATGAGAGCATTTTTGTGATACCAAAAATTTGAAGATGGTGGAAACATGGGGGATTTGTATTTACATTTTAAAATATTCGAAAAAAAATGCAGGTTTTTTTGTTTAAAGTTCTAACAAACAATTCTTTCTTCTTTAAAATTGAGTACGAGTGGTTTTTGGGAACTTCACATATCAAGTTGTATTTCCCTTGGGTGTTAATTATGATTCATCTGTCTTCTTTTTTTACTCATTACATTTTAGACATTGTATGAGTATGTGTAACTAAATGCTTTTGTAGAAAGTTAAGAAAATAAATAGATGTACGAGAGAATAAATTGCTAGATGGAATGCTTTAACTTGACAACTGTGTGTTTGCTTGCATATATAACCTTCCATGCTTACCTCTGTCTTGATTGCTTGTTTTGGATGCCTTAAGAAAATTCTTCTACTTTTTAATTGGAAGATAAATAATTTTCTCTGGATTTGCAGGGAGCATGTCCCTCTTGGAGCACGTTCTATTTCAACTCAAATTGGTAAGAATGTTGCCTTTCGATGGTTGCATCCTTTCATCTTTTGATTTGATGTTAAGACTTCATTTGTGGCTGCATCTTTACTAAATTAAGTCTCCAATACCTGTTACTATGGACCACTCATTGTGATGTTTCTTATGCAGTTCGGAATCGGATGAAAAGTGTCAAGAACATCCAGAAAATTACAAAGGCTATGAAGATGGTTGCAGCCTCAAAGTTGCGATTAATTCAAACTAGAGCTGAAAATTCTCGTGGCCTATGGCAACCATTTACTGCACTTCTTGGAGATACTCCTAGTATGTTCTGAGAAGTTTTTATCTAGCCACTGCTTTGTTAACTTGCATCTATTTGCTATTTTATGTCTTTCAATTATATTAAACTTTCCAATTAATTATTTAATATAAGGATTGTGTTTTCTAGTCTTAAAAACAACTATAGTTTGGTTTCATTATTTCATGTTGTGCTGAGTGCATGTTCTAAGTTCTAACCATGTTTTTCTGGTTTATTTTGGTCATTATGTCGCAGCTCCCACAAAAGTTTGGTTAAGATTTTTGAATGCTTGCATGCGGTGGTTGATTTATATTTTGTACTCACAGGGATGCATTGTTTAGATGCGTTTAATAATCTGAGAGTATATTTTGATGCATTTATTAATATGGTCTATCATTAATTGATGGAATGTAAATTTGTTTTGAGCAAACCCTATGAATGCTTCAAATAGGATAGCCTCGGAAGGTCCTTATCTATACTGAAGTTAGAAGCTTATAAAATTCATGATGATATCAACTAGCATGTGAGAGCTTGCAGTATTGCAGGAATAAGATAGGTTCTAACTTGAAAGGATGCAACCTCCTAAGAAACTTCAGATTGATCTCTTTATTTTATCTTGAAAATAGAGAACCAAATATCTAAGAAATTTGAGAAATTAGCTTTACAGCATTTCAAAATCGAGCACCCTTTTAAACTCAATTAATGAAAAGAAATGGAGGAAGCTGTTTCAAATTCTTGATTAGAATATTGATCCTGAAAACATTAAATTGTCCACACAACATATAAGTTTGTGCACACAAAAAATTTCACTTTGATGCAGGAGCTTTTTGTAATAATTTTCCTCTATGTTTTGATTTTCTTATTTAATTTAGGAGTCCTGGGAGCTTTAGCTGTCATGTGATCAGCATGTGATATTATTAGGATTTTACTAGTATAAATAGACTGCTAGGATTATTTTATATGCGCTCATTGTTATTTTATCAATCTATTAAGATTCTAGAAGTTTTATCTTGTTCCAGTTTCATCTTTAGCCAATATTCACTGTCATTTCTGTTTTCCCCTTCCTAACCTGCATTACTCTTGTGATTGTACTAGATCCCCATCTACTCTGTTTATTTTCTATCACTGAATACATTTTTTTTCCTCTAGGTGTTGATGTAAAGAAGAATGTGATTGTCACCATATCTTCGGACAAAGGTCTGTGTGGTGGAATTAACTCTACAGCAGTCAAGGTCAGCAGGGCCATTAACAGGTTGACTTCAGGTGTGTTTTTCTTTTTTCTTTTCTTGTTTGCAATGGGTTTGGCTGTTTTGTAACCTTAAATATATATTTATACTGTCCTAGGTCCTGACAAAGAAACTAAATATGTCATCTTGGGAGAAAAGGCAAAGGTGCAGTTGATACGTGACTCAAAAAAGAGCATTACAATATGCATGACAGAGTTACAGAGGAATCCTCTAAACTATACCCAGGTTAGCTGGTCATATTTCCTTGACCAAGTATCTCAAGAAGAACCTCCTTGTCTCTCTGCATGCAAATGCATAGACTTTTTAAATCCCAAATTGGTTTGATGAAGAAGAAAGGAGGGAAAAAATCAGTTTCTATGGGCAATAATCTTCTTGTGCCTAGTTTATCATGGATCGAGCTCTTGTTTTCTGTACCCATCATTGTAATACTGTTTAATGTTAAATAGACCTGGCAGCAAATCCCTGGTTGCACTGATATCTGTTATAATTCTCCTTTGATGGGTTCTTTTATGCATTTGTCAAAAGTAATTTGATTTAAATAATAAAAATACCTTTTGAACTTTGATTTAAAATTTAGAATCTTATGGTATTAGGAACATAGAAGACATTAAAGTAATTTTACCACCAACATTTTCTTAACATTTCATTTTATCTTACACCTAGATAAGGAAAAAACAATATTTCCTCTATTTCCACTCTTATTTCCCTCTCTTAAAAATAAAAGAGAGAGAGAGAGAGATCTTTTTCCATATTTTTCCTTCCTCATTTTCTTTCCTCTCTTCTTAACAAAGACTAGAAGTCGATTAATAGTTTGTACATTAAGCTACAAATCTTATTACATAGCATGTTATTTACAAAAAGTTTCCTGCAATTCCATTTGATTATTTTTTATTTTTATTTCAGGTCTCTGTTCTGGCAGATGACATCTTAAAGAATGTGGAATATGATGCTCTGAGGATTGTCTTCAACAAGTTCCAGTCAGTGGTCTCATTTATTCCGACTATGGCAACTGTATTATCTCCTGAGGTGATTCATAGTGGTGCATCTGCTTATATGTATACACTTTTTTTTGTTAAGGATCGTGGGTGTATGATTGAATGTTGATATAGGTTGTGGAGAGAGAGACTGAATCTGAAGGGAAGCTTGGTGATCTTGATTCCTATGAGATTGAAGGTGGTGAAACAAAGGGTGAAATACTTCAGAATCTTTCCGAGTTCCAGTTTTCTTGTGTAAGCGTTGCCACAACCCCTTATTTTCTGAGCAGTATTTGAGATGGAGTCCAATTCTCAATGCCTGTATAAACTGCAAACCTAGACTAGAAACTTGAGAGCAGTAGCTCAAACCTGTTTAATGGTTATGCCATTTAGGGCTCATTCTACTATGCAGGTTTTATATTACTGGTGCTAGTTTAGTTGATCAGTTGAGTAGTGATGTGTTCACCCTCTTGCTTATTTAATTCCATTTCTTTTCTTTCATTTGATGCTTGTAACTTTTGATAATGCACTGCAGTCTATTGTTTAGGATATGTTTGGGAGTTCAGTAGCTTTTGTTTTTAGATGTTTTTTCAAAAAAAGTGTTTTCCTTGAAAAAACATCAAAAGTGTTTTTTTTTTGATAATCTGAAAAATATTATTCTGATGCATTTTCAAGTGAAAAGACTTTTGAAAAGCTCTTTGTACCACAATACTAAACATGCACTTAGTTTGATGCCTATTTCTGAGATTTTCATGTAAATTTTCAAATTTTCTTCAGGTTCTGTTCAATGCGGTAATGGAGAATGCTTGCAGTGAGCAAGGTGCAAGAATGTCTGCTATGGATAGCTCAAGCAGAAATGCTGGAGATATGCTTGACCGCCTGACACTGACTTATAACAGGTTACTGTCTCTGCATACATATGCATGCTGGAAATCCTTATTTTGACCCTGAAAGTATATTTAGTACAAAGTAATGAGTGGGGGGGGATCCAATTTTCTCTCTCTCAAGGAACCATACTCTCTCACACACACCATGCACGCCCGCACAAGTTCTCACACACCACCAACAGTAGTTTAATAATCTCTCCATTTCATCAAATATTCCATGCATGTTTAAATACAACTTTAGGGCCTTAACAATTAGTTTTGAAATAATTACTCTTGTTAATGATTCACCTCAACTTGTAGTCTTGTACCAAGCACCATATTTTGGAGAAGGTTGAAATCTTGTTAATGGCTTTGGCTAAACCGAGATGATTGGTTTAAAATATTGTTCCGTTTTCTATATCATACATGAAGTAGTTTTGGGGAGTTTGTTTTCTTTTACATATAATGATTTGGAGCCAAGCAAACTTGTTGTGCTCTTTCATCTGTTCTTGACAACTGATTTCTGTAATTTGCTTGATATTTTTGTATCAGAACTCGTCAAGCATCTATCACAACGGAGTTGACTGAAATTATATCCGGAGCAGCTGCACTGGAGAGTTAAAATTTAAGATACCATGCCTCCTCTGGGTTTGCTGACAGTGACGAATAAGATTTTATCAATTGCTTGGAACTTCATGGTGCTATCTTTTTGTTGAGTAACTATAATAATCTCCCAGCATTGTTTTCTGTTTTTGGGAATTAAAAATCAGATACATGATGGTTATGGTTGTTTTTTGTTTCAGTTCCTTATCATGTGGTTCTGGCGTTAACACTCGATAATTGTTGTCAATTTTACTGTAGTCTTGTGTGTCATTGATTGATCCCTCTACAATGCTCAAGAATAGCAAGATTTAGTGAAAAATATTACAACAACAAAAAAAAACCAACCTAAAAGATGATGGTTGTGCACTGTGTATTGTGAGATAAAACACTGGATTGCAAGGTGTACAAGTCTCTTTGCCTTTCTTTTGCAGGGAAAAAACTGTCTGGGTTAATTTTGTAGGATTATATTTTTATACTTAAATTACAAAGACGCCCCTAAAATACAAAAATAAAAATAAAGGAAATGCATTGAACTTTTCAAGTTAAATACACCCGGGCATTGCAAAAGGAAATCAATGTCTTCTTCAGCAGCAGATTTCTTTTCCTGCTTCTTGATCCTGAGCTTGGTTGTTTCTCCTTTACTACCTTTCTGGGGTTTCTCCTGTACCCTACGACCCCAGGTGTCTGAAATAGTGCTTGAGTTTTCAGTGTTCTTGTTCAGTGTCCTGGTTGCTGTAGTGTTCTTCCTCTGAGAAGTCTCCTTGTTGGCTGAAGAAACACAACCCAATACTTACGTCAATTACAGTACAAAAAAAAAAAAAAAAAACCTAATCTGTTAAGAAACCTCCTCCCATTGATATGCTTCCATATATGTTCCTCAGACTTGTTGACAGTATCCCCGGTTAATTTACATAACAACTTTGAACTAAAAAAACAAACGTAAAAACAAAATTTTATTACATTAATTAAAGTTAAATAACCCAAAAAACTAGAAAATAAAAGGTGTGGTTAAGATTAGAAAAGTACCGAGAGAGAGGGTGTTGCTTGAACATGTTGAGAGGGGGTTTGTTGTTGGCTAAAGAAAAGTCTATCAGACCCAGACGACAGCGTTTACTCTGTGAATAGGAGTCTTTGTCTTTGGCTAACATTTCGTGTCCAGTCTCTAGGCACTTGAACCTGCCATTTTCGATCGAGCTGTGTGAAGGAAGGTGGGTGAGCCTAGCAAGTTGCTCCCTTCCTTCGTCTCCATCTTCGTGCTCTCCTCACTCATCGCCGCCTTTCAACAGAAATATCAAAAACAAGTCGAGCTGTTTTCTTTTCTTTTGCTTTTA
The DNA here is from genome assembly GCA_964035475.1 of Salix caprea. Taxonomy (NCBI): domain Eukaryota; kingdom Viridiplantae; phylum Streptophyta; class Magnoliopsida; order Malpighiales; family Salicaceae; genus Salix; species Salix caprea. Next base: position 8,312,020 of record OZ037753.1, on the reverse strand, counting down.
AATCTGATAGCTGACAGGTCGTTTTGTATTTATTGCTACAGAAAGAAACCGGCATGTCGTATGCCCTACGTCCTTCAACAAGGAAGAAGAGGGAGTGCGCGTTTCATGGACGAAACCCATTCCTTGTGGACTGTCATATTTCCTAGTTTGAAAGAAAAAAAGAAAAAACCCACCATCAAAATTCTTGTAGAGGAAGAAGAGGGACTGCGCGTTTCAGAAGGAACATCCCTGCGACAAAATCAATAAAAATGGAAATATTAGAGCAGAAATTTGCTAGCCTTCTTGCAGTACCATACGTAGAACACCAGCAGTCTGCTAGTACGTATGGTATTAACCTGCAAGAACACCAGCAGACTGCTGCTCTTATATTTCTATTTTCTTGATTTTGTCGGGGCTGTCGTTGCTTCTTCGCCGGAGAAGATGACTGAGCTGCTGGAGTTGAGGGGAGGCTGCCGGTGGTGATGAGGAAGGATATGGGTGGTTGAATGGTGACCCGAGTTGGCTGGTCGAGAGAGAGAAGAGAGAGAGAGAGGCTTCGGGTCTTCTGGTTTTTTAAGAGAGAGAGAAGAAAACCGAGAGACAAAATGAAAGAGAGGGAGCGTGAAAGAGACCAGACACGAGAGGGATGAAGATTCAAAATTTTACTTAAAATATCCCTTGTATTCTCTCTGCTTCTTCTGTTCTATTTTCTTCTTTGTTTTCTCTCCACTGTCTGTTCTTTTTTTTTTTCGTTTTTTCTTTCTCTCCTCCTCCTCCTTTCTCATGGCAACTGCGACGAACATATTTATAGGGGGAAAAACATGCATATTATGTGTTGTGTGGCTGTATATTGCAGAGGGATGGGGCTGCAGAGAGCCGTTGCAGCCCTGTGTTTCCTGCACTGTTCAGGTGTCGGAACAGTGCAGGAAACATGCAATTTTGATGTTATGAGGGTAAAGTGCAATTTGGTCCTTAACCCTATAATTGTTCTAATTGCATCCCCAATCAATTTTAAACTTTTTAATTTGTGCAATTGTATCCCCGTCAGCATTTCAGAGCATCCTTAGCTTTGCGTGTCTTTTTTATTTTGGTCCCTGATTTCTGATTTGCGCAATTTAACCCTCGATCGAACATTAAACTCTTAATTTATTCAAATTGGTCCCCGATTTCGCATAATTGGCTTGAATAAATTCAAATTGGCCTCTGAAAATTTCATTCTTATCAATTGAGCCTGAATTAAATTTAAAAACTTGATTTCTCATTGACTAAGCCTTTTAATAAAATTATTTTGACTAATTTAAAATAAAATTAAGTCATTGCGCTTAATTAAATTATTCGATTAGACCCTAAATTAAACCTCAAATATAATTATATTTTTAATTGGCCAACGATTAAATCGAACGGGCTCATAAGAATATAATTATATCTTTTGACTTAATTTTTACACAGATTTATCTGATAATAAATTACTTTAGCCTTGAATCTGCGCTTTCCTTCATTTCTGGGCACAAAAGAGGTACGATCGAGCTCTCGAAAAACATCCAAAATTTTACCTCGATTTTTCTACCGACACCAGCCTTTTTTATTTTATTTTTTTGTTATTTTCGGGTAGTTTTGAGGAATGAACCAAAATTTTACCTAGTCTCGAAAAGATGAGCTGCAAATCGTTGCGGAGGGTGCCATCAGGCATTGAACACTTGAGCACACTGAAAGTGTTGGAGTTTTTCAGCATGCCGAAAGAGCTAGTTATGACGCTGCATCCGAATGGAGAAGATGGAGATTACTTGAAGGTTGCGCACGTGCGAGATGTTTACTCTACCTATTGGAACAACGGTAACTGGGATATCTTCTCTTTATTGAGTGTCAAGTTAGAAGACAAGCATTCTGCCCAGCCGAGCCCTAGGTTATACAAACGCAACTATACTTGGAAATAATGTTTTGTGATTAGTCATCGAATATTTGTCCAGTATACACAGATCATTGTCAATCAGCCATGTTTATGTTTATCTCTTCCATTCTCTCCAGTATCCTCTCTTTGGTGCACACTGTAATGATTCATCAACTAATCTCACCTCCTCGAGCATGGATTGTGTGGATGAGTGCATACCAAAATCAATTCCTACCTCTTGTGGATCAGAAGATTCAAGTGGAGTTTTCTTCATCAATGATGGGGCAAACTCTCAGCCATGGTCCTTTGTTAATAAAAGAAATTCCCACATAACCTGTACGTGGTTTTCAAATTTCATCGTCTTTTGATGTACGTAGAAGATGTTCCCAAACACTACTTTTATAAACATATTTAACTATTATCTATTTTTCGCTCCTAAAATGCCTTAAAAATACTTGTAATGTTTCTCAACAACGTCCGCCATGGTTGGTTGGATGGAAGATGGGATGAAAAAGGGTAGGGTTAAGAAGTATAAAGTGAGCTCTTGTATATTTCTTGGTGAGTCATTTTTAATTTATACTTCTTCATAGTAAAATATCCTTGTCTCAAATCCTTGTGTTGTTCTTTGTACATTTTACTTTTCTTCAGATTTTGTATTTTCTCTCTACTTTTCTAGCCAACTGTCATAGTAAAATATATGGAAGCTCAACTGGTTATAGCCAATCAAGAATCTATGGAACTGGACTTGTAGGTCAACTAATCACATTTGAATAAGTTGGATAAAAAATTATAGTATTTTTTATGTCAAGAAGCTATTGGTGGCACGACCATGTCTCTTTTTGGGCCAATTAATCTATAAATGAGTCTACTAAATTTTATGCATATCCACCTAGCTATTCAGAACATTTAGAATCTTTTGTCCCACCTAGCTATTCAGAACATTTAGAATCTTTTGTCCCACCTAAATCAAATCTCAAATCTTTTGACCCAATTAGCTATTCAGAACATTTAGCTATTCAGATTCGGAAGCTTGAGATTTTAAGCATTGATAAATTCAGCAAAACTGAGAAGCATGGACGTTGAGATGGGAGCAATGCCTCGCCTTGAAAATCTAATCATCACGAGTTACATGTATTAACCTGCAAGAACACCAGCAGACTGCTGCTCTAATATTTCCATTTTCTTGATTTTGTTGATGTGATGTTCCTTCTGAAACGCGCACTCCCGCAAAGTACCATCAACAGACTTCTTAAAAAAATTTATTTTTCTACTTTCGCAACTATTTATTACATTTGTTTTAGTGGTATGTTGCGGGTTGAACAAATAATTTTTATAACTGTTGAGATTAAAATATAATATTTATACATATAAAATTTGATATAATAGAACAGATCAACATACCCTATTATAATAACAGTAATATTGAAGTCTTAACATATAAAATTATCACTACTATTACTGTCAAAACAATAAAAATTATCAAATTACCCCGAGAAAAAAACACAAAAAAATTAATAAGAAAGTAAGTAAGAACAAAAACTATTATTATTATTATTATTATTATTATTATTATTATTATTATTATTATTATTGTTGTTATTGTTGTTGTTGTTGTTGTTGCGTTAATAATGAAAAAAACACAATTAAATCAAAAACTAAAAAAGCCTAAAAACTTTAACAAAAAAAGCAAACAATAAAATAAAATAAATGATAAAACAAAAACAAAATTTATTAGCTAAAAATAATCATTTGACTAGAAAATTAAAAAAATTGTCCGCACTACGTTGCAGGCTGAGCAAATAATTTTATAATTATTGGAATTAAAGAAATCAATAGGATTTGCTAGTTCAAAAATAAAATATAATATCTATATATGCAAAGTTTAATATAATAAAACAGATCAACACAACCTATTATAACAACAACAACAACATTGAACTCTTAACATCTAAAATTATCATTATTATTACTGCCGGAAAAATAAAAATTATCAAATTATCCTGAGAGAAAAAAACTCAAAAACATTAACAAAAAGTAAGCAAGAAAAAAAACTAAAATTATTATTATTATTATTATTATTATTATTATTATTATTATTATTATTATTGTGTTAGTAATGAAAAAACAAAAATAAATGAAAGACTAAAAAAATCCTACAAACTTTAACAAAAAATCAAACAAAAAATAAAATAAATCATAAAATAAAAATAAAAATAAAAATAAAAATTATCAGGTAAAACATTCATTTAACTTGAAAAAAAAGGAATAAAAAAACTAAAAGAAAGAACAAAGAGAGAGAAAAAAGAAATATCAATTTTCAAATGATCATAGACACAATAAAATTTAAGAGCTAAATGTTTTTAAAAAATATCACCTTAACAAATAAGAAAATAATAAAAATAAAAAACCAAAGCTAAGAGTACTCTTATATATACATGGACAAAAGGGACTATTCCAAAAATATAAAAAAAATAAAAGGATTAAAATAAAAAATTAAAAGTATAAGGCTGAAATGAAAATCAAATATATCATCAATTTTAATCCAAGGACAAAATTGAAAAAAATAAGAACTTTTGTACCGAATATATTAAGGTATTTAAACCCAATCCAGAAATTAAAAAATCAAATAAAATATAAGATCTATACATGCAAAGTTTGATATAATAAAACATATCAACACATCATATTATAATAATAGAAACATCAAAGTCTTAACATTTAAAAATATCATTATTATTACTGCTAAAATAATAAAAATTATTAAATTACTCCGAAGAAAAAAATAAAAAACATTAACAAAAGAGGAAACAAAAAAAACTAAAATTATTATTATTATTATTATTATTATTGCATTAATAATGAGGAAAAACTTCAATAAAAAAAAGTCAATAACTTTAATTAAAAAAACAAACAAAAAATAAAAATAAAATTATATATAAAAAATAATTTACAGTGAAAATAAATAAAAAAACTAATAAAGACCTCCTGCTTGAAAAGCACATGCTCTATCCACTGATCTACAAGCTTTACTTTGTATTTTATTGTGCAAAAATAAGTAAATAGTGTTAAAACTTGTGAACCAAACGAATCGACCCGACCCGACCCGAAAACTGAACCATGACCTCTTTTAGTATATAGTATAATTAGTTAACATACTCACGAATAGTGTAAATCAAATTAAAAGCAAGTTTTTATTTGTGAACAAGGAAGTTAATATCGTGAATTCATACAAAAATTACCTTAAAAATGATAAAATCAAGCTAAAAACATGAGATTTTAATACTAATCTTACATTTTCATTGGAAATTTCAGTCTTTTGAGTTCTCAAATCTCATTTTCTCTCTATATTAAAAAAGAGCAAATAAAAAAAATCTCTCCAAGCAATCGGAGTATACTAAAAAGAGGAATAATTGGAGTATCATGCGAATGTCTTGAAGATTGTTAACCCTAAAGAAAATCAATTATTCTTTTGTAATCGACAATAATCAACATCACAAACACAATTTTGTTATTGAGAAATTTTTTATTCTTATTTGTTTGAATATCAAAAAGGAACCTCCAATTTGAATTTCACAGGTTATTATTCCTTAAACCCAAGGAAAGGAAAGGTAAGAATATGATTTGGGTTATTGTGGATTGTTTAACAAAATCTACACTTTTCATGCCTAGGAAAATGGCAATTTTAATTGATAAATTGGCTAGATTATATGTGAATGAGGTGGTGAGATTACACGGGATACTTATATCAATAGTTTCTATAAAGACCACACTTTATGATTACAGTCAAGTATCCAATGTGATCTAAGTACAAAAGTAAATTAAATCACTACATTTGATCCTCAATTGGATAGGTAATCAGAAAGAACAATCCAAACATTGGAGAGCTTATTGAGGACCTATCGATTGGAGTTTGAGGGAGATTGGAAGGAACGTCTGTCATTAGTAAGATTCACCTATAACTACAGCTATTAGTCTACGTTAAGGATGGCACCTTATGAGGCTCTATATGGTAGAAAGTGTAAGATCCCTATTTTTTAGGACAACTTGGGTAATAGAAAACTGATGGGACTAGAATCAGTGCATATTACTTCATAACAGTGAGAATCATAAAAGACATAATAAAGGTTGTTGAGAACCAACACAAGAGTTATAAATATGTTAGAATGAGACCTCTTGAATTTGATGTTGGAGATATTGTGTATCTAAGAGTTGCTTCTTAAAAGCATATGTTATAATTTGGCATGAAAGAAAAGTTGGCGTCGAGGTATAGCCTTTTAAAGTGGTGAAAAGAATTGGACCGAAAGCACACAAGTTGGCATTGCCCCTATATTTAACACAAATACACAATGTATTTCATGTTTCATTATTAGGAAAAAACTGACATACTCTTCTTGAGTGCTACCACAAGTTTCATTGTAAGTTAAAAAAGATTTGACCCTAAAAATGAAGCCAATAAAGATTCTTGATCAAAGTGTAACAGAATTTAGAAATAAGAAAATCCTTATGGCAAAGGTATTTTTAAGGAGTTATCAAGTTGATAAACTTGTGGTTATGGATAAGAAAAATTGAATTTCAAAGATGAAATTCCTTAAAGAATTGGAGAATGTAAAGTCGTAACTAAGATTTTTCTTTAAATATTAAAATCTAACATAAAGATAAATTGGGTTAAGTAAAATAAATTAAAAAAATTAAAAATTTATGTCAAATATATATAAAAAAAACTAAGAGAGAGAGAGAGAGAGAGAAGGTGTGGTGACATAATTAAAAAAGAGAAAATGGATTATAAACTATAGAAAAAATTAGGATTATATATGAGACTAAAATATTAATAAGCAAATACATATAAAAGCCATTCCTTTCTCCCTTCAAGCTAACAACACCTGGAATAACAGAAAGGGGAGAAATATTGAGTTTTTGTTCAAAATTCTCAAAGAAAACACAAAATAATGTAGGAAATTAAATGGGTTTAAGAGAAACACTCACCACCACATCTTTAAGTACCTAAACAAGATACAAAATGAAGGAAATCAATGCACAATCATGACAACAAGGTTTTTTAGGGGGGTTAATTTTTTTTTATTGACTGAGATTCAAAGATTCGATTAATGTTCGGTAAGGAATTCTAAACCTAATCTAACAATTTTGTATGAAATAAATAACAATTGATGTAGAAATCATAAAATTAATGTTAAGGCTTAAGGTGGGATTTTGGGGAAAATATAAATTGACTATGAATTAATCAAATTGGGTTATATTAGGTTATTTCGGGTGTTAAATAGGGAAGAAATGATGATAAAAATCCTAGTGTTCTTAAGGGTTTCATGGCTAGCCAATAGGGGATCGTAATGCATATACTAAAACTATATTGATAATTGTGCTGTGAGTTGATGTGTAAGTTATTGAATATGATTAAAGAAAATTGAGTTGTTTTATTCGTGAGTATTGTTGACATATTTTAAAAAATAGGAAAATATGAGATTATATTGTTGAAAAATAAATTGTGTAAATTGTTGGATTGATTAAAATTCTTGGAGAAATTATATTAGAAATAGTATTACTAGTAGTTTACTTGATGAATATAAGGCCAACCATGAATTTTTAAACCATGGGTGGCCAACAATGATGATGTACTTGGGGAAGTTTTGGAATTTAGATGTGTTTTGGAGTTATATGGTGTGTTGGAATTTCAATTATGCATAATATGATTTTTAATAGTATGATTAGGTTGGATTTTAACCATTTATGATAAGTGTCGCACCCTACGCAAGAGCGCGGCGTCGTGACGACTCTCCCTGCAGGCCGGGGAATTCATGTTGGGTTTTATCTTTATTTTCATGAAAAAGGGAGTCGCCACCTAGTATTATGGTTACTAGAAAACCTAAAACTGATCTTTCAGAGATTCTAAGGCAAGGAATTATTTTAGCACCCCTAGTACGCCCTACCTAAGGTAGGCTGCTTAGTGTTTTGGTTTGTCTTATGATTGCTATATTATTAATCTTTCGAAAATATATTGGTTAAATGATGATGATGAATTATTCCTGTAAAAATATTTTGGATATTAACCCTTTTAGGATTTATTTATCCAAATACCACTAGTGAATAATAACGAAGTATCCCCGTCAAATATTTTGGATACTAACCCTTTTAGGATTTATTTATCCAAATACCAACGGTGAATAATAATGAATTATCCCCATCAATATTTTGGATATTAACCCTTTTAGGATTTATTTATCCAAATACCAACACTGATATGAATCACCCAAAAAAAGATTTTGATATTTTTGGAATATTGGCTAATACCCTTTGGATTTTACAAACATGTTGTAAAATCCAAAAATGCGGGAAAATGATTTTTCTTTGTTTGCGAAATCCATGCTAAAAAATCATTTTTCTTTAAACTCCGAGATAATATATATTTTTTTGAAAGAAAAAGAATTTTCAAAATATGGTAGCGTATTGGTCGTATGCAATAAAACAACACATTTTTGTCTTTTTTAATAAAAATATTTTTTATGCAAATTTTGTATGTTTTTTTTTATTATTTTTGTATTTTTTTTATATGGTGGGCTGGGCTGCCAGCCCGCCTACATGGGGGGGGGGGGGGGGGGGGGGGGGCGCCAACATGGACTGGGCTCGCGACCCACCTACTTTAAGACTGGGCTTCAGCCCACTTAATCTCGGAATGGGTTTCGGTCCATCTATTCTCAGGTTGGGCTTCCAATCCAAACGGGCCGGAAGCCCATTTTTTTCAAATGGTCAGTTCGGGCACCAAGCCCGGCCCTGCGAGGAGTGAATTAATTCACTCCCCCTGGATGCAAGAAGACGATGAACAGTAATATAGGGGATTTTGAAGTGTGATGAACGGCGTACATGTTAATATCGTTGGGTAGAGGAGGTCGAAGTGGTTCTCCCTGTCGTGGTGGCGTCGAAAATGGTGGTTGTGGTGGCCGGAATAGACGTCGGAAGGTGACGGGCTGTGCTTGCTATCGTCGGGGATGTTGCGGTTGCTTCTCCAGAGGAGGTGGATGGGCTTCAGGCGTTGAGGAGAGGCTTACGGTGGTGATGAGGGTGGATATGGGTGGTTGAATGGCCTCTACTGGTGGAGAGAGAGAGCTCGACCGAGGTGGTGTTAGAGAGAGAACAGACCTGTAAACTAAGAGAGAGAGGGGGAGAGAGCTGCTGCAAAGACGAGGAAGATGAAGAGTGGTTCATGCTGAAATTTTCAGTGCAATTTGTTATGTAAATCTCCTCTGCTTCGTCTAAAAATCTTTGTCTTTTTTTTGAATTTCCTCCTCTGTTTTTTCTCTTCTTTGTTCTCTGTTTTTTCTCTTTTCCCGTCCCTCTCGATCGTCTCTGTTTGCATGCTATTTATAGCAGAGGACGACAACCCTTCAGCTGCCCATGACATGTAGCGAGGGGTTGCTGCCTATGCATTGCCCAGTAGCTGCAATGGCGTGTCTGGCACTGTTCAGGTGATTGAAATGTGCAGGCACGCCTGCAAGCTTGCAAATGATGGGAAGGTAAAAATACAATTTGGTCCCTCGATTTATAACTACTCTAATTGCACCCTCAATTGGTTTTGAACTTTTAATTTTGTGCAATTGAATCCCTGTTAGAATTTCGAGCGCAACCTTAGCTTTGCGCACCTTTTTTATTTTGGTCCTTGGTTTCTGATTTGAGCGATTTAAACCTCAATTGACCATTTGACTCTCAATTCGCTCAATTTGGCCCTGATTTCGCATAATTGGGCTTGAAAAAAATTCAATTCGGTCTCAAAAAATTCTAATCTCATCAACTGAACCCGAATTAAATTCAAGAACTTGATTTCTCATCGACTAAGCCCTTAATAAAATTAATTTGACCAATTTAAAATATAATTAAGCCATTGCGTTTAATTAAATCCTTCAATTGGACCCTAAATTAATTACACTTTTAAATTTGCCAACGATTAAATCGAACTGGCCCATAAAAATATAATTATATCTTTTTACTTAAATTTTACGCAGATTTGTCCAATAATAAATTACTTTAGCTTTGAATCTGCATTGACCTTCATTTCTGGGCACAAAAGAGGTACGATCGAGCTCTAAAAACATCCAAAATTTCAACCTTGATTTTTCTGCCGACACCAACCCCTTTTATTTTATTTTTTCTTATTTTTGGGTAGATTTAGGGAATAACCCAAAATTGGGTTATGACAATAAGTATTGATATATAAATTCTTGTTGTTTTGGGGAAGTTTGGGAATTTAGATGTGTTTTGGAGTTATATGGTGTGTTGGAATTTCAATTATGGATAATATGATTTTTAATAGTATGATTAGGTTGGATTTTAACCATTTATGATAAGCATTGAGATATAAACTCTTGTTGGTTTGTTTAGGAGGTATATGCAAAACTTACGTGATATTGATGACTTGAATTTGTGCTTATAGGTGTTTAATAAAAAAAACTTGACATAAAATATTGTTGAAAAAATATTAGATATCAATGATTGTTGATAAAAAAAAGAGTTAGAAATTAGGGTTAAGAAATATATGTTGAATGCAAAATGATACAATAAAATGTGAAATTCAATAAACTGATAGTTTAATTGAAAAGGAGAGCTAAATTGATGAAAGTAAACTTAAATTAATATTATATAAAATGAAATCGTTATGGAAAAATAATGTAGTATACCTATTGATACAGAAGATACCACAAAAACTATATAACAACAAGGAAATAGTACTCGAGCTCCAACAACATGTAAGTGTGATACACCTTATCATTTTTTTCATTAGTAATCATTGTATTATGCTAGAAATGTTCTTTGTATTTAAATTATGGCTTGTTACAAAGGAATTGATTTTTCTTGGTGATGAGACTAATACCTGGTAATGGGAGAAAAGGTTAGTTTTCCAGTGATGAAACTAATATCTGGTAGTGGGAGAGAAAAATAGTTCCCTAGTAATGAGACTAATGCCAAGAATAATATTGGGATATAGGAAAATAAATGACTTTTCTGATATTAGATAATATGTGAAAATATTAAGTTTAGAAAACAAATTACCAGGAAAATATGAATTATTAAACTTATGTCATATAAGAAATCTCAATTTGACAAGTGAACAACATATATAATACAAAAGTATTGTATTGTTAATAAATGATGTATAATTGACAATGATAAGATATAACTTAAAGATAATACTTTTTATTCTATTTATTTAATGTAAATTGCATGTTATAAAGTTAAATTGATATTTATAAATTATTTATAAGTACCTCGTAGCCTCAAGCAAGATGTTAGATGTGTATCAGACATATTTTCATAATCTTGTTCAAAACCTGTATTAAATACCTCTTTTGTATTGTAATGGGTCTGCTTAACTATTAATTATCATGAAGTTTATGTATTCTAGATTTAACTCAATCATATATGTTTATCCTACTGTATTACTTATTTTTATCATGTTTTTAAAAAATTTATGTAATTGTATTTCCTACATCTTATTTGATGTGAACCTCTTGATCATGCGATCAAACAACCCACACGCAAAAACATTAATTTTCAGAAAGCCAAGTAAATCAAATTTGATAGGAGTGTGATACAAATATAACTTGTACCTAGGCACCAGTACTATTGGACTCGAACCCCACCCAACAAATAACAATTCGCGAATGAGAAGTGTGGATTGACATCACGAAGTCAATTGAACCTTCATAAGTCATTTTCAGTCCTTTAAAAACCAATAAAGAGAGAATTCTCACCTCACAAGTACACAAAGTTGCAGCTATAAATAAATATTATTAAGCAAGAAAACATAGGTTACATATGTGTTTTTAACCTCAGTTAAACCCTAGAATACCCGGGGATATGAACTTGTATAAAATCCTTTTATAATTAGACCCAAATCCCTAAGTATCTAAGCCCAATTGATGTTTATTAACTTTAAAACACAAAATACAAATTTTAAATAAAAAAATATAATTTGCAATCACATAAAAAGAAGATAAAGAAGATTTATTTTGTCTTGAATATTGCTGACTTTTAATTTTCCTTCCTAGTCTAGGAAACTTCTTCTTTTGAATGCTAAAAATCCTCCATTCTTTAGGAAATAATATGGACTTGGACTCCATGTCATATTAGAAAGAAAAAAAAAATCAAATCAAGGTTGCCATAGGACCTAACACATCAACCTTTTTCAGAACTTGAATAAGACCTTTCTTGGACTTGGATTAGATGAATTAAAGGTTGTCTTTTAAGATCCATACACGTCCCCTCTAGGCCCATCTTACTCTATCTGCTTCGAACTAGCTCATTCAACGCCTCTTTCAGTCTTTTTGCCCTAGCTCTTGTAATAGGCCTACTTGGCACAATCAATGGTTATTTGCGTGATTATTCTTGGTGTTGGGTTGGTCCTCGTCATTATTAAGATTTCAAAACTTATATAAGAAATTGTATACAAATTGTGAACCATAATGAAAAGTGATGGATATGATGTATGAAGATGTGATGAATTAAGTCTAGATGGTTGGACAGTGAATGAAATGAGAAGTGGTTGAATAATGAAGTATAACAAGCCTTACTCAATAACTTAGGATCTCCTGGTACAAAGGAGATTCTACCAAAACTCTAGTAGATTTAAAAAAAATCCCTCAAAGTTTTAATATTAATGAGAAATTTAGAATGATTATATGTATTTATGAAGGGTGTCATAACACCTATTAAGAAAAAAAAAAGGTTTTAGAGAAAGAAGAAGGATGTCGATCACATCGGTGGTGGTTAAAAAACCAAATTTTAACACTATAACAACCCATCCCTTTCATCTCAGATCACTAGCATCAAATTTAAATCTCTTTTTCCAACCAAAAAAAATTTGAGACTAAAAATAAACAAGTCAATAACCAAATTGAAAACATATCAAAGAAAAATTACCAAAGTATCTAAGAACAAATGCCCTCGTTACTGCTACCCTTAAACAAGATGTGCCATAAGCTACAAGCCCCATCAGTCATCTTATCCCAACTAGTATAAACCATATCTCACCCATGAGTATTATTCTAGCATTGTATGACACAACATCAATACTTATAATGCCTTAAAAAATCTCTTGCAAATAATTAAAGTCATATTAATAATATTTGAGGAGACCCAAAATATAAGCACAAACTCTTTACCTAATCATGCCTACGATAATGGATCAATAAATGCATTAGAGGCAGAAGGCCTAAGGAGTTTAAAAGGGTCATCAGATGCGTTTTATGAAATATTGTTAAAAACCATGTACAAGAAATGTAGTGACGCAGCAGAAATACGGAAAGGAATACGACCAACGTCAATACTCCGTAAATAATTCTCAACGAGATTAAATCTCAGAAAACTTCAAAGTTTATTCAATAAAATGATAGATAAGTCGGCTGAAGGTTTTACATTGATACTTAAAGTAAAAACCCTAGCCTAATCCAATACAGAAAAGGAAACGACATAAAACATTAAATTTGCCATAAATGGAAAATTTGAGATAAATGCAGAATATGAAAGGCCTATAAATTCTGAGAGAGTGCCAATTGACTAAAGTCAATTCGGACTCTTAAATCAAAAGTTATGGCTAAAACGAAACTTTCCTAAAATAGCAAAATTGACGATTTCAGGGCCGAAACGATGGAATTTGGCCAAAAACCGGTCGGGTACAGCGGCAAAGCCGCTGATTTCTTTCGCAAACGGCGAAACGCATTGATCGGGTGAGTTTCGTGTCATTCCAACTTCGACGACCCGATTGCCGAAATTTAGTTGCCTTTGAATTTCGGGTGATCCCTCTTGAGCATGTATGATTCTGTCACCTGTTCTACATCAAGTAGTTATGAATACAGACTAACAATACAAAATTTATATAAGTATCGCTATGATTAACGCCATATGATTAAGCAATTTGAAGGATTTCACAATGAGATAATACAAATGTTACCTTGAGGAACTCTTACAATTGAGGGGGCAATAAGTAGACAGGTGTCCATGGTAGACATACCTAGCAAAAACAAGAATGTATTTCAGGTACAATTCATTGTAAAATGATTTCCCAAATAACTGTTGTCCAAACTTATAGTGATAGGTAAAGGAAACTATAATGTCTTAGCACATTACAATGGGTACTCTTTCCAAAGCATGCAACCAACGTTTATTTCCCAAGCATAAATCAAAAGCCTAATCTATAATAGAAGATGTTTTTACCTTGAAAGAGCTTAAGAAAAAAAATAGAAAGAAGTAGTTGACTTGACTGAGAAAGTGAATAAATCCATCAAAAAAAGAACAAATAAGTTCCTAAAACTGATGAAACATAATGAATACAATGTTTTTGAGTAGCTAATGTATTGAGTAGTTTAAAAAGACTCTTTGCTAAAAATATAATTGTTGTTGTTGATTCACAATAGGGAGAATAGTTCAACATATTAACTCTTACATCTTGAGAAGAAATATCAAAACTTTCATTCAACAAGAATGGGGAAAGTAGTTCAATAGGTTATCCCATACATATTGAGAACAATAACTAAATGGACACTAAATTGTTTTATATAGAGACTGTTATGTTTGATTTTAACTATATGTTATTCTAATAAATTATAATAGATAAATTGTTATTAGATATATCATAAACTATATGAAGGTATTTTAGTTAATCAAGAGAGGATTTATTATCCTAGATGAATTAGAAAAAATATATATTTCATACGATATTATTGATTGTGAAATCATTGAATAAGATGAAATAAGATTATAAAAGAGTTTTAAATCTTGTTTAAGGAATCAATGAATATGGTATTGAGAGCAAAACACGTTATGATATAGCAAGCACACTATATGTTATAATATTTAAATTAGAACATTCTTGATAGAGAATAATAATTGCACTAAGAAAGTTCTTTTAAAAGGTTAAGTCAAACCATGTATGATTTTTTTAATATTTGAGGATCATGACATATTGTTAGACAACGTATTTAGATCTTCAAATATAAATTAATCAATTTATTGATTTAAAAATAAATCAAACTGTTTAATTTATTTAACCCTATTGTATTTAGGATCATGATTTATATTTAGGCTAATATATTAAAATAAAACCTAATAGTTAACACATATTAAGACTATTAGTCATAAATTAAATTGGAATAATTCATTAAATGTGACTTAATTTTAAAGAAAAATTAGAAATCAAGGACTAGAATGTAATCTATCAAGAGATTATAATTATGATTTATGACCTAGAAAAATCAAGTAGAGACTTGATTGTATAAAATTTTAAAGTTATCCTGAAATAATATATGTGATATTATTTAGGGCAAATTTTGATGTTCTTTTCATTTGTAGGGTTATTAGATTTTCTGTATAAAAAAACTCTTCATTGCTGAAGACCCATCGCATAATCAAACCAGCCCACTAAAACCACGGTAGCATCCACATCTCCTCCATCCATAGCCAAAGTGGGTGTTTGGCTCTGCGGTGACCTCTGCGGTTGTGGCTCACCGCAGAGCCAAACACAATTAAACCAAACGGGACCCTAGTTTTTTATTGTGGGTCCCACCAAATAACTTGTGGTTGTGCCATAGTCAGAAAAGCATCTCAAAGATGCTTTTCACAACACCACGCCTCACTTCTCCGGCTCACCTCTCTCTCATTGTCAACACGAGCTCTACTGCTTTCATGTATAATAAACTTACTATTTTCATAATTCTACTGCTTTCATGTCCACTGTGTAAGGAGCAGGATTGATAATAGATCTTGACACCGAGTTTTAAACCATTATCGTTGCCTTACTCTCATTACCGTCGACGACAATCTCTCTCTGCCTCTACACAGACAGTCACTGGCAGCTCCCTCTCTCTCCTCCAGACTCTGTTTTTGGAGAGCACCAGCATATCCCCCTCGACACCGACATCTTCTCCTTCACACCATAAAGCTTCGTCGTGACCTCTATCAGCGACAACAAGCCCCGGTAGAAGCAGCAGCAACGATAAGAACAACAACTTTTCAACGCTTCTCCTGGCCACCACAGACCATCATTTCTGGCGCTACCATCACAGGAATAACCACCTTGGCCTCTTTTACCTGGCAGCATCGGCAGATGAGCCTCTCATCATCGTCGGTTGAACACCCTTGCTACTGTTCACGTGTTACGTGAACACTGCAGATTGTAGCGCACCATTTTGTAGGTAATTCTAAACTCCTAGGCTAGACATGCTCTCGGCCTAGACCAAGTCCAGCAGAGTTGGGCCTTTGGCCTAACTTGGCTGGATCGACCCATTTAGTTTGGCCAAGCCCAGTCTGATTTTTTTAAATATATATATTTAAAAAAATATTAGCCCTGATGAAGAGAAAGGTGTGTGACTTCGTTTCATTCCATAACCGTGTTGCTTTTCGATTGATTATGGATTAGAAACTTGCAACTAGATTTGGGCTTGGAATTATAGGTCTGTTTGGTATTGCGATCCATACTGAGTTTCAGGATCGCCGATGTTGCTCCTGATGATATTTTACCACATGTTATTCCTCGATCAAATAGCAATGGATCGTATAGGCCTTCACATATGGATTTAGTTCGTGATGAAATTGCAAATAGTTTGATGGGAGAATAAAAACAAGTGTCTAATTTACTTGAATTATTAATATAATTTATTATTATGATTATTAAATCTATAATATTTAAAATATTTGTGTGTGTATCCTTTAAAATAATTTCACAAGTTGACAGCAATATGAAAAGAATGATAATCAAACACACGAAACTGATTTTCATTAAATCTCAAACTCAACCACAGTTTTAACCAAATACTTCAATTTCAAGAGTGAACCACAGCTAAAAGTGTTTTTTATAAAACAATTTTTTAAAAATCTCAACCACATTATCAACCATAATACCAAAAAGACCCATAACCCACAGCCATGACATCATCGTCCCAATCAAGAGCCAAACCCAGGCGTCAGTCTTTCTCTCGTTTCACAGAGGGAAAATTGTAGCCAATTTTCGATCTCTCTCATCCTATACAAAGGAAACCTTAACAAAGTAGAGAGAAAGGGAAAGAAGATGAAGATAATAGGGTTTAGGTTTTATTGATTTTTTTATATACAGGATTATGATCTGAATAGAAAAGGTTTTTTAATTATTATTTTTTATATGAAAGTGGTATTGTAAATAAATATTTTTTTTATTGATTTTCTTCTCATATCAACTTTTAAAAATATAAAGTATTATCTGTTTTTAAAGTTTAAATTGCAAATTATAATATTTCAAAAACTTAATTTAATATTAAAAAAAACTGATCATAAATTATTTGCATTAATTTATTTTTAAAAAGATATTTGAAAGTATATTAGTGGTTGATTTTTAAAGTTTTTATTTGAAAATATATAAAAATAATATTTTATTATTTTTAACATCAATAAAATAATTACAACAAAAAAGAGGTTTCTCTTAAACACGTGCTAAAGCTAGTATTTTACTTGACACAAGCCGTCCTTAATCTCACAATATTGTTTTGGGGTCAGCTGTGGAGTATTTTATTTCAACATGGAGCTCATGATTTTAGCTCCCCTGCATTTCTTATGCTTCCCCATTCATTATATTCTTTTTTAAGATTACAATGTCAACTTCACAAGGTAAGAAATATTAGTCGAGCTTTTTACCTAAATCTTTTTCAATTTCATTTTATTAATTTCCTTAAAAACTATTTTTATTTTCTTCGCAACATTTTGACTTTGTTTGACAAGTTAATCCACTTTTAACTTGTTACTTGAAAATCAGATAGAATTAGATTATTAGCTCGTGCTATATTGTGGGTTAAATCAATTTTTTATAACCTAAAAAAAAATTCAATATTGCTAATTTCTTTCTCTTACAAAAAAAAATCACTTGTGGGTTCAATCGATGCAACTCGATCGACGTGTTGATTTCAACTCGAATGACTAGTAAAAACAAGGTTTGAATAAAAAAAACCTTAAGATGATAATCTTTTTTTTTAAAAAAATATTAAAGTGGCAACACATTGGATCAATCGAGTCAACTCAGGTTAACATGTCAATTTTGCGATATGGATAATGAGATTATGATAAGCTCATATAAAGCAAATAAAACTAAATTATGAAGCTCAATTCCCAATAAACTCAATGTTAAAGGATAAATTTTTTTAAGCAAATCAATTAAAAAAGGAAAAAGAAATTATATGATATCACCTACTAAATTCACGACCTAAATCATGACGGAAAAAAATAACCTATGAAAAGTAAATCAAAATAAATCATGAAAGTCAATTTCTAATCAACTAAATATTGAATATGAAATAAAAAAAAAAAACTCAAGTCAATCTATGGTAAACTTTCCAAATTCACGACCTAGATCATAAGACCATGATAACTCTTAAAAAAATAAATCAAACAAATTATAAAGCCTAATTCCCAATAAACTTCATATTGAATGATGAAATTGAAAATATTAATTATAAAATAATTAGAGTTAACCTATTAAATGACTTGAGTAATGAGACTAGAATCACCTCATAAAAACTAAATCAAAACCTAATTTCAAATCAATCCAATGTTAAAAGATCAAATTAAGAAAAATCAATAAAAAAAAGGACACAAAAAATATCTCAAGTCAACTCGGATTAATCCGCCAAACTCATAACCCAGGTCATATCAACACAGTAATCTTATAGAAATAAAACAAAATAATAATTCTAGTCAACCTAGGTTACCCTGTTAAACTCGAGACATGAAACTATGATAACCTCATATAATGTAAATGAAAACTAATTATAAAATCTAATTCTCAATCAACCTTATGTTAAAGGATGAAGTAAAAAATCAATAAAAAAACAACTTGATTCAACTCAAAGTAACTTGTCAAATTCATAATCTAAGTCATCATACCAGATTTAAACCAATAAAAAATACCCAATTAAAAAAAAAACCTTTGAGTTAAGCAAGTGAACTCACTAAATTTGTTGCGCGAATCATGAGACTAGGATAACAACATAGAAAAAAAAAAATCATAAAACTCAATTTTTAATAAACCAAAATTGAAGGTTGCAAAAGACTCATAGATTAAAAAACTATATATATATTGCAATTAATAGTTTTTTTATGAGATGATGTATAGTAAAAGCACCACCTTTTTTAGTATTTTACTAACTAATTGGATGGTTCACTATATGTCATGGGCCAAGCCAATTTTTTTCACAACATAAAGAAGAAGAAAAAATGCAACTTCAACATTTACCAAGAAGAAGAAAACAAAGATTTATATAATTGAAAGAAACTAATTGCGTTGTCAAAATGGTGACCTGAAAAGCAAACAAAAATGAGTATTTCATACTTATATTTAATCAATTTATTTTATTTAATTTTTCAAAATCAAAAATCATTTTGAAAAGCTATATCTTTTAAACAAATGAAGAATCCCACATAAAAGGGGGGCAAGAAAATGTTTGAGGATGAAATCAAAGAAAACAATATGCACAACAAAAAAAAAACAAGCAAACCCTAGTGAGCCTATTAAATTGAGATCAATCTCTCAAACTTGCTATCCATTAAATTCCAAACTCGGGCTCAACCAAGAATATCAATAATTAGTTTAATATTAAAAAATAAAATAAAATTATTTAATTCAATTAAAAAACAAGATTCCTCTTAAAAAAGCTAGATCTAACAAAAACAAAATTAAAGCAACCCATGTTATTCTCAAAATACCTGAAAACCCCCTCTGGAAGACAAAAGAGATTTTAGAGGGTGAAACTAAAAAAAATAAGATAAAAAAAAAACAAGCAGATCCAAGTTAATTTCTCAAACTCACAACTTATTAAGATCTAAATCCGATTTCATTCAACAACACCCAACAAATTTAATGTCAAGAGATAAAATCCCAAGATAAAAGTCAAACTAATGAAATTGTAAAAACAATAATTTTGAAATAATCTTAAATAAAAACAAATAGCAATTAAAAGGATAATGTCAAATTTGACAGATAAAAATATCTATGATTGATGAATTTGAAAAACAAATTCTAATTTATAAATTATTTCAAACAAAACAAATTGAGATAAATAAATCAAAGACTAAATTTGAAGAAAAAATAATTGAAAGATTGTAATGAGTTTTTGTAAGGTTAGCGTGTTTCTTTTAGGACAAAAGAGAAATGGTCGTTAACGGTGAACCAGAGATGATTGAGCCACATAAACTGTCAAAGTTGGCGAGGGCTACAAACAGGATTTTGTCACCACCTTGGAAGTAACCGTTTGTCCATGTAAAGCCTTCGCATGCGCCATCATAATTTCTATTGAGTTTCCTTGCGCCTCTTAATTAATTATTTAAATAATATTACATATTCGGGAAAACATGTATCAACCTCTCTCTAAAAAAAAAAAAAAAAAAAAAAAAAAAAAAAAAAACTATAAGTAAATGTACATTAGAACCCCTGACATGCCATTTTTTTAATATTAGGGTTAACTTCAATAATTTACTATGCGGATAAACTTTTAAAAACAAAAACACCCTTGTGAGATATATATGCTATTTTTCTTCTAAAGGTAATAACGTCATTATATAATGGAAAAAAAGGTGTGTAGACAAATCAACCCTTACTGAATTCGTTAATGCCAATCAATCTCCTGGAAAAAGATGAGACTATTCTTACGAGTAAAGCTTACCAGTTTCATTTAGAAGGATAAAGATGTCAAAACATTGTTTCAATCCTCAATGTTTTGGGTCTTTGTGCACAGTAAATAGTTAATCCATTTTAGCTTTGTTAGCTAGCTAAATGGCTTACACCACGTCATGAACTGGAATTAGTTTGTCCTAACAGAATTAGGACATTTCTATGACACCAGCATCTAAAAAAACTAAAATGGAATCCAGTTTCCAATAAAAAAAAATATATTAAATGGAGAAACTAAAACTAACCACCTTCTAAATATAGGTTAATCTCTCAAACTTGTAATCCTTTAAATTTTAGACTCGAACTCAATAAAAGGACTCAACACTAACACTGAACCAATCTCATGTTGAGGGAAACAAAATGGAGTTAAAGAATATCAACCTAAAAAATCTATTAGGAAAAAATAGCACCAAAAAAATTAGAATAAATTTTGATAAAAAAAAATAAGAATAAAGTTTGATAGGGAAAAAACATATCAAAAGATGAAATTGCAAAAGAAATTAATTTTAAAAACTATCTAAAATAAAACAAAATAGTGATCACAAGAATACAAATCAAATTTGACATATAAAAAAAAGTTCAAGAGGGAGAAAAATTAAATAAAAAGCAAACAATTCCATAAGTTATCCAAAATAAAGTAAAAAAAATCAAAAGAACACAGACCAAATTTGAAGGGAAAACAATTAAAAGGCTTCTTTGAAATGTTGAAAGGTTAGTGCGATGATCAAAGTGAAAAAGGAAAATGAAAAACAATGAAATGGTTGCCTACTATAAATTATAGATCCAATGTTCACATACTTCGTGGAGTGATAGAGGCACCGCCAAGACAAATCTAACATCATTCTAGAAGGTGGTGTTAGATCATCAGACAAAACACCTAAACTCAAGCATATTCATTTTTTGAATTCAACTAAAATGAAGAATAATTCTAAGAAGTTAGTTAACAAATCTGCTAGATTATTTTTTGAGTGAATTTGTTGAACATTAATGTCACCACACTTATCAACTTCATGTGTGAAAAGAATTTCAGCCAAATGTACTTTGTTCTATCTTTTTTGATATACCCTTTTTTTATTTTAGCTATACATTTAGTGTTATCTTTATACATAATGGTTGGAGTTTCTTTACTGGAGAATAAACTACATGTTTCACGAATATGATGAATTTAACCACACACATTATCTTCTTACAACATATAATTCAATCCCAAGGAGGTTTACTCAATCAAGTTACAAAGATCACTATATGGGTTAAAACAATCAAGACATAAATGATATAATCATCTTATTAAGTATTTATTGAAGAAAAAAAAGTATAATAATGACCTAATATACCCATGTGTTTTTATAAAGAAGTTAGAATTTGATTTTGCTATAATTGTTGTATATGTTGATAATTTAATCATTATTGAAACTCGTGTAGAGATACCAAGGATAATAAATTATTTAAAGAGCAAATTTGAGATAAAAGATGTGGAGAAAAAACAAAATTTTGTTTCGGCTTGCAAATCGAACATTAAGCATTTTTTTTAGATTATTATAAAACCATACATTGTATTCATGAATGTCTAGGTTCCTTTATTCATCCATCTCATATTGCATTCATTCATTATTCTCTAGTTCATTTGAATCTCTCTAAGTTAATTTGGATCTATATCTTCTTATATCTTTTGAACTTACAAGTATTTATGTACATGTGTCTATATATAGGTGTATTATTGAGAGAAGAAAAAACACACATATATAATTACAAAGTTATATGAAACAAGAGTGTTTCTCTCTCCATTCCTCTAATTTCTATTTTTCTTGTTTATTTTATTAACTCTTTATATATTGTCTGGTTCTAAATATATATTTTCATAAAACTTGAGTGCTAGTTTATTTGTTTTTAAGGGTACTAGTACATTTTACTATGCAAATAGTATTGAGAAAGATAAAAAAAATCTTGGATAAAAAATATATATATTATTTTTAGGGCAATAAAGTCATTCAATATGTTAAAAAAAGGTGTTGACCAAGTCATCCTCAATTAATTTCTTAATGCCCAATATATTTTCTGGAAAAGACAATTTTAACCTCAATTGCAAGTTTTGTTAGTTTTTTATAAAGGCAAAAACACTATTTTAATGCTCAATGAACAATGAAATGAGTCTTGGGTCATATTATTTTGTTGATGTCTTTTAGTTTGTTTTTGTAATTTTTAATTTTGTTGGAGAGGCAACCTAAAGGAAATATCTATACTAGAAAGACCAAATAAAGAAATAAAGAAAGAGTAGAAGGATCATATTAAAAATATCAAGAATAAAGATACATAATATGACACAAATCCTATAATAATTAAGCAAGATACAATATATTTTAGATGTATAAAAGCTAAAATCTACAAATATGTTAGAAATTAGGTGGTTTGGTCATTAATGTAAAAGACCTTGTCATTCCACTATAGCAATGAATAATCAAATGTCAAGGTGGAGTGCAAGTTTTACAAGTTAGCTAAATTGTCTAAGGTTTCTCTTGCTTTTTTAATTGATATTTTTTTAATTTCATCCCTCAATTTTGGATTAATTAGAAATTATATTTTATATTTTTTATCCAATTATTTTTTGTGGAGTTATCTTGGTCTCTTAACTTGAGTTTGACATGTTAACATAAGTTGACTCAAGCTATTTTTTTCTCTCTTTTTTTTCAATTTAATTTTTTTAATTTTTTGGTTGATTGAAATATGACTTCATAATTTTTTATTTATGTTTTATAAGGTTATCATGGTCTTATGACTCGTGTCATGAATTAGGTTGGTTGACTTAGATTATTTTTTAGTTGATTTGTTTTTCAATTTCATCCTTAAATAATTGGTTGATTGAGAATTAGACTTCATAATTTGTTTTGGTTTGCATTCTATGAGATTATCCAGATCTCATGGCTCGGATCACGGGTTTGGTTGGTTGACTTATACTAACTCAAGTAATTTTTTGTGTTTATTTTATTTTATCCTTTAACATTAGATTGGTTGATAATCAAGCTTTATAATTTATTTTAATTTGTTTTTATGGGGTCCTTCAATTTAATGACACGGGTTTGACAAATTAACCCTTGTTGACTCAACTTGTTTTTAGTTAGATTTTATTTCAATCCATTCCGTAAACATTGAGTTGATTAAGAATAACATCTATAATTATTATTATTATTATTTTATTTTATTTCTATAAAGTTATCAGGATCTAGGTGATAAATTTAACATATTAACTTAAGTTAATTATAGTTGATCCAATATAGTATCATTTTAATATTTAAAAAGATGTTGTCTTTATTTTCTTAGTTGAAATATATTTTTATCAGTCGTTTAATTTATTTTTAAGCTTTTAAGTCAATCAAGTTATATTAGATCAATCCAATATAATTTAACCCTTTTCTTTTGTTTGCTAAAAGTCACATTAACAATACTTCAATATTTTTTTCACATCATAAAGCAGGATTCAATCCTCATCGTAGACCAATTGTTTTTTATTTTTGTTTATTTTCAAGGAAAAAGAGGTTTTTAGACACTTTTCATCTTGAAAGAAAAACAATTTTTGCACTTATTACAAATATGTGAAAATAGATATCCATGTTACCGTAAGGAATAACAAGTAATAAAAATTACGCCAATTATCTAATACACTAAAAGAGGTTGTGACGTCATGGATGGGTTACTGTGCATTGTGAGACAAATCATTGTGGATTATAATGGTACTACTCAATTTTCGGGTCGGTTCGGTATGGGTTGTTCGGTTTGTCGGTTTACTAGTTTTTTTATTTTGCATAGTAAAATAATGATTTTGTCCCTTGAAAAAGACAAAAAAACAGGTATTCGTTGGAGGGGTGCCGCGGTAATTGCATGTTTTCGGTCCGGTTCGCCACTTTTATATTTTTTTACATTTCTTTGCATAATAAATTAACAATTTTGTCCCTCGAAAAAAGATAAAAATCAGCTCTGGGCGGGAGGAGTGCCACAGGAATTTCATATTTTTTGACAATGGCTAAATACAGATATAGCCCCTAATAAGATAAAATTGATGACTTAGGCACAGGGGTAGAGCGATAATTGACCATGATTGTTTATTATTTTTCTCGGAATACTGTCGGCGCGTGTGGCACACGCGACCGACAGTATTCGGCCTCACGCCCTGTTTGGGCGGCGCATGAGGCTTGTTAAGGTCGACAAAAATGGGCTTCTGACATCTCCGTCGATGCGCCGCCATGTGGTCTTCCTCATGGTGTGGCTCGTTTTGATAACGGGTGTCCATAGCCATGACAGTGGCTGGTTAAACCTTTTTTCCCGTTTTCTCTCTAGTGCAAGCTAAAGTATAGGAGAAGCCCCCAAGTTTTTGATTTGTTCACTTTTGTCCCTGCATATGGTCCTGATTTTTGTTATATAAGTTTTGATTTATTTCAATTGGGTCCTTCGATTGAAATTCATTATATATTTAGGTTTCACTTCAGTGCTACTTTTAATTTTTGAATTGGGTTTAAATACCTTAATATGTTCGGTACAAAAGTTTTGATTTTTTCAATTTTATCCTTAGATTGAAATTGATAATATATTTGATTTTCATTTCGGCCCTTATACTTTTAATTTTTGATATTTCTAGAATAGTCACTATTTTTGTCCATGTATATATAAGTGTGCTCTTAGCTTTGGTTTTTATTTTTTATTATTTTCTTATTTGTTAAGGTGGTATTTTTTTAAAAAAACATTTAGCTCTTAAATTTTATTTTGTGTCTATGATCATTTGAAAATTGATATTTCTGTTTTTTTCTCTCTTTATTCTTTCTTTTAGTTTTTTTATTTGTTTTTTTTAATTTTCAAGTCAAATAATTTTTTTCAGCAAATAATTTTTGTTTTTGTTTTATCATTTATTTTATTTTATTTTTGTTTGCTCTTTTTTAAAAGTTTTTAGGATTTTTTTAGTCTTTCATTTAATTTTTTTTCATTATTAACGCAATAATAACAATAACAACAACAATAATAATAATAATAATAATTTTAGTCTTTTTTTTCATGCTTACTCTTTTGTTAATGTTGTTGAATTTTTTTTTCACTGGATAATCGAATTGTTTTTATTATTTTCGCTTTTGTTGAGATGTTATTTTTTTGAAAAAGTTAGTTCTTAAATTTCAGTTTGTCTTTACGATCATTTAAAATTAATATTTTATATGTATAACTATTATATTTTAATCTCAACAGTTATAAAAATTATTTGCTCGACCCGTAACGTAGTGCGGGCAATTAACTAGTCATTCCTAAAAGTTATCACCAAATTATCTATCTTGTCTCCTTTACATTTATTTTTAAATATCTTTATGGGATGATGAAAACTATAAAAATAAAAAGTAATGGAGTGAACTTCTCTATTATAAGAATATGAGATCTTTCTTATAAAATATTTTGTGTTTAAAATATATTTCATTCAAATTAGAGTAACTCTTATTTTTGTAATGGTGATCACTTTAGTCTTTGTCCTGATAATACTATCGGGTTTATAATGTTTTAGATGAATTACAACAATTATTAGAATGAATAATAATGACTTTATAGCCATCTCTTCGATAAAACAAAATATCAAATTAAATCAAATATCCTAATTAGCTAGGATACAACCTAAAATCTCTGCTTGGAATTGCATTTCAAAAACATTTTTGAAATATTTTAAATTTTATTATTATTATTATTTACTTTAAATTAGATTTTTTTTAGTGTTTTTATATTATTTTCATATGCTAATATCAAAAATATTTTTTAAAAAAAATATTATTTTGATACATTTCTTAACGAAAAACACTTTAAAAATCAATATCAATTAAACTCTCAGGTAGTTTTTTTCAAAGACTCGTTCATAACCCCCTGCTATATAATCTTCAAATCTTAATACTTCCTAGACAACTAGTTTATTTAATAATAATAATAATAATAATAATATTAAAGGCCCTACTTACCAATGTGCTTTTTTTTTATTATTGAGAAATATGTTGAACCTTCAACCACACAATGACATATAACTTTTTTTCCATTATATAATAACTAAAAAAAATATTGGAGTCATTGAGATTGAAACCTGTTTAACTAAAAATAAATAAATATATATATATATATACACACACATATAAAAATTTAATAGTTGTAGGTTTTAACCTTTCGGTTTTGGTTTAATCGATTATTAGTGAAATATCTAGGATTATGATGTATTTTTTAAAATATATATTACTTGAAATTTTTTTAAAAATAATTTTTGAATTTTTAATATCAATACATCAAAATTATATAAAAAATAATACTTTAAATCTTTAAAATAAAATATATAAAAAAATATAAAACCACCCCATTGTTAAATACTTCCTAAAAACAAATAACAACAATAATAATGGACAACAAATGTAGGTGTGATGTCGTTGTAATGTTGAAAAAATAAAAAAGAAATGGTAAGAAGAAAATCTGTGTTTTTCGGTGTAGATAACGTCGCTATGGGTGTTATTCTTCCAGGGAATCTACAATCTCCTGCTCAATAACGAGAAAGATTCATAACTCCAACACAACAAAAGCATTGTTCTCGGCTCTCTTTTGCTTCTCGACAAGTCCCAGGCTGTCCAAAAGCCAGTCCCTTTTCGCTCCCAAAGTTAAATCTTCCTGTTTCTGGTCAAAATGGGATGTTTCCATTGATGGGTTTTGCGCTTCAGAGGCTGCTTTCAAATGGGTATAGGTTAGGTTTTTGGATATCTTGCCTTTTCCTTAAGTGGATTCCTTTAATGGATTCTTTAGCGGTTTTGATTGATGACTTTGGAAGTCAAGCGAGTACATTTTAGATGAATAATCTGTGAATGAGTTGTGATATTCAGTTTTGCTTATATAAATTTGTTATTCAGATTGGTAATAGTGGATTCTATTCATGTGTTTGTAATCCTTTATAGCAGTTGATTCATGCTTCACACTCCATCAGTTGTGGATTTTATTTGTTGGTTTAGATCATTGAGAAAGTGCTGGCAATAGTCACAAAGAGAAACTCTTGCTTAGTGCTGTTCTGTTAGTGTTTCCATTCTGTGGAAGCGGCTTTCATTTTCGAACTCGTTATTAGTTTGAACAGGTCGACAATTTTGAATGCTTGAGATTAGGAAGGGTTTTTTTTATAATTCTTCGAATTAATGGTTGTTGTTTTCAGGATTTTAATGGTGAAAATTGAAACATTGAGGGTGCCTTGGAATTAGAGAGGTAGTACTCTTTTCTTTCTTCGTGGAAGGGAGAGTAGATATGGATTTATGGGTTGTTGGAGCTGCTGCCGCCGCTGGATATATAGCTAAATATTGGCAAAATCTTTCAAAAGACAGGGCTAATTCATTGGAGTTGTCTTCTGGAACCTCCACTTGCGAGAAACCTGAGACCTCAAGTTCTCCCTTTCATAAATTGATTAGGAGAAGGAAACAAGTTGAAGACACTCTGACAAATGGAAGACACTTTTCAGATGGAGGATTCTCAGATATGTACCAGTTGGATGGTGCTTCAGACACTGAAGCAGCTTCTACCAGTAGTTTTGGTGAAAGGATTGTAAGATTGAGAACTTATGATGATTGCAATGTGTTTTCCATGTCAAAATTAACACCGGGATTCTCAGTAAATGAAAACTTAAAAGAAAATGAGGGTGGAAATGGGCTGAATGGTAATATAGATGATAGTTCTGGTAACCCTTGTACAGTTGAAATGAATTCTTATTATTGTTCTGGCAAGAGCTCTCTAAGAACTAAACATTCAGGCAGCCATGTTGTTAAACCTTTAAGCTCACTTGATAGCTGTCTTATGGCTCAGTTATACAGGGAACATGCTAGAACAGAAGAATATTTGCTTAGTGCTCTCCGGTCACCATCCACTACTATGAAGCCATTACTGATAACTGATGGAACCCAGATAATTAGCAGAGCAGATAGGGATTCTTTGAGTGCACAAACTGCAAATGATAATAACAGGTGGCACAAGGAGGGAATTGTTTGTGGAGTTCCTCCACTACCAAAAATTGGATTCTCAGATCACCTGAAGAAGATAAAATCTAAGAGAGGAAAGGGGCAGAATGAAAGATCAAGCAGTTCCCAAAAGCACCTACAGTCACTAAATGGTATTCTTCTCATTGTGAACTCTTGTTTACCCTGTGAAACTAATGCTAGTTGGATGAAAAATGCTTAAGTCATATTGTTCTCGCTTATTGATGTTGATGTTTCCAGATTTTGATCTAAGAATGACCTATTTTTTCCTTTTATTGTTCTGCTGCTCCAAAAAATTTGCGCTATCTTTGTTTACTTAATTTTCCGATTCTTACTGTGTTATTTCTTGAAAGCATTAGAAATATGGAAGCACATATTTTTAGAAAGACTACTTGTTTGTTGTTTCTTTCCATCAATATGGAAGTTGTGCATGCTGACATGCCATTTAGTTGCCACCACTAACCCAAGAGATCTTTGATGGAAGAGAAAACAAAAATTAAAATGATATATGAATCACTTGAACCATTGATAGATGCATAAATTTCCAAATAATCATTTCCCCCATTTCTGTCATTAGACCAAGGTGGCATTTCAAATTTCAGCTGCATCAGTAATTTTGTCCTCAAGGTTCTAACACAGTGCATTTCTCATAAACATAGAGACCCTTTATTTTGTGCAAATATTGCAATTGACTCATTTTCTGTACGATTCAGTATTTTAGGTTTTGTATTTAAGCCAAATTGTTTCAGATGAATCTGTCTCCTTCTCTCACTGGGACCTGTAGCTCATCATTTCATAAATACCCTTAGAAATACCTGGCAAGACCATGTGTTCTAGTTTGTGGACCCTTTTCTAGTTTAAACAGTTCAGCTGGAGTACAGATTTGGGACTTGTGCCGTGTAAAGGTTTCATTGTGAACTAGGGTTTGTTATTTGCAGAAAGAGTGGAATAGAAGAAATTAGGAGAAATGATGCTGTGAACATGGCTTGCAGAACTGTAACTACAGAATATAAAAACAAAAATATAAGTGAAATTAGGAGAGAATAGAAGAGCTAGAGAAAGGAGAAGAAACCTTAGGCACCAAGCCTCCAAAATAACTCAAAACTCAATTTTTGTTGATAATTCAACTCTGCTGAAAACAAAACATAACATCTCTATATATAGAGACTAGTACTTCTTAAAAGACTATGATTACTAATCCTTACTTGGCTAGGAAAGAAACTAAACAGAATAAAGTACTAGATAGCTTTTGGTTATTGTTCTGGGACAAAAGAAATGGAGACACAAGAGACGAAAACAAGTTTGGCTGTAGAGATGGAGACAAAAAGGGGTCTGTGTCTCTGTTCCAGTGACAATTTTTAGTCACTTTTTTGTGCCTCCAAAAAAGAGGGACATAGGGGACGAGACAACCAAATTATTATTTATTTATTTTTACAAATACCCCTTTAAACATTACATAATTTCAATCTCTATTCTTACTTTCAGTTCTAGACCATTGATTTTAATTATCTTAATTTCCACCAGTTGATGTGAAATCTAGAAAATAATAAAGCAAAATCATAGAAAATGTTAGATTTTAGTAAATAAAAAATGATGAAAAGGTGGGGGATTAAATGATAACAAAAAATATGCAGTTTTGCTGAAATTATTATCTTGCATTTCCAACCATCTTAGATTTTAACTATGTTGGTGCAAAAATTTTATTTGACATATGATTGGTTTGATTATTTATTGTATTATTAAATATATTTTGAGAAATGATTTAATGACCAAGTAAATCATAATTTAATTACATGACCTTTTTAGCAATGAATTAGCTTCTTTATGATGATAATAAATTTTGTTTTAAACTAGTTTTGATGGATGGAGAAATTACCATTTTAAGTTGGTTCAAAAAAAATTAATGCTCATTATAAACTAAAGTGAAAATAATGATCTTTATTTATTGTTCCGAACAATGCAAGTATGATGATAGAATATATATCAAAGATAAAACAGACTTTTCTGTATTATGCTCTGTCTCACCACTCAACCAAATAGAATACAGATACATTCCCTTGGTCTTGTACACTGCCTACAAAGATAACTTTGTCTGTCTTTTGTTCTGCTGTGTCCCCTTTGTCCTAGTTGTCCATCTCTTTTGTGCAGAGACAATAACCAAAAATTACTATAAAGACTCAGACCCCAAATCCCTAAATCATAACGCTCAAGTCATTCTGAAGATTACTAATTACCCCTGATTCGGAACATGCAGAAACTATACTTCTTCCCCATCTTATGAAATAACCCAAAACTGAAATTCAAACCTTTTAAGTAAGAAGCTTATCCATTCTTAGACTAGAAAATCTCTTTGTTGATGAAGAATTGCAAAAATCTTCTTTAACCATAACTTAGGCATAATCATGTTCATGTTTCTAATAACTCTTTACTCATTTCTTAAATAATACATTATTTGCAACCCTAATGCTTTTATTCTCATCAGGTTCACATGATGGAACAGTTTTATTCTGTTTGGGTGTTTCTATTGGTATAATCTCTTCTCTAATAGCTAGTGGAAGAGAAGTAAACCAGTTAAAAGAAGTGTTGAAACATACTAAGAACTTGGTTCAAGATCTACAAGAGGAACTTGAGATGAAGGATTCAATGACAGTGAAGCAACTGGCAAATGAGAACAATGAATCACAAGATACCTGTGATAACTCCTTTCACTACAGGGCATCAAATCCACATCTCCTCATACAGAATGTGAATGATTCAACGAACAAAATTGGTGTCGTAACATACAATGAGAACACAGAGCAGAGTTCAGAGTCTATGAGTAAAATTGAAGCAGAGCTTGAAGCTGAGCTTGAGAGGTTGGGGCTAAACATGAATCCATCTGGTCTGCCGAGAAGATTGTCTGACTTTGTTGAGGTAAGTCGTTTAGCATTCTTGAGAGCTTGAAAATTTAGTTTCACTCTGATTGGCCATGTTCATTGCGTGAAATTATGTTATTTGTTGCACTCATGCTCATTTGGCTCATCTTTTGTTTGTGATTGCTTCTCCATTTTCAATTATTGTGGAGATTATTGAGCAATTTACTAAGAAAATAACTGGCATATATGCTTTAGAACTTGACAAGTATTATTTGACTCTGTATAATTTCTTTAACTAGAAGGTAATGCACATGTCAATGTAACATCATTCAGTTCCTCGTATATGATTAATTTATCCTGCTGTCATCTTATTCTTTTATAGATCAATATAGGATAGAGATATTATTTGCTATTTTGATGAGGACTCCAAGGAATTGTCAGTGCAAAGCCTTGCTGTGATTGCTTGTAGTGTGGTTTAGAAAGGTGCCTAGTTCAGGAATCTAAGTGTCCTGACAATATGTTATGTCATTTTTTTGTAAATGTAGATAATTGTTCCTGTTTTTTATTAAGACATGGTAGTTCAGTAAATTTATATTGGTAGTTTACCTGTTCCGTTTTGCAAATATATTTTAGGTATTTGATATCAAGGAGTATGATATTGGGGGGTGAAAGTGAGATGATATATCATTTGTTAATCCTTGTGTTTTAGAGTGAATGAATCAGAGCTGCTTAGAATGTGAATTTTTTTTGCCATTTTAAAGAAAGGCTAGTTCAAAAGTCCATTTTTTTCTCAGAGTGGATTAAATTATTCTAATGTGTAGGGGTAAAAAGGGGTTGACAGTTTCAGAGTCATGTATGTGGACTTCATTGCCAAGGATCTGCATTATCACTTTTCCTCTCTTCATTCCTCATACCAATTAATTTTGATTCTCAGAACATTTAGGCCCGGTTTTCAGATAATCAAATAAATATTAGAGTTTTCAACTTCTGGTCAGCATTTGTTTGGTTTATAGATCTATTGGTTATTGTTCCCCTACTGTGATAATCTGTGCATTGTTTCCGTGTGTAACTGGAAATCTTTAGCAGCTTAGAAACAATTATAAGGGAATAGTTTTTACTGTCTCACTCAAGTGCATGGTTATTTCTGAAGTACATGATCTTTTACTCTGTTAATGATGGGAACTTGATTAGTTCATAAGGGTATTTTAGGAATTTCCAGGTTGCTTGAAAATCTGGAAATCACAGTCTCGGCCTTATTTATGATTAGCATTTTATTTTATCACTCCTAAAGTTACTAGGTTTTCCTATTCTAAATAAGAATATTTATGTTGGAGGTTTAGAAATTCATGGCCTTGGACAATGGACTATGGACTACCGAGGCTGTTTAAACAAGCATGTAGTCTTTCAATATTTTCAATGCAATATTATCGAATAATATCCAGCAATTTTTTATGGCATGACTCAATCTCCCTTGGGTGTGATGCCTAAGAACCCTAGATGTGAAGCTTATGTTTTTCCTTACCATAGGAGTGGCTCCTAGAAATCTGACATCCAGAAGAAACCCACATTTAAGCAAGCCTTAAATAGCCTTGGAACTCAGAATTATAACGGCTGTCAAAGCTGTCGGGCACCACTCTCTCATCACTGCCTATCTGCTGGGTTTGCTTGCATTAAATGTTGCCTTGACCTAACCCTCCTGTTCTCTATGATTTTCTGGTCAGCCTCTGGAGATGGCGTTCTTTCTTTGTTGTTTGTTCTCTCTTAAAAATCTTGTTTTATTTGGGAGCGGTCTCATATGAACTTTTAATGCAACATATTTGGGCTCACTTTCATAAATATGGTTACTCTGGTTCTCACTGTGTCGAACCACCTGTTAGCATAGAATTGCATGGCTATGATCACCATGGATATTGGTGATTTAAAACCTGACACATGACTATGGCCATGTTTTATATCCATGCTTGCTGACGGGGGCAGCATTTTTGAAAGCCAGGTTGAAGTTAGCACAAGATTGGAAAGGATGAAAACAAAACAAGTAATAATAAATTCTGCTCAGAGCTGTAGGAAGAACCTTTACTGTGCTATTTATTTATTGTATAGTTTTTTCATGGTTTTTCCTTGGGGACATAGCTTCATTGTACTTTGTATTTTACAAGTTCTAATTGAGTTCAAAATCATCCAGCTTGACCCAGACTCCACAGCAGATTTTGTTCGAGGAGAACCGGGGCTTAACATGGTCAATGGGCAAGTTGCTACTCAATACGAGTCAAATCCAGATGCAAGGGGCATCTCCCCTACTTGCTCTGCTAATTATGCAGTTTCACCACGAGAATTGAGCTTGCATCTCCATGAGGTTATTCAGTCAAGACTTCAAGAGCGTGTGAAGGAGCTTGAGAGAGCCCTTCAAAACAGCCAGAGGAAGGTGCAACTCATGGAATCAGAACAAAAGAACGTTCAAAGGTTGTTGTCAACCACCGAGCTAACATACTCCTCTGGGGAAGCAAGTCCGGTTGCTGAAGGAGATTTCAGTTGCATAGATCAGCCTCTAGTTATGAATTTATCTGGGGAAGCCCTGGATGCGTACAATGAGGCATATGAAGAGCTAGACCAGATGAATGATTCCGAGGAGGAAGATTCGCTCTCGGGGGTTTTCGAAAACAGTCAAGCAGGCTTGCATCTATTTGACCAGAGGGTGTCATGGGGTCAAAATGGCAGGGAAAATGGTTCCTTTTCACTATCTTCACATAGTCAAGAAAAGACATCAAACGAGCTACACACGAGTCAATTAAAGTCATCGGCAGAGTATGGCGCAAGAACTGAGGAATTGCTTTATGATAGGATAACTGAGGATGAAAACAGTGATTGTGATGATGAGATGGAGAAGCAATTGATAAAGCAAATTGTAGAGAAGACCAAGAAAGGCTCTCCTGTAGTGCTAATTGCACAAAGGTGGTTGTTTTCAGTGGATGACAATGAACATTAACATGCAATTAATACAAAGTTTTGCATTATATAACGATATGCATTTGGCAATCTCATTGTTTCTACTTCTAGAAGTTTCCACCTCCATCCAACATATTGAAATTTGGAGGCCCTTAAAGATTGATCCCTTACAGTTGAAAGACTTGTGTATATGTAAGAACATCCTATTTTAAAACACCAGAAACACTTTTTGTTTGTCGATTCAAAAACTGCCACTAATGATGCAAAACAAATCCATGAAACTAGTTAGCAGCCTTCATGTATTCTATTTTTTTCGAAACTACACATGATGCTGGGTTTTCTTAACCACTACAAACACCTAAAACAAGATTAAGCTTCTCATAAACCAACCAGTAATGAAACTCTGTCGAGTAGGTAGCAATGCCGTTCAAGAGATCTTATTTTCAACAACAGGATTGCCCGTCAAAACAATATAGTACAGGGGTTGAAATTAAAAAAAAAATAGTAAAAAATAAAAAGATAAAAATATGACTAATGCTTCCAGGTCTAAGAAAATAAGGCAACATTCTTTTTTAAGAAAATATTGATATATAAGCATATTAAATCGATCTGGATTAACTTGGGTTAATTTGTTAAATTATCTAAGTCATAAGACCATGATAACCCCTATATAAAACAAATTAAAATAAATCATGAAACTCAATTCTCAATCAATTTAATATTAATTGATGAAATTTAAAAAAAAAAACAATTAAAAGAGAACAAAAATATAACTTTAGTCAATCTGTCAAATCAACAACATGAGTTAAGAAACAAGATAACCCTATAAAAAGTAAATTGAAACAAATTTTTTAACTCAAATCTTCCACCAATCTAATATTTAAGTATAAAATTGAAAACAATAAATTAAAAAAGACAAAATTATCCGAGTTGACTGACAAAATCATTAGAGAAACAGAGCAAAGATAAGAAAGAAGAAATAGAAGCTTAATGAACATAAGCTAAAGGTCTCATGAACAAAAGAGAAATAGCCAAGAACTTGTGCATGTGAGAGCCTGCAAAATCTACAGCAAGGAGCTAAGCGAAGATAAGAAGAAAAAATAGTAAAAATGCCAAACAACAGGGAGATGGTAATAGAATAAATCAATCAAAACTGAAAGAATAAGGCAATATTTCTTGAAAAGACAATCCATCGCTATTAGAGAATAATATAAATCATATTTGGAGGCCTCACCTAACAGCTTAAATTTTTAGGTGAGATTGTTCCTTAACATGATATCAGAGCCTTGTTGACTCAGCAGTCACGAGTTCGAATCTCACCACCCTTATTCTATTTGATAAGAATAAGCACAAGGTAGTGTGGGCCTACGTGCAAGTGAGAAGGAGTGTTAAAGAATAATATAAATCATATTATGGGACCTCACATAACTGCTTAAGCTTTTAGGTGAGATGGTTCTTTAACAATCACAAGAGCAAACAAGCGACCTAAATATTAACCAAGATTTGAAAAGGCGTCAAGGGCCCAACTCGAGGTGCATGAACAAAACAAATGTTGTGAATAATATGGATGTAAGGAGCGAAAACAGAAACTTGAGGCATGCTTGAATATTTTCTTTTTAAGGATATTTCCTCAATAGTAAAATATTATCTAGGATTCAACAAGTTTTTCCTCAAAAAAAAAAAAGATAACACATAAACAACTTGGAAAGAAGAAAGACCGGCAAATGAGAAGAAGAGAAAAGTATATTTGCATGGTATTTATAGGCTATCATGATGTAACAGTCATATTTAATTTTATTATGAAATTAAAATGGTTGTTACAATAATTTAAAATATAGATGTTATAAAATTAAATTATGGTGACAGTTATAGCTAGAAAAAAATAAACAGAAAATGTTTTATAATTTATAACTGTTAAAAATAATGTTCAATTGTTACAAATTTAATGTTTTCAGTTTAAGGGTCATCAAAATATTTTAACAAAGCAATAAATTTTAGAGAGTTTAGGCGTTGCCTCGCGTGCAGGGGGGTGAATCGGAGGTTTTCCTCTTACTCGACTCATCCTTATATGCGCGACCTCACTCTACTTTATTTGTTGCTTACTATCTCATCTCAAGTTTTATTATATAAATACTTGATGAAAGTCTTCTTTTTCTAATGTAGGATAGTAAGTCCTATATATACTCTTTGCACTTAAAAGATTTTTTTGTCTTTTATCAATGTGGGATAGTCTTTTAAAATAATTTTTATAATTTTTACAACAACGAACTCAACACTGACAGCAACAGAACTTTAGAAAGAACTAGAAGAAGAATAAACGGTAAACTCAACTTGGAAAGCTAAAGCATTCCAAGTGAGGCCAGAAAATATCTAAACACATTGCCAAAAACTTCATGAGCAATGAAGTGGTCATATGCTCACAGCTAGTCCAAAAAACAATTATAAAAAAAACAAAGGTCGCAACTCCATGAAAATGGCAAGAACCTAGAAAAGGAGTCTTAAAAAAAGAAATAATAAAAACATTGTGATGTGATATAAATCAAATGATCTATTAGAAGTATACATTGAATCTATTATAAGGCTTAAAAAAAAGTAGATCCAAACATAATTTAAGGGGTTAAGTTAAGAGGCTTGGGTTAAAAATATCCAAATCTTTCGGTCCAAACTTTTCTCTACTTTTCGGACCATGTATAAAGCTATAAAAAGGATTTGGATGTGATTCTAGTTGGGTTGCAAACTACAGATCTGTATCTTCTCAACCATATATGGTGTTACTGTTAATTCATTTAGATTATAGATAATAAAATGTTTAAAGTTAGGCCTAAAATATTGGGAACTTGAACTTGAAATTTGACAGATATGATTGTTGGAATTAAATTGTTCATTGAACAATCATATTGTTTCATTAAAGTGTTACAAATCTGCCAATATACAGTTTTAATATACAAAATAGAAAGGCAATGAAAAACATATTTTCTTCCTTCTATCTTCTCTTCTTATTTTTTTCAAGAGGTTTAAAGGGCTTAGTTGTATAATGGAGGTGTTATCTCCTTTGGCTTATTTTACAAGGAGTTTAATCTATCAATGACTTTATTCTATCAAGAAGTTTAATCTATTAAAGAGT
Organism: Salix caprea; assembly: GCA_964035475.1. Taxonomy (NCBI): domain Eukaryota; kingdom Viridiplantae; phylum Streptophyta; class Magnoliopsida; order Malpighiales; family Salicaceae; genus Salix; species Salix caprea. The sequence goes on along the minus strand of OZ037753.1, from coordinate 8,274,543 downwards.
TTAATCTATTAACGAGATTTAATTGGATGAAAATCCTCCTCTACCTTGAACTCTAAAGGTGGTAACACCATAAGATAAAATTTTAAAATATTTATTTTGTTATTTAGATAGTTTGGGATTATTTTGTACCTAGTTTCAAATTCGGTCAAGTGAGACCATTAAGTTATCGTAAGGGTTTATTTTCAAGAATATAAAACTCTTTATATAAGATTTAATTTTTATATTTGAATACATACTCATACTGCATATTAAAGTATGGCGACTAGAGATTTTTCTTACTTGGTTCTTGATTGAACTATAATCTTCAAAGAATGAACCAAGTTTTATTGTGATTTTATATTTCTTGTGCTTGTCTCTAGGTAAGGATGTTATGTGAGGGTGATTATTATAATCTTGGTTTTTCAGGGCAGATCATTCATTATATCAAGCTCAATTGTAAATTTCAAAGCCTAGATTATAACGATATTGGTTTATGAGTCAAATAAAATTTTGTTAGGGTTCACGTCACATTTTTTCCTACCACGGTAAACATCCCACAATCCACAAATGGAAATCAAATGAGCTACTAAAATAACAATAAAATGCAAGAAACAAATCAAGACCGCATAAATAATATAAAGTAAAACAAGTATCGAGAGAGAAACTCTTCACATTGCATAACTGTAATAACTTAAAACAAACTTGGAAAAACTACATAGAGAAGTCCTTTTCTAGAACGTAAAAAAGCATAGAAGTTGAGCAATCAAATTCTAAAGTCATCCCCCCTCTTAAAACCCACAATGAAAGGCTAAAGTCAAAGGCATGGAGTACGAAACTATATACGAGCCAACCTAACAACAACACGACTACACCACACAAAAAGAGCATAAAACAATTAAAATCAAGCCAGTCATCAGAGGAATTAAGTTCTTCTAAGGAAACAAAAACAACCTTCTTTCAATAAATTTGTCAAGCATCCGAAGCTTAGAAATGAAAACATATAGGCTAAAACATTCCAAATTCCTAGACCAATAGAACTAACATGATCCCAATCATCAATAATATGCCTAACCATTGTATTTCCTAGATTAACATAAAGAACATGATCCTAACCATTAATAATGCAATGACACGTATAAGATGCATTCCTTTCAAAAATAAACATTGAAAAATACAATGCAAATCAAATACCTGACTCAATCAAATCACTTAAATATCGAACAATCTAATGCAAATCAAATACCTGACTTAATTAAATCACTTAAACAAACAAAGACTAAGTCTTGGAAAAGTCAGCACCTTAAAAGCCAGCATGAAAAATGAAAAAACTTATCAAGTTTCTATCCTATTGGTGAAAAAAGAATCGCTTTTTAGAAGTAAGTAAAATACATCCCTAAAACCATAACCACAACAAAGAATAACCCAATAAGGAGAGAGAAAAAAGATTAAATAAAATGTGCATGGACCAAGGTAAACAATGAGGTTGCCTGCAAAAAAGATTCTCACAAACAATGACCCCAACTAAGCATTATGTTCAAAGCAAGAACCTAGATCACTAATTTTAGAATTTTGTATTGAACTCTTATATTAAGACAATCAAATTATATTATGAAGTAAATTTTGTTATTGGTGAAGAATAAGTTTGTATGTAAGTTTGGGTTTGTATATGTATGAAACCTTGGAGAGAAACCTTATCTATGTACCCATTATGGATCCAGAAATTAGATCATGATGGAAGGTCTATCACACACTTGAAATCAACCTTGATCAAGCCACCTTAGCCTAGTTAAGATTCAATTAAACCCACCAAACTTATGACCTCCAAGCAATCATCCTCTCAAATGCAGTCTTTGGCATGCCCACACACTAACTTGAAGTAGTCAAAGCCGCTCAAAATATAGTAGCACTCAATTCATGTGAAAAGATTGTCGAGAAAAATGCTTGAATCCATAATGGATTCACTCGGGAGTCGTAATGTTTGAGGGTTCTTAGTTTTTTCATTAAATAGTAGTAATGGTTATGATAAAGATTAAAGTTATGATAGTGATACCACCAACAAAGAGAAAATTGTGGTGATGAGGTGATGGTAATCATAAAATGATAAGATATAGGGATAAAATGATTGAATTATAGTTACATTAAAATTATTATTTTAAGATTTTACAAGTTAGAAAATATTTCTAATAAATAAATTAAGTTTATACGTTACTTTGATTTAACCAATTTCCCAAAAATAAATATTATAAAAATAACAAAAAATAAAAGCATTTCTTACAAAACAAAAGCCCTAAGTTGCAATTTGATAACAGCATGGTATTGTAATAGCTTTTGCGGTTGTAATTAGAAAAATTATTATAGTTTTTTTAAAAAAAAATTGTTTAATTAAAACTTGGATAAAATGAATCTTTACAAGCAAATTAAATGAAAATCAAGTCTTCATGAATAAAAAAAAACAGGTTGTTTTAGCTTCTACAAAATCCAAATTTAGAGAATAGTTATATGTGAAGCAATACAAAAAAAGATCTATTTAGTAATTGGTAAACCAAAATGTTTTTTTTTTTGTGGTTAAACAAAAAAAGCAAAACCTATAACTACCAAACTGACGCTACGATGCATTGTATGCTCACCACAATTTGAAGTTCTATTTCTTTTTTGGTACAATATATTGTGGTCTATATTTTACCTTTATCATAAATTTAACAAAAAGAAAAATATTTAATTAATTAACATTACAATTTTATATGAATCCCAGCAAGAACTCTTTTTAAAAACTTCATTTATAAAAAGAAAATTTATAATTTTCCATAAACAAATGTATTTATTTAATATTGTAATAGCTTTTGTTGTTAAAGAGTAAAAAACAAGTTGAACAAATCATTTTGAATTGATGCTTTTTAAAAAATATATATATTTAAAAATTATATTTGAAATTTTTAAAAATAAAATAAATTAGCAAATTATTGTAATTTTTACAAAGCTAAAATTTAAAAAGCAGTTATATACAAGGCCCATATAAAAAAGTTTTCTTCTCTACAATTAGAAAAGAAAGGAGAAATATAAAAAGCTATGGCGGTATCTAATATAACTTGAGAATTTATTCTCATACAAAACCAACGCTATCCCGCTGAAAAAACAGTAGTAAACAGAACCACCAACTCGAAGCAGACATAATTTATCAGTCACCACTCGCCAATATTGCTTATTAAGTGGTCTAATAATGAACAGCCCGAGAGAGAGAAACTGAAATTAGTTTCTAATCACTTCTGTTTCTTAAAGAAAACACTTCAATGCGATGCTCTTCACATAACCAAGTCCGAAATAAGAGAGATAACGAAGTTCAAAGACAGGAAGAAGGGTGGGGGAGTAAAAAAAAAACAATCTACTTTTAATATGCAACTTCAACAGCTTCCTCCAGAAACAGCATTTTGTCATGCCCTTTTGGCAAAATCACCAGCATCGTCATCTTCCTTGGAGTTTGTGTCCAATGAATCATCTAGGTTAGAACCATCACCACTGCTCTCATTGGCACCAAAGTGATTGACGTCACCATAACCTAATCCAGCATTTCCACCATCAACACTGGTGTTCGTGTAGACATCACTGCTACCGCTACCACCACCACCACCATGATTCCCAGCACCACCGTCATAAGTGTTTTGACCAGCATAATTAGTTTTGTCATCACCATAGTTAACATTTGTCCCACCGCCGTAACCCCCACCACCAGCGCTGTATCCTCCTCCACCGCCGTATCCTCCACCACCAGAGCCGTATCCTCCACCACCGTATCCTCCACCGCCAGAGCCGTACCCTCCACCGCCAGAGCCGTATCCTCCACCACCATAGTTGCCATAATTATTGTTAAAGGTACGCTGAGGCCTTTCAGTTGCATAATTCACCCTAACACGGCGACCATGAAGATCCTGTGAGAAGCAAAGGTCAAAACAAAATGATACCGAACACCAAGATGAGGGGGGCAAAGTGGTGTGATACAAGAGAAGAATGTCAGTTCTCTCAACTAAGTTAAATGACAGGGTGAGAGGAGTTGAGAATTCGATGATCGAAGAAAAATTACAAAGTAAGAGATTCTGCACCTCTCCCAGTTGAAAATTAATTTAGAGGAAATGTTAATATAATCCTGCTTCTTGTCTCTACTTCCAGCCACAGAAAAAAGACGAGCAACAAAGTGGCAAATTACCTGTCCATCCATGGCCTGGATGGCACTAGAGGCCTCCTCACTGGAGGTGTAAGTAATGAATCCAAATCCTCTTGATCTACCAGTTTCACGATCCATAATGATTCTTGCTGCAACAAATATAGAACAAATCAGCATTGGACCTAAACTAAATTTTGAAATGCCAGCACACATGCGAGGAAAGAAACCAAGGAAATAAACACACTAGTACAAACTGCACAGAAACAGGGGCGCACCCACAGGCAAACATCACTTAATTTTTCCCTCTAAAACTGGGAATAGTAATTTGGCAAACCAAATCACATACCTTCAACAACATTGCCATATTTATCAAAGGCCTCTTTCAGACCGTTGTCATCTGTCTGGAAAGAAATACCTGCAATGAAATGTGATTGGTTTCAACACCAGCCATTAAACAGCAGGTCACCAAAACAAGAAGTGAAAAAAAAAGATGCACCTCCAACGAAAAGTTTTGAAGATGACATGTATCTTAATGCTTGATAGATGGACGGTCCTGATACAGAAATTTCAGAAGTGATCTGCCTGTTAGCAGTCTGCCTGAACATATTTCCCACTTTGGTAAGAAACGCCATTGTACAACCTAAGTGAAACAAAACCTTAGTCAAGAACCAAAATAAGCAAACCCCGTAAAAATAATGAGAGCAAAAGCCTTACAAATGTTATGAATGATTGATTGATGTTTTTTTCTTCATACCCAGTAAAAAGCGACAGAGCAAAATTGACAAAATTGACAAAATCAACCAGAGATTTAAAATTGACAAAATTGACAAAATCAACCAGAGATTTAAAAAAAAAAGCAGTTGCTTCAGAAGTTCTTGTTTTGAACCAGAGAAACCTAGTTCCAGTGACAACAATACGGATAATTAAAGCATCTACATATCCATACATACGACCCTGTCTAAAAAGAACAGAACAATTTCAGTCTCGGTCTCTCCTTTAATCCGGATTATGACCGCAGACTAGAGACAAATACGAAGAAGATCCAATACATAAAAACATGAAGAAGAAAAAACACAGAGAAGTTACAATCTTTTCTTTTCTTTTTCCCATTTACACTTAACACAAATCAAACCAGAGGACGAAGTTAACGAGTCTCGACCAGTTAGGAACAAGTCCGATCAAATTAAGAAGACAAAAAAAGGGGGATCGAAAAACTAGGGTTTACCTTTCTATGTCTTCCTTCGCTCCCTCTGATTTTTGAGGAATTCTACTAAAACCCTGTAATTATTGGGGAATGGGGTTTATGCGGGGTGAATGGTGGAGGTTTATATTAAGCGAGAGAAGTGATCTTGACCGTTGGATTAGAAGTGTGACGGTGCGGCTTCGGAATCAAGCTTCCCACGTGTGCCTCTGCGAGTGGATTGTATTTTCTCATATGTTACAGGCCCGTTAACTTTGACTGAAGATCTCTACTTTCAGGGTCGGGAATGCAAATATTATATATGTTAATTGACTATACTACCCCTTTGACTTGAAATCGGTGTCGGATAATATGAGTTGGGCAGGGGTGAGAAGGAAAAAATCATTTTTTTTATTAAATCCAGAAAAATAAAAATAAAATAACTAAAAGATTGAATTATATTCAAAAAAATTGATTAAATCAATTATGATATTAAAAAAAAATGGTTTAGTTTATCTCAATTTTGATTTTATAAGCCTCAAACTAAAAAATTTAACCGAATCGATTCAATTAAAAAAAAAATAAAGGTACTATTAAAAAAATCGGTTTATAATTTATAACCCTAGCACTCATCTTTAGAGAAGAAGAAAAGTGCTCTCATGACTCTCACACATTCTACTAGCTCTAATCGAATACACCCAGATCATATAATCTAACAAATCAATCTTCATCTTTATCTCTTGTTGTCTGCTTTTAGATCTATAATCTTCATCTTAAAATCTAGAAAATCAGTCACCCCTTCCTAGCTCCCACAAGGCACACATAACACCCAACCTCCGGATCTAGGAGATTCTTCTATTTCGGAGATGTTGGTATTGCGTTTCAAAAATATTTTTAAAAAAAATTGAATTTTTTATTTTTATTTTTCCCTTTAGATTAAAAAAAATAGTGTTTTGAGATCATTTGCATTTGCTGATATCAAAAATAATTTTTTAAAAAAAAAAAAATCATTTTGATGCATTTCTGAATGAAAAATACTTTCAAAAACAATCATAACCACACTCCCAAACAGGCACGAATGTCTTCTTGAAGATGGTAAATGTTGGCTTTGATTACTCTTGTGACTTTGTATGAACAAAACCTGTTTTAGGGTTAATTTGCCTCTTACTTTTGTCTATATTTTTATTAATATTATGTTGCCTTGATCTAAGCATGTTGTAGCCATTGCATGATAATTGGCTTCTTTTTTATAATTGTGCTCCATTAAATGATTTGCTTGATTTCCATGAATTAAGAGAGTTTTCAAAAAGATATAATATTTTATGATGAACCACTTTATAATGGGACAATCAACCCATTTTTATAATAAGCTTTTAATGTCAGATTATCAAGACAAAGGGAAAATAACCTTAACTATGGGTGCCTTTAATGTAATTTTTTTGCTGATATATAAATTAACTCAATATTTGTACATCATACATTATATTTAGTCATGTTCGGTGAGGTAAATTAATTTCCAATTAGTCTTTTATATGTAGTAAGATCATTAAGCAACTCACCATCTCTAGAGGTGAACTTTGAATGGTATTTTACAGGGAATTCATAAAGTCATGCTCCTAAAAGTCCCACATCTAGTAAAATATTAAGTGTGTACTAGTTTGGCTTGTGATTAAATTAAATTGACTAATTAAAATTTTAGTTATACTATTGGGTTTAATAATTATTCAGATTTATCTGATTACCATTTATTTTCACCTTGAATTTATATTTTTCTTAATTTTTTAGCAGAATTAGGTACAATTAAGCTCTTCAAATTTTTCGATTTGATTTTTGCACCACGCCATTTCTATTTTTGTTGTTCTCATTTTTATTATTTTTATTTTCATTTTGGTTGAATTTTGGAAGTAAACTAGAAATGGTTTATGACAGTGCCATCAAAATTATACTTGATTTTGTAAGCCTATTTTCATTATATAGGCTTGAGAGTATGGTGCAAATATTATTATGATTCAAGGCATCTAGTTTTGTCTACATGACTTTGATCCAATTTGAATTGGATTTATTATAGCTTGAGCATAGAAAGTATATTTAATGGTAATATTAGCTAAAAAAGCATAATGGAAAGAAGAAAAATAGGTGCAATAAAGGAAATGAGATAATAGGTGTTTATAGCTCAAGTAGGAGTTGACTTTTAATCAAATGATAGTTCATCGGATAAAGTAGCATAAGACATGTTATATTCATGATGCCATAAATATGGGTGTTTTAGTACCTGTTTAAGAATGTGGTTGAGGTTGCTTTTAAAAATGCATTTCGTTTAGAAATACATCAAAATATTTTGTTTTTATTTTATTTTTTAAAAATTATTTTTGATATCAACGCATGAAAATTATCTAAAAACACCAAAAAAAATTAATTTATATTAAGAAATAAAAATTAAAAAAAAAATCATTTTTTTTCAAAAGCATTTTTGAAAAATAGTGTCAAACACCCCCTTAGTCTTGTGGATTAGTGAATGAGGATTGTGGTTGCATGTGGCTCAATTATATAAGAGGAAGTTTAGTATTTTGATTGGATGAAGAGATTAATTGTCTATAAGAGCTCAATTGGGTCATAACATGTGACTAACCTAAATAACTTTTTTATATATGATATGAATAAGATTGGGAGTTGCAATATAAAGAGGTGTTGTCATTACCATGTATAATGTTGGATCCAAGGTAGTCAAAATCGCGAGCCAACTCGCAAAATCGTATGATTTTGCGAGTTGGCTCCAAAAACCTGGTTGAACCGGTAGAAAAACTGAACCCGGTCAAACTCGATCAAACTCGTAGAAAAATCGTTCAAAATCAAAGAGTGGAAACCGATTTTACGATCCAAGTTTTTTATTTTTTATTATTTTAAAACCAAATCTTGTACTGATTGATAATTAAAGAAGAAACCATTTTAAGTTTTTAACTGATGCTCGGCTGGAGAGTGAGCTGAGGAGTGGAGAGTATACACGTATTTATATTGAACTCCAAAGAGTGGAGAAGATTTTTGGCCGATGTGGGATAATGAAATTATGAAACACATATTTATAGTGAACTCCAAAGAGTGGAGAAGAGTTTTGGCCGATGTGGGACAACTTTCATTGTCCCACATCGGACAAACAGTTTGTCCAGCCACGCTGGACAAACTGTTTGTGTATACTATATATACAACAGGTCACTTCTGAGTTTGGTCTTTGGCTTTTTTGTTGCGTTAATGCATGGACCATGACCTGGCAAGCAACCTCTCTTATTTAAAGCTATTACTATGACTAGTCAACAGATCATTTTCAAGTCTAGGCATATCTTCAAGGGATATATGTGTGTGTATTTATATTATCATATATATATATATATATATATATATATATATATATATATATATATATATATATTAAAAATAATTATAAAAAATATATATTATAAAAAAATAAAATCATTGTGTTGTAATTTATATAGCACATCAACAAAATATTTATTTTAAATTTGTTAGTTTTTACCTAATAAAATTCTATGGACATAATTGTTTTGTAATGTGTTTTGAAGTTATTTTACATCATGTATGAACCTAAACTAATTAAGTTTTATGTCCATAATTATACTATTTTGTATTCAGAAATATTTTACAAACGATTTTACGATTTTTCTTCTCACACGATTTTAGCTGTGATTTTACGATTTTTGTACGGACATTTCGGGTACGATCTTTCTACGATCTTACGATCCGATTTTTCGAAGCCCTTTCCGATCCGTGTCAAAATCTCGATTTTGACTACCTTGGTTGGATCCATTACCTCGATACAATTTGTGACTGAATAGATATTAATATAACTTATAACAAGTTTCTATAGTATGCGTGGCATCATGGCAGTTGTCTTCTTGAAGTGGGATCTAGTGTGAAAAGATATGAGTGGAAGAACATGATTTTTTTTGTTATTTATCGATGAAATCAATGGAATAAAAGTCGTCACCTAGTATTACAGACACTAAAAAATTTATTAGTCTGTGAGAGTCTGAGTAAGATTTTTTGAAATAAATTAAGATCTTGTTATGTTTTCTAATTGTTTTTTTTTTGTATAAAGTTTAAGAAAAGTCTTCCTCGTTAAGAAGATTCATATGTTATCAAGTCAAAACCTAGTTTTTCTAAAACTCAAGACATGTAAAAATAAAAGAAATTATAGTTTTATTTAATATTGAGAATATATCTTATGTATAAATTTGTAATCTCAGATATTAAACAAAATAATATTTTTGATAAAAAGATCTAGAACATATAAAATAGATGATAAAAAAACTCTTTTATTTAAAATTAAGAATATGTCTCTTGTATAAGTTTGTAATCCCAGTTATATGGAAAGAAAAAACAAAATAATTTTATAATGTTTTTTTTAAAATATAGATAAAATTCTCATGGTTTCAATAAACTAGTTACTAAATCTATAAAATGCATGTAAAGTAATAAAAAAAACTATTTTTTATATAAGGAAATAAGCACATATAAATTATTTTTGAGAGACTTGATCTTATGCAAATTATAATAAAATTGATTTTTGAAAGAGATTCCTTTTGTCTTTGTGTAAAGGAACTAATTTGTTTGATACTAAAAAAGCATTCATGTGCATTAAATATGTGAGAATAAAAAAATATGGGGAATCCAAAATTAATTTTAAAATTGTTAATCGAACATTTAAAAATTTTATTGAAGCCACATTTTGAAAATCAAAATAATCTCAACAAGATATCAATTTTATAAAAAATATTTACTAATCAAAATCAACTTAACACAAGTGTTAGGATTGAGAAAGTTTGTACATAATTGAAATGGAAAGAATGAGCTTAGAGATGGGAAGAGAGAAAAGAGAGGGAGACTGAAATTTGAATATTTGTTGTATTGATAATCTGTTTTGTATATATTTGTTGTGTGTACACTTCTCTATTTATACACATTTCTCATACATTCTTTCATGCTCTAGATTATAAATATAATATTCTAGAATATATCTTTTATTCTTTAACATCCCCCTCAAGCTCATGTAAGAGCATCTCCAGCGGAGATGGCAAATGGAGTGCCAAAATTAAAATATTAATTTTTTTAGCATTTTGTAGCTTCTGTTCATGCTCCAGCGGGGATGCCATTTGCCCATGTAAAAATGGCATCCCCTTCCCGAGCTGCTATTTGTAGCAGCTCGGGACATAGAGCTAAAAAAGGTGGCCCCACCTTGGGGCCACCTTTTTTATATATTATAATATATATATATATATATATATATATATAAAATGTAATATATATATTAGAAAATAATATAATTATATCAAAAATATTTATTTTTATTTACAAATACCTTAACAAGAGAGTAAAAATTTATATATAAAATTAATAATTATATAACTTGCTCATATTAATTATATAATCAATGTTAGAGGGTTTTTTAAAAGCATTTATTTAATTATATAACTTACTCTTATTAATTGTATAATTAAACTACATACAAAATAATTATACTATATTTAAAATAATAAAAAATTAAATGGTTCTCCAAAATGACTTTTATCACTGGAGCACACATCAACAAAAATGCCATTTTTACACTATTCAAAGTGCCATTTTAGAGATTTGGCACTCCAAAATGGCACTCCCCACTGGAGATGCTCGAAAAGAAAGTAAGACTCAATGAACACAAGCAATCAGTTTATTTTTTTCCTGGATCTGCTTTTTGTTTTTGTAAAAAAAATCACGGTTCTTCAGCCAAAAGGACAGCGTGATTCTTGGTTGGAAAGAGTTATTAGCTTGAGGAGAGAAGGGAATGCCTATTTTTCTTGGTCAGTGGCACGGCTGGTCACAAACTGCTGGTGTGGAGGGTCATAGTTGGCACTACTGAGGTGGGTTCTTCGATGGGTTTTGCTGAAAAAGAGGATACACAAATTGTTTGTTGAGGCTGGCTGGTTAGGGGATAGATGTGCGGTGGCTGGGTTAAGAAATGGGGACGAAATGGGTTTAGTTGGAGAAGGCAGTGATCTGCTATTTTTGTTTTTTGTTGCTAAACGGAGTAGATGGAGGTCACAACTTGAACTTGTAAGGGTTTATAAGAATCATGCAAACCAAACCCATGAGGAACTGTTTAGTGTGATCCTGCTCTTTCTGCTTGTTAATTATATATCTTCACTCTGCCATCAAACACGAGCAGACAATGCATGAGGTGCAGGTTCACGCCACAACCCTTTGAGCCTCGTGTAATAAATCGCCTTCTGGATTTGGAAAAGTCATTGCCTTGTGCGATAACTGGTCATTAAAATCTTCTCGAATTTCCTGGCATAGACAACATCATTTGCCAAGTTTAGGTTGATGAGTTTGAATTTTGTCACTTGTTCCTGAAAATGTAAAGAGAGAATAGCGTGTACATTTAGAGAATGGAAGGAAATCGGAGATCATGGGTTTATGTTCTCGATAGATTTTGTTCCCAGCACCCTCCTCTTTTATCCTCCTCTTTACTTTTACTTTCAATGATCCTTCTATCTAGTGATTCATCATCAGGAACTTGTACATTTAGCACTCAATTGAGCTAAAGAAAAAATGAATAATCAGATAAAATAGAAAGCTTTACCGATTTTCATTTCCAAGAAGAAAAAGAAGCTAAACCAATATATTACAGGCAAAATAGAACGAGCAAGCACCACGTCGAACTAGATTTACCCTCTTTCCCATACAAGAGTAACTGACAGATTTATCCTAAAGAGGTATATAATATTGCCCAAAAAAGACTAACAAGCCAGCCACATCCATCCTATTGAGAAGCTCTCATCTTCGAAATCTCTTCGAGCAGAAATTTAGATTCAGCAGCAAAATCAACTGGAGCAGTAGCCCTCACCGTTATCCTTTGCCTCTTCTCGTTATTGTACTCGTTCTGGGAAACACTGATTCTTCATTCAGTTTAGATTGTGATGTGATATAAATCAAATGATCTATTAGAAGTATAAATTGAATCTATTATAAGGCTTAAAAAAAAGTAGATCCAAACATAATTTAAGGGGTTAAGTTAAGAGGCTTGGGTTAAAAATATCCAAATCTTTCGATCCAAACTTTTCTCTACTTTCCGGACCATGTATAAAGCTATAAAAAGGATTTGGATGTGATTCTAGTTGAGTTGCAAACTACAAATTTGTATCTTCTCAACCATATATGGTGTTACTGTTAATTCATTTAGATAATAGATAATAAAATGTTTAAAGTTAGGCCTAAAATATTGGGAACTTGAACTTGAAATTTGACAGATATGATTGTTGGAATTAAATTGTTCATTGAACAATCATATTGTTTCATTAAAGTGTTACAAATCTGCCAATATACAGTTTTAATATACAAAATAGAAAGGCAATGAAAAACATATTTTCTTCCTTCTATCTTCTCTTCTTATTTTTTTCAAGAGGTTTAAAGGGCTTAGTTGTATAATGGAGGTGTTATCTCCTTTGGCTTATTTTACAAGGAGTTTAATCTATCAATGACTTTATTCTATCAAGAAGTTTAATCTATTAAAGAGTTTAATCTATTAACGAGAGTTAATTGGATGAAAATCCTCCTCTACCTTGAACTCTAAAGGTGGCAACACCATAAGATAAAATTTTAAAATATTTATTTTGTTATTTAGATAGTTTGGGATTATTTTGTACCTAGTTTCAAATTCGATCAAGTGAGACCATAAAGTTATCGTAAGGGTTTATTTTCAAGAATATAAAACTCTTTATATAAGATTTAATTTTTATATTTGAATACATACTCATATTGCATATTAAAGTATGGCGACTACAGATTTTTCTTACTTGGTTCTTGATTGAACTATAATCTTCAAAGAATTGACCAGTTTTTATTGTGATTTTATATTTCGTGTGCTTGTCTCTAGGTAAGGATGTTATGTGAGGGTGATTATTATAATCTTGGTTTTTCAGGGAAGATCATTCATTATATCAAGCTCAATTGTAAATTTCAAAGCCTAGATTATAACGATATTGGTTTATGAGTCAAATAAAATTTTGTTAGGGTTCACGTCACATTTTTTCCTACCATGGTAAACATCCCACAATCCACAAATGGAAATCAAATGAGCATTAAAATAACAATAAATTGCAAGAAACAAATCAAGACCGCGTAAATAATATAAAGTAAAACAAGTATCGAGAGAGAAACTCTTAACATTGCATAATTGTAATAACTTAAAACAAACTTGGAAAAACTACATAGAGAAGTCCTTTTCTAGAACGTAAAAAAGCATAGAAGTTGAGCAATCAAATTCTAAAGTCATCCCCCCTCTTAAAACCCACAATGAAAGGCTAAAGTCAAAGGAATGGAGTACAAAACTATATGCGAGCCAACCTAACAACAACACGACTACACCACACAAAAAGAGCATAAAACAATTAAAACCAAGCCAGTCATCAAAGGAATTACGTTCTTCTAAGGAAACAAAAACAACCTTCTTTCAATAAATTTGTCAAGCATCTGAAGCTTAGAAATAAAAACATATGGCTAAAACATTCCAAATTCCTAGACCAATAGAACTAACATAATCCAATCATCAATAATATGCCTAACCATTGTATTTCCTAGATTTTTTTTTGGTAATAATTGGGGCTAATACGCCCTTCTAAATTAAACGAGTAATAGTAGAATCAATCAGGTCATAATACAATAAGGGATAAAGTCCCGACGGTGGTTCTTCTAACACATCTGATCCCCTGTCTAATAAATCTCTAGTTAGCCCATAATTCGCCAACCAATCGGCCACACAATTGGCCTCCCTATACACATGAACTATTGTTACTTCCCAATCCCTCCCTGACATACCTTTAATCTGCATAATTAGATTATAATTCTTATCCACTCTCACGCTATCCCCATTAATAAGACCCACTACAACTTTAGAATCGGATTCCAAATCCACCTTCCTAAATCCTCTATCCCATGCAAGTTGAAGCCCAACATAGATCGCCCATAACTCTGCATTAACTGACGAACAAATACCAATGTTCCTTGCAAATCCCCCTATCCAAGTTCCCATATGGTCTCTAATCACTCTTCCAGCACCTGTCACTCCTGGATTTCCTTTGTTGCACCCATCCACGTTTAGTTTGATCCGATCTTCTTGTGGGTATTTCCACCCAACCTCGCAGCTATCAGCCACTCGAACCAAGTTAGAGGTTTTTTTCATGAGAGTCTTTCTAACATTCTTCACCTGAACCCGGGAACAGCTTTGACTTAGATACTCTATTGTCAGATAGTTGAATGGCACCGGGAATGGATTAGGGAGCAAAGGAGATTAGGGAAAGTCGAAAGCCCTTTTTCCAACTGAGAGGGGCAGGAGAAGGATAGAAAGGTAGTTTCCTCCAGCAAGAGGGATGACTTCTTCCTTTCCGCAAATAACAAGCGCTTTTCTTCGCCACATCGCGTATAACGGGAATCGAACCCCCCTGCTGCTGGCGGGCGGATGGAGAATGTTCAACTTCGATCTTGTTAGGAGTAGGTTTTGGCTTTCCCCTTTTATGTTATTAGTAAAGCGCTAACGCCTTATCTATAGTAAGGGGCTTTTTCAATAAGGCTCGCGTAGGGGCGCTCACGTTTTTTTAGCTCTCTTCGCTTCACTAGCCTTGATTGGTGGATGGAAGTTCCGAGGATAGTCTGGTGGTATCGTATAGTTGATCACGGCTGCATTTAGGAGTAATAAGTTCCTCACACTTTTCATTTCATAATCATAAAAAAAAAGAAAAGTAGCCTATGCTTATAGTTCTGGCTCAGAGGCGTTACGCATTGCACGCAACGATTGTCTTCCTTTCGCGGGCGAGCCTATGCGTTGAAAGTAGGTCAATCTGCTTCTTCGGTTAGCCTATTGGCTCATGTTTTTCTCACCCTTTTTTGGTGTCTTAGGAGTCGCCTAAATGCTCTAAGAAATCGGTTATCGTATTACCTTGCCCATGCGCTACTTTATCTTTTTTAATTCTTTCCGATATGAGCCGAAACCACGACTGATTGATTCGCCAATCTTAGCAAATAAGAGGCAATCTTTCGATTTCGACGAATCCGTACTTGGCCTGAAAGTCCCATCCCTAGGACCTGTAGTAGTACGAAAACAAGCAAGCTTTTTCCGATGTCTTCGACACAGGAGATTAGGACAGAGAAGTTAGCGATAGGGGTCTCTTAACCAGAATTACGGAATGAGGACCGGGCCTGTACTCATGGTAACGATGGAAGGAAATATTTCGAAGACTTCTCAGTAGTGGAAGAAGGTAATATCACCTTGGTTAGGAAAAGCGCTTTAGACTGGGCAAAGCCTTTCTTTTCTTAATGGGGACCCAATAAGTTCAGTACATGTAAAGATAAATACATCACCTCTCTCCTAGGCCTCTTGGGACTCTCCTTTGGCAACCCGTCGCGCCCTCGTCGCGGCGTTAGCAGCCATTGACGATGAAGACTAAGCGAGCCGGCCGGAGCATATGCTACTTCTTCTAAATCGTGAACACCTTATCTTTCTTCTCTGTCTGATCCGCACACTCCCGACCTCGCCTCGGTTCTTGGCTTTGATCCAATTCGGAAGCTCGTTTGCTCACTAGCCGATGTCATTTTCAATTGACTTAGTTAGAAAAGTATGGGGATACCGTACCACTTTAAATTAAACAAGCGCCAGCAAAATGGAGCTTACCGCGCTGAGTTACGTCGTAGGCGAAGCTTTCGATTCAACAAATGAATGGTTGGTGCTTCCCTTCTTTAGCCTATTTGCCTATTTGGTAGATTCAATTAGGGCTAGCTCAAAGACTGGCTAATCCCAATCCGATGGATCAACTCTTTCGCGTCGCTTAACGACTTGTAACTCTGGCGAGTACCGATGCTCCAAATTGGATTACCTAGCGCTTGGGTGAGATGTTCGACAAGAGACGACCTTTAAGGTGGGAGTTCCATCCGAGACGGACTGGAATCACCGGCTCATACTAGAGCTTCCGGACGAACTCAAAAGCGAAAGATCGAAGCCTTACCTTATTCATTCGTGGAAGGAGCTAATACAGAATACGAGTACAGAATACGAGAAAACTCCTTCGAAAACGAAATCGGAAAGAGAGATGCTTTCAATCCAACAATTGTAATTAGTAGCCAACCTTTAATTGAAATTGACCAATGTTCGTCTATCGGCTCAAGTCTTTCCAGAAGCCGGAAGGAAGAGCGCTTTTTTGCTTTTCGTGTGATCACTTTCCATAATGGTTTCCTACCGAAGGTAAAAAGGCAAACAAAGGATATGGGGACCCAAGCTCTTATACGTGAAGTGCTTTCCGGCAAACTTAGTATCGAGAAAATCCGTTACCGCTCCCGAAGTCAATTTACCCTCAGAGTCAGAGAAAGTAAATGCGTTTACACGTACGCATACATAAACAAAGTAGGGCCCAGGAAAGCCATTCCTGCTACAGTACAGAAAAATGCATTCGACCACCTGAACTTGAACGCTCTCTTTCTTTTTAACGTTCTAACTGAACACACCTTGAAGAGGGAATCATCGAGCGTAAAAGCACGCTTCAGAGCATGTGTGCCGCATAAGCTAAGTCTCGTTTTCTTTTCTTCGACCAGCGCTGACCCATTGGTCAAAATAAAGTATGAGAAGAATAAGTCCCCAAAGACTTGTTTTAGATCGAGAAGTTCATTTCGCCTTCAAGTGGCTTTCGTAAGGGAGTTTCCGTCTCTATTGATTATTGGTCTAGACGACTTGCTCATCGACTTAACTGAATGAATCCTTGGGACTGGAAGCATTATTCACATGGCAGTCAAAATCGAGATTTTGACACGGATCGGAAAGGGCTCCGAAAAATCGGATCGTAAGATCGGATCGTAAAATCGTAGAAAGATCGTACCTGAAATGTCCGTACAAAAATCGAAAAATCGTAAAATCGTGTGAGAAGAAAAATCGTAAAATCGTTTGTAAAATATTTCTGAATACAAAATAGCATAATTATGGACATAAAACTTAATTAGTTTAGGTTCATACATGATTTTCAAAAGTGATTTCATGATATATATATATATATATAAAGAGAGAGAGAGAGAGTTGAATATATATATATATATATATATATAAAGAGAGAGAGAGAGAGTTGAATATATATATATATATATATATATATATAAAGAGAGAGAGAGAATTGAATAAAAAAATAAATGCATACACGCCCCCAGCAACACTTTCTATCCCACATCGGTGGATAGTAAAATAACCAAAGCATTTGTGCTTTAAATGTTGAAAGTTCCCCCAGCAGGCCAGCACCCAGCAACACTTTCTATCCCACATCGATGGATAGTAAAATAACCAAAGCATTTGCGCTTTAAAAGTTGAAAGTTATCCCACATCGCCCAAAGAGATATTCAAACAAGTAGTTGTGTCTATAAAACAATTGAATTGGCTTTAAAATTTTGGGCGGCGGGGGAATTATCAGAATCGTAAAATCGGACCGGTCCGGTCTGATTTTACGAGTCAACCCGATTTTGACCGAGTTTGACCGGTTTCGATTTTTCTTTCCGGTTCAACCAGGTTTGTTGAGCCAACTCGCAAACTCGTACGAGTTTGCGAGTTGACTCGCGAGTTTGACTACCTTGATTATTCATCTCAAGGCTTTATCTGACCCCTTTTGATGAGTGGATTTATCGATGTGAGGTAAACCTATGGGTATAGATACTTTAACATAAAGGGCTTTTTCGTAGGTAGATAGGCTAGTACTCATTCGAGGGTAATTCTCTGCCCGGAATGAATGCCTTTTTTTAGAGTGAAATAGAGGGTGAGTTTAGACTTACGCTTCTTGAAAGAAGAGGTTTTCCTATTGAGTTGACATTTTTGTGTTTCTATACGAAATTATTGATGGATGGTTGGCTCAGTGGAAGGTATCACAGCACAGGCATGGTAAAAAAAAGATCTTTTCGTATAGCAACTAGACCGAAATTCAATTCTCTGTTACAGAGGTGAAAGCACCGTGTTTCTGTTCGGCTTCAAGGGCAGTTGGTATTTCCTGTTTTCTAGACACACGATGGGATGGGATTTCTGATTGGTCCTCATAGCAGCTGCAGCTTCCATCTATTACTAAAATAGTATATACATAAACGTATGGATGAAAACTTTTGGAAATACGAATACAAGACAAGGCTTGATCTCTATCTCTAACCCCTGGCTGTACCAAATGCGGCCACTCCAGGTATAGGTGAGCGTTTGTTTCTATAGGGGATTGGTACCATAGACTACTCTAATGCCATAGGGACAGTAGCCGCTTATGTTTTGCCTTTATAAAACAGGAAAATCCGAACTGATATGGAAAGAGCCGAGTCCTTGTCCTTTTCTGCGGCTACTAAGTAAGATACCGCCTTCGTTGAGCTTGAGCTATCGATTGAACCAACCTTTTCTTGGGACTTTAGCCTTTTTTATCCGCTTCTATTTTCTATTTTTTAAATAGAAAACTGTGCGCTTATGCGTAAGAATTTCCTCAAAGCAGAAGGGTCTGGAGTTTTGATGGACTTTGCAGGCTCACCCATGACGGTTACGGTTTCAGTACGCTCTTCCCTCCACTTCTTAGCCCTTTGTCTCCTCTAAGAAAAGAGTCTTAGCTTCTTTCTTCTCCTAAGAA
Source organism: Salix caprea (assembly GCA_964035475.1). Lineage (NCBI taxonomy): Eukaryota > Viridiplantae > Streptophyta > Magnoliopsida > Malpighiales > Salicaceae > Salix > Salix caprea. Next base: position 8,255,564 of record OZ037753.1, on the reverse strand, counting down.
ACTCCTAAATCTAAATAAAGAATTGGAATGCTTCTACTTTTTGGGAAATCTCTCTAATGGGTTAGGCCTGCATTCTGTATTTCAACTAACTTCGGTACGGTCCGTTGACCAAATGAAAGCAAAAGGCGAATCTCGAGGTCAATCTGATGGACTGACTGAAAGAGTTTGAAGTCAAGTCAGTCTTGTTTATCCTATCTCCGAATACCAGGAGCGAGAAAGGTAGCTATTACCTTGATCCCATCTCTCATTCCCATTTCTTATAAAGAATTCTAAAGAGGGAAATGCCTCATGGTCCGGAGAGAGCTTTTTCTCATTCTATTCGATGAATATCAGATCCAGTGTTAAGTCTTTTGGTAAGCGGGAGTAATCTTAGACGAATCTAGATATTAGATATTGGTGATAGTACTGGTGCTCAAGACCCGGCAGTCTTACCCAAAGATCTCTTTTTTGAATCAGGCTTCAAAGTCAAGTCCAAGTAAAAGAGTGCAGTTTCGCGAGAAAAGGGGCATAGGATAGAGAGCGGGTGGAACACTGTACCAAGGACAAGGATCGACCTTTAGTTTAGGGAGAAAGAGAAGTAGAAGATGGAACCTGATATGAAATATGAATAAGAGGTGGAGGGCAGTCCTCACTTCTAGTAAGATAGTTACGCTTTCGGCGTCAGCCAAATGATCTTGATAGGACTATATAAAGTAAAAGGGCCACGGCAATAAGGAAGAACTGAGGTTCGAGCCCTCAGCGTGGTTAGCAAAGAAAAGGAAAGGGCACACAGTCTGAAAGTAGCTTCTTCCTCATCTTAGGGCGCTTGAGAAGGCTTCTTCCTTAAGAGGGATTGGGATGAACATGAACTGAACTGACATTCATGCCAGAACGTAGACCCCTTTCCTGTCTCAGGAACCGGGCGTATTCCTTTCCAATCCAACCTTCTTTGGACTGGACCTTCTTCTCTTATGAAATCAAACTTCTCTGCTGACAGAGTGCTTCGTTGATTCAAAAGCTATGTCCTTCCCGTTGCTGAAGCGCCTGCACTCTAGCACGGCGCTCTTTTTTAGTTTTTATATTCGCTTGACACTTACTTTACGTGATGTCACAGTTCGATTAGAGCTAGCTCGACCAGCAGCCCATCCTAATTCTTCGCCGATTCATCCCTTCGTTCCTTTTCTCTTTTTTTCATCTCATTTAGAATACAATGCATTCTTTTCGATCCCTATGTAGGCTTGCTTCGCATAGGCTACACCGGTACACTTAACACTCACCCAATCTTTAAAATGGAGTCGAATCAATCAACTGGCATATCTGGGATCCGCCCTAGGCTACTTTTCTTTTTTTTTATGATTATGAAATGAAAAGTGTGAGGAACTTATTACTCCTAAATGCAGCCGTGATCAACTATACGATACCACCAGACTATCCTCGGAACTTCCATCCACCAATCAAGGCTAGTGAAGCGAAGAGAGCCAAAAAAACGTGAGCGCCCCTACGCGAGCCTTATTGAAAAAGCCCCTTACTATAGATAGGGCGTTAGCGCTTTACTAATAACATAAAAGGGGAAAGCCAAAACCTACTCCTAACAAGATCGAAGTTGAACATTCTCCATCCGCCCGCCAGCAGCAGGGGAGTTCGATTCCCGTTATACGTGATGTGGCGAAGAAAAGCGCTTGTTATTTGCGGAAAGGAAGAAGTCATCCCTCTTGCTGGAGGAAACTACCTTTCTATCCTTCTCCTGCCCCTCTCAGTTGGAAAAAGGGCTTTCGACTTTCCCTAATCTCCTTTGCTCCCTAATCCATTCCCGGTGCCATTCAACTATCTGACAATAGAGTATCTAAGTCAAAGCTGTTCCCGGGTTCAGGTGAAGAATGTTAGAAAGACTCTCATGAAAAAAACCTCTAACTTGGTTCGAGTGGCTGATAGCTGCTTATCGCTCCTGTCCAGTCATCTTAGTCCATGGCAAATCCCCCTATCCAAGTTCCCATATGGTCTCTAATCACTCTTCCAGCACCTGTCACTCCTGGATTTCCTTTGTTGCACCCATCCACGTTTAGTTTGATCCGATCTTCTTGTGGGTATTTCCACCCAACCTGAGTATCTTCTGTACTGCTTCTTCCCTCAGCATTACCATGACTTTGAGTAAACTTAGTATCCCGGACCATGCTTTGTATTTCCTAGATTAACATAAAGAACATGATCCTAACCATTAATAATGCAATGACATGTACAAAAATAAACATTGAAAAATTCAATGCAAATCAAATACCTGACTCAATCAAATCACTTAAATATTGAACAATCTAATGCAAATCAAATACCTAACTTAATTAAATCACTTAAACAAACAAAGACTGGGTCTTGGAAAAGTCAGCACCTTAAAAGCCAGCATGAAAAATGAAAAAACTTATCAAGTTTCTATCCCATTGAAGAAAAAAGAATCGCTTTTTAGAAGTAAGCAAAATACATCCCTAAAACCATAACCACAACAAAGAATAACCCAATAAGGAGAGAGAAAAAAGATGAAATAAAATGTGCATGGACCAATGTAAACAATGAGGTTGCCTGCAAAAAAGATTCTCACAAACAATGACTCCAACTAAGCATTATGTTCAAAGCAAGAACCTAGATCACTAATTTTAGAATTTTGTATTGAACTCTTATATTAAGACAATCAAATTATATTATGAAGTAAATTTTGTTATTGGTGAAGAATAAGTTTGTATGTAAGTTTGGGTTTGTATATGTATGAAACCTTGGAGAGAAACCTTATCTATGTACCCATTATGGATCCAGAAATTAGATCATGACGGAAGGTCTATCCCACACTTGAAATCAACCTTGATCAAGACCTTAGACCAGTTAAGATTCAATTAAACCCACCAAACCTATGACCTCCAAGCAATCATCCTCTCAAATGCAGTCTTTGGCATGCCCACACACTAACTTGAAGTAGTCAAAGCCGCTCAAAATATAGTAGCACTCAATTCACATGAAAAAATTGTCGAGAAAAATGCTTGAATCCATAGTGGATTCACTCGGGAGTCGTGATGTTTGAGGGCTCTTAGTTTTTTCATTGAATAGTAGTAATGGTTATGATAAAGATTAAAGTTATGATAGTGATACCACCGACAAAGAGAAAATTATGGTGATGCGGTGATGGTAATCATAAAATGATAAGATATAGGGATAAAATGATTGAATTATAGTTACATTAAAATTATTATTTTAAGATTTTACAAGTTAGAAAATATTTCTAATAAATAAATTAAGTTTATACGTTACTTTGATTTAACCAATTTCCCAAAAATAAATATTATAAAAATAACAAAAAATAAAAGCATTACAAAACAAAAGCCCTAAGTTGCAATTTGATAACAGCATGGTATTGCAATAGCTTTTGCGGTTGTAATTAAAAAAATTAGAAAAATTATTCTAGTTTTAAAAAATATTTTTTAAAAAAAGTTTAATTAAAACTTGTATAAAATGAATCTTTACATGCAAATTAAATGAAAATCAAGTCTTCATGAATAAAAAAACAGGTTATTTTAGCTTCTACAAAATCAAATTTAGAGAATAGTTATATGTGAAGCAATACAAAAAAAATTCTATTTAGTAATTGGTAAACCAAAATGTTTTTTTTTGTGGTTAAACAAAAAAACAAAAAAAGCAAAACCTATAACTACCAAACTGACGCTATGGTGCAATGTATGCTCACCACAATTTGAAGTTCTATTTCTTTTTTGATACTATATAGTGTGGTCTATATTTGCCTATATCATAAATTTAACAAAAAGAAAAATATTTAATTAATTAACATTACAATTTTATATGAATCCCAGCAAGAACTCTTTTTAAGAACTACATTTATAAAAAGAAAATTTATATTTTTTCATAAGCCAATGTATTTATTAATATTGTAATAGCTTTTGTAGTTAAGAGTAAAAAAAAAAAAAATGAGCTCAAAAAATCATTTTGATTTGATGTTTTTTAAAAAAAAAATAGATTTAAAAATTATATTTGAAATTTTTAAAAAATAAAATAAATTAACAAATTATTGTAATTTTTACAAAACTAAAATTTAAAAAGCAGTTATAAACAAGGCCCATATAAAAAAGTTGTCCTCTACGATTAGAAAGGAAAGGAAAAATATAAAAATCTAATATAACTTGAGAATTTATTCTCATACAAAACCAACGCTAATATTAGTTTTACCCATCCCGCTGAAAAAACAGTAGCAAACAGAACCACCAACTCGAAGCAGACATAATTTATCAGTCACCACTCGCCAATATTGCTTATTAAGTGGTCTAATAATGAACAGCCCGAGAGAGAGAAACTGAAATTAGTTTCTAATCACTTCTGTTTCTTAAAGAAAACACTTCAATGCGATGCTCTTCACATAACCAAGATTGAACCAACCTTTTCTTGGGACTTTAGCCTTTTTTATCCGCTTCTATTTTCTATTTTTTAAATAGAAAACTGTGCGCTTATGCGTAAGAATTTCCTCAAAGCAGAAGGGTCTGGAGTTTTGATGGACTTTGCAGGCTCACCCATGACGGTTACGGTTTCAGTACGCTCTTCCCTCCACTTCTTAGCCCTTTGTCTCCTCTAAGAAAAGAGTCTTAGCTTCTTTCTTCTCCTAAGAAACTCCTAAATCTAAATAAAGAATTGGAATGCTTCTACTTTTTGGGAAATCTCTCTAATGGGTTAGGCCTGCATTCTGTATTTCAACTAACTTCGGTACGGTCCGTTGACCAAATGAAAGCAAAAGGCGAATCTCGAGGTCAATCTGATGGACTGACTGAAAGAGTTTGAAGTCAAGTCAGTCTTGTTTATCCTATCTCCGAATACCAGGAGCGAGAAAGGTAGCTATTACCTTGATCCCATCTCTCATTCCCATTTCTTATAAAGAATTCTAAAGAGGGAAATGCCTCATGGTCCGGAGAGAGCTTTTTCTCATTCTATTCGATGAATATCAGATCCAGTGTTAAGTCTTTTGGTAAGCGGGAGTAATCTTAGACGAATCTAGATATTAGATATTGGTGATAGTACTGGTGCTCAAGACCCGGCAGTCTTACCCAAAGATCTCTTTTTTGAATCAGGCTTCAAAGTCAAGTCCAAGTAAAAGAGTGCAGTTTCGCGAGAAAAGGGGCATAGGATAGAGAGCGGGTGGAACACTGTACCAAGGACAAGGATCGACCTTTAGTTTAGGGAGAAAGAGAAGTAGAAGATGGAACCTGATATGAAATATGAATAAGAGGTGGAGGGCAGTCCTCACTTCTAGTAAGATAGTTACGCTTTCGGCGTCAGCCAAATGATCTTGATAGGACTATATAAAGTAAAAGGGCCACGGCAATAAGGAAGAACTGAGGTTCGAGCCCTCAGCGTGGTTAGCAAAGAAAAGGAAAGGGCACACAGTCTGAAAGTAGCTTCTTCCTCATCTTAGGGCGCTTGAGAAGGCTTCTTCCTTAAGAGGGATTGGGATGAACATGAACTGAACTGACATTCATGCCAGAACGTAGACCCCTTTCCTGTCTCAGGAACCGGGCGTATTCCTTTCCAATCCAACCTTCTTTGGACTGGACCTTCTTCTCTTATGAAATCAAACTTCTCTGCTGACAGAGTGCTTCGTTGATTCAAAAGCTATGTCCTTCCCGTTGCTGAAGCGCCTGCACTCTAGCACGGCGCTCTTTTTTAGTTTTTATATTCGCTTGACACTTACTTTACGTGATGTCACAGTTCGATTAGAGCTAGCTCGACCAGCAGCCCATCCTAATTCTTTGCCGATTCATCCCTTCGTTCCTTTTCTCTTTTTTTCATCTCATTTAGAATACAATGCATTCTTTTCGATCCCTATGTAGGCTTGCTTCGCATAGGCTACACCGGTACACTTAACACTCACCCAATCTTTAAAATGGAGTCGAATCAATCAACTGGCATATCTGGGATCCGCCCTAGGCTACTTTTCTTTTTTTTTATGATTATGAAATGAAAAGTGTGAGGAACTTATTACTCCTAAATGCAGCCGTGATCAACTATACGATACCACCAGACTATCCTCGGAACTTCCATCCACCAATCAAGGCTAGTGAAGCGAAGAGAGCCAAAAAAACGTGAGCGCCCCTACGCGAGCCTTATTGAAAAAGCCCCTTACTATAGATAGGGCGTTAGCGCTTTACTAATAACATAAAAGGGGAAAGCCAAAACCTACTCCTAACAAGATCGAAGTTGAACATTCTCCATCCGCCCGCCAGCAGCAGGGGAGTTCGATTCCCGTTATACGTGATGTGGCGAAGAAAAGCGCTTGTTATTTGCGGAAAGGAAGAAGTCATCCCTCTTGCTGGAGGAAACTACCTTTCTATCCTTCTCCTGCCCCTCTCAGTTGGAAAAAGGGCTTTCGACTTTCCCTAATCTCCTTTGCTCCCTAATCCATTCCCGGTGCCATTCAACTATCTGACAATAGAGTATCTAAGTCAAAGCTGTTCCCGGGTTCAGGTGAAGAATGTTAGAAAGACTCTCATGAAAAAAACCTCTAACTTGGTTCGAGTGGCTGATAGCTGCTTATCGCTCCTGTCCAGTCATCTTAGTCCATGGCAAATCCCCCTATCCAAGTTCCCATATGGTCTCTAATCACTCTTCCAGCACCTGTCACTCCTGGATTTCCTTTGTTGCACCCATCCACGTTTAGTTTGATCCGATCTTCTTGTGGGTATTTCCACCCAACCTGAGTATCTTCTGTACTGCTTCTTCCCTCAGCATTACCATGACTTTGAGTAAACTTAGTATCCCGGACCATGCTTTGTATTTCCTAGATTAACATAAAGAACATGATCCTAACCATTAATAATGCAATGACATGTACAAAAATAAACATTGAAAAATTCAATGCAAATCAAATACCTGACTCAATCAAATCACTTAAATATTGAACAATCTAATGCAAATCAAATACCTAACTTAATTAAATCACTTAAACAAACAAAGACTGGGTCTTGGAAAAGTCAGCACCTTAAAAGCCAGCATGAAAAATGAAAAAACTTATCAAGTTTCTATCCCATTGAAGAAAAAAGAATCGCTTTTTAGAAGTAAGCAAAATACATCCCTAAAACCATAACCACAACAAAGAATAACCCAATAAGGAGAGAGAAAAAAGATGAAATAAAATGTGCATGGACCAAGGTAAACAATGAGGTTGCCTGCAAAAAAGATTCTCACAAACAATGACTCCAACTAAGCATTATGTTCAAAGCAAGAACCTAGATCACTAATTTTAGAATTTTGTATTGAACTCTTATATTAAGACAATCAAATTATATTATGAAGTAAATTTTGTTATTGGTGAAGAATAAGTTTGTATGTAAGTTTGGGTTTGTATATGTATGAAACCTTGGAGAGAAACCTTATCTATGTACCCATTATGGATCCAGAAATTAGATCATGACGGAAGGTCTATCCCACACTTGAAATCAACCTTGATCAAGACCTTAGACCAGTTAAGATTCAATTAAACCCACCAAACCTATGACCTCCAAGCAATCATCCTCTCAAATGCAGTCTTTGGCATGCCCACACACTAACTTGAAGTAGTCAAAGCCGCTCAAAATATAGTAGCACTCAATTCACATGAAAAAATTGTCGAGAAAAATGCTTGAATCCATAGTGGATTCACTCGGGAGTCGTGATGTTTGAGGGCTCTTAGTTTTTTCATTGAATAGTAGTAATGGTTATGATAAAGATTAAAGTTATGATAGTGATACCACCGACAAAGAGAAAATTATGGTGATGCGGTGATGGTAATCATAAAATGATAAGATATAGGGATAAAATGATTGAATTATAGTTACATTAAAATTATTATTTTAAGATTTTACAAGTTAGAAAATATTTCTAATAAATAAATTAAGTTTATACGTTACTTTGATTTAACCAATTTCCCAAAAATAAATATTATAAAAATAACAAAAAATAAAAGCATTACAAAACAAAAGCCCTAAGTTGCAATTTGATAACAGCATGGTATTGCAATAGCTTTTGCGGTTGTAATTAAAAAAATTAGAAAAATTATTCTAGTTTTAAAAAATATTTTTTAAAAAAAGTTTAATTAAAACTTGTATAAAATGAATCTTTACATGCAAATTAAATGAAAATCAAGTCTTCATGAATAAAAAAACAGGTTATTTTAGCTTCTACAAAATCAAATTTAGAGAATAGTTATATGTGAAGCAATACAAAAAAAATTCTATTTAGTAATTGGTAAACCAAAATGTTTTTTTTTGTGGTTAAACAAAAAAACAAAAAAAGCAAAACCTATAACTACCAAACTGACGCTATGGTGCAATGTATGCTCACCACAATTTGAAGTTCTATTTCTTTTTTGATACTATATAGTGTGGTCTATATTTGCCTATATCATAAATTTAACAAAAAGAAAAATATTTAATTAATTAACATTACAATTTTATATGAATCCCAGCAAGAACTCTTTTTAAGAACTACATTTATAAAAAGAAAATTTATATTTTTTCATAAGCCAATGTATTTATTAATATTGTAATAGCTTTTGTAGTTAAGAGTAAAAAAAAAAAAAAATGAGCTCAAAAAATCATTTTGATTTGATGTTTTTTAAAAAAAAAATAGATTTAAAAATTATATTTGAAATTTTTAAAAAATAAAATAAATTAACAAATTATTGTAATTTTTACAAAACTAAAATTTAAAAAGCAGTTATAAACAAGGCCCATATAAAAAAGTTGTCCTCTACGATTAGAAAGGAAAGGAAAAATATAAAAATCTAATATAACTTGAGAATTTATTCTCATACAAAACCAACGCTAATATTAGTTTTACCCATCCCGCTGAAAAAACAGTAGCAAACAGAACCACCAACTCGAAGCAGACATAATTTATCAGTCACCACTCGCCAATATTGCTTATTAAGTGGTCTAATAATGAACAGCCCGAGAGAGAGAAACTGAAATTAGTTTCTAATCACTTCTGTTTCTTAAAGAAAACACTTCAATGCGATGCTCTTCACATAACCAAGATTGAACCAACCTTTTCTTGGGACTTTAGCCTTTTTTATCCGCTTCTATTTTCTATTTTTTAAATAGAAAACTGTGCGCTTATGCGTAAGAATTTCCTCAAAGCAGAAGGGTCTGGAGTTTTGATGGACTTTGCAGGCTCACCCATGACGGTTACGGTTTCAGTACGCTCTTCCCTCCACTTCTTAGCCCTTTGTCTCCTCTAAGAAAAGAGTCTTAGCTTCTTTCTTCTCCTAAGAAACTCCTAAATCTAAATAAAGAATTGGAATGCTTCTACTTTTTGGGAAATCTCTCTAATGGGTTAGGCCTGCATTCTGTATTTCAACTAACTTCGGTACGGTCCGTTGACCAAATGAAAGCAAAAGGCGAATCTCGAGGTCAATCTGATGGACTGACTGAAAGAGTTTGAAGTCAAGTCAGTCTTGTTTATCCTATCTCCGAATACCAGGAGCGAGAAAGGTAGCTATTACCTTGATCCCATCTCTCATTCCCATTTCTTATAAAGAATTCTAAAGAGGGAAATGCCTCATGGTCCGGAGAGAGCTTTTTCTCATTCTATTCGATGAATATCAGATCCAGTGTTAAGTCTTTTGGTAAGCGGGAGTAATCTTAGACGAATCTAGATATTAGATATTGGTGATAGTACTGGTGCTCAAGACCCGGCAGTCTTACCCAAAGATCTCTTTTTTGAATCAGGCTTCAAAGTCAAGTCCAAGTAAAAGAGTGCAGTTTCGCGAGAAAAGGGGCATAGGATAGAGAGCGGGTGGAACACTGTACCAAGGACAAGGATCGACCTTTAGTTTAGGGAGAAAGAGAAGTAGAAGATGGAACCTGATATGAAATATGAATAAGAGGTGGAGGGCAGTCCTCACTTCTAGTAAGATAGTTACGCTTTCGGCGTCAGCCAAATGATCTTGATAGGACTATATAAAGTAAAAGGGCCACGGCAATAAGGAAGAACTGAGGTTCGAGCCCTCAGCGTGGTTAGCAAAGAAAAGGAAAGGGCACACAGTCTGAAAGTAGCTTCTTCCTCATCTTAGGGCGCTTGAGAAGGCTTCTTCCTTAAGAGGGATTGGGATGAACATGAACTGAACTGACATTCATGCCAGAACGTAGACCCCTTTCCTGTCTCAGGAACCGGGCGTATTCCTTTCCAATCCAACCTTCTTTGGACTGGACCTTCTTCTCTTATGAAATCAAACTTCTCTGCTGACAGAGTGCTTCGTTGATTCAAAAGCTATGTCCTTCCCGTTGCTGAAGCGCCTGCACTCTAGCACGGCGCTCTTTTTTAGTTTTTATATTCGCTTGACACTTACTTTACGTGATGTCACAGTTCGATTAGAGCTAGCTCGACCAGCAGCCCATCCTAATTCTTCGCCGATTCATCCCTTCGTTCCTTTTCTCTTTTTTTCATCTCATTTAGAATACAATGCATTCTTTTCGATCCCTATGTAGGCTTGCTTCGCATAGGCTACACCGGTACACTTAACACTCACCCAATCTTTAAAATGGAGTCGAATCAATCAACTGGCATATCTGGGATCCGCCCTAGGCTACTTTTCTTTTTTTTTATGATTATGAAATGAAAAGTGTGAGGAACTTATTACTCCTAAATGCAGCCGTGATCAACTATACGATACCACCAGACTATCCTCGGAACTTCCATCCACCAATCAAGGCTAGTGAAGCGAAGAGAGCCAAAAAAACGTGAGCGCCCCTACGCGAGCCTTATTGAAAAAGCCCCTTACTATAGATAGGGCGTTAGCGCTTTACTAATAACATAAAAGGGGAAAGCCAAAACCTACTCCTAACAAGATCGAAGTTGAACATTCTCCATCCGCCCGCCAGCAGCAGGGGAGTTCGATTCCCGTTATACGTGATGTGGCGAAGAAAAGCGCTTGTTATTTGCGGAAAGGAAGAAGTCATCCCTCTTGCTGGAGGAAACTACCTTTCTATCCTTCTCCTGCCCCTCTCAGTTGGAAAAAGGGCTTTCGACTTTCCCTAATCTCCTTTGCTCCCTAATCCATTCCCGGTGCCATTCAACTATCTGACAATAGAGTATCTAAGTCAAAGCTGTTCCCGGGTTCAGGTGAAGAATGTTAGAAAGACTCTCATGAAAAAAACCTCTAACTTGGTTCGAGTGGCTGATAGCTGCTTATCGCTCCTGTCCAGTCATCTTAGTCCATGGCAAATCCCCCTATCCAAGTTCCCATATGGTCTCTAATCACTCTTCCAGCACCTGTCACTCCTGGATTTCCTTTGTTGCACCCATCCACGTTTAGTTTGATCCGATCTTCTTGTGGGTATTTCCACCCAACCTGAGTATCTTCTGTACTGCTTCTTCCCTCAGCATTACCATGACTTTGAGTAAACTTAGTATCCCGGACCATGCTTTGTATTTCCTAGATTAACATAAAGAACATGATCCTAACCATTAATAATGCAATGACATGTACAAAAATAAACATTGAAAAATTCAATGCAAATCAAATACCTGACTCAATCAAATCACTTAAATATTGAACAATCTAATGCAAATCAAATACCTAACTTAATTAAATCACTTAAACAAACAAAGACTGGGTCTTGGAAAAGTCAGCACCTTAAAAGCCAGCATGAAAAATGAAAAAACTTATCAAGTTTCTATCCCATTGAAGAAAAAAGAATCGCTTTTTAGAAGTAAGCAAAATACATCCCTAAAACCATAACCACAACAAAGAATAACCCAATAAGGAGAGAGAAAAAAGATGAAATAAAATGTGCATGGACCAAGGTAAACAATGAGGTTGCCTGCAAAAAAGATTCTCACAAACAATGACTCCAACTAAGCATTATGTTCAAAGCAAGAACCTAGATCACTAATTTTAGAATTTTGTATTGAACTCTTATATTAAGACAATCAAATTATATTATGAAGTAAATTTTGTTATTGGTGAAGAATAAGTTTGTATGTAAGTTTGGGTTTGTATATGTATGAAACCTTGGAGAGAAACCTTATCTATGTACCCATTATGGATCCAGAAATTAGATCATGACGGAAGGTCTATCCCACACTTGAAATCAACCTTGATCAAGACCTTAGACCAGTTAAGATTCAATTAAACCCACCAAACCTATGACCTCCAAGCAATCATCCTCTCAAATGCAGTCTTTGGCATGCCCACACACTAACTTGAAGTAGTCAAAGCCGCTCAAAATATAGTAGCACTCAATTCACATGAAAAAATTGTCGAGAAAAATGCTTGAATCCATAGTGGATTCACTCGGGAGTCGTGATGTTTGAGGGCTCTTAGTTTTTTCATTGAATAGTAGTAATGGTTATGATAAAGATTAAAGTTATGATAGTGATACCACCGACAAAGAGAAAATTATGGTGATGCGGTGATGGTAATCATAAAATGATAAGATATAGGGATAAAATGATTGAATTATAGTTACATTAAAATTATTATTTTAAGATTTTACAAGTTAGAAAATATTTCTAATAAATAAATTAAGTTTATACGTTACTTTGATTTAACCAATTTCCCAAAAATAAATATTATAAAAATAACAAAAAATAAAAGCATTACAAAACAAAAGCCCTAAGTTGCAATTTGATAACAGCATGGTATTGCAATAGCTTTTGCGGTTGTAATTAAAAAAATTAGAAAAATTATTCTAGTTTTAAAAAATATTTTTTAAAAAAAGTTTAATTAAAACTTGTATAAAATGAATCTTTACATGCAAATTAAATGAAAATCAAGTCTTCATGAATAAAAAAACAGGTTATTTTAGCTTCTACAAAATCAAATTTAGAGAATAGTTATATGTGAAGCAATACAAAAAAAATTCTATTTAGTAATTGGTAAACCAAAATGTTTTTTTTTGTGGTTAAACAAAAAAACAAAAAAAGCAAAACCTATAACTACCAAACTGACGCTATGGTGCAATGTATGCTCACCACAATTTGAAGTTCTATTTCTTTTTTGATACTATATAGTGTGGTCTATATTTGCCTATATCATAAATTTAACAAAAAGAAAAATATTTAATTAATTAACATTACAATTTTATATGAATCCCAGCAAGAACTCTTTTTAAGAACTACATTTATAAAAAGAAAATTTATATTTTTTCATAAGCCAATGTATTTATTAATATTGTAATAGCTTTTGTAGTTAAGAGTAAAAAAAAAAAAAATGAGCTCAAAAAATCATTTTGATTTGATGTTTTTTAAAAAAAAAATAGATTTAAAAATTATATTTGAAATTTTTAAAAAATAAAATAAATTAACAAATTATTGTAATTTTTACAAAACTAAAATTTAAAAAGCAGTTATAAACAAGGCCCATATAAAAAAGTTGTCCTCTACGATTAGAAAGGAAAGGAAAAATATAAAAATCTAATATAACTTGAGAATTTATTCTCATACAAAACCAACGCTAATATTAGTTTTACCCATCCCGCTGAAAAAACAGTAGCAAACAGAACCACCAACTCGAAGCAGACATAATTTATCAGTCACCACTCGCCAATATTGCTTATTAAGTGGTCTAATAATGAACAGCCCGAGAGAGAGAAACTGAAATTAGTTTCTAATCACTTCTGTTTCTTAAAGAAAACACTTCAATGCGATGCTCTTCACATAACCAAGTCCGAAATAAGAGAGATAACGGAGTTCAAAGACAGGAAGAAGGGTGGGGGAGCAAAAAAAAAAAACAATTTACTTTTAATATGCAACTTTAACAGCTTCCTTCAGAAACAGCATTCTGTCATGCCCTTTTGGCAAAATCACCAGCATCGTCATCTTCCTTGGAGTTTGTGTCCAATGCATCATCTAGGTTAGAACCATCACCACTACTCTCATTGGCACCAAAGTGATTGTCGTCACCATAACCTAATCCAGCATTTCCACCATCAACACTGGTGTTCGTGTAGACATCACTGCTACCGCTACCACCACCACCACCATGATTCCCAGCACCACCGTCATAAGTGTTTTGACCAGCATAATTAGTTTTGTCATCACCATAGTTAACATTTGTCCCACCACCGTATCCCCCACCACCAGCGTGTTATGAACCACGTGGATAAGGGATCAAGCAACATAGGTGGCATCAAAGTATATCAAAGACGTGGACGAAGTGCAAGGATAGCTGATGTGGATGCTGCAGACGTGGATGCTGCAATTGGAAATTAAAGGTTGCAGTGGGGAAGATTCAAGCACGTGTTAATTACTCTTTGTATTTCCAGTTATTCATTTAATTCATTGTATTCCATTATGTCAGTTATTTCAATTCAGTTATTTCAATTCCTGTATTCCATGATGAGGATCGTGCAGTAGGCAGCCAACTTGCTTGTGGCTTGGTTATCAAACAATTGGTATAAATTGTAAGCAAGATCCTCATAGTAATTCAAGAAGAATTTATGTTATTTTCATTGTGAGATCGTTGGGTTCTCTCCACAAAACGAGCCCCATTGTTATTCACCAAAACTACACCATAGGTTCCAAAGGAAGAAAATCTGGTAAACATCAATCCTTACCAGTAGATTTTACATTGAATCGACCTATAACTAGATCACAAATCTGGGACCATAACAACTTGGTATCAGAGCCAGAAGTTATGGGTGATTCTTCAAACACTTTGCAGGCTCAATTTGAGACGTTCATGAAGATGTACCAGGAGCATCGTCAGCATGACCGCATTGAAAGAGAGCAACTATCTGCTCGAATTAAAGAGCTTTCTCGAGACCTATCTGCCACCAGAACGGAGACTCATCAAGGAGATGATGGCAGCGCCAACCGTAACCCACGAGATTATCATCACGGAGGGCAACGCCAGGATGGTCGATTGAACTTGCCCAGGTATAGCAGGCTTGAGTTTCCATTGTATGATGGGAAACAAGACCCACTTGCATGGCTCAGTCGCTGTGACCATTTCTTCCGTCACCAGCACATTCCAGAAGCCGAGAAGGTGGAGATTGCTTCTTACCATTTAGATGAAGATGCGCAGGTGTGGTTCCTCAAATTGGACAGAGACAGGCCTGGAATTCCTTGGGAGGAATTCAAACGGCAGTGCCATCTTCGATTCGGGCCATCTATTCAAAGCAACAAATTGGGTGCACTCTCTAAACTGTGACAGGTGACCACGGTGGAAGATTATCAACGCCAATTTGAACAACTGGCAGCCCGAGCAGGTCCACTTACCTCAGAACAGGAACTGGAAATCTTTATAAGTGGACTACAGGAGTATATAGTAATTGAGGTGGAATTGCACAGGCCCCGAGATTTAACAAGTGCCATGAGCTTGGCACGCTTGTATGAGAGAAGAGGTGGGGTCCGAAAAAATTTGCACCCACCAATCAGCGTTTCACACCTCCACCACAGCCCGTGACTTCCAATTCTATCAACACCAAAATCTTCAAACGTTTAAGCCGAACAGAGATGGATGAGCGTCGCGCCAAAGGGTTGTGCTTTAACTGTGATGAGGTCTACAACCGTGGACATCAATGTAAAAGGTTGTTCTGGTTGGATGGTATTGAAGAGTCTATCCAAGGTGACAAGGAGTGCACTGAATTTGAAGATGACATTCCACCCGAAATTTCACTGCATGCTATTATGGGAGAACATTCCGGAGGCAAGACAATGCGCATCCATGGCATTATAGGGGGACATCAATTACTGATTTTAATTGATTCGGGCAGCACTCATAGCTTCTTGGATTCTCGGTGGATGGCTGAATTGAAGCTTCCATGTGAGCCACGGGCAGGATTGCAAGTTATGGTGGCAAATGGCGATAAAATCAGAAGCCCAGGTCAGTGTTTGGATGTTCCTGTTACTATGGGAAATCAATTGATTCACATTGATTTTTATCTGTTGAATTTGACTGGGATTGATGCGGTTTTGGGGGTCAATTGGTTACAAACTTTGGGTCCTATATTATGGGATTTTGCTGCCAAATCCATGCTTTTCAAACAAAATGGGAGAGTGATGGAATTACAGGGAATGGATGTGCGGCATTTCCCTACACCAGCCATGCTCCACAATGCCGAATCAACCTCTGCAATAGATGTAGACCTTGAATCTTTACTGGTTGAATTTGCTAGTGTGTTTGAAGAGCCACAGGGTCTTCCTCCCAAAAGAACATTTGACCACCGTATTACCTTGGAACCTGGTACACTCCCAGTAGTGGTTCGGCCCTACAGGTATCCACATGCACAAAAGGATGAAATTGAGAGACAATGCAAAGATATGCTTGGCAGGGGAA
This sequence comes from Salix caprea, assembly GCA_964035475.1. Lineage (NCBI taxonomy): Eukaryota > Viridiplantae > Streptophyta > Magnoliopsida > Malpighiales > Salicaceae > Salix > Salix caprea. The sequence goes on along the minus strand of OZ037753.1, from coordinate 8,239,285 downwards.
TAATTCGGGCCAGCCAATCCCCATATTCTTCTCCGGTTCTTTTGGTAACAAAAGCAGACAGTACATGGTGGTTCTGTGTAGATTACAGAGCCTTGAATTCCAAAACCATCAAGGACAAATTTCCAATTCGAGTAATTGATGAGCTTTTGGAGGAGCTACACAGTGCATAATTTTTTACAAAGCTGGATTTACGTTCTGGGTACCACCAAATTCGAATGTCTCCACCTGACATAGAGAAAACCGCATTCCGCACTCACCATGGCCACTTTGAGTTCTTGGTCATGCCGTTCGGTCTCACAAATGCTCCTAACACCTTTCAAGCTCTCATGAATGACGTATTTCAGCTGTATCTTCGCAAGTTCATCCTTGTATTTTTTGACGATATTCTCGTCTACAGCAATTCCTGGACAGATCATCTGGCACATCTTCGTTTGGTGTTTAACATCTTGAAAACACATCAATTGTTTCTTAAGCGTTCAAAATGCTGTGTGGCTCAACACAAGGTTGCCTACCTTGGCCACATCATCTCAGCCGAAGGAGTTGCTGTGGACAATAGCAAGATTGAAGCTGTAAAAAATTGGCCCAAACCGATGACAGTGAAGGGTTTGAGGGGTTTTTTGGGACTTACCGGTTATTACCGAAAATTTGTCCAAAACTATGGCTCCATTGTAGGTCCTCTTACATCAATGCTTCGGAAAGATTCAATCAACTGGAACGAAGAGGCGTCACAAGCATTTGAAAAACTCAAGGCTGCCATGACCTGCACTCCGGTTTTAGCCCTTCCTGACTTCACCACAATCTTCATTTTAGAATGTGATGCTTCTGATTCAGGAATGGGGGCAATTCTTCAGCAAAATGGGCAACCAATTGCTTATTTCAGCAGGCCACTAGCTATGCGTTATCATGCACTTCCAGCGTATGAAAAGGAGTTGATTGGGTTGGCCAAGGCGGTCCGTCATTGGCGTGCTTATTTATGGGGGCGCTCTTTCCTCATCCGTACAGACCATTATAGTCTGAAGTTCCTATTGGACCAGCGTATCATTACATCTCCACAGCAGCACTGGTTAAGCAAGCTTATGGGGTTTGACTTCACTGTTGAATATCGCGCCGGTAGACACAATACGGTGGCGGATGCTTTGTCGCGTTGCTTGGAGGATCAGCCTGTGTGTTCAGATGAACAGCCATGCCTCAGGGCTATCTCTATGCCGTTAATCCCTCTCTTCAACTCCATTCGCATGGAGATACAGACATCAGATCAATTGCAGCTCCTGTTGCGCAATATTCAACAAGGAGAGGCCATCGGTCCATGGGAGTACAAGGATGGGTTAATCTTCTTCAAAAGGCGTGTTTATTTGCAGCATTCCTCTCCTATAGTTCAGTCTATTATTGAGGCTCTCCATGATGGCAGCCATGAAGGTTACCAGAAGACTCTCCATCGGGTTGCAAAGGATTTTTACTGGAAGGGGATGAAAGCTTCCGTTAAGTCCTATGTTCGTCAGTGTCTTGTATGTCAAAGGCATAAATCTGAGCATTTGCATCCAGCTGGTCTTCTTCAACCTCTACCAGTACCTCTTCAAATCTGGTCCGACATTTCGATGGACTTCATTGAAGGGTTGCCCCCTTCTCAAGGGAAGTCGGTTTTATTAGTGGTGGTTGACAGGTTTTCCAAGTATGCACATCTACTTCCCCTTGCTCACCCTTATACTGCTGTTAGTGTGGCACGTTTGTTCTTTGATAATATTTTTAAACTGCATGGATTGCCGGAAACAATTGTGAGTGATCGTGACGTTACTTTCACTAGCTCTTTTTGGACTGAATTGTTTCGTTTAAGTGGCACTAAGCTTGCATTCAGTTCAGCCTACCACCCACAAAGTGATGGTCAAACCGAGGTGGTCAATCGCACTATGGAGATGTATCTGCGATGTTTCACAAGTGATCGTCCTCGTCGCTGGTTTCAATGGCTGCCTTGGGTGGAGTACTGTTACAACACCAGTTATCACACCTCTCTTAAAGCTACTCCTTTTGAAGTGGTATATGGCCGATCACCTCCCACTATGTTGTCTTACTGTCCTGGTTTGGCAAAGCTAGAAGCTGTTGATCAAGAGCTGCTTACCCGTGATTTAGTCCTTCAAGATCTAAGGGGTCGTTTGCTGCAAGCCCAACAATCCATGAAGGCTACTTATGATGCTAAACACCGTCCAGTTACATATGCAGTAGGTGACCAAGTTTTACTCAAATTGCAGCCATATCACCAAATTAGCCTCTCTTCTTCAAAATACACTAAGTTGGCCCCCCGTTTTTATGGCCCCTTCACTATCCTAGCCAAAATTGGTTCTGTCGCATACAAATTACAACTTCCATCTACCTCTCGTTTACACCCTATCTTTCATGTATCTTGCCTTAAACCTTTCCATGGCAACTCTGTCAACATTGAACCCACTTTGCCAACACTCACTCAAGGTGAAATTCATCCCTTACCTAAAGCCATCTTAGACTCTCGGGTCATGCACAACAAACAGCAAGTTTTGGTACATTAGGAGGGTTTATCCCCTGCGGATTCTTCTTGGGAGGATACAGCTTCATTTCGTTGTAAGTTTCCTTCATTTGCACTTGTGGACAAGTGCCACTTTAATGGGGGAAGTGATGTTATGAACCACGTGGATAAGGGATCAAGCAACATAGGTGGCATCAAAGTATATCAAAGACGTGGACGAAGTGCAAGGATAGCTGATGTGGATGCTGCAGACGTGGATGCTGCAATTGGAAATTAAAGGTTGCAGTGGGGAAGATTCAAGCACGTGTTAATTACTCTTTGTATTTCCAGTTATTCATTTAATTCATTGTATTCCATTATGTCAGTTATTTCAATTCAATTATTTCAATTCCTGTATTCCATGATGAGGATCGTGCAGTAGGCAGCCAACTTGCTTGTGGCTTGGTTATCAAACAATTGGTATAAATTGTAAGCAAGATCCTCACAGTAATTCAAGAAGAATTTATGTTATTTTCATTGTGAGATCGTTGGGTTCTCTCCACAAAACGAGCCCCATTATTATTCACCAAAACTACACCATAGGTTCCAAAGGAAGAAAATCTGGTAAACATCAATCCTTACCAGTAGATTTTACATTGAATCGACCTATAACTAGATCATAAATCTGGGACCATAACACAGCGCTGTATCCTCCTCCACCGCCGTATCCTCCACCACCAGAGTCGTATCCTCCACCGTCGTATCCTCCACCGTCGTATCCTCCACCGCCAGAACCGTACCCTCCACCGCCAGAGCCGTATCCTCCACCTCCATAGTTGCCATAATTATTGTTAAAGGTACGCTGAGGCCTTTCAGTTGCATAATTCACCCTAACACGGCGACCATGAAGATCCTGTGAGAAGCAAAGGTCAAAACAAAATGATACCGAACACCAAGATGAGGGGAGCAAAGTGGTGTGATACAAGAGAAGAATGTCAGTTCTCTCAACTAAGTTAAATGACAGGGTGAGAGGAGTTGAGAATTCGATGATCGAAGAAAAATTACAAGGTTAATTTAGAGGAAATGTTAATATAATCCTGCTTCTTGTCTCTACTTCCAGCCACAGAAAAAAGATGAGCAACAAAGTGGCAAATTACCTGTCCATCCATGGCCTGGATGGCACTGGAGGCCTCCTCACTGGAGGTGTAAGTAATGAATCCAAATCCTCTTGATCTACCAGTTTCACGATCCATAATGATTCTTGCTGCAACAAATATAGAACAAATCAGCATTGGACCTAAACTAAATTTTGAAATGCCAGCACACATGGAGGAAAGAAACCGAGGAAATAAACACACTAGTACAAACTGCATAGAAACAGGGGCGCACCCACAGGCAAACATCACTTAATTTTTCCCTCCAAAACTGGGAATAGTAATGTGGCAAACCAAATCACATACCTTCAACAACATTGCCATATTTATCAAAGGCCTCTTTCAGACCGTTGTCATCTGTCTGGAAAGAAATACCTGCAATGAAATGTGATTGGTTTCAACACCAGCCATTAAACAGCAGGTCACCAAAACAAGAAGTGAAAAAAAAAGATGCACCTCCAACGAAAAGTTTTGAAGATGACATGTATCTTAATGCTTGATAGATGGACGGTCCTGATACAGAAATTTCAGAAGTGATCTGCCTGTTAGCAGTCTGCCGGAACATATTTCCCACTTTGGTAAGAAACGCCATTGTACAACCTAAGTGAAACAAAACCTTAGTCAAGAACCAAAATAAAGAAACCCAGTAAAAATAATGAGAGCAAAAGCCTTACAAATGTTATGAATGATTGATTGTAATGTTCCAGAATAATTTGAGAAAATAAAAATGGATTTTCGAGGAATCCAAGACCTCCAATTACTAATTTGCTAATTTGCTGGAAATTGTTCAGTGCCTGCTTATTTCTAATCAAGGGTTTAAATACAAATAATTGCAACTAATTACTGGTTCCTAAGGCTACCAGTAACCACAACTCTATCTCTTCCCGGAATAGTAGCTTCCTATAACTGGACTTCTATTTAAATTGAAACTCTAACTTATTCTTAACTTCTAACAGCATTTATTGACAGACTCATGACCCAACCCATTCGTCCACTAACCAGAGCACTAACTAGTAAATTAGACTTAGTTCCCTTTTAACTACTCATTCCTTGCTAATGTACCCCACGTGACATAAAGCTGCTTTTCCCTTATCTAATGTGACGTCTCCCTGACTTGCAGCTGCTTTTTCAATTAATGGGCACGTGACAATGCCCCTTTCTTCAGAAGACCTTGCCCACAAGGTCCGGTACTCTCCCTCTTCTTCTTCAAAGATCAGCACAACGCCAAAGATCAACAGTACGCTCCCACAACTCCAAAGATCAGCACATTCCTTTCCAATAGGCCCGGTAGTTGCTGAACGTTTCATTTCTCCTTTAGGGTTCACTATGGCACCAGCATTATCTTCAAAATACATGAAAACACCATCCTTTCGGCGCCAAGGCTTACGCTGCCTAACAATGACAGCTGGCATAACCTTCTTCCTGAGATCAGGCTTCCCCTTCTTGACAGTGGCCCGTGTCCCTCTTTCGCTCATCTCCAGCATTTTTCTTTTCTTTCGCTCATCTCCAGCATTTTTCTTTTCTTTCGCTCATATCCAGCATTTTTCTTCTCACTTTTCTGTCCCTGTTTTCCCCTTTTTTTTTTTTCTAAAATTTTTCTCCGGTTCAGGCCGATTGACCCTTTTTTTGTCTTTGGGAGGGAGGGTGACCACCAGTCGGTGGCGTTGCCTTAATTTCTCCTCCAAGCAGGACACGTGGAAGACGGAATGGGTTTTTGAACTCAGGGGCAGATCCAGACGATACGCCACCTTCCCCACCTTCTTCAACACCTGAAATGATCCATAGACTCGTTGGGACAGCTTCATGCTCTGCCTTTGGGCCCCGTCTGCTGCTTGTAGGGTTGCAAGCAGAGGTAAACCCAGTCCTCTTCCTTAAAATTTTTATCTGTACGTCTTCGGTCTGCCTCATTTCTCATTCCTTGTGTTTGCTGCAGGTTAGCTTGGAGGACGCTGAGGATTTCATCCCGTGTTTTTAAGGTATTTTCCACTTCCTGTAGCTTTGTGGTGCCTGGAATGAATTGCATTAATTTTGGGAAAAAATGATAACCTGAGACTGATTCAATTGGGTTTAGCTTAGTGGCTGTATGAGTTGGATTTTTGGCCTTCATGGAGTCCTCATAAGATGATGACTCAAATCGAGTCTGTAGACCCATCCTAGTCTGGATTCCAGCCGTTTCTTCATACAGAGGGTTGGTGATCTGTTGTGTAAACCCTTCAGGTTTACCAGTGTTTTTGGCAGCCTTGTTCTGCACCATTGCCTCCACGTGTGAGGCCACAACATCTAATTTTTGAGCTAATCCTTGCACTAGTTGTTGTAATGCATGGAGACTTTGCTGATACTGATCTTGGCCTTGCTTTACAGATGCCACCGCTTCAGCCAGTTGAGAATATGTAGTTCCTGCTCCTTCATCCATGGACGTCGGCTCTGATACCATTGTAATGTTCCAGAATAATTTGAGAAAATAAAAATGGATTTTCGAGGAATCCAAGACCTCCAATTGCTAATTTGCTAATTTGCTGGAAATTGTTCAGTGCCTGCTTAGTTCTAATCAAGGGTTTAAATACAAATAATTGCAACTAATTACCGGTTCCTAAGGCTACCAGTAACCACAACTCTATCTCTTTCCGGAATAGTAGCTTCCTATAACTGGACTTCTATTTAAATTGAAACTCTAACTTATTCTTAACTTCTAAGAGCATTTATTGACAGACTCATGGCCCAACCCATTCGTCCACTAACCAGAGCACTAACTAGTAAATTAGACTTAGTTCCCTTTTAACTACTCATTCCTTGCTAATGTACCTTATGTGACATAAAGCTGCTTTTCCCTTATCTAATGTGACGTCTCCCTGACTTGCAGCTGCTTTTTCAATTAATGGGCACGTGACATTGATTGATGTTTTTTTCTTCATACCCAGTAAAAAGCGACAGAGCGAAATTGACAAAATCAACCAGAGATTTAAAAAAAAGCAGTTGCTTCAAAAGTTCTTGTTTTGAACCAGAGAAACCTAGTTCCAGTGACAACAATACGGATATTTAAAGCATCTACATATCCATACATACGACCCTGTCTAAAAAAAACAGAACAATTTCAGTCTCGGTCTCTCCTTTAATCCGGATTAAGACCGCAGACTAGAGACAAATACGAAGAAGATCCAATACATAAAAACATGAAGAAGAAAAAACACAGAGAAGTATATAATCTTTTCTTTTCTTTTTCTCATTTACACTTGACACAAATCAAACCAGAGGACGAAGTTAACGAGTCTCTACGAGTTAGGAACAAGTCCGATCAAATTAAGAAGAAAAAAAAAACGAGGATCGAAAAACTAGGGTTTACCTTTCTATGTCTTCCTTCGCTCCCTCTGATTTTTGAGGAATTCTACTAAAACCCTGTAATTATTGGGGAATGGGGTTTATGCGGGGTAAATGGTGGAGGGTTATATTAAGCGAGAGAAGTGATCTTTACCGTTGGATTAGAAGAGTGACGGTGCGGCTTCGGAATCAAGCTTCCCACGTGTTCCTCTGCGAGTGGATTGTATTTTCTCTTATGTTACAGGCCCGTTAACTTTGACTGAAGATCTCTACTTTCAGGGTCGGGAATGCAAATATCATATATGTTAATTGACTATACTGCCCCTTTGACTTGATATCGGTGCCGGATAATATGAGTTGGGCAGGGGTGAGAAGGAAAAAAATCAATTTTTTTATTAAATCCAGAAAACTAAAAATAAAATAACTTAAAGATTGAATTATATAAAAAAAACTGATTAAATCAATTATGATATTTAAAAAAAATGGTTTAGTTTAGTTCAATTTTGATTTTATAAGCCTCAAACTAAAAAATTTAACCGAATCGCCTCAATTAAAATAAAAAACAAAGGTACTATTAAAAAAATCAGTTTCTAATTTATAACCCTAGCACTCATCTTTAGAGAAGAAGAAAAGTGCTCTCATGACTCTCACACATTCTACTAGCTCTCATCGCCATACACCCAGATCATATAATCTAGCAAAATCAATCTTCATCTTTATCTCTTGTTGTCTGCTATTAGATCTTTAATCTTCATCTTCAAATCTAGAAAATCAATCACCCCTTCCTAGCTCCCACAAGGCACACACAACACCCAACCTCCGGATCTAGGAGATTCTTCTATTTCTGAGATGTTGGTATTTCGTTTCAAAAATATTTTTGAAAAAAATAAATTTTTATATTTTTATTTTTCTCTTTAAATTAAAAAAAAATAGTGTTTTGAGATCATTTGCATATGCTGATATCAAAAATAATTTAAAAAAATAAAAAAAAATATCATTTTGATGCATTTTTGAATGAAAAACACTCATAATCACACTCCTAAACAAGCACGAATGTCTTCTTGAAGTTAGTAAATGTTGGCTTTGATCACTCTTGTGACTTTGTACGAACAAAACTGTTTTAGGGTTAGTTTGCCTCTTACTTTTGTCTATATTTTTATCAATATTAAGCCTCTTACTTTAAATTATGTTAGCCTTGATCTAAGCATGTTGTAGCCATTGTATGATAATTGGCTTCTTTTTTATAATTGTGCTACATTAAATGATTTGCTTGATTTCCATGAATTAAGAGAGTTTTCAAAAAGATATAATATTTTATGATGGACCACTTTAGAATGGGACAACCAGCCCAATTTTATAATAAGCTTTTAATGTCAAATTATCAAGAGAAAGGGAAAATAACCTTAACTATGGGTGCCTTTAATGTAATTTTTTTGTTGATATATAAATTAATTCAATATTTGTACATCATACATTATATTTAGTGATGTTAGGTGAGGTAAATTAATTTCCAATTAGTCTTTTATATGTAGTAAGATCATTAAGCAACTCACAATCTCTAGAGGTGAACTTTGAATGTTGTTTTACAGGGAATTCATAAAGTCATGCTCCTAAAAGTCCCACATCTAGTAAAATATTAAGTGTGTACTAGTTTGGCTTGTGATTAAATTAAATTGACTAATTAAAAATTTAGTTATACCATTGGGTTTAATAATTATTCAGATTTATCTGATTACCATTTATTTTCACCTTGAATTTATATTTTTCTTAATTTTTTTAACAGAATTAGGTACAATTAAGCTCTTCAAATTTTTCGATTTGATTTTTGCACCACGCCATTTCTATTTTTGTTATTCTCATTTTTATTATTTTTATTTTCATTTTGGTTGAATTTTGGAAGTAACCTAGAAATGGTTTATGACAGTGCCACAAAAATTATACTTGATTTTGTAAGCCTATTTTCATTATATAAGCTCGAGAGTATGGTGCAAATATTATTATGATTCAAGGCATCTAGTTTTGTCTACATGACTTTGATCCAATTTGAATTGGATTTATTATAGCTTGAGCATAGAAAGTATATTTAATGGTAATATTAGCTAAAAAGCATAATGGAAAGAAGAAAAATAGGTGTAATAAAGGAAATGAGATAATAGGTGTTTATAGCTCAAGTAGGAATTGACTTTTAATCAAATGATAGTTCATCGGACAAAGTAGCATAAGACATGTTATATTCATGATGCCATAAATATGGGTGTTTTAATAACTGTTTAGGAATGTGGTTGAGATTGCTTTTAAAAATACATTTCGTTTAGAAATACATCAAAATATTATTTTTATTTTATTTTTTAAAAATTATTTTTGATATTAGCGCATGAAAATTATCTAAAAACACCAAAAAAATTAATTTATATTAAAAAATAAAAATTAATTTTTTTTTTCAAAAGCATTTTTGAAACATAGTGTCAAACACTCTCTTGGTCTTATGGATTAGTGAATGAGGATTGTGGTTGCATGTGGCTCAATTATATAAGAGGAAGTTTAGTATTTTGATTGGATGAAGAGATTAATTGTCTATAAGAGCTCAATTGGGTCATAACATGTGACTAACCTGAATAACTTTTTTATATATGATATGAATAAGATTGGGAGTTGCAATATAAAGAGGTGTTGTCATTACCATGTATAATGTTGGATCCAAGGTAGTCAAAATCGCGAGCCAACTCGCAAAATCGTATGATTTTGCGAGTTGGCTCCAAAAACCTGGTTGAACCGGTAGAAAAACTGAACCCGGTCAAACTCGATCAAACTCGTAGAAAAATCGTTCAAAATCAAAGAGTGGAAACCGATTTTACGATCCAAGTTTTTTATTTTTTATTATTTTAAAACCAAATCTTGTACTGATTGATAATTAAAGAAGAAACCATTTTAAGTTTTTAACTGATGCTCGGCTGGAGAGTGAGCTGAGGAGTGGAGAGTATACACGTATTTATATTGAACTCCAAAGAGTGGAGAAGATTTTTGGCCGATGTGGGATAATGAAATTATGAAACACATATTTATAGTGAACTCCAAAGAGTGGAGAAGAGTTTTGGCCGATGTGGGACAACTTTCATTGTCCCACATCGGACAAACAGTTTGTCCAGCGCCACGCTGGACAAACTGTTTGTGTATACTATATATACAACAGGTCACTTCTGAGTTTGGTCTTTGGCTTTTTTGTTGCGTTAATGCATGGACCATGACCTGGCAAGCAACCTCTCTTATTTAAAGCTATTACTATGACTAGTCAACAGATCATTTTCAAGTCTAGGCATATCTTCAAGGGATATATGTGTGTGTATTTATATTATCATATATATATATATATATATATATATATATATATATATATATATATATATATATATATATATATATATATATTAAAAATAATTATAAAAAATATATATTATAAAAAAATAAAATCATTGTGTTGTAATTTATATAGCACATCAACAAAATATTTATTTTAAATTTGTTAGTTTTTACCTAATAAAATTCTATGGACATAATTGTTTTGTAATGTGTTTTGAAGTTATTTTACATCATGTATGAACCTAAACTAATTAAGTTTTATGTCCATAATTATACTATTTTGTATTCAGAAATATTTTACAAACGATTTTACGATTTTTCTTCTCACACGATTTTAGCTGTGATTTTACGATTTTTGTACGGACATTTCGGGTACGATCTTTCTACGATTTTACGATCCGATTTTTCGAAGCCCTTTCCGATCCGTGTCAAAATCTCGATTTTGACTACCTTGGTTGGATCCATTACCTCGATACAATTTGTGACTGAATAGATATTAATATAACTTATAACAAGTTTCTATAGTATGCGTGGCATCATGGCAGTTGTCTTCTTGAAGTGGGATCTAGTGTGAAAAGATATGAGTGGAAGAACATGATTTTTTTTGTTATTTATCGATGAAATCAATGGAATAAAAGTCGTCACCTAGTATTACAGACACTAAAAAATTTATTAGTCTGTGAGAGTCTGAGTAAGATTTTTTGAAATAAATTAAGATCTTGTTATGTTTTCTAATTGTTTTTTTTTTGTATAAAGTTTAAGAAAAGTCTTCCTCGTTAAGAAGATTCATATGTTATCAAGTCAAAACCTAGTTTTTCTAAAACTCAAGACATGTAAAAATAAAAGAAATTATAGTTTTATTTAATATTGAGAATATATCTTATGTATAAATTTGTAATCTCAGATATTAAACAAAATAATATTTTTGATAAAAAGATCTAGAACATATAAAATAGATGATAAAAAAACTCTTTTATTTAAAATTAAGAATATGTCTCTTGTATAAGTTTGTAATCCCAGTTATATGGAAAGAAAAAACAAAATAATTTTATAATGTTTTTTTTTAAAATATAGATAAAATTCTCATGGTTTCAATAAACTAGTTACTAAATCTATAAAATGCATGTAAAGTAATAAAAAAAAACTATTTTTTATATAAGGAAATAAGCACATATAAATTATTTTTGAGAGACTTGATCTTATGCAAATTATAATAAAATTGATTTTTGAAAGAGATTCCTTTTGTCTTTGTGTAAAGGAACTAATTTGTTTGATACTAAAAAAGCATTCATGTGCATTAAATATGTGAGAATAAAAAAATATGGGGAATCCAAAATTAATTTTAAAATTGTTAATCGAACATTTAAAAATTTTATTGAAGCCACATTTTGAAAATCAAAATAATCTCAACAAGATATCAATTTTATAAAAAATATTTACTAATCAAAATCAACTTAACACAAGTGTTAGGATTGAGAAAGTTTGTACATAATTGAAATGGAAAGAATGAGCTTAGAGATGGGAAGAGAGAAAAGAGAGGGAGACTGAAATTTGAATATTTGTTGTATTGATAATCTGTTTTGTATATATTTGTTGTGTGTACACTTCTCTATTTATACACATTTCTCATACATTCTTTCATGCTCTAGATTATAAATATAATATTCTAGAATATATCTTTTATTCTTTAACATCCCTCTCAAGCTCATGTAAGAGCATCTCCAGCGGAGATGGCAAATGGAGTGCCAAAATTAAAATATTAATTTTTTTAGCATTTTGTAGCTTCTGTTCATGCTCCAGCGGGGATGCCATTTGCCCATGTAAAAATGGCATCCCCTTCCCGAGCTGCTATTTGTAGCAGCTCGGGACATAGAGCTAAAAAAGGTGGCCCCACCTTGGGGCCACCTTTTTTATATATTATAATATATATATATATATATATATATATATATATATAAAATGTAATATATATATTAGAAAATAATATAATTATATCAAAAATATTTATTTTTATTTACAAATACCTTAACAAGAGAGTAAAAATTTATATATAAAATTAATAATTATATAACTTGCTCATATTAATTATATAATCAATGTTAGAGGGTTTTTTAAAAGCATTTATTTAATTATATAACTTACTCTTATTAATTGTATAATTAAACTACATACAAAATAATTATACTATATTTAAAATAATAAAAAATTAAATGGTTCTCCAAAATGACTTTTATCACTGGAGCACACATCAACAAAAATGCCATTTTTACACTATTCAAAGTGCCATTTTAGAGATTTGGCACTCCAAAATGGCACTCCCCACTGGAGATGCTCGAAAAGAAAGTAAGACTCAATGAACACAAGCAATCAGTTTATTTTTTTCCTGGATCTGCTTTTTGTTTTTGTAAAAAAAATCACGGTTCTTCAGCCAAAAGGACAGCGTGATTCTTGGTTGGAAAGAGTTATTAGCTTGAGGAGAGAAGGGAATGCCTATTTTTCTTGGTCAGTGGCACGGCTGGTCACAAACTGCTGGTGTGGAGGGTCATAGTTGGCACTACTGAGGTGGGTTCTTCGATGGGTTTTGCTGAAAAAGAGGATACACAAATTGTTTGTTGAGGCTGGCTGGTTAGGGGATAGATGTGCGGTGGCTGGGTTAAGAAATGGGGACGAAATGGGTTTAGTTGGAGAAGGCAGTGATCTGCTATTTTTGTTTTTTGTTGCTAAACGGAGTAGATGGAGGTCACAACTTGAACTTGTAAGGGTTTATAAGAATCATGCAAACCAAACCCATGAGGAACTGTTTAGTGTGATCCTGCTCTTTCTGCTTGTTAATTATATATCTTCACTCTGCCATCAAACACGAGCAGACAATGCATGAGGTGCAGGTTCACGCCACAACCCTTTGAGCCTCGTGTAATAAATCGCCTTCTGGATTTGGAAAAGTCATTGCCTTGTGCGATAACTGGTCATTAAAATCTTCTCGAATTTCCTGGCATAGACAACATCATTTGCCAAGTTTAGGTTGATGAGTTTGAATTTTGTCACTTGTTCCTGAAAATGTAAAGAGAGAATAGCGTGTACATTTAGAGAATGGAAGGAAATCGGAGATCATGGGTTTATGTTCTCGATAGATTTTGTTCCCAGCACCCTCCTCTTTTATCCTCCTCTTTACTTTTACTTTCAATGATCCTTCTATCTAGTGATTCATCATCAGGAACTTGTACATTTAGCACTCAATTGAGCTAAAGAAAAAATGAATAATCAGATAAAATAGAAAGCTTTACCGATTTTCATTTCCAAGAAGAAAAAGAAGCTAAACCAATATATTACAGGCAAAATAGAACGAGCAAGCACCACGTCGAACTAGATTTACCCTCTTTCCCATACAAGAGTAACTGACAGATTTATCCTAAAGAGGTATATAATATTGCCCAAAAAAGACTAACAAGCCAGCCACATCCATCCTATTGAGAAGCTCTCATCTTCGAAATCTCTTCGAGCAGAAATTTAGATTCAGCAGCAAAATCAACTGGAGCAGTAGCCCTCACCGTTATCCTTTGCCTCTTCTCGTTATTGTACTCGTTCTGGGAAACACTGACTCTGAAAAGATGAGGAGTCCAAGTGGCTTCTTTCAATTTCAGTTGGTAGCTGTTCTCTTCTCCCATCTGAAAATGTCAACAAACACTGGTTTTCAGTTCTTTCCTTCTTTTTCTAACATTCAATTACACATAATATTTCATTCTACTTCGGCAGTCTACCTGCGATTTGAGGAGGTCAAGTTCATCAGCAGAGCAGCCGATGATCTTTTCAGCTTCTTCATTGAATGAAGAAACCCAACCTTCACCACTCCCATCGGAAACTTTTACCACCATAATGTACCTGAAAGATGAAACAGAATAAACTCTGAAAAAAACAAATCAGCTTTCATTTTAGGCACAATTATTTTTTCCCTTGTCCCTGCCCCTCACCTTAAGCTGCACTCCGCATCATTTTTCTGGCATCCTTCACACCAATATCCACCCCCAAGAGCATCGGTCATTTTTTTATTGCAGGTCTTGCAAGCCCGATACCACATTGACTGGTCAGGTTTGATGAAGCTTATATATGCTCTGATGCTGAAAAATGCAGGCTGCACAAGAGACAATTGACCACTTTCTATTAATCATATCAACCAATTGAAATCATCTAAAAGTAGCTGTGCAGTGAATCAAAACAAATGCTCCCTGCACAATATGCTGGCTGCTGTGAAAGAAAGGCACCAGCAATTTCTAGTTCTTGGCAGACAGAATTGGCAGTCCTCGCCATATCAAATATTTCTCCAATATATATATATATATATATATATATATATATATATATATAACAAACGCTAATGACTTGTATACCTTGTCCTCCCCCAACGATGGGTTGCTTGTTATATGAGCTAGAGATACTCGATCAGAGTACATGGACCTTCCCCCACTCTTGGTCGAAAGGCTCAAGCCAGAGCCAACTGAGGCCATTGAAGTCTCTTTACCCTCAGAATCATACCTACCATAGAGTAGAAGCCTTTTAGCTTTATAATCAATTATGAAAAACAAAACGATCAAAACCAATCACTTGCTTGAGGAAAAAGCTTACCAGTTTCTCAGCTTCTTTGATTCAGAAATAACTGGGTTGACTTGCACTATGCTCTTGCCCAGGGTGGACAAAGATATACCTGAAATTGCATGTGAAAGAACACTTCACAAAATGAACTTTTATATATATATATATATATATATATATATATATATATATCCAACAAAGAAGCCACAGCCCAAGAACATATAAAATCCAAGAAATGTTTGTGGAAGACATGATTTGACAATAGATTACCTTGAAAATCTCCAACCTTGAGGGATTTGATGGCAACTACTGGAGATTTATCAGCTATATCGTGTAATTCCTGTCCCACAGTTGTTGCAAGCTCATTCCACAATGACACCACAACAGTCTTCTTCCTGAATTCCAAACATCCAGAGCTTCAATATAACGTAAGCAGCAAATGATAAAACCAACTGCACAGAATAGTACACTCACGTCTCATCAGCTACAACAACATCACGCTTTGGAACAGTCTCATTGTTGCTCTTCCTTCGGATACTCATTGTGGGTGAAACACTTTGAACAATTCCAATAACATCTGGAATTTGTTTTAGACAAGCATTATTATAAACAAAAATGACGACCAAACACAAGATGTTCATCTACAACTGATTTCAAAGAGGCGGTTCTCACCAACAAGATCTTTTGAATTGACATAGGGACCCAACTGATCAATTGGGACAAACTTGAATTTAGTTTCGGGAATACAAGCTGCTTCGTCACTAGCCTCTTCCACTTCAGAGTTCTCATTCAAGGTCATCTCATAATCATTTTGCACTGTCTTAAATTGCTTGTTAGCAACCTTGAGCGTCCCTTTCGATATGTAGTAAACCTTCCCCAACTCAAACCTGTCATAGAATTTCTTTGCAGCTTCATTGAACATTGTTGCTTGTATTTGTGTGCCCTGCACACCATTATATGTAAGTCGCTTCATTAATATTAGTCAGGCTAGAATTTAAATAAAAGGAACACTCATTAAACAAACAATTCAAGACTCTGCAACTCACATCTCCATCTGTTAATTCCACATTGAAAACACACCCTTCTCCTCTCGCATTCTTGTAGGTACGCATATTTCCTTTGCTTGTGACCCTGACTTTTATGGTCCAGTTGCCTTGGTAAGGATTTAATGAAACAAGAGGGTGAACTCTCCGTGTCATGGCCATTCGCGCAGACGGGGCCATACTGGCAGTTTCAACGAGGAAATCAGTCGATGCGAAATCAAACATTCCAATTCATATAAGAGATTTTTAAAGAAAAAACCACACGGACGATAAAAAAAAAAAAAAAAAGGTACTCACTTTCCGTGCTGTTCGTGTATAATTTGAGCAGCAGATTTGGCAACAATTTCTTGCTTTGGCTTCAAAAAAATCCCTTTCGCTTCCTTAATATTTTCGCTATTTACTTCATTCTCTAGCTTTGGCTTCTTCGACAGCATACCCATTTCAGAATCTTCCTGTTTGACCTCATCCCTGATCAGCTCTTCATGTTCAGGTGAAACAACCTCACACTTTGTTATAATCAAAAACCTGATTATTGATTTTGTTGTTATCCAAAATAAAAAAGAACCCGCGTCAAATTAACACTCATAGACAAATAAACGAAACCAGTTGGAAAATTAAAAAAAGAAAGAAAGAAAGAAAGGGGGGCTTACTTTTCAGATTTACTAGGGATCTCATTGACTGTATAATCAAGAACACGAATGAGAGACATATTTTGAATATTCCCAGAGAGGATCTCAGATGACAAACGTGAACTGAAGATCGCTTTAATCTTCATCTTTCCATCACTAGCATCAAACCTGCAAAAACCATAAAAAAAAATATAGACATGGATATATCAAACATATGTTGAAAGAGAAAAACAAGAAGACGAAAGGAAAGGAGACACATAAAAAAAAATATAGATACCCATAGGATTTGCCTTTCGGCTCGAGATTTGTGACTTTAAGGATGATTTCAGGAAAATCAGTAGGTGATTCTGGCTTAGGAATTGAAAGCAGAGTTGATATTCCATCTGGGCTCACTGATTTTCCCGTCGCTGTCATCATCTCTCTGTCTTGAGATGAAAATAAAAGCTGAGTTTTTGATAGAACAGGGCTGGTGGAGAGGGGTTGGAGCTCTTGCTTTGTGTTTTGTGGGAACGGCGAGGGGAGAGGTTTTCATTTGTAAGAGGTAACGAGGGAGATTTTGGCGCCAGGCTCGAAACTTGAAGGGTTTTTTGGCGCTTTTTTGAAACTTACGAGCTCTGTTTAGTTTTTACGTGGAAGGCGGGAGTTTGTTTTTTAACATTTTAACCACTGGATCGCGCCAAGAAGAAGACAGCACCCCCGATTTACTAAATATTTATGCATTGTTTGTATTTTTCTAATAAAACAAATTTAAATTATATAAAAATGGACTTGATGGATTCAAAAACAATACACGTAATTAGTAAAAATGTAATTTGATTCATAAAAATCCATGATAATATTTTTTTAAGAAAATAATTATGAAATGGCAACATATTTTATCAACTCAGGTTGACTTGTTAAATCTACAAACCGATCAGTAGGTCATGATAATCCTACATAAAAAAAAATTATAGTGCTTAATTCTATATCAATTTAATTTTGAATAATAAAATTGAAAAAAATAGATAAAAATAATAAAATACCAACATGAGTTAATCTGTCAGAATCTTAACCCAGATCATGAAATTTGGATTACCTCATAGAAAGTAAGGAAAAGATAATAATTTGAATTAGAATGAATTAATATGTCAAACCCACAACCAAAGTTATGAAATTGTAATAAATTTGTATTTCAGAGTGTTTCGGCGCACCGTTTCGGGGTTGTATTATTTTATGTGTGTGTGTGTATTAATTCAAAAAAATATTATTTCAAATCCAAAAATAAATTATTTAGAATTGTGAAATTTAATCTAAAAAAAGACACAATAAAATGATTTTTCTGAATAAAATTATGAACATGTATAATATAACAAGAATGTCATCATCAATCTCGCAAGCTCATTACATTCTTTGATTACTCTAAATTTTTTAACATTTTAACCTCTGGATCGCGCCAAGAAGACAGCACCCCCGATTTACTAAATATTTATGCATTGTTTGTATTTTTCTAATAAAACAAATTTAAATTATATAAAAATGGACTTGATGGATTCAAAAGCAATACACGTAATTAGTGAAAATATGCAACAAAAAAACATCGAGGATGAAATTTTAGAAGGCCAAAGGATTCATTGTTTATTACTTAACATCGAGGATAAAACCGTAAAATGTCAAAATTATAGTGAAATTCCAATATCTTTTAGCATATGATAGTAATAATTATCAAGTGCGGATGAAGTAAATTTACTCCTTCCATTTCAAATAAATTATAATTTAATGCCTTTATGTTTATAATAAACATTGCAATTTATTGACTTTATTTTTTAATTTTAAGCTCCCTGGTTTGGGATAATCATGAATTCGTCTCCATCTTCACCTCTTTCTTCTCTTCGGACTTCTTCTTCCTCTTTCCACCTTCCCCCTTCCCCTTCTCTATGTAAGTCTACCTCTACTAAACTTGCTTATCTATATGAGGTTAATCTTTTAGATGATACCCAAAAAATTTCTGAAACAGACCTTCCTCTAGTCAATCCTTATCATGCTTTTGCCAAAAAAATCCCCTTCTGTCATCCGTAGTATCAAAACTCTCATAAAAAATCCTCCTCGCATGACAAAAGAATATGTTCAAGCTTCCTCTTTCGACCAACATAAGATTCCTGCTACTTCTTGAGAACAATTTGTTACTCTTGAAATTCCATCTGAGTTTCCAGGACAGTGGATTTCTC
Source organism: Salix caprea (assembly GCA_964035475.1). Classification (NCBI taxonomy): domain Eukaryota; kingdom Viridiplantae; phylum Streptophyta; class Magnoliopsida; order Malpighiales; family Salicaceae; genus Salix; species Salix caprea. Next base: position 8,220,523 of record OZ037753.1, on the reverse strand, counting down.
AAGGATATACACATATCCATTTTGGTGCTATTCGTCTCGCCTTGTCTTATCATGGCCGTAAAGGCTTACCAGTTGCAACACGATTAGCTCTTTTAGACACCCGATATTTGGAGTATCAACATGCTTGCATTGGATCTCTTGAAACTACTCTTAATTGTGGCACAATAGTTGTTACTTTCTATCCCAATTTCAACATGGCCTTGGATGATCCTCAACTCCATCACTTTCTGAAAGTCCAACTACAAATTACTGGTGCTGATCAAGTTTTAGACACCTACCAAGCCACTCTTCATTACCAAATGGCTTATCGGGTCCAAAATCATGCTTTTGATTTAGTACTCCCTGTTACCAATGATGCTTTACTCATCACTGTTGATACTAATCAAAGAGCCACATGTACCCATGTCCCACGACAAATCCCGAAAGAAGAATTACAAAAATTACTTCCCTCTTCTTGGATTACCAATTACGAAAAATTGCACCAAAACTTTGTCCCCATACAATCCATGGAACCTGAGTTCACCAAAAAGGCTGATGGTACTGTAGAAATTATATTTCAAAAGGGGGCATCCTCCACATCTTCCCCATCAATTTTTTCTTCCATTCTATGATGCAGCCCGTACATGATCCTCTTCCAGTACCTATTGAGTCCTTCTCAGACGCTGGTCTACCCATCTACTCTTTTACTGAGGGCAACCATAATTTTTGGGACACTTGTCATTGTGACAGTTGTTGTAATGAAGCCATGGCAGATGAAGATGATACTCCCAGGCACAAAAGAAAATCTTCTGGTGCAAAGCTAAAATCCAGATACAACCGTGGAGACAGCACAATTGACACCTTGGGACAACCTTCTGGAAAATTTGACTATCTTGTCAAATATACTCCTCCTTCTTGGGCATCTCCAAAACAAGTCCCCACAGTCGCTATGTATCAACCCACAAGACCTTATGATGATGATTTTCCTGCTTTACAGGAACAAGTTAAAGACAGAGTTCGTACTCTTCCCCAAGTCCACAACCCTCCGGGTGTTGATGCTGATGGCCGACCTAAACAAGTTACTCAAGCTGAAGCTGTTCTCAATTGGCAAAGCCAAAATGCCATTGCTCAAAATTATGTTCTTCATCGCATTGAATCCAAGGTTGACATGGTACAGACCAATCTGAAAAAGATGACAGTTACTGTTGATTCTCGAATCCTACATCTTGAAAAGTTGTGTGCTGAAATTCAACAAAGGATCTCCACCATCCATGAGTATCTACTTCTTCAAGCTTCTACTGGCAGCCATATAGACCCTCAGAAAGAACAAGAAATTCAGTCTCTCAAAATACAACTCAAGTCTCTTCAGACTGAATTAGCCAAATCCAAATCAAAGTCTTCACCATTCCCTGAACCCTCACAGGCCAGGATGACCTCTTATTATCCAGACCCGTATTGGGCTAAACACTCCCCTTCTTTCACCCCACAACCTCTACCAGCTACACCTCAATTATTTGGCAACCCAGACTCTAAAAACCTTTTCAAAAAACCTCTCTCCAAACGTGATAAAGGGAAAACCTAAGTGCCATCTATTTCCAAAAAACCCAGATCACCAGCCCCTATCATCTCCTCATCCTCTGATTCGTTTGAATCTAAAAAACATGAACCAGATGACCCTTTCCAAGACTCCCAGGACCCTTATCAACTTATGATTCAGTCTCACAAATCTTCCAACCCTATCCAGTCTTTACTCACTAGCTATTCCCAGCAGACTATCCCTAAAATTCTCACTCATGAACCTCTGGCCAATACATCTAAAGAAGAGACTCCCACTGATGATAGCACTCTTGTGACTTCTGATGATGATTCTTCCAACACTTGTTCCATGCCACCATTACTAATGGATGATCCTCCTCCAGCACACTCATCAGATCCTCAATCTTCCCGGACTAGGCAAGAGCCTCCACCAACCTCTACCACCAGAGTTAGTGTAGATGAACCAGTCAGCAGTGATGATAAAGTAAATCTTAACCCTCGCCATTATCAACCTCATATCCATTCTTCAAATACCGGTGGATATTTTACTTTGGATGACATTCCACGAGTAAAATGGCGAGATAGAATGCTTGAATTCCATTCATGGCTGACTAGTTATATGCTCAAGGACGAAGCAACCCTTCGGGATGCATTACAACAATTCTCTACGAAGTTCTCAGGCACCTTATGGGATTGGTTCCATGCCTTAGGAGATTATCGGCAAATACAATTTGTGAACAGTGCGTCTCTTTCTGAAGCTTTGGGCTGGCTCCACTATGAATTTCTTGGAGAAGCTTTAAATGACAAAGAAATCGCAAGGTACGAGTACTTCAAAATGAAGTGTTGTTCCTATTTGAAATCTGATCTGGAAAGACATTTTAAAGAGATGTGCCGACGATACCATATTCTCTCTGGTCCTGATGATCCAAGCCTCAAGCATGCCTTTTTGGCCTCCATACCTAGAGATCTGGCTGATGAAACGTTCAGACTATTCAAAATCCGACAAGAAGTTATTGACAACCAATCTCTTGGCACGATCTTTCATCAGGTGTTAGAAGCGCTCAACAAAATGTGTGATCAACACAAGTATTTCACCAAGATATTACAGCCTGATAAAACTATGCTCCGTGCCTGCAAACGACCAGATCTGATGATAAAATGCTCAAACAATGCTGATTGTAATTGCTCCATGAAAAAGAAGAGGCATTTCAAGAAAATCCACAGATCTTCTTTTAATGGTCGCCAGAAGAAATGGAAGTTCCTCAGAAAATGCCACACCAGGCGCCCCAAAAACTTCTCTTCAAGCTCCAATAGATGCTTCATCTGTAAGCGCAAAGGTCACTTTGCAAAAGCCTGTCCAAAGAAGCAAGCCTAGTCACTGAAGTTAATTGATTTCCTGGCCCAAAATACAAAGTTCAATCCTGATGATGATGAAGTCGAATCCCTATTCTCACTCACGGATGAGATTACTCCTGACACTATAGCTGCTGTTGCTGATGAAAGTTCTGATGAACTTTACCAAGCCCAGCCTACCAGCCCCCCTTCACACCCAATACCTCTAGCCCCTGTTACTATTCTTACATCCACATATACCAAGCCCATCAAAGCCATAGCCTTATTTGATACAGGAGCCCACAGAACCATTCTTAACCCTAAAGTTCTTCCTCCTCATTGTTGGGTCACCCATAAAGAATACTTCCGAGCCGCTGACAATCAAGTTTTTTGCATCCAATTCAAAACCAAAAGGCCCATTACCATACAAATCCTTCCACAGTGTTCAGTCAAAACCCATGTTCTTGGATCTCATTTACCTGGTAAGGATTTAGTTATTGGGTTTGATGTTTATTTCAAATCTAAGTTCAGAATCCTTCCTCGTGGTATCCAGTACAAAACTCATTTTCTTCCATATACAATTACCCCTTCACTCTATGAACTCCAACCTTCACTCCCAGACCATATTGCCCTCATCAAAGCCCAAATCATTCAACACTCATGTTCAAACTCTCATCAGGAATTTCTTGCTAAATGTTCTCATCCCTTATGGCAAAATCCGCAGTTTTTTATTAGGCTTCCTTTCAAGCTTAATGAAGACATCAATCCCACAAAAGCTAGTCACACCGGAATGAATCCTGAGCACAAGGTGCTAGCTCAAGAAGAATGTGCTCAATTACAGGTCCAAGGATTAATTGAACCCACAGACTCCTCATGGTCTTATGAAGCCTTCTATGTTAATAAAAGGTCTGAACAAAAGCGAGGCAAGCTCAGGTTGGTAATTAATTATCAGCCCTTGAATCATTTTTTACAAGATGATAAATTCCCCTTGCCAAATACCATGACATTATTTGCAAACCTCCACAATGCCAAAGTGTTCTCCAAGTTTGATCTTAAAGCAGGCTTTTGGCAACTTGGCATTCATCCTGAAGACAGATACAAAACAGGTTTCTGCATACCAGACCATCATTATCAATGGCGAGTCATGCCCTTTGGTCTCAAAGTAGCACCTTCCTTATTTCAAAAGGCCATGATTAAAGTATTTGAACCTATACTTCAATCAGCTTTAATCTACATTGATGACGTGTTACTTTTCTCAAAAGACGAGGAGTCACATGTTATACTGTTAAAGCAATTTGCAGACCTCGTTCACCATCATGGTATCATGCTTTCTGAAACCAAGATGCTTATCTGCCAAAAGGAAATTGAATTTCTCGGTATGATTTTTACAGATGGTGCATACACACCTGGCACCCATATAGCTGAAGAGCTCCGAAAATTCCCTGATGGCCCCCTCACTAGAAGACAAGTGCAACAGTTTTTAGGCATTGTCCAGTATCTCAGAAATTTTATTCCCCGAGTTGCACAAATGACAAGGCCACTCCAGCTAATGTTGAAAAAAGATGCAGATCCCTGGACAGAAAAGCAGACACAAGCAGTCAAACAACTAAAGATGGCCACACAACACCTTCCTGCTTTAGTCATTCCATCAACAGGGCAACGTATACTCCAGACCGATGCTAGTGACAAATATTGGAGTGCCGTGCTACTTGAAGATAAAGAAGGCCACCGACACATATGTGGCTACAAAAGCGGGTTTTTCAAGGAGTCAGAAACCCACTACCACTCCACTTTCAAAGAGATCCTAGCTGTAAAGTATGGCATCCAAAAGTTCGAGTTCCACCTGGTAGCCTACCACTTCAAAGTAATCATGGATTGTTCCTCTTTTCCCAAAATGCTACAGTTCAAACGCAAGATGCTTCCTCATCCACAGCTTCTGAGACTAGCAGAATGGTTTTCAAAGTACACATTCACCGTCGAGCATATAAAAGGACACAAGAATGTAATCCCAGACATGCTCACCAGACCACCTAAATCACAAATACTGCTCCTTCCCTTGATCCTTATGGCTTCCTCTTCCAATCCACCTCCACCTGAACGAGATTTCCCCACAGAAGATTTACCTCCTCTTGCTCAAGAAATGATCCTTAACCATACTCTCAACCAGCAGGCTAAAGACAAACTATTTAGCCTTCAAGATCACCTTCTTCTCAACTATGATGCATCCTCACTTTGTTTCCAAAGCCTAGGCATTCATCCCAAATATCCTTTCACACACCTATTCACCTTTAAACCATCTGGCATTTTCCCTAAAGAACTCTACTTCTTCTTATGGTACCTCTGTCACCTGTATCATATTGCTATCGAATTTCCCATTGATTACTTCCTTACCAGCCTTCTCAGGACTTCTTGGCCAGCGGACTCTTGGTACTATACTTTCAAGTTCCTCACTTGGTTCCACAACCCCACACAATGGATCTCCCTTCTCCAACATGAAAAATCCCAATGGCCTCATCCATACCCTTGTTGGATTGAAGTATACCAAAACACAGCCCGACCTAAGTCTGTTAAACAAGCCTTTGCCCATCTGTTCTCTATTTTCATATTCCACAGACCTTTCAAGGCATCAGCAGACAATCTGGTCATGAGTTTTCCACAAGCTACCCACTACACAACGCATCCGTACTCCCTGTACGAACAACCCCTCACAAATCTCCTGGAGCTCAGGACCATGCAAAAGACAATGTGCCTCAAGAACAATATTACTCCTGATGAATTATGGCCTAAAGGCACAGATCCTGATGAAGAACCTGGCTATGATTTTTATGACCCTCACTATTCCGATCATCTCCATGATCTGAGAATGAAGTACAAAAATAAAAAAAATCAAGCAGGTAATTTTGGGAATTCCAACACTTCTGAAACCACACGAAATGGAAATGATTGCAGATGACGACTATGATCTGGCCCTACAAATCCAGGATAACTTATCAGACCAGAATCTTTCTCCAGATCATGAACCTATTGTCAGTTGATAATTATCATTTGTCTTATATAGGGTGTATTATAAGTGCTCAATTATGTAACAAGTGATGTCTTGTCATGAAGTGGTGCATTATTAGGCAAGTGCTCTATTATTAGGTAAGTGCTCCATTATGTAATAAGTGATGTCTTGTCATGTAATGGTGTATTATTAGGTGAGTGCTTTATTATGTAAGGAGTGATGTAAGCTTAGTAAGTGCTTTCTCATGTAACCAAAGGCCTCAAGACTTGTATAAATAGAGGCTATGTGTAATGTTTCAAGGCAGAACCCGAAGAGAGTTATTCTTGAAGGTGAAGCCTCTTCAATAAAATCTTGTTTGTCTAAATTCTCTGTTCTTCAAGCTCTTCCTTATAACTAGAAGCTTTGTTTATCATCCAATAGACACGACTCCAGTGAGTAGCTATTGAGTGCCCATAAACTTGGCCGTGTTAAGCCACTCTGTCAGAGTTTCTTGTCTATGACCTGTTTGGTATAAAACATTCAAAATGCTTTTAGATCTCGATGTGGTTCCTTAGTCTCGTCACTAACATGGTTTCATATTGATGTATTCTCTGACGGTACAAGACAATAATATCAAATACAAAGTCATTTTATCTAAAGATGTTTTTTTTCCAATGAAAAAAATTGTATAAACTTGCTTTTGACATGTTTTGTAGTTATTTTATTTAATGAAAAATAAAAACAATTATGCATGTGCGTAATAAAATAAATTGAGAATTATGTGTGTTAATAAAATAATCATAAATGATGACCCAAAACACAACATGAAAGATTGAGAGACAAAAGTATATCAGATCTTGCAATATGAAACATTTATCGAGTTGTTTCTCCTAAATTTGTTAATTAAAATAATCTTTTTATTCAATTAAATGATAATAGAAATAGATACACACATTAATTCAATTGAATAAATTAGATCACTATAAAAGGCTACATATATTAGAAATGCCACTTAAAAAATAGATTTTATTTTTATTTTTGATAATAAAGATAATCTATAAAAATATTTAATATATATATATAAATGAATTGAAAAAACCTCTTAAAAATTGAATGCATACTAAATAACAAAAAAAAAATCGTTTAAAAAAGGTTTCATAAATAAAATAGAAGAGAGAAGGGGTTTTAATATAAATATAAATAATAAATAAATTTACAAAACTATATATATAGTTTTTTTAAGAAAATACAAAAAAGGACCAAATGTTGTTGCTCAGGTTTTATGCGCGAGCCTATCAAGATAGACCCTCACACATAGGCCTTTTTTTCTCTCCATATAGATGACGACTTCTGCCCTACTTTTTTTTAAAAAAAAAATAGACAATATGTTTTTAGATTTCCCCCAAAATTCAATCATTTTGGTGACAAAAAAATTGGAGCATAAAAGTTTTTGACCTAAAAACTCATTTTAAATCTATTTGTTAACCTAAAACATCAAGAAAATACCCAAAGAACTAGAGAATTATAAATACAAAGTATAAAAGATGTCATGAAACTTGTCTATTCTTGACGGGTTAAGTTAACTATGTGTTTTAGCATTGTTATAATTCTTGTTATTACCAACAAAAGGGAAGTTTAGTTTACATTAAGACCTCAACATGCTACCTTATGTGATATAAGTTTCTTGTGTATGATTAGAATTATATATTTTGATGAAATTGAAACGTTGTGCTAATATAATAGATCATCTGATCATAGTTTTTAAACTTGACCTGGAACAAGTCCCGGGTCACTATGGGTGGGTTGGCACGGGACTACCTATTTTTTATATTAAAAATTAAAAATGATATTGATGCGAACCTCGTGATCACGTGGTCACACAACCCACAACCAAGAATGAGATCTAATCCCAGAAAGCCGAAATAGGTCTGATAGGAGTGTGACACAATGGAAACCTGCCCCAAGGCACCAGCACTATTGGAATGAGTAGAATGACGCCACGAAGCCAGTTAATCTTCGATAAGTCGGATTCAGTTCTTTCAAGAACTAAAGAATGCAAGAATCACTCTCACACATAAACTAATCAATGGCTGCCGAAATTTTGGCTAACATGAGTTTAAATAGTCTTTTAAAAACTAACCCTAATGGACCCCTTATGTGGACTTAAATGAGGTCCACTCAAAACTGACTCAAAATCCTAAATTGAAAAGCCCATGACTTCATCCAAGCAAGCCTTGGATTCTAGCTGAAAACAAAGTCTTAATTAAGCCCAAACAAGCCTTGGGCTATAGTTAACTAACTTAAATAAAGCCCATAAGATTTATTTATTCTCTTCCATCCAGCCCATCAATCCCATGTTTCCAAGTTGCGGTAGAATTCTTCTGGCTCCTTTGTTGTCCTCACTTCATGGCCCAAATAAAGCCGGGCTGGACCCCTCCTACACATAGATACTTCAATGGTCCTTGCAATTATGACTTGGATGAAACCTTCAAAAAGACAAATCAAGCCCCTAAACATGTAATGGGTCCTTGCTGGTATTTCTGGGCCGATTCACATCATGTTAACCTAGTTTTTTCTCAGGTTAACCAGGTCTTGATCACACCGATTTAGTTTTCCTCCTATTTTATTGAAACTCTGCCCAACCTAGGTCTCAAGTCATGGGTAAACCCATAAAATTAAGTTAGGTTTTAAGAGGACAACCAATAACTAAAAAAGATAGTTAGCCCTAAATAAACAGTTTATTTTATTTTATTCATTCAATTCATTTTATCTTTATCTAGTAATTAATAGTTTTTATTTTTGTACTCTACTTTCTTTTTTTTAATTATTTTTTCTAGTGTGCTGCTGCTTGGAATTAATTTCTTTTTTATAAGAAAAAAAATGAAATATAGGAGCATCCATGCTACGCTTGATTATATGAAGATGCAACTTGCCTTTGCATTCAGTATCTAGTTGTAGGTTTTTTTCATTGGAAAGAAAAAAAAAAGAGGAACATGTAGCTTAATTAATCAACAAATATCTAATCGATGAACAAATTCACATGAAAACCGTGAACTGTATGAAGAAACAAGGGGAAAATAATTATGTGGTTGTTTTCTTTCCAATAAAATTTTATCTAGACTTTTTTTTTTAAGAAAAAAAACAATAACTCCCCTCAATGTTGGTATAGACAACAATTTTACGTTTTAAAAAAATACAAAAAAAGTCATGTTGAATCATAACATAATAAAACCATGTTGCTTATTGGAAGAAAAAAAAAGATAAAAATTCAAGACTGCCAGAATTAGCATCGATGCTCAGAGACCTGTGGTGTCAATCTGTCTCGTATTTCCTCGCTCTCCAGATGGATCTTCTTCTCCGTTGTAGTAATATCTGTGGGATTTCTCACTTGGGCAGCATGCTTGTTAGCTTCCCCATTTGAAAATAGATAGATAATAAAGTCTTTCCAGAAACCTGCAGGCTCAAATTATACAGGGCAAGGAAAGGTCAATAAGATAGTTCTACGAAATCTAGCAACAAACATGAATTGGACTCCATGGCTGCTTGCAGGGAATCATGGAAGGTCATATTTCACCCAGTTGGACCATGGAGATGACCAGCTCTACCATTCATGTTTATCCATATCACCATAAACAATAACAATTACCACTGTGAAGTATGAACTTCAAAATGACCACTTCATGGTTATGCGTCCAAAATTGGATTCCACAGCAAAATTATGCACAAAAGTGTGGTCTCTAAAGTCTCTTCAATTAATCAGTCAAGAAAGACGTGCTTTCTCAATGGCTCCCACCACCGCACAAACTAACTAAATCCATCAGTGTTGAGTATAGCACATCCAACGGTAAATATCCCAAGAACTTCCTGTATTCAGATGCACCGTCTGCAATGTTCATGTGAAGTTTCTTCTCCTCTGCAAAACTGTCTTCCATTGTCAACAACCAGGAGATGCATCCTTGAATATCTTCTGGGTCCACATGTGCCACAAGGCTAAGAATTTCACCCTGCTCCAACTCAAAGGACAAACACAAAAAGTCACGGTTTGCTTTTATTCCCACTGCAAGTGCTTCCTCGTGAAGCCAGCGAATAACCTGGCTTGCAACCTATCACAAACCCGGAACAAGAAATTAATAAATTGAGAATCAGAAAATCTGTGTGTGTATCCTCATTGACAGTCATTCTTTAGGAACAGAAAAAAACCCTATAAAGAATGAAGGACAAAATCACTAGAAATATGAATCGCAAACAGAATCCATGGTTATCAAAACAATGCTACATCACCTTCAAACGTCCATTTGCCTAGGGCTCTTCTACACAAATGCTTCTTTAAGTTACTGAGATGTATGGATTGCAACACATTTATTTTGATACAAGTAGACAAGAAACAGGAAACCACAGAAAAAAAAACAATGGCAAACATGATATAACTGCAAAAATCATACAAAGATGACCTGTTGTGTTCCTTTACAGGGAGAATTATTGAAACCCGGACTCCTCTGGTAATTTTTTATTCCAAGGTTGGAAATATGGCATTACAAGCTTAACAACCACCTTTCATGACATGTACTAAAGTTATCAATAAAGTATACTAATTGCCACCAGAGTTTCATTCTACATCTTAGTATCAGAAAAGTTGAAAACTGCCACATCAACTGCATTTTCTTATCATTCTAAAGCCTGCATCTTCTTTTACCTGGGGAAGCTCAGATCAATATAAATGCAGGGCAGTCTAGTTTTGACTCCTGCATTTATTCCTAACATCATAAAAGCAGGAGACACAATCAGAAATATTGGATGTCACAACAAACCTGCTGCAGGATTATCACAGGAAGGTCATCCAAGTTGCAGTCATATTTGTTGGTAGAACAAATATCATCAGAACTGTCTTTAAATAGTCCAACAACATTAGGAGCTCCTTCTGCTTCAATGTTAATGCAATCGTCATGTACCATAACTTTAGTCCAAAACTCTGATTTAACATTCTTCATGTTTTGGATGTCTGGCGTCCGGGCTTGCGAGCTTGCATGGAGAATGGATGGAGGAATCTTCATATAGATTGTCCATGCAGATGACCGAGAATGCCAAGTGGGGTGAGATATCAAATGAAGATATGGCACTCTGCAAACCTATTGAAAACAAGGAGAGGTTCAACTATGCATCACTCCCAAAAAACTTTGGATCAATCCATGTCTAACAAGTAATCTGGACATACCACGTTTTCCAACTCCATAAGAACTTTGTTCGAAATTATTCTATGAGAGAGAGACAAGCAGAAATGACTGAGAAGACCAGATCCATCATTTGCTGGTTGACCAGGCATGCGAGTACTAGTGGAAAAAGGTCTACGCTTTGCTTCTACAAATATATACTCATGAAATATCTGTTTGAGATATATTTCACAAGTAATACAGTTAGGAAAACTAGTCTTTTTAGTAAGACTGTAATGCTTTTCTTCAGCTAACTTCACTCCATCAAACGAGTCTGAAGGTTCAACTGCAGATTCTAAGTTCTCCGTGTCTTCACTATCAATTGCTTGATCACCCTGATCAGATGGCACAACAGATACATATATAGAAATGCCAGGACCTATGCACAATTGTAGATAATTTTCTTGTATTCCAGTAACATTGAGTCCAGATGATTGGTTAACTGCACCACGGTTCACCATATCAAACACCTGGAACCATAAGAACCGAAGGTTTATAAAAATGAAATGGATAGCAACATCAGAAAGATAAAAAGGGAGAAGCTACCTGTTCATCAAAAATTGTTTGATGAACCTTACGAAGCAGTAAGTGTGTGTCCTTCACACATTCATTATCACTTAAAGATTCTTTCTCAGGTTTTTTAGATGGATTCTCAAGTGAGCCATGGGTTTTACTCTTATTGGATTTCTTTGGACCAGCATTAGAATGCCCACTGAGAAAACCAAAAAGAAGAGAATGACAGGATTTTGAAGGTAAATTTATGGCTAACATGCCGTCTGAGTTATGATCAATGCGAATTGTGGACAGAGAAGATGGCTGGAATACTGCAACTGAATCATATAATGAATTATCAAAAAGATCAATCATGAAGCCTTCATTTCCAGGAGCAATTGCTGCAACACGCTGCCGTTTGACTTTCCAGTTCTGCTGCAATCTATCCAATATCAGAAGAAGAGACAAAAAGAGATAATAAGCTCACATGGTACTCCTTCAGCCTAATCACAGCCTTAGTATATAGTGTTTTGCATGGAGAGAAGCAAAATGAACTACTTATACATCCACCATTTCTTTCCAGTACAATAACTATAACAAAATGATGAAACATTAAGAGATTAACAAAGCCAACACACCTGATTAAAGCACCATAAAATCTTGCTTCCCTGGCAACTTGCTGTTCCAAAGCTTTGGCGGACTGCTTAAAATATTTACCAAGATTCTTTAAAGGAAAAAAATGGAACAAGTCACAAACTAAACGATGTAATCAGAATGTTAGGAAATAAAAGGCAGCTTTAAAGAAAGCGTACAAAACAGCAAGTCATCATTGCTAGCAGTTCTAGAGACAGAACACAAGGCCTGATTTGTAAATCACATGGAATTGGAAGGAGAGGGTGCAATAAAGCTATTGTGTACCATCTTCCTTCCATAATTCCCCAAAAGGTAAAGAAATGAGGAAAACCATACTCGGTAGCACTGTAGCTTGGTTGCTGTTGATACAGCAAGGTCAGCCAGAATTTCATTGGGTAATGGCTTTGGCCTGGTCATCCCAGCTACCGTTACAGCATCGTTAGCTTCAACCTATACATTATTTTTTTTTTAAAAAAAAAAAGCAAACTAATTCATATACACATATAAGGCATCATCACACTTTTCCAAAAACAATTGTGAAGAAAGTATAAACAAACCAATACCAAGTGCTGTTAAACATAAAGTGCAAAATATTCAAAAGCTTCCATGCTACATGGCAGGTTGATAACAAGCAGCACATTTTCAACTGTTATGAAAAATAGCATCCGCACATACTCCAAATAATAATTTCAGTCGTGTTAACATTTTTATCCTAACTCCTAATAAGAAAAGGACAATTTTGTGTCCAATCAATTTCTTAGCTTTCCTAGACTTCCTGAAAACCCAAATTCTACTAGCACAAAATGTCAATCCAAAAGGCTCATGTTTAGTCTCAGAAATATACAAATCACGTTACACTGAGTTAATGGTTCATAATGCAGTCAGAAATATCTTCCTTGAAGTACCTATTCATCAAAAGAGGATGGCTTAATAATAAACAGCAATTCAGGAACTTTGTACAAAAATCACAAAGTAAATAGAAAGAGGATACTGGAACAATGAGTTGCAGATGAAATGATGATGACTCTCACCGTATTGATAAGATCAATAATGACAGAGAGTTCTTGATGAGCTAAGTGCAAGTTCTCCACCATGTTTTTCCATGGCCATGGTGTTGTTGTAGATGAGCTCTCTCTCGAGCTTTTCTTCTGCCTTTTCTTCTGTTTCTTCTCCTCGTCTTCTTTCTCCACCGCCCAGCCAAAATCTATTCGTCGAATTAGCGAAACTTGCTTCTCATCATATCCAATATCACTGTAACCCCCGCAAAAAACAAACGAAGAAACATTAATCATCACTAAACTATAAAATATATTAGTCACTAGTTCCCTCTAACTTCCTGAAATCTGATTGATTACGGAGTAAATGAAGAGAACAGCAGAGTTAACCTTAAAACACAGAATTTGGAACTCAATGTTTGGTAATTGCCACTCAAGTTTATCAGCTCTTATTATGTTCAATGGAGTTAATCGGACCTAACTACTTTTCATTTACATACACATAATCACAATACAGATAGCTAAGAAAACACAACCGAGCGTAAATAATAAGGTTGGTATGAAGGCGATAAGAAATAGCATACGTTGGAAAACGTTCGAAGCCATTTTCTTCGATGGATTCCAAGCGCTTGACAGGGAGCTTGTCGAGGGACATTTCCAACTTTCCATCCATTTTTCTCTCATGCAAAAGTTTTCAGCAAAAAAAATTACTATCTCCGGGAATACTAGCAAGTGGCGCAACAGTTAAGGTGGTTGGAAATGCGTCCGCGTAAAAATATTTATATCACACACCTTCACAGAGACCAACCTTCCTTCCACAGCTGGAGGGAGCTACACGAGACAGGGAGAGTTTAAATGAATACGAGTAGCCACGGACATTTTGGCTGAGAAGAGAAGAAAACAGATAATATGTATTATTATAACGGAAATCATAAATAAATAAAAAATGGAAGGGATGAACGAACACACCAACCTCTATCAATCTTTATTAGATTTCCAAGAAACACTCAAAATTAATCTCACACAGTCTCAGTTTGACTGCCGCCTCGATTCACTCCGTAACCATCTCCATGTTTTTCTCTTCTTCTTCCTCTAATTATTTAGGGTTTTGAATCGAAAGAGGGGGAGATGCAAGAATCGAAGGGGAAAGAGAGGTTAGGAGAGTCCGAAACCGCCGAGGCTTTTGTACTCCAAAAACACACAATAAAACAGTAAACTTTACACACAACCGTTCCGGGAGGGGATGACGATGCAAAATACTCCGGTTACAGATGCAGATGCAGATGCAGAGGGTGGGAAAGGGTGGTTGCTGCCTTGCGTAGGTTGGTTGCACTGTTGCAAACTAGCAGAAGTTGCAGTCGCAGAGGGAGGGAGAGGCCAAGAGAGCGGGACTAGCAGAAGTTGCAGTCGCAGAGGGAGGGAGAGGCCGAGAGAGGGGTGCTGCTGCTGCCAGGGTTTGTTTAGGAAAGCATTCGGTTTGTTCGGTTTTTGCTTTCCACAAACCTAATATTTTTCTCAGTTTTATAATTAATTTTTTTATTGGTTTGGTTTTTCAGTTTTTTTATTTTTATTTTTTCAGTTTAATCTGTTGACTGATTTTTTTGCTCATCCTTACGGTAAAGCAAGAGGTCATATGATTTTTATGATCATTTACCTTGCATCACATATTTTTTAAAATATAAAAAATATTAATACGATGAATTTTTTTATATAATGCTATCTGTTTAACCAAAATAATCAACTTGAACAGAAGTTTTATTGAGTAATGTTAAAAAAAATTAATTATAAGATTTTTTTTTTGTTCAATACTAATGTGAAGTAATAAAATTATACATAAATAAGATAAAAAATTAAAGATAACTTCACCATCAAATTTATGTGTAGACAATTGATAAAATCCATTAAACATATGTTGTTTGCTTATTATAGCAAACTAGTTGATTGTTGGGCATGGTTTAATTGTTTAGCTGAATATTTAATTGACAAATAATAAAATCACAACTGATAAAATTCATTAAAAATTAGTTATTTGCTTTCTAAATTGATTGATTATTGAGTCTGTTTTAATTGTTTAAATAATTATTCAATTGACAAATAGTAAAATTATAATTAATAAAATTCATTAAAAATGAGTTATTTGTTTTCTGTAGCAAACTGATTGATTGTTGATATGTTTTAATTGTTTGACTAATCATTCAATTGGTATCCTATTTATTTTTTGACATTAAATTAGTTGAATCATTATTCTCAAGAAATTAAAGACAATATTTACTTACAAAATTTTTCTAAATCATTAATCTGAGATATTAGATCTGAAATATTATATATAAAGAAGTTGTAAATTTTGATTTTCAATAAATATTATATTGAATAATAAATTATTTGAATTATTATTATGATTGAAGGCAAAATCTAAAAAAATATTAAAAGCATAAAAAAATATTATTTGATTTGAATAATAGATAAAAATAATTGAAGGACAAAAGAAAAATTAATATTATTATCATTATGAATATAATTATTATAACCGGTTGGATTATAATAAAATTGTTATAATTGATATTTTATATTATTTTATGAGTTATTGTCACTATTAGCACTATGATTATATTTATTAATATCATAAGCATTACAACCATTGTAATAAATTATTATTGTAATCATCATTATCATTGGTATCACTGTTTAAACAATAAAAATGATTAAATTATCCCGAAGAATAATAATAAAAAAATCATAATAGAAGATTAAGCAAAAAAACAATTATAAAAAAGTCAGTAAAATTAAAAAATAGTATATATGATCAATTTCAATTGAAACTAGTAAAAAAAATTAAAATTAATATTAATTTACTGTGATTATCAACATAAATTAAAATTTCAATACTAAATTAAATAAAAATAAAACCCTAATAAAAAGAAAATAATAAAAATTAATAACTAACCTAGAGTATAGATACTTAAATATGAACAAAAAATAGGGACTATCCAGAAGGACCATAAAAATCAAAGGAATCGAAACCAAATAAAAAATTAAAAGAACAAAGGCTGAAATGAAAAATAAAATATATAATTAATTTCAATTAATGGATAAAATTGAAACAAATTAAAACCTCAATATAAAAAAAAAATTAAAGAAATGAAAAAAAAAAAGAATAAGAATGAGGTCTGCAATGAAACATAACATTTCTAATCAATTTCAATTAAATGAAGAAATCAATTTTATTTGTTTATAAATATTAATTGCAATTGATGTTTAAAAGAGTAAATTTGCTTGTAAAATGAATTCTTGGCCTAAATTGTAAGAGTTCCAAACTAAAAACACAATAATTGAAATATAAAAAATCAGACATGCTATTATTTTTCTTAAAAAATGTGTTGAATGAACAATAATAAAAAGAAAAACCTTTATTTTTACTCCATTGTTTATTTTGATCACCTTATTTTTTTGTATAAAACCAAGCGCAGTCCCACAATAAGATATTTTTTAAAAAAACTTATGATAATCTCATGAAAAAAATCAAAATAAATTATAAAATATAATTTTTAATAAATATAATATTAAAAAAATTAAAGAAAAAAACAGCCAAATCATGTGAATCCATGATTTACAATAAAACCAAAAACAAGAGATCTTTTAAACTTTTTTAATTTAGTTTAATTTATTTTTAACTTAATTTAATATAGATTGTAAATATGTTTAAGATAGTATAGAAAGTGAAATATTAGAAAAAAAATGTGGCGCATAATTTCTCAGAGTTTGTTTATTTTTTTATTTCAAAAAGGTTTTTGAATTATTTTATAATATTTTACTTTAAATTAATTTTCTAATTTTTTAAAATTATTTTAATGTAGGAATATAAAAAATAAATTGTAAAAATTATTTTAATATATTTTTAAATAAAGAAATATTTTAAAAAGCAATAACAATTTTGTTACGGGAAAAAAGAGGAGATTGTGTTCTTTGACTTCTTTCAACTCGCCGATTTAATTATTATGAGCGAATTTGCCCGCGCGATGCGCTTGGTTTTTTTATCTATGTAGAAAATTGATTGATTGTATACATGTTGTATTTTGTTATTTTAATATTTAATTAGTAAAATTTTAATTGATAAAATATGTTAAAAACGGTTTTTTTCCACCAAAAAGTGATTGAATGTTGTTATTGCTAAAAAACTTTTGATAAAATTTGTTAGAAAATTTGCCAAGAAGGTGAAATGATTTATTAGAAATTTGTTGCCACAGATACTCTGGTTAAAAAAAACACAAAAAAAGAAACTCGGTTAAAAAAAAACTGACTTGGACACCATGGTTATTAAAAAATAAAAAAAATGTGAAAAAAAGGTAAAAAAAAAAAAAGGAAGTCAGTCATAAAAAAATTGCAAGGGGAAAACTCCTTTTTAAACAGTAATGAGAAAAACATTATGGTGCGCGTAAAGTAACTCGGACACCCCAGTCATGGAAAAAAAATGTGTAAGTGGGAAAACAAACAGGGAAGAAAAATGTACAGTGAAAAATGGATCTAAAGATTAGTTATAGTGCGCGTAAGCTGACACAGATACCCTGTTTAAAAAAAAAAAAAAGTCTGAAGAAAAAAAAAGACCTCTCCAAACAATAATGAACAGTGAAATCACCTTTCATTGTTGTTTTAAAAATATTTGCAGCTGGAGAGATTCGAACTCTCACTCCCGTGATTTTGAGCCCACACTTAATAACTCGCCCAAATGATTTTGTTGTTCATCCTAGCATTCAAATAATACTTATCTTAGTATATAGTGTTTACTATTCCAATCCACAGTGTATATGAGTCTGGGTTAACAGTACAATGAACAATGTAAAATACTCATTCTGTTTTAGCTTATAGCGAGCGAACTTGCCCGCGCGTTGCGTTGGGCTTCTATTTATGTGGAAAACTGATTGATTTTATGCGTGTTATAATTGGTTATTTTATTATTTAATTAGTAAAATTGTTGTATCAAACTTGTTGATGGTTGTGTCTATTTTAACCGCAACGAACAATTTAACCGGGAGATAGCAAAATTGCAATCGCTAAAATCTATCAAAGATAGATTATGTTTGGTTGATTGCTATTGTGTGTCGATTTATTTAATTCATAGATTGCAAAACTGTAATTGATTGATTGTTTGGTGTGTCTTAATTGTTTTGATAAATATATAATCGGTTGATGAAAAAAATATAATCGATGAAATCAATTACAGATGAATTTTTTTTTTGTAGTCAATTGGATATTTGTTGGTGGTTGGGAGTGTCGTAATTGTTCGGCTTATTATTCTTTTTTTTCTTTTTATTTATTCTTCAAGTCAAATAATTTTTTAAAATCTAATAATTTTATTTTTATTTTGTCATTTATTTTATTTTTTAATTTCTTTTTTTAAATGTTATTAGGTGTTAAAATTTCTAATTATTATAGATAAGGCATTCAAAATAATGATCATAATTATTCATCAATTGTTTCCTTATAAATATGTTAGACTAATTATATATTTTGCTATTTATTTCATATTAGCGCTTTAAAAATAATGATAAGAATTATTTGTAATTTTTTCTCTGATAAATATGTTAGACTAATTATATATTTTGTTATTTATTTCATATTAGCGCCTTAAAATATATATATTCATCACTTTTTGGAATTGCGATCTCCTTTAGGTATTATATAAAATAATAATAGTCATGGTGCGTGTAAGCTGATCCGGACACCTTGATTATATAAAAAAATGTATAAGGGGGAAAAAACAGAAAAATATGTTAAAAAAAAGTGAGTCCAAGGATTATTCGTGGCGCAATAAGTTGGCCTGGAAAAAAAATACTTGGGAAGAAAAAATCGTGGTGCGCGTAAGCTGACTCGAACACCTCGGTTATAAAACAAAACAGAAAAAAATGTATAAGTGGCAAAAAAATACAGGGAAAAAAATGTCAAAAAAAAGTGGATTTGGAGATTAGTCGTAGTGCGCGTAAGTTGGCCCGTACACCTCAGTTATTATTATTATTTTTTTGTAAAAAAAAACAACCAGTTATTAAAAAAAAAACATCCGAATCGAAAGATTAATTGGACAACTCTTGAGAAATAAAAGAGCAAACTAAATTGAAATATTAATGAAATATTAAAATAATAATTAATATACTACGGACTTTAAAAAAACCTGTTTTTTAGAGGAAAAAAAAAACCAAAATCAGTTTTGTTGGCTGAGAGGTTCGAACTCCAGCGCGCCGAATTTTCCACCGCTCAGAGAACCACTCAGCCACAACCACTTCTTCGTTATTTCTACCATACAAATCAATAAAAAGCATCCCTGTGTCCAAAAACAAAAAGAGTTCATGTACGCGTGAAGCACTGGATCAAATGTCCAGTGCATAGTGATTTGTGTGTGCGTGAACAGTGAAAAACACTGTTTAAATTTCGGTTTTGTTTTAGCTTATAGTGTAATTACCCGCGCGATGCGTCGAGTTTTTTTATCTATGTAGAAAATTGATTCCTTTTATATGTATTGTATTTTATTATTTTAATATTTAATTAGTATAATTATAATTGATAAAATCTGTATAATCAAAATGGAAAATGGTTCGTATATTTTGTAATTGCAGATAACACAGGTAATTTTTTCTCTGAGTTGTTTTTTTTCCCAGTAATATTAGATTTGACACATTATAAATAATTTTTTTTTCCACAAAAAAACTTATATTTTTTGCGTGCTATAATTAGTTATTTTAATGTTCAATTACTAAAATTGCAATAGATAAAATATGTTAGAAATGAGTTTTTTGCGTGGTATAATTAGTATGCTTGCCCGCGCATTGCGTTAGGGTTTTTTCTATGTAGAAAACTAATTGATTTTTTACATGTTGTAATTAGTTGTTTAAATATTTAATTAGTAACATTACAATAGATAAAATATGTAAAAAAATATTTTTTTCCCGCCTAAAAGGAATAGTGTAATCGAAATAGGAAGTGTTTCGTATATTTTTTAATTGTAGATAACCTAGGTAAATTTGTCAAAAAAATTTTAGTTGTTTTTTCCCCCCAGTAATATTACATGTGACACATTAAACATAAAAATATTGTAAATTTTTGAAGAAATAAACTTATTTTTTTTGCGTGCTATAATGACTTATTTGTCGTATAAAAGGAACAATGTAATCGAAACGGAAAGTATCGCATATTTTTTAATTGTAGATAACCCAAGTAAATTTGTAATTTTTTTTTTTGAGTTGTTTCTTTTTCCCAGTAATATTAGATTTCAAATATTAAAAATAAAAATATTGTAAATTTTTTTTTAAGAAATAAACCTAAACAAAAGAGTATCAAATTTAAATTCAAAGCCAAATTTTTTTTATATAAGATTTATTAATCATATTATTATATTAAATGAATTTAAGAATATTGATATTAAATTTTTTTTTAAAATCCTAGGTCATTTTTTCTCTCTCTATATATTTTTAGGCGATAATATTCAATAAATATTAAAACATATAATTAGTCTCAGTAATCGAAATGGGAAGTGGTTCGTATATTTTTTAACTGTAGATAACCTAGGTAAAGTTTTCAATATTTATTTTTATGAGCTGCTTTTGTTCCTCAGTAATATTTGATCTGACACATTAAAAATAAAAATATTTTTGCGTGCTATAATTATTTAAAGGATAAAATTGAAGTAAATCCAAAGATTGAAATTAAATAATTTAAAACAAAACCTGAAATTAAAAGATTTGGGACCGAAATGAAACTGAAATCCATAATTAACTTGCATAGAAGGATAAAATTGAAAGAAATCAAACTTTGATACCGAAAATATTAAGGATTTATAATAAATTTGCATGGAAGGATGAAATTGAAATCAATCATAGCTTTGATACCAAAAATATTAAGAATTCCAGCCCAATTCGCAAAATTAAAAGCATGAGGACGTAATTGAAACTCCAATATATAATCAATTTCAATTGAAGGATAAAATTGAAACAAATCAAAACCTATATAATAGCATTAAGGGTAAGAAAAACAAATTATAACGTTAAGAGACTGAAATGAAATTGGACAGAAAACAACTCAGCCAAATAGCCAATGAACAGTGCGCACGAGTCACGGTGCACAGTGTCCGAACGATCTCCTTTAGCTTCTTTTACTATCTAAATGCCCGCACTACGTTGCAAGCGGAACAAATAATTTTTACAGCTGTTGAGATTAAAATATAATATTTTAACATGTAAAGTTTGATATACTGAAAGGGCTCAACATCCTCTATTATATTAACAGTCATATCGAAGTCTTAACGTCTAAAATTATCATCACTATTATTGTCAAAACAATAAACATTATTCATCAAATATGAGAGAGAAACAAAAAAAATATTAATAAAAAAGCACGTTGGAACAAAAACTAAAATTATTATTATTATTCTTAATATTAATATTATTATTGCTTTAATAACGGGAAGAAAACGAAATTAAATCAAAGCCTTAAAAAAAGCTTAAAAACATTAACAAAAGAGCAAATAAAAAAAAAAAAATTGTTGACCGGGGAAAAAAATATTAATTAGTAAAGTAATAGTAATAATAATATTAATAGTAATAGTAATAGTAATAATAGTAATTACTGGTGGGACACGAGAGGTGTCGGCAAGCTTCTATACCTTTCTAGTAGTTTCTACCTAGTGCCACGTATCCACTAGTTTCCAGATGTCTCCGAGGTGTCTTCATAACACACCCTCGTTCTCGCTGATTATGCGAACGAAGAACAAAAAAGAAATCAAATTCAATTAGGAAACAGATTCAACAATCGAAAGTCTCACCTTTCTAGCTGAAAGAAAAACATCCGTTTCGATATCCGATCAGGTACGAAGAAATTAGAATTATAATTTCCTTTTCCTTCAATTTCCTTTTCTAGTTTTAGCGCTTTTCTGTTCTGTTGTTTCTCCTTGTCCGAACGGCGACAGCAACACATTTTTTATTCTTATTTCAAGTATACTGGCTAGCAGCTGAACAACAACCAAATTATATATTTTTGGAAAAATCTTACATGTCTGTCGTGCTTAACTCTTATGATCAGTACCAAAACCGTTGCTGCTGATTTCCTTCGCTTGACGTCGAAGTCAAAGAATCAATGGATCCTGGAAAGTTCACACACAAGACCAATGAGGCTCTTGCAACAGCTCACGAATTGGCAATAAGTTCTGGTCATGCCCAGATAACCCCATTACATCTTGCTGTAGCCCTTATTTCAGACCCTAATGGAATCTTGAGACAAGCGGTTGCCAATGCCGGTGATGGTGAGAATGCTGCGCAGGCAGCAGAAAGAGTTTTCAATCAAGTCCTCAAGAAACTACCATCCCAGTCTCCACCTCCTGATGAAGTTCCACCCAGCACTAGTCTTATTAAGGCGATAAGACGTTCTCAAGCGTTACAAAAATCACGTGGGGACTCCTATTTAGCTGTCGATCAGATTATCTTAGGCCTTCTCGAGGACTCCCAAATAAGAGATTTGTGCAAAGAAATCGGAGTTTCTGCTTCCACAGTGAAATCTGAGGTAGAGAAACTCCGAGGAAAGGAAGGGAAGAAGGTGGAGAGTGCTTCCGCGGATACTAATTTTCAGGCATTGAAGACTTATGGGAGAGATCTTGTGGAAGATGCGGGAAAGCTTGATCCTGTTATTGGAAGAGATGAAGAGATCAAAAGGGTTGTCAGGATCCTGTCACGGAGAACTAAGAACAACCCGGTCCTTATTGGAGAGCCAGGAGTCGGCAAAACTGCAGTTGTTGAAGGTTTGGCCCAGAGGATTGTGAGAGGGGATGTTCCAAGTAATCTTGCTGATGTCAGGCTCATTGCCTTGGATATGGGTGCTCTTGTTGCCGGGGCAAAATATAGAGGGGAATTTGAGGAGAGGTTAAAGGCGGTGTTGAAAGAAGTGGAAGAAGCTGAGGGGAAGGTGATTCTGTTTATTGATGAAATTCATCTTGTTCTAGGTGCGGGTCGAACAGAGGGGTCCATGGACGCTGCTAACCTTTTTAAGCCAATGCTTGCAAGAGGTCAGCTTAGGTGCATCGGTGCCACGACCCTGGAAGAATACAGGAAGTATGTGGAGAAAGATGCTGCGTTTGAGAGGAGGTTCCAACAAGTTTATGTGGCTGAGCCTAGTGTTCCAGACACAATAAGCATTCTTCGAGGATTGAAAGAGAAGTATGAGGGCCATCACGGTGTTCGAATTCAGGACAGAGCCCTCGTGGTTTCAGCTCAATTATCAAGTCGATATATTACAGGTACGTTTTGACAGTACAATTCCACTTTCAGGTTTTGATATGCACCACTAATTTTGGAATTGATGATTTTATTTTCATACATAGTTGATTGATATCTTGGGATCATTTGGTGGGATAATAAATACTGATTTTTTCGGTTGATGTCTTTAGGTCGTCATCTGCCTGATAAAGCAATTGATTTAGTCGATGAAGCCTGTGCAAATGTGAGAGTCCAACTTGATAGTCAGCCTGAAGAAATTGATAGCCTTGAAAGGAAGAGAATGCAACTAGAAGTTGAACTTCATGCTCTTGAGAAGGAGAAGGATAAAGCTAGCAAAGCTCGACTGGCTGAAGTAAGAATCGCACCTTGAAAGAAGATCTGGAAACCAATTATGTGCTTCTTAGTAACTCTCTCATGGTAAATCTGACAATGTTGATACTGTTTCAGGTTGTAAAAGAACTCGATGACTTGAGAGACAAGCTCCAGCCCTTGTTGATGAAATACAAAAAGGAGAAAGAAAGGATTGATGAGATCAGGCGGCTCAAGCAGAAGAAAGAGGAGATACTTTTCTCAATACAAGAAGCCGAAAGAAGATATGATTTGGCCAGAGTTGCTGATTTGCGCTATGGAGCGCTGGAGGAAGTGGAAGCTGCCATAGCTCGTCATGAAGGAACGACAACTGAAGAGAACTTAATGCTGACAGAAACTGTTGGACCAGAACAAATTGCAGAAGTGGTGAGTCGGTGGACTGGCATTCCTGTCACAAGACTTGGCCAGAATGAGAAGGCGAGGCTAATCGGGCTTGCGGATAGGTTGCATCAGAGAGTGGTAGGACAGGACCAGGCGGTGAATGCTGTTGCAGAGGCTGTGCTGAGGTCAAGGGCTGGCTTAGGCAGGCCTCAACAGCCGACTGGCTCATTCCTGTTCCTGGGTCCAACTGGTGTTGGCAAGACTGAGCTTGCCAAAGCTCTTGCTGAACAGCTCTTTGATGATGAAAACCAACTAGTGAGGATCGATATGTCTGAGTACATGGAGCAACACTCAGTAGCTCGACTTCTTGGTGCTCCTCCTGGGTAAGCACTTGTCTTTCATCCATTTCTTTTACTCTGTTCTACAAGGCTGCATGAATAATATCTCACCGGTGTGTGTATTTCAGGTATGTGGGGCACGAGGAAGGTGGGCAGCTGACGGAGGCCGTGAGGCGGAGGCCTTATAGCGTTGTGCTGTTTGATGAAGTGGAGAAAGCTCACGTTTCTGTCTTCAATACTCTTCTTCAAGTTCTTGATGATGGAAGGTTAACAGATGGTCAAGGCCGCACTGTAGATTTCAGAAACACGGTGATTATAATGACCTCCAACCTTGGAGCTGAGCACCTTCTGTCTGGACTGCTGGGCAAGTGTTCCATGCAAGTTGCCCGAGATAGAGTGATGCAAGAGGTAAACTTGATGCTCAATAAATCCTGTCATAGGCTTCTTGCTTGAAGAAAATCGAGACATTAACCTGTTGTGAGTTGTTGGTTTCTCTGACAGGTGAGAAAGCAGTTCAGGCCTGAGTTACTTAATCGGCTTGACGAGATAGTGGTTTTTGATCCACTCTCTCATGACCAACTGAGAAAGGTCGCAAGGTTACAAATGAAGGACGTTGCAAGCCGCCTTGCGGAGAGGGGTATTGCCTTGGCAGTTACAGACGCTGCACTGGATTATATTTTGGCAGAAAGTTATGATCCTGTGAGTCTTCTTACACCGAGTTCTTCTGTCATTTCTTATGCACTCTTGTTGTGATGAGCTCACTCACACCGTCTATCTCTTGTTTTAACTAGGTCTATGGTGCACGTCCCATTAGGAGATGGATGGAGAGGAAGGTGGTGACAGAGCTATCGAGAATGCTTGTGAGAGAAGAGATTGATGAGAACTCTACTGTGTACATAGATGCAGGCCAAGATGGACATGACCTGGCTTATGTTGTTGAGAAGAATGGTGGGCTCGTTAATGCAACCACCGGGCAGAAGACTGATGTTTTGATTCAAATTCCTAAAGGGCCGAGGGATGAAGCTGCCCAGAAAGTGAAAAAGATGAAAATTCAAGAGATTGTCGATCATGTGGACGACGACGACGAGGAGATGATCGAGTGAGCTGCTCGTAGAGGTCAAGGCGCTGCAGGAAAGATGAATGGTTTCTGAAGTCTGCCTTTTTTTTGTGTTATGTTCTCCTTTCACATGTTAAATATGGAGTTCCAAGTCACCATGTAATCAAGAATGCTACCTCACCTGCTTTGTGTTTTCGAAATGGTGGTGGGATGTTTTAATCGACTCTTGAGTTTATGTATATATCTCTGTCACATCTTGAATGCTAGAGTCTAATGTAATTGTTGCGTTTTCACACTTGAAGAGAACCTCTCTTCAATTGATTTAAGAAAGCTAATTAAATAAAATTTAATTTAATATATATATATATATATATATATATATATATATATATATTAAAAATTTTAAATTGCATATGAACAAGTCTCTTTAACATAAAATAAAAATATATTTCATAAATATTAAATAAAAAATACATGATTAACATATTTAAAACACAAAAAATTCCGGAAAAAATAGTTTTTATTTAGCATGCATATTGGATTAAATAACAGAATTTGATCTACATTTAAGAAAATAAAAAAAAACCATTTTATTTATATAAATACACAAGATTACGAACTTATATGTAAGATATAACACCCCTAAAATTTCATCTAATGCATTCCTTATTCCTTACCAAGTTACGAAAAATTCAAGACTTTTTTTGTTCAAACATAGATATGAATTCTTTCAAAACTTATATGGATTTCCAGCAAAAATGATCTTATATTGAAAACTCCAAAGTTATCGACATCTGTCATATCCCCTTCCCCGAGATAAAACACCAATCACATATCAAATAAAAAATATAATAAATTTTATTTTATTTTATTTTTTATATTGTCTTCATATAAAAGTCTATCAAGATTTCTATCAAAGTTTCGGCAAAATCTCCTTTATACCAGGAGGTTCCAAGTTATCGACATATAGCATATTTACAAGTTTAATATCCCACATCTCACAACTTAAATGATCACAATCAAATACTAACATACAATTTATAATCCTAACATTTATAGTCCAAATCAATCACATAATTTTTGAATAAACCTCTCATGGTTGATCACTTAAATGGTTAGACCTTTACAAGTAATTTCAATTTCTTTAATTAAATTTTCATCACACTATTTCTCAATCATCTATGATGTATTTACAATGAATTTCCATCACACAATTTCTCAATAATTCATAACATATTTATAGTGGTTCAACCTTCTTAATAAGTTTAATTTCACTTATGTATAATTTTTATTAATATTCATATATAATATTTTAGTGATACCTAATCCATACACACACATAAAATTCTTTATCATTTATTGAATTTCATTCCAATATATCCACCATATCACAATATGCATTTAATTGCTTAAACTTTTAAATTTATGAAATAATCTCAATCTCATCTTATTCAACATTTTGATTAAAATTTTGGTTTAATCAAGAAACCAATGTTTGTTTTTTAAAGTTTCTAAAGGAAACTTTAACTAACCATTAACCTAAAACTTATAACTCTTCACATCCTCCCAAATTACTACTTTATCATATTAATATCTTTAACACCAAATGCATAGTATCATCATTTAAGTAACAATTCACCATACTAAAGTATTAACAACTCTATTTTACACATTCCTAACATTCACACAACATTATATTTACAATTATTAACCAAGGTTTCTGTCATAATCCAATTTCTGGGTTACTCCCCAAAATCCACCCAAAAATAATAAAAATAAAATAAAAGGGGCCGGTGTTGGTAGAAAAAATCAATGTGGAAAATTTGGTTGTTTTTGCGATCCGATCGTATCTCTTTTGTCCCCCAAAATAGAGGAAAGTACAGATTTAAGGCAAAAATAATTTATCATTGAATAAATTTGTGTAAAAATTAAGTTGAGAGACATAATTATATTTTTATGGGTCAATTTGATTTAATCATTGGACAATTTAAAAGTATAATTATGTTTGGGAATTAATTTAGGGTCCAATTGAATGGTTTAATTAAGTGCAAGGACTTAATTACACTTTAAGTTTGTCAAATTAATTTTATTAAAGGCTTAATCGATGAAAAATCCAGTTCTTGAGTGTAATTTAGGTTCAATTGAGAAGTTTGGAGTTTTCGAAGACTGAATTGAATTTTTCCAAATCCAGTTGTGCGAAGTTGGGGGCCAAATTGAAGACATCGAGAATTTAATGGTCAATTAAGGGTCGAATCGCATAAATCGGAAACCAATGACCAAAATAAAAAGGTACGCAAATCTAAGGTTGCTGTTGAAATTTTGATGGGGATACAATTGCACAAAATTAAAAGTTTAAAACCAATTAGGGGTGCGATTGAACTAATTAAAAATTGAGGGATCAAATTGTATTTTCTCACGCTCTCCCAAAATCATCACGCGTGACTGCACTGTTCTGGTGAGTGCAGGCACGTCGCTGCCTCTTCAGGTTCAGGTGAAGAGGCAACCCATCGGTGCACGCAATGGGTAACCAAAGGGTTGCCTCTTACCTATAAATACATGCAACATGCATGAAAAGAGGGGAGGAGAAAATTTGGAGAACACTGGGAAACGAGGAGGAAAAGGGAGAGTTTTACGCAGAGAGTGAGGAAGATTTTATAGAGTAAAAAGAAGGAAAAACAGGGGAAATAGAGAGAAAAAACAGAGGAGGAAACGAGAAATTCTGAGGGGTTTTGCAGAGAATTTTAGATGAAGAAAAATAATAAAAAACAAGGAAATATCACACAAAAATCACACCATCACCCCTCATCTCCCTCGGCGACCTGTTCTCTCCCTCTCTCTCGGTTTACAGGTGCTCTCTCTCTAAAACTAGTCCAGCCAAGCCTCCTCTCTCTCCATCAGTAATGGCTTGACCACTCAATACCACCCTCATCACAACGGTAATCTCCCCATCGCCCCCAGCAACCCAGCCGCAGTCAATAGAGATGGTGAGAGCAGCTGTAACGTGACTCCGACGTCTTTGGAAGCTTCCTCCGGCCACCACAGACCACCGTTGCCGATGCCGCCACCACCACTTGGACAGCCACCTCGACCTCCTCTACCGAACGGTACTAACAGGTGCACCTCTCGTCACACTTGAAAAATCACTCTTCATTGTCTTCTTCCTCTCGTCGCCTGCATGCAGTGGGATGTAATTCACGTCCCACTGTTCATGCAGGCCAGGCTGTTTGACTTGGGCTGAGCACGATTCGTGCCCGACCCACATTCATAGAGGAGGTGGGCTTCCAGCCCACTTAGACTGGAGGCCTAGTCCACAAGAGGTGGGCTGACAGCCCACTTAGACTTTTAGCCCAACGCATGTAGAAGTGGGCTGTCAGTCCGGTCCATCAGGGCTGGACAGTCAGCCCACTGATTTTTTTTATATTATTTATTTATTTTTAAATTATTTTAATAAAAAATGGCAAAAAAATATAAAAATTAAAAATTCAAAAACATAAAAAGGTTTTGTTTTCATGCATATGGCCAAATTCTAAGGTTTTTCCCTTCATATGTTTCGTACAAAAAAAATATATATTTTGCATCTTTCTCATTGTTTTAAAACAAAATTTGGATCGTAACCGGTTTACGATTATCCGTTGGAATTTGGCCAAAATATCAAAAATAATTATAACTATTTTTGTTTTGTCTATTAGGGTGTAAATTTACATTGTAAAGTACATCCATGGATAAAAAAAGAAGGGGTTTTAACTACGGTGTAAATTTATATTATAGAGTATACCCGTAGATAATAAAAAGGATTTTTAACTACGGTGTAAATTTACATTGTAAAGTACATCTATAGATAATAAAAAGGATTTTTAGCTGAGGTGTAAAATTACATTGTAAAGTACACCCGCAGAAGAAAAAATATGGTTTTTGAAAATCCAATGTAAAAAAAAAATTAACTTAGAAGAGCAATCAAACAACAATGCAACTTACCTTAGATAGGGTGCACTGAGGGTGATGCGTTTTCCCCTTGCACAACAAGTCTCCTTAGCCAAGACTCTCATAACTAATAGGTTCCTAGTGACCATAATACTAGGTGGCGACTCCTAATAATTATAGTCGTAATTTTTATGACTATAACAACCCCCATTTCACCGCGCATCGTTGTCTCCCCAAATCTGAGGGGGATGGCGGGGCACGAAGCGTGAAAAAAATTATCATCGCGACAGTTTCTATCGAATTACAATCTCATAAGCTTATATAATCACATTAGTTAACCAAAATCACATCAACAATTGCTCTCTAAATTATTTTATCGTGGTTAGCCAATGATGGTTAAACACCTATGAGTTTATTTCATCTTTGTCTCAAAATTTCCACTTAAACAATTATATTACATAATCTAACATGTTTTTCATACAAATATCATTTCTCCATCCACAACTCAACAAATCCTAATCCTTCTTTCAAACCCAATTTAATCAATATCAACTAAAACTTGAATATAAATACAAAAGAAAACTTGTTTACCCTTTCAAACTCAATTTGATGACAATTTTCATGGTCCAAAGCTTTTCATTCCCTTTTTCTTCTCTAATCTCTTAATTTCTCTTCTTATTCAAAAAATTCTCCTTTTCTCATGAAGTTCTGTGAATGATAAGTTCTTTTCCCTCTTTACTTCTATTTTCTCATAAAAACTCTCCAATTATGGGTGAATTTTTAAGGATAATTTGAATAAAATTTATAAAAAGATCTATCTCTATCTCTCTAGAAATGACCAGATTTTTAAAAAGAAAAGGAAGAATAAGTTGTAATTTTTTGGCCAATTACAGTTTTTCCCTTATAACCCATATGTTAATTTCTTTCAACCACTTGTAATTTTGTATGACCTTAACAAACACCAATTAATATGAAATCTCGACCCTAGGTAGAACCACATGTACGGACATTCCATGTAACATATTAGCCTGATTTGATAGTTATATTAAGAGTTATGCCTGATAGTATAAAACTTGTTGGTTTGTGATTTTTGTATTAAAAATATAAAATTCTTTTATTCCAGTCTTCATAGGTCATATTGATCATTCTACTAAATCCTTGAAAGCATTTTATCATTTTAATATATATCTATTTTCCTTCTCACTATTTATTTTGTTTACAGACTTTTTATCATTTCATGATAACATTTTCTATTTTTAACCATAGTTTAGACCAATATTTTTTTTTATGTAATTCTTTCTTGATTGTTATTTTTCATTTTCATTATAATATTTTGAAATTATTTTATCACTTTTAAAACACATTTATTTTAAATTTACCTTATCTTTTTATCCATCAAATAACATTAATGGTTTTGATGTTGTTATGAATTTGAAACTAAATTTCATAGTCCTCATTTTAATTTCATCAAAATTCTTAAATTTATTTATAGAGGCCATACCCTTTTGAAAATTACATGTATTATACATTTATTTATTTTTATTTACCTTTTTTCGTGTTTCATCCTGAGTCTGATTACTTAATGAAGTCTTATTATTTTGATACTATATTTATGCAAGGGTTTAAATTAGAAAAGTTATTTGTGATATGACTTAACTTTTAGTGAGTAGTTTCTTAGTGTAATTATTATTCATTAATTTTTTTATTTAGATATTATAATATGAAATATATTTTCTCTATCGACAACATAATTATTGACATTTTGAATAAGATTTGAAACTCATTTTAAATCGCATTTCACTTTATGTAAATATTTCACAATTAATTCTATTTGAGAAAGTGGGGGACATTTTTTTTAATTCATATAAAGTGGTGAATCTTCTCTTGATTACTCAAATTTCATATAGTTCATGTCATACTCAATATTTTTCCATTTGTTACCTTTTTACTAGCATAACATGTAGCCGAAATCAAAATATTTCATTCTCATTACAATATAACTTAGTGGTATAAAGTATATAGATCACATTCACAACTTTCATGCTAGTCTTTTCATAGATATAAATGATATCTCCGTATAAAATTTTCATTTAGATTTGGTTCAATATACATGTTATCTAACAATCACCTATATATTAATTATAAGTATCTTTCATACCTAGATCTATGAGAACAACCATTTTTCTTATATAAAAAAAGAGATAATGATATGGATCAATTTTAAAGACTCTAATTAATGTTCAGTCTTAGTAAATGATCGACCTAGAATATTTAGAAATGATATTTTATTGCAATACAAAGCTCGATATTATAAATATTTTTGTTTCGTGAACTTCGTCTTTACTATAAACTCATTTATCAAATACAAAGCATATTAAATACAAAGAATTCTTTCATTAATAATAAAAACATTTTGCAGAAATAAAGTGACTCCCAACCCATTTGTTAAACCAAATCTATTTCCCTTCATTTCTTTTATGATATTTCCCAATTATATGATATGTAGCAATATAATAAATGGTAAAACCTGAAAAAACCTCATTGTATTTGAGCTTTCTTCGTAAATAATAAGAAGTTAGATGAGAGTGTTACCAACAATTTTTTTTTGATATTGAAGTTAATTTAGAGTTTTTTTTTTTAAAAAAATATAGAAAATATGGTTTTGAGATCATAATATCTTCCTTCTCTCTTGCTAAAACAAGGAACATGAAAAAAATCTAGAAAATACCTAGAAGTGTTAAAAATCTATAATTATGTGTATTGAATGTTCATGACAATCATAATTATGTATATTGAATATCTATGACTCTTGAGTTTAATCTATTGAATTTTCATAATCCTTGAGTTCATTTACTTCTCCTATAAATAGATTAACTTGTCTTGTAATCTTAATAACTTGAAAAAAATAAAAGAATTTATAATAAGAAAGATATTTCTGTCTTTGTCTCTTTTAATTATATTTTGAATGTCTATGATTTTATATGTTAGTTATTTCTTCTTTTTATAACACATTATCAACATGATTATTATGTGGCTTATGTCAATTTTAATACGTAATTTATTTTTGACAATTTTTCTTTCACTTTTATTCATATAAAGATTTATAGTTCCTGAAATATTATATAAATTTAAAACAGTTTCTGAATAACTAATATTACAAGTTCCTAAAGAATTAAATAAATTAAATTAAATTCCTGATGAACTAATATTTCTAAAACTAAATAAATAATAGTCTTAAAGGATTGAGTTTCTTTTCTTTTCTTTTCTTTTATATTCATGATTTTATTTAATAATTTATTTCTTGTTTTTATAGATAAAGATAATATCAAATCTGACAAACTTGAATTTCCTGGTCTTGATATCTCTGTATTTTTCATGGATCCTTGATGTCGAGATTCATATGGAAGCTATGAATCTTGGAGAGACCATCAAAGAAGGAAATAACACATCCTTGCAAGATTGTGCAAAAACAATGAATTTATTTGTCACTATCTCCATTAAAGTCCAAAAATGTTTTTATATGGATAATACTCATCCTTTGAGTTTACCTATGGTTGTTCGATCACTTGATGCAGGAAAACATTTTTTTCGACCTCTAAAAGAGGATGAAGAAATTCTTGGTCATAAAACACCATATCCTAGTGCCATTGAAGCACTTATGTATCTTGCAAACTGTACAAGACCAAATATAGCTTTTATAGTAAATTTATTGGCAAGATATAGTTTTACTCCCCAAAAAAAACACTGGAATAGAGTCAAACATATATTTCGCTATCTCTGCAGAACAATCAAAATGAGGTTAATTTATTGTGGATCAAATTCACAATTGATTGGATATCTAGATTCAAGTTATCTCTCTAATCTCCACAAAAAGAGATCACAAACATGTTATTTATTTACGTATAGCGTTACTGCAATTTCTTGAAAATCTGTCCTACAAATATTGATGACTATTTCATCAAATCATTCAGAAATTATCGTGATACATGATGTAAGTCAAGAATGTATATGGATAAATTCAATTATCCTACGCAGAAAGAAAAAATATGGGTTCATAATCATTAAAAATAGCCTTACAATATTATTATTTAAAGATAATACTATCTGTATCATTCAACTCAGATGAAGCTATATAATGTAGTTTATTATAAGTGAGTAATTCAGATACGAATCCAAATATCGAAACTGTAGGTGTGATGGGAAAAGATAAATAAGACACCCGAATATGCCTGCATGATTCATGGTGAGCCATCTCGGTTGAATTTAATTCATCTAATCTTCCTTCCCACAAAATATATTATTATTAATCTTAAATTTAAATTAAATTAAAGGAAGGAAATATCTAAAAGAAAGTTGAAACCATATAGAATCTGTTAATTTGAAGACATGAGGCCGGCGTCCACACTTTCAGGTGAGCCGTGTTTTATGGTGTGTTGAGGTGAAGCATCGAACATGCGTCACGTGTTTGGTTCCTGTCTTTTAAGACCCATGATTCGGAGATCTGAGGTTGAAATCTCTATCCTGCGTCTTCACCTCTCTCTCTCTCTCTCTCTCTCTCTCTAAAGGAGAAAGAACTCACTTATTTTTTTAACTTTTTCCAAGAGACGATAGGCTGGCCGTTAGAAACTACAAAGTTCAAGCTACTCGACGACATGGTTCATCTGTTATCTCTGACGGGCCTGTCTCCTTCTGTTAAAAGAGAAGGCAGAGGCAATTTACTGCTCAAGAAGAGAAGGAGTTGCGAGTAATTAATGATATCTCTCAATCAGGTCAGGTGAAAAGGAGTTGGATAGATACCTTCGTCTCGTCTCGTCTCGTCTCGTCTTCTTTGTGTTCTTGTCTCTCCAGAGAACAAACCTCATTTTCTGGCCCAAGCTTCCCCATCGTCTCCAGTAGACTACAACAGCACATGGGCGTTCTCAGCAACACGTCGATCTTGTTCGTCTTTCTCGCTTCGTTTTTCTCTAATTGTCTTAGACCCTTATTTGCAGACATTAATGGAGACATTATCACTCCATTAAACCCGCCTCTACCACCACCTCCACCTCTCGCGCAGCCAAATATCAGCAGACCAAATGAGACACCGTTCAGGACAAGCATAGCCGTGATTGTGGCCGTTTTAACCACCCTCTTTTCCGTTACCTTTCTCTTACTGCTCTATGCCAAACACTGCAAGCGTGGAAACGGTCACAGTAACGGCGTTGTGGGCTACAACATTACCGATCCGAATTTAAGAGCAGCAAGAAAACACTCTGGGATCGACCGAGCGGTAATCGAGTCGCTACCAATATTCCGGTTCAGCTCCCTTAGAGGGCAAAAGGAGGGACTAGAATGCGCAGTTTGCCTGACAAGATTCGAGCCTACAGAAGTTTTAAAATTACTTCCCAAATGCAAACATGCATTCCATGTCGAATGCGTCGACACTTGGCTTGACGCTCATTCAACATGCCCTCTTTGTCGCTACCGAGTGGATCCAGAGGATGTTCTGTTGATTGGGAATGATGTTAACAATATTAATTACAACAGTGCAGAACAAGATCCTGATCAGTTCCTGGACATTGAAAGCGGCAAACAAGGAGACGGTTCCGCCGCCGTGTCTCCAGGATTCCGGCGAGTTCCAGGCAGGCATTCTTCGGCTGGTGAGAGGGTAAGTAGTTGGTTCCAGCACAAGTTGGGAGTTGTTCCAGCTGCGACTTCGTGCAGAAGGTCCTTGGACAGTTCTGGTTCGAGAAAGAAGAATAATATCGAGTCTGGGTCTGCGACCGTTGGGTGTTTTGATCGCGGCGGCCATCGAAAAGATGGGCTTCTCTTGACCACCGATGATAAAACAAGATTAGAGCATAGGATAATCGTCTCGGGTGGGCTCCACCAGAGATGGAGCGACGTACAGCCGTCGGATCTACTCTATCTACGGTCAGAAATGATATTGAGCGATAGCCGTAGATTGTCGACGTCGTCAGCCTCGGGACCAGTGAATCTGCAGTCGGGCTTGTGGGGGGATGGGAGGCATCATCGGAATGGGAGTAGTGGCAGGAGTGTAATAAATACAAGAAGCGTGTCTGAAATCACGGGTCTGAACAGATTTGCCAGACGAAGCAGTGATAACAACAATCAAGAGGGACAGGTAGCTGGGGCTGTTTCGAGATGGCTGGCTTGGATTTCTTCTCTTTCACAACCAGCAGTACGGTCGGAGCGTCCCGCCACCTCAGATTCGTAGCATTGTTTTGTTTTATACACGACAGGATAATATTTTTTAAGTTATAATATTTTTTTATTTATGATTTTGTAACTTAGGACTCCTAATTTTGAAAATCATGAGTTGATTCATTTAATATATATATTTTCTAATTGAATGGAGTTAATTAAATTAACCAAATTGAATCTTAAATAGTCGGTCAGCATTTGTTTTTACATTATAATTTACTTTTCAAAGTGTATTTAACTGTTTTTTTTTTTAATAAAAGTTAAATAATCGTACATAGCTAGAATCATGGGGGAATAGGAGAAGAATGCCGAGGTACAGCTGTTAAATTATACGGTTCTCGTAAAGCGCTGTCGTATTTTGTCTGTGGCTTTTTCGAGGACACAAACGGCGGGTATTGGAAGTTGCCACTCTCATGAAGGCCTCGTAGATAGCGCAGTAATTAGAGGATACTTAAAGCCCCGGAGCCCTTAAAAAAAACCCTGCTGATTTACATAAAAGAGAACGTTAATTATTATCACTTTGAATTCTCGGGATGAGGTCTTGTTTACGTTGTTTTTTTATTTATTTTTTCAAAATGCTTATTATTTATTTATTTTATTTTAAATGAGATTTTTTAGTGGTTTTGGATCGTTTTCATGTGTTGATATCAAAAATAATTTTTTTAAAATAAAAAAATATATCATTTTGATACATTTCTACATGAAAAATATTTAAAAAAACAACCACAATCATATTCTCAAAAAAATACTTAAAGAGTAAATCATTTATGTGACCTTATGTATATTTTCAAAAAAATACTTATTATTAAATTAGTTATGTTTTTTGCATGTTACTATTATACTGAAATTAATGTTATAACTTATACTGAAGCTCCTTGCTACTAGATTAGACATGTCATTTGTTGAACTAAAAACAATTAATATATAAATAGGTATTGGGTAGTTTCTCTAATTGAAATTGACATTACCTAGAGAAATTAAAGTTAGGTCATATTCATATCATTATACCAATTTGCTCATTTCTACACTTGTTTCGTTCACTCATATATGATTTTTGATGATTTGTTTCACATTAAGCAAACTTCTATCTAACAAGGTGTAAAGCTTTCTTCATAAAACACTCTCTTACCCTATTATTAAAGCCTCTAAGGAGCCTTAAACATCTCCTTATTAAATATCTTTAAGTATTCGTGAAAACGCACTCTAACTAGGTAACACCAAATAGCTTTATAAAGCTATTTTTAGTGGGTACACTAATGATGAAAGACACCGCTAATTTGGAATAGAAGTCATTAGTTTAATAGAAGTCAACTCTAAATTATTATATTTGACACACGCATGCCCTCTAAAAGTTATGAGGGGTATATTACATATCACAATATTATTCTGGATAACTAGTTTTAAGCTATTACATGGTTTTTGCACAAGTTTTTTTGGTCAACAAGACCATCATAGTTTTCTAGACTTATTTTTGTATAAATGTCGTTGAGGTCAGAAAAAAAAATATTTTTTTATAAGATTTATTACCTCATATTATTATATTAAATTATTTCAGAGCAATGATAATATTTTTTTTTTCCTAAAAAATCTAGGATATATATATCAATCTTAAAATAATCATCAACACAAATTAAAATGTTAAAAAAATTTAATAACAGTAAAAATAATAAAAATTGGTGAGACCATAATTATTGTTAAAAAAAATTTCATAATTTTCTTTATTTTATAAGATTTATTACTCATATTATTACATTAAAAGTATTTCAAAGCAATGATAGTAAAATTAAATAAATAACAAAAAAATATAATTAGTCTCACATATTTAAAAGAAAACAAAACTAACAAATAATCATTATTATTATTTTGAATGTATTATCAATAATAATATGAAATTATGTGACTTGAAGGGGAAAAAATTATAATAATTATTAATTT
Organism: Salix caprea; assembly: GCA_964035475.1. Classification (NCBI taxonomy): domain Eukaryota; kingdom Viridiplantae; phylum Streptophyta; class Magnoliopsida; order Malpighiales; family Salicaceae; genus Salix; species Salix caprea. The sequence goes on along the minus strand of OZ037753.1, from coordinate 8,182,971 downwards.
TTAAATGATTACCACCAATATAAAAATTTGAATATTAAATAAAAAACTTCATAACATCATAAATAAAAAAATTGAAAATAGAAACTAATAGCATGTATATATAAATATGGACAGAAATATATATATAAAGAAATAAAGGAATTAAAAGTATAAGGGATAAAATAAAAAATAAAAACATATATAATAAATATAATTTGAAGAACAAAATTGAAATAAATCCAAACATGGATACCAATGAAATTCATTAATTCAAAACAAAACCGAAGATTAAAAGAATTAGGACTGAAATGAAATTGAAATTTATACTTAATTTGCATGGAAGGATAAAATTAAAATAAATCAAAATTTTGATACCGAAAATATTATGGATTCAAGACCAATTTCAAAAATTTGAAGTCTGAGGACCTAAATGAAACTTCAATATCTATTTAATTTCAATTAAAGGATGAAATTAAAAATTAAAACCTATATAATAACAATAAGGACCATAAAAACATATTTGCAAGTGTAGGGACTGAAGTGAAAATCAGAAAAAACCAAAGTTATTGATACCATTTCGTTTCGGCCGAAACGTTTCGTACCAGGCAAAAAATGAGATAAAACATTGTGTTTTTGTCTCGTTTTAAATACCAGTCTGTACTGAAAATACCGGTCAAATACCGGTCGAAACACCCCGGAATTACTCCGGGTGTTTCGTTTCGGTCCTTGGAAAAAATTAATTCCCACCTCTCCCGCCCATATATATATATATATATATATATATATATATATATCCACCCACCCACCCACCCACCCACCCACCCACACACAGATATATATATATATATATATATATATATATATATATATATATATATATATATATATATATATATCCCGCCCACTATTATCCCCACACACACACAGATATATATATATATATATATATATATATATATATATATATATATCCCGCCCACTATTATCCCCCCCCCCCCCCCCCCCACCCACACACTACTATTATATATATATTATATATAATATTGTTTATGAGATGTATTGAAAATGCAAAAATAAAAATAATAAAAATTAAAAAATATATATTATAAAAAATAAAATTGTATCAACTTTGATTTTATAAAAAATAAAAAATATATTTAATTTTTTCACCTTTTAAGTTTTTCACTTATATAATTAAATAATTATATATGAACAGTACAACCCCGAAATGACATACCGAAACACTCCGAAACCGAAACGTTTCGTACCAATAGAAAAAACGAAACGGCAACCGAAATGGTATTGATAACCTTGAAAAAAACAGTCGCGCTGATATCAGCTTGCGCAGGCAGGAGAGAGAAAAGGGGGGGCATTTTCAAACGACCATTGAAACGTCTACGACCACTGTGTACTTACACGCGCCACACCAGTGGAAAGAGAACATTGATGAAAACCATTATAGACGTCGGTTGAGTATTTTTGGACATCGTAATACACCGCACACACCGCTCGAACAACGTGTGAGCGTTGAAAATGGACAGCGTGTCCGGCGACGCACCAACAGTAAATTGGCGGGAAATGAATAAAAAAATGGTAAATTACCAGGACACCGCTCACAAACAAAACATGATTTTGTCGTTTTCGAGGGCTACAATGGTTATTTAACTGTGCTAAGAAATATAAAAAAATAAATAAATCGGGTAGTTGGACCAGACCGAAAGTGTGCAATTACTGGAGAACCTCTAAGTCCAGTGGCTTATTTTGTCTTTTTCGAGGGATAAATTCATTATTTCACTGTACAAAAAAGGAAAAAATCAGCAGACCGAACAAACCGAATCTACCCGAAAATTGAGCATAACATTAACCATGAATAGTGTTTTGTGTGAGGGTGAATAGTGGATCGGGTCTTGATCTGTTTTAGCTGTAGTATAATAATGTTTTTATTGAGAAAATATATAAGGTTGAGCTAGAAAATTCTATAAGATATGGTGTATTGTGGCCTTTATAAGCATTTACTGAAATAATAATTGATGGGGAAAATCAAGAACATATTTTATAAGTATAATTAATATTCAAATAAGCTTATTTTAAGTTGAGACCAGGGTGATTATTTTTGAGTCGTTTTTTTACTTTTAAAAACAACCAAATCAAAATTATTACTAATAACAAAAAATAACCAAAACCAAATCGATTCCAGTTTCAACCGTTTGGATTCGGTTTGGTTTTTTATGTTAAAAACAAAAAAAGACCTATGTTGTTTTTTTAGGATTTTGTATGTTTATTACAGGCTTTTCATATGTTATTGAATGGGCTTGTAATTGATGTTACTATTGCTTAATTCTCTAATAAGATTACATTATATTTTTAATTTTTTGCCATTGAATTTTCATTTATATAAAATTGTTAGTATCACTCTTGTGTTTACTAAGTTTTTTTGCCTTCCTAATAGTGTTATTTTGTTTTGTTTGAGTAATAGTTATTCCTATTAGTATTATTTTGTTTTGTTTGAGTGATTAAGAGTTGCAAGAGTTTAAATACAACATATCAATGAGTTAAAATTCAAACTACAAAGCATTGGCTTTAAAAGGCTTAAAAAGAAACAATAAATAACATTCTTATAAAGAAATCCAAGCCAAAAAAATAAATCTTTATTGTGCACATCATCTCAATCAAGAAGCACATGAAGAACATTGCACTTTCATTCTTTAATACTATTGATATCAAAACCTGAAATTCAAAATATAAAATTATAAATTAAATTAGAAGATATAAATATAAAAAAATATATTAGTTTTACCATTCTTTTTCAATAAATACCCTGAATTTTAAACTAATTATTATCCATTACTAGATGTAACTTTTCATCAAAGTCTACAAAATAAAAAAAAACTTGACAGTTAGATTGAAATGCATTAATTTGTAAATCATTAACAAATGATATAAGTTTATAATAAAAATTACCTAATTCAAGGTCTTCGTATGTTTTATAATCATTCATCAAGGTTTTATTATCGGTTGGAATTGGTCCAAGATAAAGAACTTCAAAATTGGTCGAGTATACGACGACTTGTGCTAAAGGCTGATTTAAAAGCCACTGTAAATATAGGAATAGCTGGAACATGTTGTGCAACCTTCAAAAGTATCTTATATTTTGAAGCATTACTCTAAAATATCTAATGTACTATCATTAATATCCTCATAACCATCAAACAAATACCTCTCAACCTTATTTCTATTTTCCACACTATCTTCCTCCTGTAAATGCCTTTTGATTTGAGCTAGAGTATTAACATCTATCTCCATGTCATCAATAATATTAACATCCTGTTTATATTTTGAAGCATTACTCTAAAATATCTAATGTACTATCATTAATATCCTCATAACCATCAAACAAATACCTCTCAACCTTATTTCTATTTTCCACACTATCTTCCTCCTGTAAATGCCTTTTGATTTGAGCTAGAGTATTAACATCTATCTCCATGTCATCAATAATATTAACATCCTGTTTATACCTATTATCATCCACCACTTCATCAACTTTCAAATAAAACTCATACAAGCTTATCGGTTTATCTTTCATCTTATTTGTTAAAAATTATGCTTTTTTATTATCATATAACTAACCAAAATAAAATTTCATATATTTTAACTTGAGACGTGAATCCTAGGGGTGAACATTTTCGGTTCGGTTCGGTTTTTATCAAAAAAAGTAACCAAACCGAATTTTTTTTTTAAAAAAACCGAAACCGAACCGAACCTATTAAAAACCGACCACTTTGGTTCGGTTCGGTTTGTTTTTTATGATAAAAAAATTGAAAAAAACCGAATTTGGGTTTTGGGCCATCTGATGGGCTTTCTAATGGGCTTTATAATGAATTTTCTGATGGGCTTACAATTAGTATAAAGAAAAACTGATTTTCTTATATGAATCCAAAATATTTTTAATTTTTTGGCAACTACTAAAAAATATTAATGTATTAAATTGTTAATATAATGTTTATTATGTTTTTTTAACCTTTCTAATACTTTTGTTTTGTTTAATTTAGCATGAGATGAAATAATTAAAACTACACAAGTGAACAAATTTAAATTTAAATTACAAGAAATGCCTTCAAAGGGCTTCAAAATAAAGAAATAGAAACATTAACATAAAAAACTTCAAGAAATACATCTGGTTTTGAACTAATTATCATCCGTTGCTAGATTTAGTTGTCCATCAAATTCTACAAAAAAAATAAATAGAAATGTTAGATTGAAAATAAATTGATTAATAAATAATAAAATAAAAAAGACAAGTGTATAAGAAAAGTAACCTGATTCAAGATTTTCATATTTTTCATTATCATTCATCAATGTTGTAATGTCGATCGGGATTGATCCATGTTGCAACCAATTTTGACAACAAACAAGTGCTTGAACAATTGCTGGAGATAAAGAACTTCGGAATTGGTCGAGTATACGACCGCCTGTGCTAAAAGCTGATTCAGAAGCCACTGTGGATATAGGAATAGCTAAAACATGTTGTGCAACCTTCAAAAGTATTTTATATTTCGAAGCATTAACCTTCCACCAACCTAAAATATCTAATTTATCATCATCAGGATCCTCACAACCATCATTCAAATACCTCTCAACTTCATTTTTATTTTCTACAATATCTTCCTCTTGTAAATGTCTTTTGAATCGAGCAAAAGTATTAACAACAACCTTAATGTCATTGCAATCCATATCATTAACATCATGAATATGTCTATTATCATCATCTACTTCATTTGCTCTTAAATAAAACTCATACAGGCTTACCAAATGATCTTTCACCTTTTTTGTTAAAGATTGTGCTTTGTGATAATCATATAACTCACCAAAACAAAATTTAACATATTTCAACTTAAAACGTGGATCTAAAACATTAGCCACATACAATATAAAATTTTGATTTGCATCATAACGCCAATACTTCTCAAACTTCATCATCATTTTCATCGCCATTCCACTTAAAACATTATCTCAACTTTTACACAATTGCAACAAGTTTGTATGCATGTAAATCAATTCATTGAAGAAAGAATTTGATGTCACATGTGTAATAAGCCAGAAAACTTTAATGTAACTGTGTAAAAGATCTTTAAAAACTTGACCAAAATTCTACCATTTTCCCAATCCTCCAAACCAGGTGGCCCTATGTTTTTTTATTCCCCTTTTGATCAACCTCTAAAAAATAACCCATATACCTAGGTTCACTCTCACCTAACCTCACAAACACCGTTTCAAATCTTTCAGCAGCATCCAACATAAGATAAGTTGAATTCCATCGGGTTGCAACATCCAAACATAATGACTTATTACACTCTATATGCAATTTTTCTGCACACTTTTTAAATGCAAGCTGCCTCGCAGGTGAAGATCTCACAAACCTTATTGCATTTCTAATCTTAACAACTAAAGCATTAATCTCTTTCAAACCATCATTCACAATAAGGTTTACAATATGTGCACAACATCTTACATGCAAATGATCATTTAACAATATATTAGATGACCAATCTATCATCACATTCTTCAAATATGAAATAGTCATATTATTAGAGCTTGCATTGTCTACTGTAACAGTTAAAAGTTTATCAATACCCCACTCCAACAAACAATTCTCAATCACTTGACCAATTATCTCACCCGTATGATTTGAAACTTGACAGAAATTGAGAATTCTTTTATGCAATTTCCACTCACTATCAATCCAATGAGCCGTTAAGGACATATAATTAATGTTTTGGATTGATGTCCATGTATCTGTTGTCAAACATAATCGTTGACCCCTAAGTGCTATCTTCAATTTTTCCTTCTTGTCAACATAAATTTTCAAACAATCTTTCATAACAGTAAAACGAGAAGGACTATCAAATCTAGGTTGTATTGTCCAAAAAAATAATCTAAATCCCCTACCCTCCACAAAATTAAAAGGCAACTCATCAATTATAATCATTTTTGATAATGCTAGTCTACTTTCTTCATAATTATAAGCTATTGCCTTTAGAGTGCCCATATTTTTGTCTTTCGATTCATCACTCTCTTTCTTAGGTTCTAATACCAAAATTTTTTGCTTCTTATCAACCACAAAACGGAATTTTTTGCATACTTTCAAATGACTCCACATATTACTTGTTCCATTCAGAACAGTATGACATGCATAAGTCTTTTTACAATAATTACATTTAGCTTTAGGACTTTTAGGGTCACCATCAAGTCTTGTAAAATGATCCAAAATTTATGACTTTTTTCTATCATCAACATTTCTTTTTCTTAATGTAAGGGCTTCATGTTGTTTACCTTTATCATTTGTGACAGATCCTGCAGTGGATGATGTAGGTTGGTGTTTGAACTGAGGGCATTAAATGTTGATGTGGGGGTAATGTCGGTGGATGAAACATTTTGGTTTTGACGGTTCTCCATCTGTAATTACCAAATGAAAAAGATCAAAACATGTTAATATATATTTTTATAATTCACAATATATGTGCTGCATATATTCATAATAATTTAAACATGATAATCATATAAACATGTTAATCATGGTGCAATATACAATGGTGAAGTCTTCATGGCAGCACAAAGGAAGTTAATAAACCAGGAATAAGATTCAGTCTTTCACTCTCCACTTCTCTATCCTCTTGAACCATGAATCTAAGTCCTATTTGATTATTTATATTCTGTAAAGAAAAAGCATGCAAGCTAATATAAACTAACCAATTAACCATTATCCCAGTTAACAACGCTGCTCCAAGCCACAATCAGGACAACAAATAACAAAATGCAGGCATCACCCCCTCGTATAATTACTGAAAAAGTAGCTACAAGATGATAGTCATGCTGACTGCTGAGATGAAATTGGACCATGGTATCAATTAATCAAAGATTTGTGAAGGCAGTTGTTAATGATAAATTGATAACAATAAAAATGAATGGACATTAAAAAGAAAAAAAACATATGACAAAAGAATAACACTGACATTTTTTCTAAACACATTATAATAACACAAACATTTTTTCTAAAGTCCACACGAACCCCAGAATCATCTATCAACGACCAGAAACGAAACAAGAATAGCAAAAGAAACATAAACTCATACCAACGGCATGATATGAACATATAATCTCAAATACCAGCAACATCAATTAATTACTACTTAAACACATCAACATATAATCATAAACAGAAGCAAATACAAACTATTAAAAACCATTAGCAATTAAATTTCCACAGAGCTCAAGTAACCATGAATTACCCATGGTCAATTTCAACACTATCCCGTGCTTTGTGCCCAGAAACAGAAACTCAAGGTCCAATTTAATATATGATTCAATTAGAAAAGGAAGCATAAATGATCTATAAGAGTTAACAAGAAATAAAACAGAGGTTAATTTTAATTACCTTATGTAAACTTTAACCGTGTCGGATGGGGACGATGAACCTTGCCGAGAGGCGAGAGGGAGATTTTAGTTGCAGAGGGAGGTGAGAGGGAGGGAGATTTAAGTTGCAGAGGGAGGCGAGAGGCTGCTACTACTAAAGTGTTAGTTGCAGTCTTGCAGTGGGAGGCGAGAGGCTGCTGCTGCTAAAGTGTTAGGTGCAGTCTTGCAGTGGGAGGGGAGAGGCAAGAGGGAAGGAGATTGTTTTTGGCTTTTACAGAGGAGGCGAGCGAGAGGCTTAGATGCAGGGGAGGGGAGGCGAGAGGCGGACAATTAAAATCCTAGGGTTTCTTAAGTTTTTATTTATACTAACATTTTCAACCGAACCGAACCGGTTCGGTTCGGGTTAATCGGTTCTGTCCGTACAAAACCAAAACCGAACCGAACCAGATTTTTTTCAGAATTTTATACTCGGTTTAATCGATTTTTTTTTCGGTTCGGTTTTTTCAGTTTTTTTCTCGGTTTTCTTAGTTTAATCGCTTATTCGGTTTTTTTTGCTCACCCCTAGGACTGAGTCCAAGACATTAGCCACATACAACAAAACATTATGATTTACTTCATAACCTCAATACTACTCAAGCTTTAACATCATGTTCATTGTCATTCCACTTAAAAGATTATCTCTACTTTTACACGATTGCAATAAGTTTGTATACATGTAAATCAATTCATTAAAGAAGGAATTTGATGTCACATGCAATGAGCTAGAAAATCTCAATGTAACCATATAAAATATCTTTAAGAACTTCACCAAAGTTCTACCATTTTCCCAATCCTCCAAACTAGGTGACCTTATATTTTTTTATTTCCCTTTGAGTCAACCTCCAAAAAACTTATATACCCAGGTTCACTTTCACCCAACCTCACAAACACCTTTTCGAGCTTTTCAACAACTTCTAGCATAAGATAAATTGATTTCCATCGAATTGCAATATCAAAATATAATGATTTCTTACATTGTACATGCATCTTCTCTGCACATCTCTTAAATGCAAGTTACCTAGAAGGTGAAGATCTTACAAACCTAATTGTATTTTCAATCTTAACAACTAAAAATTAATCTCTTTTATCCCATCACACACAATGAGATTTACAATGTGTGCACAACATTTAAACTGCAAATGCTCATTTGACAATATATTAGTTGGTCAATCTATCATCACATTCTTCAAATATGAAATAATCATAAGATTAGAGCTTGCATTATCTACTATAATAGTAATTTTTTTTATCAATCCCCTAATATAACAAACAATTCTCAATAACTTGACCAATTATCACACCCGTATGATTGAAAACTTAACAAAAATTAAGAATTCTTTTATACAAATTCCACTTACATCCATCCAATAAGCAGTTAAGGACTTATAGTTAATATTTTGGATTGATGTCCACGTATCTATTATTAAGCATAAACGTTGACCCCTAAGAGTTGTATTTAATGTAAAGTTTCAAACAACCTCTCGTAACAGTGAAATGAGAAGGAATATCAAATCTAGGTTGCAAGGTCCTAGAAATAATCTAAATCCTTACCCTTCACAAAATTAAAAGGAACTCATCAATTATAACAATTTTTCTAGTGTTTGTCTATATTCATCATAATTATAACCTATTGCCTTAAGAGTGCCTATATTTTGGTCTTCCAATTCATCTTTCTCTTTCTTACGTTTTAATACCAACACTTTTTGCTTTTTATCAACCATAAAAAGAAATGTTTTGCATACTTTTAAATGACTCCACATATTACTTATTCCATTAAGAATAGTATGACATGCATAATCCCTTCCACAATAATTATATTTAGCACTAGGGGTTTTTAGATCACCATCAATTTCTGTAAAGTAATCCTAATTTTGTGACTTCTTTCTATCATCAACATTTTTTTTAATGCAAGGACTTGAGGTTGTTTACCTTTGTCATTCATGGCGGATCCTAAAGTGGTTGATGTTGGGTTAATGTTTCAAATTGGAACATTAATTGATGAAGCATTTTGATTTGTAAGGTTTTACATCTATGATTACCAAATAATAATAATAATAACAATAATTTATATGAGATTTAAATTAAAAAAAAGAACAAACCACATTCTTCACTGTGCATTTCATTAATTATTAAATATTAAAAGAAACCAAACATCATTCAAGACAAACAACTCAACAACAAACCGAACACCACACAAACTCAAACTAAAACACTTGCATCAAACAATTTCTAAGGTAATCTCAATGATGTTTATTATGGCTGCACCATCTTGTTCAGTTTCTAGGCCACTATAAAGCTACAACCCTCTCATTATTACCCCATATCCTACTCAGTTAGAAGATTAAAACTCTTTCAAAGTCTTAGGCAAAAACTTTGATAGAGGATCAACATTGACATTCAATGTATTTGACTGGAAAGGACAACCCCCCCTTTAATTGTACAAAAGCTTGCTGACTGAAACAATATTTCTTTAAGTAAAGGATTTTTGTTCCACATTTGGTTCCTAGATAAGTATGAACATGAGAGGGAACAAATAATAGAGACAAGGACAATTAAAGGAGGAAATGTCTAAAATTGGATGACAAAGAAACTTCATTCAAGAATTTCTATTGTCATAGTTCCCCTCAGGGTCTTGACAAACTTTGAGGACATTTACAGGCTATGGGCATTTGTTTCATGGTTCTTGGATGTATACTTCGTGGAGAAAGAGAGATGGATAGATAACTCTAAATCATATCATAATAGAAGTTTAGCTTACACTTATTGTTTTATTCTTTCATGTTATGACATTTTAATTTTTTAATGCAGTCAACACCACTATATTGCATTAATATCAACAAGTGCCGAGATATCTTAGTTTTTCAACAAAATCAAATGCATTGTGCTGCCATTTAATACATTTAGGATCAGGGATTTCTTTTTTATATTTCACTTAGCTCTTCAATTGTCATTCAAAATATAAACTTATACATAAGAAGCCAATATTTAAGCCAATATTTAACCTACTCATTAATTCTTTATGGAAATGAGTCGTTAATTGCAAAACAATGATTAAAACTTGAGTTTAAAGACATTAGAAGATTGACCTAAACAAAAGAGCAACGTTATTAAAAATTAGAATCAACTTGCTTAGAATGAAGAACAACTTGGGATGAGAAAGTTGGATGAAAGGATTAAAATGAGTCTAATGATCGTGCAAAATCTGCAAAATATTGTTGTGTGTATGTGTTTAGTGTTAAAGGAAAGGGGTTGCTGCTATTAGTGCTAGGGTTAGGACTTAGGAATTGAGATATAAAGTGTGTGTGTGTATGTAAACTATGAGATTCAAGTTGTCTTTTAGTTTGAACTAATTCGGTTATGGTTTTTGCAGTTTTAGTCTAATGAAACCGAGACCAAACCGAATCAGAAGTTTATTTAAATATTCTAATAAGTTTAATTAGTTTTATAAATGGTTCATTTTTTCTTAGTTAGTTTTTTTTTTGTTTTCTCAATTTAATTGTTTTGTTAGTTTTGTTGCTCATCCCTAGTTGAGACATCCCTCACGTGTTATTCAAACAAAGATTTGATGAACGCGTAACTTTCAAGAAAGCAATTGCACTTATGATAAATAAAAGCATATCATCAACCATGACACACTTTAATGCATGTTACATCTCATATAAAGTTAGCTATAAGCAATTTATAACACCGTGTACAAAAAATCATATGCTTTTTATTTTCAACCCATTCTTGACCATCAACTATGACCTTAATATACCACGCTAAGGGTAGAAGGATGCCCATCTAGATGGAGAAGCATAGATTGAAAGAGATGTGGTGAAAAGGATCATAACAAAAAATGTCACAATGGACATTGTATGCATACATTATAAAATTGTTTTCCGTTATTACAATTTTTTTTTGTTTTAGATTATAAATTTATGTTCATTTTTTTTGTAATATTAAAAACTTGTCTTGACAAGTACGTGTTGAGCCATTATACAAGCTAAAGGAGGAGGTCATAACTATCAAGAGGACCGGTTAACGTTATTTTTAAGTCTCGATGATAAATCAATTTTGTAATTACATGACCAACACCATCCCACAAACATATGGGCTAGACAAAATATAACACATTCACATTCATAATTATTTTAATAATTATACATAAATGTGAATGATTAATTTTCAAATTACTAATCATGTTAAACCTTACCAACTTCTAAAATGTTAAGGATCGTGGTTTTATTGGCTGATTTGCTTGTATATTGTCATAATGAGTAGAACAACCTATTTTTGATCCATAATTCTATGTGAATTATTGATATCCTCTTTAGAAAAAAATATTTCTTAGTTAGTGGTGATAACTTTTAGGAAATCTATGAATGATCTATTCTTTAATGAATTTAACAACAATTTCTCAATTGATCGATTAATAAGAAATAACTTCAACCTATTTGTTGAAGTAATAAGTGGGAAATAAGATATAACTATGTCCTCTTAATGATTTGATGATGAAAGATGTATCTTGCTAATAATGTCCATTATCTAACCATTAAATGGCCATAGTTTGACAATTATTTTGAGTTTATTAGAAGGTACAAGTCAAGGATTGGAACAAACTCTTTGACATTTTGAAACCCTTTTACATAACTAACACCATCGTTTGTTACATATGGCCAATCAAAGTCATCGTTCATGATAAGCCACCTCATTTTAATGTTAGAATAGGGAGTTATATAAAGATATTGTTCACTAATCTATTGATGATATTAGCAAAATTATCACTCACCACCGAGCTTGGTACTTTTGTAATGTCTATTGTTTGTGCCATTCCTTATCATGAAGATTTTGAACCTACAAGACTTGGCATTTATCTGTACCTCTCAAATTCTCTATAATTGTATAATAAACCAGGCACTTATATACTCACATATAGGATTATCATGATAGCTTTTATTTCATATTTATTTTCTTCATCTCCCTACTTTTTAATTGTTCTCTTCATTTTCTTCTCTTATCCCTTTTTTTTCTCCACCTTTTCGCATTATAACAAAAACAAAATGAAAACTGATTCGAAAATTAAATAAAACTAAAATAAAGTACTTTTTTTAATAAAAAAAATGGAAAATGCATTTTTTTATTTTATTTTTGGGTTTTCAGAAATTGAAATTGGAAACATAAGTGCCGACAATAACTCTGTACACACCAGATCTATAAATAAATTCCTCAAGTTTGCTTTGAAGGAGGGATGCAGTGTATAGCACACTCCTACAAATATTGGTGGGAAATTCACGAATGTGCTGGGTAGAGAGAATTCTTATTCAATCATCTGCTCTCTGTTTGTTGAGATTTGACAAGTTCTTCAACTGAGTGTTCTTGCTCAAAACCAACGTAACAGTCTGAAACCAACATCAATTTCATCCCCTGAAAAGGCAACATATCCATTGAATTCACAAAAAGAAAACTAAGAATATTCAAGCTCACATGGGTTTTTTTCTCCAAACAAAACATTGACATAGCATGGAACTACCTCCACACAAACTCACTACGGAAATATTTTCAGCATAATCATTGAGGTATATCATAAAGAATGATACTTGGAACCGGCCTTGGCTAATCAAGGTAGAATGATGCAAATCACCATATGTTTCATGATCTCCTCGTAGTACTCTTTTAATTTGCAGAGAAAGGGCATAGATAAAGTATTGAGTTTTTCTTTTCAATGGTATAAATCCAACTTTTTTTTTGAAAAACAAGATCCTGAGAGGAAAAGCAAAACAAGAAGAAGAAGAAAGATCTCAATAATAAAAAAATGCAATTACATACATAATGAGTGAAAACCATGACTTTAAATTAAGGCTCCCAACATACAATAAAAAATGCTAATTACATACATATTGAGTAAAACACATGACTTTAAAGAAAGGCAAATTAACCTGGGCTGAAGTTAACGTTGATGGTAACTCCATATGGATCACCAAGTGATCGGAGAAAGAAACTCTCTTTAAAGCATATAGTTCAAAAGTGGATGTGTTACCAAGAACTAGCCACCATGCTTCATCTTTCAGCTGCAAAAACAAAACCCAGCTTAGTCTATTCTACCAGCTAATGAAGAGAAAAGAGGCAAACCATGTACACCTTAGGGAATCGGGGAGTGAAAGCCCTTGATCTATTTTGCTTGCGATTTGTCTTCTCTAATTTTATTTTTAGAGTGAGAGATATAAATCGGGGATAACTGCAAGGGATGAGCATTCTGCAACAACAATCTTCTTATCTGTCATCATGACAACTGTAACCTTCCCATTTGTCATCATAAACACACGAAATAGCCCTTGAAATCATCCTCAGGTAAAAACATTTGTAGTGGATTGGTGGACATCAGTCACATTCACAGAGAAGTATAGAGTGGATTGGATGGTTGCTCTTGAAATCATACTGATAAATCTATAGTCAAGAAGAGCTAGTATCCTTAAGCCCTCCATGCACAAATTGTAGAGTTTGCCAATAGTAGGGCATGTAGAGAAATGTGATTTGGCAGAGGACCCCATCCCAAAAGGGCATGTGTACCTGTTGTGTGTTTTCCATGCATCAAAAGGTTACATAAACATCTAAGAGGTTGCTAACCTGATAAAATCTTGAAGCAGGAAAATTTCCAATCATGGCCTGCAAAGTTGCCCCAGGAAGATCCAATAGCTGTTGAACTGTAGATATTCCTCTTTTTCTTAGTGACTGTAGAAGATCTTCATTCATGCATGGCAACATCTGCAACGAAGAATCCTTATCGAACCATAAGCCTTGGAAAAAGCACAACTATGTGAGAAAGAGGATGTGGAAAGCAATGTTTTCAATTCATTACATCATGTTAAGAAGAATCATAAACAACAATGGCAGGGATGAAAAAACAAATGATTTTTGCACATCTGTTCCTACAATTGTTGGCAGAATAATGCCGCTAAGAGAATCTATAGGCACCATAATTTTTGCTTTCCATCCATCTTCACGTTCTGCTCTCTAGTTGCCACGTGCTTGACCTTATGCAAGTCATGTCTGTTGCTTACTAGCTTAGCTCTCTGTGTGTGTGTATGGTGTCTCAGAAAAATAAAATGTATCTTCCCTTCCACCAAAGAAAAACAAAGGGTACACTCTTTTTACTCATTCTTTTTACTCATTCTTCAGCTTCTTCTTTTTTCACCTGTACAATCTTTGCTAATCCTTTATATTCTAGCATAGCTTTTATAATTTTACATAAATGCAATACTATAAATATTTAGGTGATAAGCTTAAATAAAATCAATTTGATTTTTATACTTGTAACTTGCTAGATCAAAAATTTAGGATCACAAGTCAGATGTGCACTACACATCTTGAAACCATCGATTAGCTTCTCCATTAGCTTGTTAAATCCTTCATTTCTAGTACAGATACAAAGTAAAAAGGAGCAGAGAAATACCTGAATGAGCATTTGCAAAAGATGCATGCAAGTAACTGAGGCTGAAATGCTCTAAGAGAAACAACTAGGTCCTTATTAACTAACAGTTGGTTAGTTAGTTAGCCACGTGTAAAATTAGTTGAATTTGTTATAATTTATGTTACAAATTCTATACTTTCTGTTACAGAACTCTGTGAGGGCTATATTATCGAGAGGGGAGCCATTATACATAATATATTGAATAATACCCAGCAAAATATTCTTGAGTCTCTCTATTCTTGGATGTTAGTCTAAGGTCGAAAGATAGAGTCCTATCATTAGTATCAGAGCCATTGATCCTCTAAGCCGTTCCTTTAGTGTATGACCCGTGCTCGTGTTCGTACTCTATCAAAAACAATGGATGCCCGTGTATCTGTGCATGAAGCCTCTAATTCCAAAAATCAACTCATTTTAGAATCAATTCAGTGTCTTCTTGAAGATAAGTTTGCATCAATGGACAAACACCTCAATTCAATTGATTCACATCCAGTGGGTCCTGATTAGTCATTCACAACTCCAACTGATGACGATATAGGTGATAGTTGCAGGCGGTAAGGCGAGAGGGGCCATCTAGAGAAGGAAAGGGGACTGCCTCACGAGAATCGCATGCCCTTCGTTAAGATGGGTTTTCCCCGATTCAACAATAGGGATGACCCAATTGAATGGGTTTACAAGGTAGAGCAATATTTTGACTATTGTTTGGTGCCACATGGGAAGAAGGTCAAGATGGTGTCCTTCCATCTAGATCGAGAGGCTTTGCAATGGTATCAATGGGAAGAATGTTTTTCTTCCTTCTCCAATTGGGAAGATTTCACCAAAGCATTTTGCAGGGAGTTTGGCTATCATGGATTTGAAGATTTTGTTGAGTTACTCTTCAAGCTTCGACAGACAAGCTCTTTAAAGGATTATTTAGCCGAATTCAGACGCCTAGCAACCCGAATCCATGATATCAGTCCAAGCTTTCGATTGAGTTGTTTTATTGGGGGACTGCAGGAGGTACTCAAGCATGATGTCAAGTTGCTTCGTCTTACTACCGTGCATGAGGCCATGAATTTTGCTCATGAAGTGGATGCTAGACTGCAGAAGTTGAGGTATGCATATTCTTCTGGAATTGCTAGGTCTAGATCACCTCTTTTACCAACACACAATGAGTTTGTGCTCGCTAAAACTTAAATTGTTCCTAGAAAAGATATGCACATCAAGAAATTAACCCCATAAGAAATTCATTACAAGAAACATAATTGTCTTTGTTTTTATTGTGATGAAATTTTTTTGAGGGGTCACAGGTGTGCTAGGAAGCAAATTTTGTTGTTAGATATAGGGTACAACAATGATGAGGAGGAATAAATAATTCATGAATTACAATAATTGGAACAAGAAGTTGGGGTGAATGCTTTTTGTATAATGACTTGTGCTTTATATGGCATCTTAGCCCCTACTGCCATTAAAACCATGAAACTCACTGCTGTCATAAAGAATTGTCCTATGGTAGTGCCGTTAGACTCAGGAAGTTCTCATAACTTCATTCATATTGGCATGGTTAAGAAGCTAGGTTGGAAGCTAGATCAATCTCTCATTTGTGATGTTATGATTGATGATGGTGGATAAATTCAATGTAAAGGGTGTTGTGCTGAGATTCTTCCCTTGGCCATAGGGAATTATGGGTACACTTCGGACATGTTTGCTTTGCCAGATTTTACCAAACTCTTTATCATAGAAAGTGATGCTTTGGGTTATGGTATAGGGGCTCTGTTGCAACTAGAGGGACGACCTATTGCTTTTACCAACAAAACTCTTGGCCCTCAGAACCAAGCCCTATCTGTTTATGAAAGGGAAATGATGATAATTGTGCATGCCATTAAGAAGTGGCATCATTATTTGCAAGGTCGACATTTCATCATTAAGACAGATCACCATAGTCTGAAATATTTTCTCAGTCATAAGGCTCACACCCCTTTTCAGCAAAAATGGGTCACAAAACTTTTGGGCTATGATTATGAGATACAATATAGGTAGGAGAGTGATAATAAGGCAGCTGATGCCTTGTCTAGATGCCCTATCAGTTAAGCCCTTGCCATGGATACCGTGGCCACTGGAAATGATGTTGTTGGGCAATTTAGTGAGAACTTTGTAGTCACATATCCTTATCATAGTTGGATGGATGATTTACAAAGTTACAATGAAGGGGATCCTTGGATCTCTAGCAAAAAACAACAAATTCAAGTTGCTGCTAAATCTACATAGTTACTTCAATCACATACTCCTTCAACAACAAATGAATTGCTGAAAGTTCACATTGACAATGGTCTCCTCAAGTATAATTCCATGATAGTGCTCAGTCCTTATTCAATTTGGAGAGACAAAGGTTTTGCTGCCTCACTCAGACCTTACAACTGGTCATGCGGGCTTCTTAAAAACTTATCAGAGATTATCTCATGATTTTTATTGGCTAGGTATGAAGCATGATGTGCAGACAATGATGGATGAATGTCACACCTGCCAGCAACACAAGTATGAAACCATGACCTCTGCAGGACTATTGCAGCCCCTCCCTATACCAAATAAGGTATGGATTGACATCTCAATGGGTTTTATTGTGGGATTACCTCCTTGCCGAAGGAAATCTGTCATTTTTGTAGTGGTGGATCGCCTGAGCAACTATGCCCATTTCATGGCTTTAGCTGCTACCATTGCTCAAACCTTTATGGATCATGTGTTTAAATTACATGGTATGCCTAGCTCTATTGTCTGTGACTTTTAGGAGGAATTCTTCAAGTTGCATGATGTAGCATTACAAATGAGCTTAGGTTACCACCCATAGACTGATGGCCAAACAGAAGTAGTTAACAGGTGTTTGGAGACCTATTTGAGGTGCTTTGCTGTAGCACAACCCCAAAAATGGTTACTTTGGTTATCTTGGGCAGAATTTAGCTATAATACAATCTATCATACATCAACCAAGTTGACCCCATTTGAAGTTGTTTATAGTCAACCCCCACCCACTGTGACACCATACAAGGCAGGCACTACAAGCTTTGCTATGGTGAACAGAAGCTTGGTTGGCTGGGGCAAAATGCTAGCCTTGCTCAAATCTAATATTCTTATGGCACAAAATTGAATGAAGGTTCAGGCTAATAAACATCGATCAAAAGGGAATTTCGGGTTGAGATTTGGTGTATTTGTGATTGGTACCTTACAAGTTACAATTCTTGGCGCCTCATTCCTACCATAAACTCTTACCCAAGTTTTATGGTCCTTATGAGGTATTGGAGAAGATGGGACCAGTGACTTATAAACTCAAATTACCTGCGGGTTGTAAGATCCATCCTGTATTTCATGTGTCTTGTTTAAATAAACATTTAGGAGCTCAAGTGACTCTTTCTTTAACATTACCTCGAATTACTGACAATGGTATTGTGCAAGACAAACCACTGACTATTTTAAAGAGGAAGATCATCAAGTATGGCAATGCAGCAAGGGTGGATGTCTTAGTCCATTGGAAGTTTCACACACTTGAGGATGCCACATGGGAGGACTATAATGATCTTAAGGCCAAATTTCCTAATTTTGTTGCTCAGGTTGAGGCTGCCTTCAATTCCAGATGACTCAATTGTTTTTCTTAGCTCCTTTTTTGTTATTGTAATCGGTTTCAATGTGTTTACTTAGCACATCTATGTCCTTGTAATAAGTTTTCAATTCGTGAAAACTTAGTTTCAAAGGGAGGGGTAATGATAGGAGTTAATAGTTGGAGGGAAAACTGGTTAGTTAGTTAGCCATGTGTCAAATTAGTTAAGAGTTTGTTATAGTTTTTGTTACAAACTCTATACTTTCTGTTACAAAACTCTGTGAGGGCTTTATTTCTGAGAGGGGAGCCATTATACAAAATATGTTGAATAATACCCAGCAAAATATTCTTGAGTCTCTCTATTCTTGGTTGTTAGTCTAAGGTCAAAAGATAGAGTCCTATCAAAAACAACATAATAATTCTCAAAATATAAGATACAAATACTAAAAACAAAATATAATATATAACTGGTATTGTGGCTTCTACATAGGGAATATTGTCTTGCTACAGAGTTAATCATTCCAGATTCACGAGTAAAAGAATAATAGAGCAACCCAAGCCTTTAAGTTATTTAAAAGTTGGAAATTTATGTGCCGTGAATATTTGTCAGAGCATAAAGATAAAATACCGAAAATGCGCAAACAAGAATATTCTTATTTACATATTTTTATGTGATGAGATTAAATGAAAATAAATCGTAGATTACCTTCTGTTTTACTTATATTTATGATTGATTTTTTTTCCTCATTATTTGATTCGCTATTCTCTCCTTTATGCTCACCGCAGAGGATAAAATTCTCCAAGGCAATAGGTTGAAAGTTAAATATGGTACTATGGCCAGAAGTGGACTATAAACTGAAATAGAGTTATGGATACCTCAATATTAATATTGCTACTAATACATTACATGTTTTACAATGTCACATTATACATTAATAATGGTGTTTTATAAGAGAGAGAAAAACAAAAACCCTTGGATTCATGATGTTAATGAGACCGTGCAAGCAAGCCTATGTGGTGACTAAACACTTGATGAAATCTATTTAATTCCTAGAAGTTTGAATGGCCACAAACCTTGTAGTCTAATAACTTCTAGAAAGTTCATATGTATTTCCCACATTTAAAACCAGTTTCTATACTTCCATTAATGTCATGTTACTATTCGAGTCTCGGGCAAATCTGGCAATGCTAGCAATGCCAGGAATACTGAAATGACAGATAGCATGAGAACAAGTTGAATTTTTTTATAAAGCAAATTACTTTTATGTCCTACAGTTTTAGTGAAAATAGAGTATTTTTAAACCAACACTATATTTCAAGCGGTGTATGCTTTTACTTGAAATATTAGAGTAAAGAAAAGTTATGTTCCGACACAGAACAAAATCTCAAGAACTAGGTCTTAGAAGCCAAGACACAAAGGATGAATCTCACTAAAACCTCACGGACTTGGAAATAATTTTACTTAGTTTTTATAGAGCAAGTGAGCAATAGGCTTAATTCAAACTCATTTTATTGAATATCGACTACATAACTTGTTAAATAAGCCAACCATTTAGTCGTGTAATATCAATCTTCCGTCTATCTAGTACTACTAATAATTATAATGCATTGCATCCTTTTTGTGGCAAATTGTGCCTGTTACTATCTCTGTATTGATGTGTTCATGCAATTTCTCCCTCAAACTACTCTCAATTGGAAATGGTTCATACAAAAACTGGAATTAAAGAACATCAGAGTTAAGTCAGTTTCCAAAAGGAGTGCAATTAAAATTACCATAAAACACATACAGATTACTATTGTCACTCCTAACAGCTCTTTCTGAAGTTTACATAATACACTATAGAGGGAAAAATGCCTCAACTTTGGTTTTAAACATGGCACACCATTAACAATCAAACTTATAAATATTTCTCCACCATCACATGATCAATTCAGAAAAACAAACTCCACCAGTATTATTTCAAGTTTACATAATGAATGGGATATGCATGGAAGTTCAAATTTCAAGCCACTTAACAACCACATCCCAATAAAATCTTGCCAAATATGCCAGCATGTGTAATCCAAGTATAGTAATGGTGCAGAGCAAGAAAATGGTAAAAGAATCTTTGCAAATTCGTGATAAAGTTACAATGAAATCTGTATGATAACAGTAAGAAAATATATGTCTCACCTTGATAATAACTAGATGGGCTGGAAGATTTAAGAACAATGAAGAACAATGATTTTCGACAATAGGGGCAGAATCAAGGTAAGGTTACTGCCATCCCTTTTTCTTTATTTATAATGAAAACTTGTAGAATTATACAAGAGTTCTAATGTGATTCTTTCAGCAATCTTGAAGTCCAGGATTTTCAGCATATGGCACAGTAAATCTTGTTTTTTTAATTCTCAGTTAACCTAAATTGCAATTGTATCATGGAAGATACATATGAATCCACCAACGTTGAGCAGTGCCATGGAAATAATCTTTCCATATGAATTATGGAATTATGAGCAAATCCAACTGCATATCGAAATTAAACATCATAATGAGGTACCTATATTGATAGAAAGGAATCTATAATCCTGGAGATATATGGAAGTGGTTGACTATAATTACCTTCAATACTGTTCTGGTGATTAGATTTACAGTTGCTCATAACGGGATCCTTGGGAAATATTTCAAATATTGCTTAACCAACTTCCATTGTTCACCCCCCCCCCCAAAAAAAAAATTAATAATAATAAATTATATAATTAAAGTCAGTGTTATCTCTACCAACACAAAACTGTTAGATCTAGAATTTCATACCATATAGAAATTATATTTGTGTCGAATTATCTAGAACACATAAACGATAAAGTAGAAGCGTACTTGAATCCATATCCGGAAGTCGCTATCTAGAGTCGTACGGATGACCTTCCAGATTAACACGTTCTCCTTTGAGAGCCCTTTGATTCTCTCTACCTTAGCTTTATTTTCTCTCTAATAATGGGATGTCAGTGTGAGAATGAATTAGCACATGTAATTTGGGGACCATGACCGTATATTGTTAGAGTATTCCTTAACATATATATATATAGGTAACCAAATACCTTATGGTGTTCATGCCTTTTGGCATTCCCACCCTTTAATCTCTACACATTAAAGATCCATACCCTATTAGATACACCAAAAACCCAATTGCCTAAAAATACTTAGCAGATCATTTTAATTAGGCTTCACCTTATTTGACAGTCCACAAACACGTAATTATTCTCATATAAGCCCAACGTTGGATTAATGATCCAACAATCTCCCATAGGCTATATGTATAACCTTATAATTATATTTTGCAAATATAACCAAAATGAGCTCAATCTTTGTTGTCATTAACAAATGTATCTATAACCAATCCGGTCTAGTAATCATATGAGCATAGAATCTAAGCAGTCTTTGTTACAACTAACGTAACTCAACCTATCAAAGGTCATGTATGCCAATACAACTAAATGACATGGATCATGATGTGGATGTGTGGCATGGAAATTTCATGCAATATGATCTTAACATGCCTATTTCAAATTGGTCCACCCTTAAACCTTAGTGAGATCAAACTATACTAAAATCAAAGTGTAAATTAAACTAAAAACTTTATTTCTGCAGAAAATAACCTCATAAATATCTATAAACTGAAAATTTGTCTATATTATAAAAGCATATGAAATTACAAACTCCCTTTAAAACTGAATATTATCAATTGCCAAAACACCCATACGAGCAGTATGCTCATGAAACATTTTGGGTGGCAATCCCTTAGTAAGTGGATTCACAACCATGGAGTTTATACCAATATGCTCTGTAGACAATTGTCCACTCTGAACTTTTTCTTTAACAACAAGGAACTTGATGTCTATGTGCTTCGACTTCGATGAGCTCTTATTGTTATTGGAATATAAAACTGCTGACTTATTGTCACAAAATAACTTTAGTGGTCTTTCAATATCATCTACTATGCGCAGCCCCGTGACAAAATTCTGTAGCCATACTCCATGATTGGATGCCTCATAACATGCTATGAACTCAATTGCCATCGTGGAAGAGGCTATAAGTGACTGTTTAGCACTCTTCCAGGAGACAACACCTCCAGCTAGCATGTAAATATAGCCCGACGTAGATTTCAAACTATCTTGGCATCCAGCAAAATCGGAGTCGCTATACCCAATGATCTCCAGATTAGCCAAACTCCGATATGTGAGCATGTAGTCTTTTGTTCTTTGTAAGTATCGTAAGACCCGTTTAGCTGCTTTCCAATGGTCTATTCCTAGATTGTTTAAATATATGCCTAATATCCCAGTAATGTACGCAATATCCGGACATGTACAAACTTGAGCATACATTAGACTCCCTACTACTGAAGCATAGGGAATTTTCTGCATTTCCTTTTTCTCAAAATCATTCTTAGGGCACTGATTGAGACTAAATTTGTCTCCCTTAGTCATAGGGGTATCTCCTGGTCTACAATTTTGCATGCCATATCTCTTAAGAACCTTTTTGATATAGCTCTTTTGTGATAATCTAAGAATACCTTGAGAGTGATCTCGGTGTATCTGAATGCCTAATATAAAAGAGGCTTCACCAAGATCTTTCATCTCAAAATTCTTAGCTAGAAAATTCTTAGTTTTGTGCAATAAGCCTATATCGTTGCTGGCAAGCAAGATGTCATCGACATATAAAACCAGGAAAATATATTTGCTCCCACAGAACTTATGGTATATACAATCATCGACCAAATTCATCTCAAAACCAAATGAGATGATCACTTGATGAAACTTGAAATGCCATTGTCAAGATGTTTGTTTGAGTCCATAGATGAATTTTTTAAGTTTGCAAACTATATTCTTTGGGTCTCTAGACACAAAGTTTTCTGGTTGCAACATATAGATCGTCTCATCAATGTTACCATTGAGAAACATTGTCTTTACATCCATCTGATGTAACTCAAGATTGAAATGTGCCACCAATGCCATTATAATTTTGAAAGGGTCTTTTGAAGATACTAGAGAGAAAGTCTCTTTATAATCGATACCTTCTTTTGCGTAAAGCCTTTGCAAGAAGACGTGCCTTGTACTTCTCCATATCACCTTTCGAATCCTTTTTGGTCTTAAATATCCATTTGCAACCAATGGGTTTCACACCTTCAGGTAATGGGACAAGATCCCATAAGTCTTTGTCTTTCATTGACTTAATCTCCTCATTCATAGCATAAATCCAGTTTTGAGATTTAGAACTTTTAATGGCTTCATGGAAGCCGATAGGATCATCTTCCATCACACCAATATCTATCTCATGTGCTTGGAGAAATACAATATAATCATATGATATTGCACTTCTCTTCTCTCTAGTGGATCTTCTTAATGGCATAGATTTTAGAGGTGCTCAAGGTTGTTCTTCTGGAACAATTTCTTGGATAGGAGGTTCTTCAACATTGTCTTGATTCATTGTGTCTTGAACAAAGCCAAAAATAGAATCTTGACCAATGCTAATAAGACCTATGGGAATATCAATATATTCCTCTGCATAAACAAAGTCTTTATCTTTATCATCTCCCGCAAACTCGACATCCTCAAAGAATCGAGCATTTCCCGTCTCGAAAATCGACTTAGTTGTGGGATCATAAAATTTGTACCCCCTGGATCTTTTCGAGTATCCAATAAAATAACAACTTACCGTCCTAGAGTCCAGTTTCTTTTCATTAAGCCTATAAGGCCTTGCCTCAGCTGGACATCCCCAAACATGCAAGTGTTTTAGACTAGGTTTCTTACTTGTCCAAAGTTCATAAGGGGTTTTAGTAGTGGCTTTAGTGGGTACTCGATTAAGGATATATGTTGCAGTCTTAAGAGCTTCTTCCCAGAGTGATTCTGGGAAGGTAGAATGACTAATCATACTTCTTACCATGTCCTTAAGCATTCTGTTTCGTCTTTCACCAACACCATTCATATTGGGCGAACCCGGCATAGTCTATTATGGGACGATACCACATTCATCTAGGAATTTAGAAAATGGTCCTGGACATTGTCCTCCTGAACCGTCATATTTACCATAGTACTCACCACCACGATCAGATCTGATGCTTTTAATCCTTTTATTGAGTTGATTTTCAACTTCAGCTTTATAAATTTTGAACACATCCAGTGACTGTGATTTTTCACTTATGAGATATACATAGCCATATCTGGAAAAATCATCTATGAACGTTATAAAATATTGTTGACCATTTCAAGCAACCTAAGAAATGACCCACAAATATCCGTATGTATGAGTTCTAAGGTGTCCATTGTCTTGTTGGCTACAAATCTCCTTATATTGGTTTGTTTACCTTTAATACAATTAACACAAATGTCAAAATTTGTAAAATCTAAGGGATCAAGAATTTCATATGACATAAGTCTCTCTATTCTCTTTTTAGAGATATGACCTAATCTTTTGTGCCATAATACACCTGAATTCTTGCTAGTCAATTTTCTCTTGGTACCTCATGTACTTAATTGCAGGGATTCATTAATTGAAGCAATGGTATCAATCAAATTAAGATTATCGTAACCAGATAAAGAACTGGAATCAAATAATTTGGAATAATAAAACAAACTAAATTTTCTATTCCCAAATGAACAAGAGTAGCCAGATTTGTCCAAAGAAGAAATAGAAATCAAATTACGTCTAAGATACGGTACAATAAAAGTTTCATTAAGATCCAAATAAAATCCGGTCTTTAACAATAATCTAAATTTTCCAATTGCCTCAACTTGAACCGTCTTGCCATCGCCTACATAGATGTATCTTCCAACATCATTTAGCTTTCAACAACTCAAGCAACCCTGCATAGACACACTGATATGAGTTGTTGCACTAGAATCTAACCACCATGTGTGTCTAGGTACCGAAGTTAAATTAACTTCAGAACAAACCAAAGTAAGAAGCATACATTTCTTAGCATGCCAAGCGTGATTGTTGGTACATTGCTTCTTTTTATGCCCTTCAGCACCACATAAGAAACAACTAGTACTGATCGAATCATTTGATTTTGTTAATTGTTTCTTTTGAGGTGCTGTACCTGTAGCTTCCTTAGTGTTCTTTCTTTTCCTTCCCTTGTCTTTAAAGGCAGAGGCTAAGTGAGCACTCTCTATCCTATCTTGCTTAAGCCTTTCCTCTTCCTAAACACAGTGTGAGATTAGCTCATTTAGAGACCAAGTCTCTTTCTAACAATTGTAGCTCACCTTAAACTGGTTAAATTACACCGGAAGAGATATTAAAACTCGATACACTAGCAAGTCATCAGAGAGTTCAAGCTTAAGTTCTTTTAGCTTTGAAGTAAGATGAGATATCTCCAAGATGTACTCCCTTACTTTGCCTTTGCTCTTATACTTCATTGAAATGAGACTTGTCAATAGCGTACCGATTTCAACCTTTTCATTCTTGATAAATCTCTTTTCAATATTGGCAAGGAATTCCTTAGCAATATTGATTTGATCAAACCTTATGCACCTAAATGCTTCTGCGATGGCATGATCATCATACACATGCGATTTGATTTATCCCACCTTTCCATATCCCTCTTTTTATCAAAGGTACTCTCATCTATAAGGGGTGAGGGAGAATCAGTCCTTAACACAAGGTCGAGATCCATAACTCCAAGAACAATCAAAAGATTGTCTTTCCAAGACTTGAAGTTAGAGCCATTAAGCATATGAATAGAGTTGATACTGACAGTAATATTAGCAGGATTAATAACTGAAAAGAGAACAACAACAATTGAAACAAGCTCACAAACAAGACTTATCTTAAGAGCAAAAATAATTCAAATAAAAGTAAAAACCATCTTAAGATATCGAGCACTCCATTAAGAATTTATCTTTGGATAAAAAAATTAATTTGTAAGTGATATCTTAACGTAGTAATCAAACATTTATATTAAGAACATGTCAAGAAAAAAAATGGTCCTTTGGGTTGATTAATCATTCACATGGAAAATCTAATAATCATCACATGTTGATTACTACATGTGCACATGCTTTTCCTTTAACTATTAACCTTCCTTTGGACCGGTCAATATTCACATAAATTGCATACACAACCATTTATATTTCAAAATAAAATTAATCTCCACAAAAGAGGTCACTTTGGTGACATATTGTTTTAATTAATTCATTGCAAAACATATATCAATATACCAATATTTGAAAAATAAATTTGCACCATTTTTTTAACAAAGTCAACGGTCAAAGTCAACAGTTGACTTTGACTATTGACCTTGCGGCTGGACCGGGTCGGGCCAACTCGGATCCTAAACCAACCTATTCTGGATCTAACAATCTAGTTGTGGGCTATAATTTTATACGGGCTGAAGCCCACAATACAAAATATTTAATGTGGGCCTCAAGCCCACAACTCCTATTTATTTGCTATTGGTTAAAATCCATAGCACAAAACCCAACACTGCCATAGACCCTGGAGAATGGTGCAGCCGTTACAACTTGTGTGACCGGCTTGCAGTCCCTTGCAGACAAATAATTGAGTTTATGCACTAGCGGCCACCTAATTATTACCTTGAAGGTTTGGCAACTGTTACAAATTTTGTAACCGCTGCACGTTATCGTTTCATTTATTATTATTATTATTATTATTATTGACCAGTGTTAGACATTGCTGCACTGATCACCAGCGTTGGCCACTAGGATTTCCTTACACTGGCAGCCTACGGGGCTGCCAGTTTAATGCCCTCACCAACCGTAGGCTGCCAGTTTAATGCCCTCACCAACCTTCACTACTTCATCTTCACTGGTAGTTGAATTCCTTCGTCATCCTTCACCAGCGTTGGCGTTGCTGTTGAACACTAAGTGTTCTGGACTAATTCAAAGCTAAAGTATTTGTATTGAAAGCGTGACAGTGAAGCTAAGACTTTACAACAAGAAAAACGTGGAATTGCAACTCTGTATCTTTCATTAATAGAAGTTCAACTTAAATAGAAATACAAATAACAGATAAGCAAAAAACATGCAGCATCTAACCCATGACTAACTGTCACCTAGTCAGCTGGGATTTTCCTAAAGAATAGGTAAACAATTGACTGGTTCCTGGCAAATAGGAACTTATTAGAATACAGAGTAAAAACAAATAAAAACAATAAACATTTAACACCCTCCATTAAACTGATTGCTGCAAAGAAACAGTTTAAGATGGTACTACTATGGAGATTTCATCATAGCAGCTTTATTAAACAAACAACATAGCTGCTGTCATGAATTTCCTTGCTCAAGAACCTGAAATGAACACATTCCAAGTAAATTACACAGTTTTTCAAATGCATCCAACTTCAGTGCTTTTGTCATGATGTCTGCGATTTGATCTTCACTTCGACAGTAAACCAATTCGATGGTTCCTTCATTTGAAAGATCACGAAGGAAGTGATATCGCACATCTATGTGCTTGCTTCTCCCGTGAAGAACTGGATTTTTAGAAAGCTTGATTGCTGAGCTGCTGTCACATTGAATTATTGTAGGATCATGTTGCTGAAAATGCAGATCATCAAGAATTCTTCTCAACCATATTGCTTGACATGCTGATGTTGCTGCGGCTATGAACTCTGCTTCGGTTGTAGATAGAGTAACCACCTTTTGTTTTCTTGAAGACCAAGACACAGCACCTGAATTCATCATGAACACGCTTCCTGAAGTGCTCCTCCTGTCGTCTAAATCACCTGCGTAATTGCTGTCAGCATAGCCAATGAGTCTTGAAGCTTCTCCTTTCTTATAGTGTATACCGAAATCAGTTGTTCCCTGTAAATAACGAAACACTCTCTTCGCAGCTTGGGAATGCAAAATTGTTGGTGATTCCATGTACCTGCTAAGAAGACTCACTGCACACATAACATCCGGCCTAGTAGCTGTTAAGTACATTAAGCTCCCCACCATTTGTTTGTAATAGGTGCTGTCGATTCTTTGTCCATCAAGATCCTTATGTAGCTTCAGTCCTGGTTCAATTAGATTCTTGACTGGATTGCAATCTTGATAATGAAATCTCTCCAAGATCTCTTTTGCATATTTCTTTTGCGTAATGAAGATTCTGGTTGTTGGTTGCATGACTTCAATTCCAAGGAAATAACGCATCATACCCAAATCAGTCATCTCGAATTCAGCTTTCATGGAGTCCTTGAATTCTTGAAGCAAAATCCCATCATTCCCAGTGTAAATAAGATCATCCACGTATAAACACACAAACAAGAATTTACCTCCATCTGCAGTTTTAACAAATAAAGTGTGTTCATGTGGGCATTTTCTGAAACCTGCCTTAGTGAAGAACGCATCTATACGACTGTACCAAGCTCTAGGAGCTTGTTTCAGTCCGTATAAAGCTTTGTTCAACTTGTAAACCTGCTCCTCATATCCTTGCTTCACGTATCCAGAGGGCTGATCAACATAAACTTGTTCTTCCAAGTCCCCATTCAAGAAAGCAGACTTTACATCCATCTGAAAAATAGGCCAAGTGTGCTGTGCTGCCAATGAAATTACAAGACGAATGGTGTCATGCCTGACTACTGGGGCAAATACCTCATCATAATCGATGCCATGCTGCTGTTTGTAGCCCTTTACCACTAGACGAGCCTTGTGCTTGTCAATCTCCCCATTCTCATTTAACTTGGTCTTATAGACCCACTTTACGCCAATGGTTTTCTGTCCTCTTGGAAGATCCACAAGTTTCCAGGTGTTGTTTTTGTTGATGGCATGAATCTCTGTGTCCATGGCTCTTCTCCATTTCTCCTCTTTTACTGCATCTTCAAATTTTATAGGATCAGAACCTGCAAATAAAGCAAATTAGGCAAAGGTATCTTCATCAGAAAATTCATTTCCATTGACATAGTCATTCATCCATGCAGGGGCTGTTCTTTGCCGTTGAGGTATGTTGGATGTCCCTTCACCGTGTGGAACAATGGTTCCTTCATTTGCAATAGGAGTTTGCAGCTGCTCTTCCGTGTGAATCTCACATTCAGGTGGCTGAATGTGAGATTCAATTATGCGATCACCAATAAAAGACTCTTCTGCTCCGTAGCTTGCATCTTCATATAGATCAGAATCTTGAAACAGGTTTGCATCTGTTCTCTTCCAATCCCATGTGTTTTCTTCATCGAACTGGACATCACGGCTGATGACTATGGTTTTGGTGATTGGATTAAAAAGCTTGTAAGCTTTTGATTCCTCACTAACTCCAAGAAATACACAATTTACTGCCTTGTCATCCAGCTTTGTTCGTTTGGCATCTGGAACATGTGCATATGCTATGCAACCAAAGATTCTGAAGTGATCAACCGTAGGCTTAGATCCACACCAGGCTTCTGTTGGTGTAATGTTCTTTACAGCAAACGTAGGGCAACGATTCAATATATGAACACTCCATTTAACTGCTTCAGGCCAGAAACTCTTTGGCATTTTTCCCTTCAATAACATACTACGAACCATGTTCATAATTGTACGATTTCTTCGTTCCGCCACCCCATTCTGTTGTGGTGAATATGCTGCTGTAAGTTGCCTTTTTATTCCATGCATTTCACAGAAATTCGCAAATTCATGTGAAGTAAATTCACCACCACGGTCTGTTCTAAGGATTTTAATGGGATTACCACATTCCTTTTCAACATGAGCTTTAAATTTCTTGAACACAGTAAAAGCTTCAGACTTATCATGCAAGAAGTAAACCCATGTCTTTCGACTGCAATCATCTATAAAGGAGATAAAATACCTCTTGTTGCCATTTGAGGTTGGATTAATTGGTCCACAGATGTCCGAGTGAACCAAATGAAGTGTTTCTTCAGCTCGCCAGGCTTTTCCTTTTGGAAAGGAATCTCGAGGTTGTTTCCCCACAACACATTCCTCATATAATTCAGTAGGACAAGTGATTTTGGAAGCCCAGTCACCATATTTTTTTCTTGCAATGCCTTCAAGCCATCGAAATTTAGATGCCCATAACGAAAATGCCATAACCAAGTTGAGTCATGCATTTTCGTTGCAAAACAGGCTTGAATTTGATCCTTCATGTATAATGGAAACATGTGATTGCTTGTCATTCTAGCTTCAGCAATTACTCCCTTCTCTGGATGATGTATTTTGCAACAACCTGCTGCAATGATTATTGTATATCCCTTCTCTTGCAATTGTCCCATGCTAATCAAATTACTCTTCAATTCTGGAATGTAGAAGACACTGGATATTGTCTGCACTGTGTTGTCTTTTGCATAAAATCTCACATTTCCCTTTCCCATGACAGTAATGAACATGCCATTCCCAAGCTTTACTGTATCTTTGTAATTTTCATCCAAACAAGAAAATAATTCCTTGTTTCCACACATGTGGTTGTTGCACCCTGAATCCAAATACCATTTATCTGATTTGGATTCTTCTTCTTCAAGAAATGCCATTAAAAGCATTTCTTCTTCGGTTTCAGCTTCTACAAGATTCACCTTCTCTTCTTCATCTGTGCACTCATACTGATAATGCCCATACCCGTGACAATTATAGCATTGGACTCGTGATTTATCAAATGGTTTTTGATCAAAACCACGACCTCTTCCACCACGTCCCATACCTCCTCTGCTCCAGCTACGACCTCTTCCATATCCTCGTGAAGGTACTCCACCATTCATTGATACTTTCAGAACCTGTTCCTCAGGAATAATGCTCACCATCCGTTGCTCATGCAGTAGCAATGAGCTTTGTAGCTCATCAATCGAGAGTTCTTCAATGTTATGTGATTCTTCAATGGAGTAGACTACATAGTTGAATTTTGCAGACATTGATCGAAGAATTTTCTCAATTATCGTTACATCCTCCATTTTATCACCATGGATTCGCATCCTATTTGCAATTGCAAGAGTGCGTGAAAAATAACCATCGACTGACTCTCCAGTATTCATGTGGAGAATTTCAAACTCTTTGCGAAGAGTTTGAAGCTGTGCCCTCTTCACTCTTGTTGACCCTTGATACTTCTTCTTCATTGAGTCCCAAATCTGCTTGGATGTGTTCTTGTGGAGAATGGTCTCTAAAATCCCCCGATCAATTGCTTGAAACAAGTAATTTTTTGCTTTAAGATCCTTCAGTTTCTGATCTTCAAGAATTTTGGTTTGCGCGTCTGTCAGCACACTTCCAACTGTTGGTTCATTGATTCCTTGTTCCACAAGACTCCAATATTCCTTGGACCTCAAGAAATTTTCCATCAGCATACTCCAATGGTCATAATGACCATCAAAGCGTGGGATCGCAGGTTGCACGTAATTGTTTTCTGATGCCATGTTCTTTGCTGCAGCAAAAAGCACAAAAAACTCACAAACTCACTGTCTCTCTTTTCCCAGTGTTTCTCTCAATCTCACGATCTCTTTTCTCTCAATCTCACTATCTCTCTTCCCTGTGTTTCCCTTAACTTTCTGGTTTGTCACACTCTCACACAACAAGGCTCTGATACCACTTGTTGAACACTAAGTGTTCTGGACTAATTCAAAGCTAAAGTATTTGTATTGAAAGCGTGACAGTGAAGCTAAGACTTTACAACAAGAAAAACATGGAATTGCAACTCTGTATCTTTCATTAATAGAAGTTCAACTTAAATAGAAATACAACTAACAGATAAGCAAAAAACATGCAGCATCTAACCCATGACTAACTGTCACCTAGTCAGCTGGGATTTTCCTAAAGAATAGGTAAACAATTGACTGGTTCCTGGCAAATAGGAACTTATTAGAATACAGAGTAAAAACAAATAAAAACAATAAACATTTAACAGTTGCAGCGCTGGTTTCTTCATCTTCACTGGCAGCCCGTAGGCTGCCAGTTTAATTCATGCACCTGCACTGGCAAGGCCACCATTGGTTAAATCTTGTTTTCATACGGGCTGCTAATTTCCTCACCAGTGCTGGCTTGCAAAGCTAGCAGTGGTTATATATATATATATATATATATATATATATATATATATATATATATATATATATATATATATATATGCTACTGGCTGCCAGTTTGATTAGTTGATGTATAACAGTGGCAACCTACAGTCGACTGCCTTGTTAATCTTAACCAGTATTGTTTACTTTGATTTCTTAATAATTCAACATAAAGTGGCTCTGATACCACTTGTTAGATCTAGAATTTCATAGCATATAGAAATTATATTCATGTCGAATTATCAAGAACGCATAAACGATAAAGCGAAAGTGTACCTGAATCCATATCCGGAAGTCGCTATCTAAAGTCGTATGGATGACCTTCCAGATTAACACGTTCTCTTATGACAGCCCTTTGATTCTCTCTAACTTAGCTTTATTTTCTCTCTGATAATGGGATGTCAGTATGATAATGAATTAACACGTGTAATCTGGGGACCATGACCGTATATATATATATATATATATATATATATATATATATATATATATATATATACCTTATGGTGTTCATGCCTTTTGGCATTCCCACCCTTTGGTATTCCTATTTTAGCCCATCACTAAAATAGGTATAACCCTTTAATCTCTACACATTAAAGGTCCATACCCTATTAGATACACCAAAAACCTAATTGCCTAAAAATACTTGGCAAATCATTTTAATTAGGCTTCACCTTATTTGACAGTCCACAAACACATAATTATTCTCATATAAGCCCAACGTTGGATTAATGATCCAACAAAAACAATAAAGAACACCGCTCCATAAAAAAGAATTACCCTTCCTCCAGGAGCATAACAAATGAGTGTCTCGATATCCTTTTCTTCCATCTCTTGCAGATGATCTAAGTCAAATGTTTGTTCTTCTTGCTTTCGCAATATCTGGACCAGTAATGAAATGATGTCAAAAAATGGTCACCACAGATGCCTTTTGGGGATAAAGAACATAAATCAAAGTTCAGTAGGCAAACTTCTGTTGAAAGATCCTTGTCAAATTGTCTAAGAGCCTGTTTGGCACAACTGTTGTTGTTGTGGTTGAGGTTGAAAAAAAGCAGTTTCATGAAAAGCGCTTTTAGATACAGTTCGTAACTGAAATTTAAATGTTTGGTTAAAACTATGGTTGAGGTTGAGTTTAATAAAAAACAGTTTTGTGTGTTTGGTTACCATGTTTTTCATATTGCTGTCAACTTGTGAAATTAATTAAAAATACACATGTATACACATACATACGTACATATATATAAATATTTTGTTGGAATAATTTCATATATTTATTAATAATTATAATAACAAAATGTTTGAAATAATTGAAGTAAATTAAACACTTGTTTCAAACTACTTGCAATTCCATCGCAAACTAAAGCCATAAGTGAACGCATCTGCGATCCCTGACTATTTGATCGAGGAACAACATCTGATAAAATATCTTCAGGAATAAAATTAGGATTGCAATCATATTCGGCATCAACCAAGTAGTACTTGCCTGCAAAAATAAGAAAACACCAGTATATATTAGGAAACATAAATTGATGAAGAATATTATTGAACTGAATTGACCAACTCTTGGGAAATTTGAGATTTAGGTTAAATATTATATGATTTCTCTTTGATGTAAAAATAAAAATTATTAAGATAATGCTATATTTCTTATGTATGTATGTATGTATGTATGTATGTATGTATGTATGTATGTATGTATGTATGTATGTATGCATGTATGCATGCCATAGATCATGTCTTAAGCATGATAAAACTTTGTTTTCATACTTTAAAAAAATAAATCCTACATCTCTAACCAACTCTAATTTAAAATAACATAAAAAAGATAAAAATATCTTGCATTTTAATAACTCTGGTCGTTAGAAAAACACAGTTTCTATCTTTTATCTTCTCAGCCAAAATCCATTTTTCCTCTTGTCATAACCCAATTTCTGGGTTACTCTCCAAAATCTACCCAAAAATAAAGGCCGGTATTTGTAGAAAAATCAACGTGAAAATTTTGGTTGTTTTCGAAAGTCCGATCGTATTTTTTTTCCCCAAAAAATAGAGGAAAATATAGATTTAAGGCAAAAATAATTTATCATTGGACAAATCTGTGTAAAAATTAAGTTGAATGACATAATTATATTTTTATGGGTTGATTTGATTTAATCGTCAACCAATTTAAAATTTAATTATGATCGGGAACTAATTTAGGGTCCAATTGAAGGATTTAATTAAGTGTAAGGACTTAATTATACTTTAAATTCATCACATCAAGTTAATTAAGGGCTTCATTGGTAAGAAATCAAATGTTTGAGCTTAATTTGGGCTCAATTGAGAAGATTAGAATTTTCGAAGACCCAATTGAATTTTTCCAAGCCAATTACGCGAATCAGGTGTCAAATTGAAAATGATTGAGGGTTAAATCGAACAAATCAGAAACCAAGGACCAAAATAAAAAGGCGCGCCAAGTCAACATTGATATTAAAATTCTGACGGGGGTATAATGGCATAAAATCGTAAGTATAAAGTCAATTTGGGGTGCATTTAGAACACTTAAAAATTTAAGCACCAAATCGTACTTTCACCCTCCCAAAATCAAATTTGCAGGTTCCTGTACTGTTCCGACACCTGAACAGTGCAGGAACAACTCTGCAATAGCTCTTTGCAGCAAGGCATGGCGCTGCAGCCCTCAGCCTTCTGCAAATTTCAGAGGATATACACATAATATGCATGTCCTCATTGCTCTACAAATACCCCGTTTGCAGCTGCAAAAAAGGAGGAGAAAAAAAGACAGAATAGTGTTTAAAGAAAAGAAAATAGAATGAGAAAAATTCACAAAAAAACAGAGGAGAGAGTTAGAGAACAGAGAAGAGAAATTTGCTTAGAAGTCAGCCTAAATTTACAGTTTCAAAGCACAGAAACCTGTCTTTTTCCCCACTAGCCCCGGCGTCAGCTTCCATTCTCTTTTTGTTTCAGTTCACTCTCTCTCTCTCTAAAAACCAGAAGCTTTTCTCTCTCTCTCCCTCTCGGGTCTGCAACTCAGGCCACCATCTCGTACTACCTTGAACCACCTTGTGATCGCCAGCAACTCAACCACACTCTCAGGAGAAGTAACGACCATGGTTGCAACAGCTGCAACGTAAGCCCCGACGACTTTGGAAGCTTTCTCTGGCCACCGTTGTCGACGTCACCACCACAGGAATCATCACCTCGACCCCCTCTACCCAACGGTACTAACAGGTTCACCTTTCGTCATAGTCAAAAAATCAATTGCTCATCGTCTTTTTCATCCCATCGCCTGCATGTAGCGGGACGTAATTCACGTCCCACTATTCATGCAGGACGGGCGTGCATGAAATGGGTCGGGCTTTGTGCCTGGCCCAAACACATAAGGGAGGTGGGCTGGAAGCCCACCTAGACTGGGGCCCAGTCCAGTCCACAAAAGGTGGGCTGACAACCCACCTCGGCTGAAGGCCCAACCCATACACAGGGGCTGGACTGCCACCCCGGCCCAGACATAATGGGTTGTCTGCCCAGCCCATTGATTTTTTTTTTTATTTTTTTTTTACTTTATTGTATTAAAAAAAATAAAAATAAAAAAATTAACAAACATAAATGTGTTCGTTTTCATGCATACGGCCAAATTCCAAGGGTTTTTTTTATCATTATTTTCCGCAAAAAATTATGTTGCATCTTTCTCATGTTTTAAAACGAAAATTGGATATCGTAACCGGTTTATGATTATCCATTGGAGTTTGGCCAAAATATCAAAAATAATTATAAGTATTTTTGTTTTATCCATTAAGGTATAAATTTACTTTGTAAAATACATCCATGGATAAAAAAAGGGGGTTTAACTACGGTGTAAATTTACATTGTAAAGTACACCCGCAGAAAAAAAAAGGTTTTTGAAAATGCAGTGTAAATATATTTTTAACTTAGAAAAAAACAATCAAACAACAATGCAACTTACCTTAGGTAGGGTGCACTTGGGGTGACGTGTCTTCCCCTTGCACAAAAAGTCCCGTACCTAAGACTCTCGCAGACCAGTAGGTTTTCTAGTGATTGTAATACTAGGTGGCGACTCCTGATATTTATAGTCATAATTTTATGACTATAAAACATACTTCTATTTTCACCGCGCGCCGTTGTCCTCCCCAAATCCGGGGAATGGCGGGGCAGGAAACGCGTAAAAAAAATTGTCGTTGCGACACCTCTCATTAAATTTTCTAAATTCCCTAAATTTTTTTAGTTTTCAATATGAAAAGCTACGAGAGATATAGCCTAACACACTTGGCCTCCCTGATCTCTCTTGATTGAAACAATGCAATCAAAGCTTAAATCTAGGTCTTGCTTGATTCTTTATTCCTTAATTTTGTTCAATTCTTTGAAATTCTGGACAGGAAAAGTAGTAGCTTTTTATGTGATACGAAGCAGGCATTCTTTGTTCTTGATTTCTGGGCTGGATTTGTTGTTCGAGTACATGGCGATTTTCTGCAGATCACCTAAAATTTACAGTAAAAGTAGTTTGCAGCTTGGAGTTATTAGTATTGGCCTCTGACTTTAGTTAAGTTGTTAAAAAAACTGAATTGTGGCTTTGCCTTGCTTCCTCTTCTTCTCTCTCAGTTGCACGTTTATAATGATAGGTTTTTGGTGAACCATGGTGGTGGTGGCAAAGCTTGAAATCTGATATGGTTGTTGCGGCAACCATGACTGATGAGTTTTTGGTGAACTATGGTGGTGGTGGAAAAGCTTGAAATCTCATATGGTTGTTGTGGTGGCCATGGCTGATGAGTTTTTTGATGAACGCGTGTGTGTGTGGGAGGTGAGGGAGAATAGAGGCAGAGATGAGGGAGTAGTTGCAGAGAGGCATAGAGGAGGGAGGAGTTACAGAGAGATGAGGATGAGGGAGGAGATGCAGAGGTTCTGGATTCTCGACCGTTGCGTGTGGATTTTTTGTGGAAATCACGTGGCACCGTAGTGTATTGTCACGTTAACGCCGCAGATGCAAAAGTAGTTCTCTGTTGCTTTTGCAGTCGCGACAAGAATGCATAATTTTTAGTGGGACCCACAAACAAAAGTTGGGGTCCCTTTTGGTTATAAGTGTGTTTGGAGCCACGGTTCAACGCAAACACGGGTTGAACCGCGACGCCAAACACCCACTAAGTGGATGTTGATGAGGCCAGATTTGGCGATCTACAGCCTTGCAGTATTCTAACATGAATAAAGACATCTCACTCTTGTCTCGGCGCAAACAAATCTCAAACAATGCCCGCATGATACGAGCCAAGCTTGCACTGATGAATGCAGCATCAGAGACCAGTGAAAAGGTATCAATCGAGCCATGAGATATGTACAACTGCAAGGTGGCATAAACTAAACAATAGTTAGATAGAACAGTTTCTTAAACTATGGTAAGGACAATTATTTACGTAAGAAAACCTAAAAACTTGTATAAGAGTTGAAATCTTCTCATGCTTGTTTGAAGGATTGCCCTAAACTTCTAAAGGGCACGATGAACGCAACAACATCTCCAGCTCATTTCGCTCCTATGCTCGAACAACAATACTCTTGAATTCAGAAGAATAGGCAACCATGTCAATAACCTACCACAACAGCAAAGTGACATAAAGGTTGTTAAATAAGATGATGGAAAGAAAAAAGGAAATAGTAATTAGAGATTAGAGAAATAGTATCACAGTCCAATGCTACAAAAAATACAGACTAAACATATAATCACTAAATAACATTACTAGGAAAGCTTGTACACTAAAAATTCTGATAACTTGTTTTCACAAAAGAGAATATAAAAAGGAACCATAACATTTTCTAAACTGATGTTACACTTAATGAAACCATGGGTTGTAAAAAAATAACCTCGCTATCATTCATGTGGCTCCTCAACATCTCATTGTAAGTTTCGACGCTAGAATATTGTATATAAAAGTGGCTTGCAATGCGACCAAGCTCTGTACGGTAAAAATTGCCACTTTTCTCATCAAACCTCATCATTTTAGCTTTGTCAAGTGCACGCGC
This sequence comes from Salix caprea, assembly GCA_964035475.1. Lineage (NCBI taxonomy): Eukaryota > Viridiplantae > Streptophyta > Magnoliopsida > Malpighiales > Salicaceae > Salix > Salix caprea. Next base: position 8,144,555 of record OZ037753.1, on the reverse strand, counting down.
AACATATGTTACAAGAGCCTTTGCTTTAAACTCAAAGAAGGGTCTCCAATGACCTAAAAGCACATAAAGATTCATCACATAAGCACTGTGTGGAAAACAAAGGATAACAAGGACATCTTTTTAGATTCAAGACCATTCAAGTCCAAGTGCCCGTTTGGTTGTGTGGCTGTGCCCACGTTTCCAAAAAAGTCGGGCACTCAATGTTTGGTAATGTAAAATTGTGAATTTAAACCGCATGAATAGTGACTGGGCCCCACCAATTTTGCGCTTCTAACCGTGGTTTTTGTGCAGCAGGTTTTTTCAACTTTTTTCAACCCATCTCTTTTTCAACTTTTTTCAACCCATCAAAACGGGCACAAACTGTCTCTCTATTTTTTATCTCCTTCTAAACAAACCATGCATAAATTAAGGGAACAATCAACAAGCATTTTTGATAAGTCATCGTCGCTGCCCTCTCTGTTAACAAGTAACAGTCGACGATCTCTCTCTCTCTCTCTATAGCACCGTTGCTGCCCTCTCTCTCCACCGTCACAGCCAGCTCCCGGCACTACCATCATCCCCCTCATCACCGTTATCGTCTCCTCCATGCCACAAGCTCCTCCGTGACCTCTAGAAGCTGCAGCAATCCCCGTCGTGTAGAGAGGACCAGCGACAGCAGCACCAGGTGCCACCTTCCGAAGCTCATACCGGCCACCACACAACACCATTTCCGACGCCACCACCACAGGAAGAACCACCTTGGCCTCCTCTACTCGTCGGTATCAGCCGTTCACCCTCTTGTCAAAGTCGACCATGTTACTGTTCACGTGAACAGTAACATGGCCAAATATTTCATCCGAAGAAGAAGGGTGCAACGCACCGTTTTACCATTGCATGTTTTTATTTGCACTCTTGGGCTGGCTGGGCTGGGCCTGCTCTTGGGCCATCCCAGGTCCAGCAGAGTTGGGCCCTTTTGGCCCAACTTGGTTGGGCCGGGCCATTTAATTTGGGACAAGCCCATTCCATTTTTTTTAAAAAAATAATTTAAAAATAAAAATAAAAAAATATGTAGATAAAGATCTGTTCTGATGACAAATAATGACGCGTGACTTCGTTACACTCCACAACCCTGTTATTTTTCGATTGATTATGAATTAAAAACGTGTAACTGGATTTTGCATTGGAATTATCACAGAGGCATTCACGTAACGATTTAGTTCGTGTTAAAATTGCAAGTAGTTTGATGAGAGTATAACACCAACTATCTACTTGCCTTCACGTATGGATAATGTTCGTGATAGCATTGCAAATAGTTTGATGAACAAATAATAAATAAGTGTCAATTTGACTTGATCTATTCCTTCCATTACAAAAATATGATTATTAATACAAAATATATATACAGAGAGAGTTCTAAAAATATATGTGTATATGTAAAAAGCTACATGCAAAACTTGGTAACCAAACACACAAAACTGCTTTTTTTCAACCGTAGACTCAACCACTGTTTTTAACCAAACACTCACTGCTTATTTTGAACCGCAGAAAAAGCGCTTTTTTTTAAACTGCTTTTTTTCAACCTCAACCACAACAGCAACCGCAATACCAAACAGGCCCGAAGTTCTATCAAGGACATGGAAGTAAAATTAACAAATAAACTTATATGCATGTATAAGTCCATGCATACATTACAACTAAAGTTCAGTTTGAGCAAAGTCTCGGAGTTGATAAGAGTATCGAATCAAGAGGTTGCAAGTGTGATTGAACCGTTTAGGACTATCACAAGCAAATTCATAATATTTGAAGCACCATCGCCACACAGAAAACTATATAGCAAAACCCAACCTAAACCATTTGCATTATCCTGCTAGACAGGACTTATGAGCTCAACAACAGATGGTCAGACCATCCAACTTGGCAGCATATCAAGGATACAAATATTTCCATGCAAATTGCTGAATTATGAGGTTACCTTTCTCCCACATGCTTCATGCATACATAGGATTTACTTCGCATATTGATTACGAGGTTTATTTTATTTAGGTGGATAATTTACAGCTAGAACAGTATAATGATTGCAGTTAAAATGGCTTTATTGTTAGTGTAACTATAATCTAGTAATATATACCAAAAACAAATTGGAAGTTGACTTGTCAGCAACCTTAGATAGTATGGCCAGTTTGTCTTGAGACGTGAATATGATGCCTTCACCACTCTTGTCGAACTGAGGTCTCCCAACCCTTCCAAATATTTGTATACAATGAAATCATGAGAGATGTTAAAAGACAAGACCATTATAACAAGCAAGAAATAAATTAGATACATTTCCTCCAAGTCTAACCTGCATAACATCAAGCATACCTAGGTCACGCCACCCACTAGCCTTTGGATCATATAACTGGGTCCCCAGGAGAATAACATTAGAATGGTTAATAGAAAGAAGAATGCAAATGAAAACTATATCAGATATTTATCTATGTAAAAACACTATCTTATGCATTGTATTCCAGAACCTAGCCAATATGAAGATCAACTTCAATCACATAGCATAACAATCAATGCATTTTCTGATATTTACTTTACTTAGCAATATTTCAAATGATATGTTGCATTCATGTCAATTCAAAGGTTTAGTTCACCTAATTGAGAGGAAATTTTACTTCCAAGTGTGATTTCTACTTTTTCTGAAGGAAAGGCTCACTTACTTTCTCTAACTAATAAGAAACTATACCTAATATCTTTTAAGTTATGAATTTCAAATAAGCAACAAGTTTTTGGTATTGTGGTGCAGGGTGTTTATAATTGATAATGCATCAAAATGATTTATTTATTTTTAATTTGATATTAGCACATCAAAATCATTGAAAAACACCTAAAAGCATTAATTTGATGCTTTTTAGGCAAAAAAGCAATTTGAAAAGCAAAAGCTAACACAAAGCCGAACAGGTCGGAGAATTTACATGCATTGAGATTGATTTCATTTTGTATATGCTTGCAGCTATGGAAAACAATTGCAAAAAGGATTGAATTTAGGCAATAGTAAAACCAATGAGCATATATGGCCTGATAATGAGCACATAAATTAATGACAACAGTGTGAGCTGGTAGATTTACACCCCATGCCAAAGTTGTTGTGCAAACAAGTACCTTGAACAAAAAATGATTTAATTTCAGCATCGATGTTAGGTAAAATCTCAAAGCACAAAGCAGAGCTCTACCTTCAAAAGTCCATCAGAGAAAAGTCGTTCAGTTAGACCTCTGTCCGCTCTTAGCATCCCATCATTATGAACACCAACCCCACTTTGAAAGAGTTCAACAATGTGAAACCTGAGAATAAAGTATAAGAAAAGAAAAGCAAAAAAAAAAAAAAAACAGGGCCAAAATGGAATTAAAAAGATATGGGACTATAAATACCCATCCCTTCTCTCATCCATGGTTGGCTGAAGACTAGAAGAAAGAGGGGAGGGATTTTACTTCATAAAACTAGGAGTAAACACCCAAAATTTGTAAACCCATATAAGTCTTGGAATTCTAAAGTGGAGGAACACAATTGGGTAGATAATTAACAAGAAGAAAGTGAAGAATTGGGGAAGAAAGGAGGGAGAAGAGTGGGTGGTTATATACAGGGAGAAGAGTGGGTGGTTATATACAAGAAGAAGAAGGCTAAGGCCTTGTTTGTTTCAAGGAAAGTGGTTTCCGGGAAACCACTTTCCAAACTTTCCTGTGTTTGTTTGCCTTCCGGAAAGTTGGTCAACTGAAAACACTTTCCAGTCAAAGAAAAATTTGACTTGGTTTTCAGGAAAGTGTTTTCCGGAAAATTTGGGCGGAAAACACTTTCCGGAAGTTGTGAAAAATTTAGAAATATCATTATTTGCTGATTATATCAAATTTGATCCTCAAACTTTTGATTGTTATATATAATTTGTTTTGAATATTTATTTTTCAATTCCATCTCTTAAAATTTGATTTTTATATTAATTTTGGTCCTTATTTTTATAATTGCTATTTGCTTTTTTCTTATCATTTTTTTATTGAAATTTTTTATCTATCAAATTTGGTCCTCATTTTTTTTATTGTTACTTATTTTATTTGAAATAATTTATGAAATGTTAATTATTATTATTTTAATTTATTCACCTTTCATTTTTTTTATTTTTTAGATTTGATCTCTATTATTTTGATTATTATTTATTTTATTTGAGATAATTTATGCAATTATATTTTTTTTCAATTTCATTCTCATTCAACTTTTTAATTTGTAAGATTTGTTCCTCATTATTTTAATAAACTTGAAAAAAAAATTAATTTATTAATAAATTATTTTCCAGTTCATTTTCCATAACACAAACAAACACTGAAAAATGTTTTCCAGTTCATTTTCCATAACACTGCCAAACATCGGAATTCACTTTCCCCTGAATTTACTTTCCAAAAGAAAACCACTTTCCAGCAAACAAACGGGGCCTAAGATTCTTCCAAAATTGTGAAGTAAAGTCTAGATTCCATCTAAGAAAGGAGTTTTAATTCCAATTTCTATGAAATTAATTTCAATTTGATTAGAAGTTCATGATTCTTCTTGAATTGGGAATTAGGGTTTTTAACACAAAATCTTGGGAAAATGCATAAATGAGTAGGGTTTTTTATACATAAAGGGAAGGCATGACTGTGATTGATGAGGAAACAAGGATTGGAGATGAATTGGAGATACTTCCTCCATTTTTGCAAAAACAGGGCAGATTCGTTGCCCTGTTTCTTGGGGGAATTTGGACCTGAAAAATAAAGAATTCAGGGAGGGTCCTTACATATAAGTTATAAACGGGAGTGTTATCTTTCCAAAAAATCCAACCCCGTCTAATTTGGAGTTCTGGAACTCCAGATACAGATAAAAATCTTAGGAGAGGTTGAGTTGTCACCCCTGTTGGCAGATTCGGCCAAGTTGATAAAATAGCAAAATTTAGCCATATTAAAGGTAAAATTTGTATGGACATCATTGTATGGCCAAACCTTCATAGTTGAATTTCTTTCAGATTCCCTTCCTTATGGTTGCAGATTAAAATGGTCTGGAACCTTGGAGTCCTTGATAGTCGAAAAACATATAGCTTTTTGCATTGTGGGTTTGGAATTTGAGAGCCCATCTATATGGATGGCCTTTTTGTTCTTGAGTTAGATATTTTTGTTACGATCTTTACAGGTCTCTCATTATAAAAGTTCTTGTCATGACTCTCGTAGAATTATTATAAGAAAAAACTAAATTTATATTTGAATTGTTGAGCCAAGGTTGATGTAGCCATAATATAGCTTACCGGGTTGCCACATGAGCTTTAGGTTGCGTTATAAAAGAAGAATAAGGAGACGAGTTTGGGTTCTGATGATTGTTTAAAGATATGGGTTGATTTAATCTGGGTCTAAAATCAAAATTAAAGGTGTTAGTTTCTTTATAAAGATTTTTAGAATTATAATGAAAATATTCAAAAAAAAAAAAAAGCAAAGGGAAAAGAGATTCAGTCAAGTAATATACATGGGTATATTTTTTTAGAATTAGGTTGTATCTATATTGTATTGTATTGTATGGTATGGTATAAAATTAAGAGATCAGAGACGGAGAGTGATGGTCGGGGCTGGTGTTAACGGCTTTGAAGGTGATGCACAACAAGATTAAGATAAGGTTTTCATGATTTCTAAGTTTGACGAGATTATTTGATTACATAAGCTTTTTGATACAAATGATATGACTGAATTCAAGTGGTGGCTATTAACTAAAAGGGGGAGGAAATAAATAAGAATTAGGTTGCCATGCTAAAATTGACATCCATCATAGCATATGAACATGGTAACTATTAACTAGTACCTCCTCACCGGGCTTGTTCGAATCAAGCACGCGACATATAGCCATTGCAAGATCATCTTTGGAAAGTTCTGAAGTGCTTTCTCTAACTATCATCCCCGCTCCCATTTACATGATTTTCTTCAATAAGTGCAACTCCAGGGATTCTTGGTTGCAAATCACAAAGCCTTTGGCCCTCTGTGATAGAGCGGCAACTTTCCACAACTTGGCTTCTGAAACTGCATGGCCAATAAGTTTCTACAATTTCGATCTACATTTGAAGGAGTAATATCGATTGTTGAATACTGGTCATCATCTCATTATGAAGCAACAACAAAATCTGATGCAATCAACTGATGCAAATCATAGACTAAAAAAACAAAACAAAAGTGTTTATTGGTATTGGATAATCAAGTCCTTACTTCTTTTGGGTAAAGTTGTTGTTGACACTCTCCTCTTTCCTAATTAAATATGCTGTAAACATTCAATGTCACCTTGCATAACTCCTCTGATTGCACCTCTCCATCTATCAACTCCACGACTCCTCCAATAAATTACATGTACGGTTGTCGCACTTCGGTTGATGCTACTCCATAAATTCGCAATCAACTTCAAGAATCATCTTATTATATCAAATATTACAAGAAATTCCAATTGATACAAAAATAACAGAAGGATATGACCTTTTTTCAAAGTCTAACTCTAATACCAATTGATGCGAACATTGTGATTATGTGGTCATGCAACCCATAATCAAGATTGAGATCTGATCCTGGAAAGCCGAAATAGGTCTGATAGGAGTGTGACACAATGAAAACCTGCTCCATGGTACCAACACTATTGGAATGAGTAGAATGATGCCATGAAGCCATCTAATTTTTGATAAGTCAGATTCAGTTCGTTTAAGAACCGAAGAATACAAAAATCACTCTCACACTTTAAAACTGAAAAATTCAAAAGTAATATTCATCAATGGGGCTCCGAAATTCAGCTTACATGAGTTTATATAGTTCTTGAAAAATTAACCCTAATGGACCCCTTATGTGGACTTAAATGAGGTCCACTCAAAACTGACCCAAAACTCTAAATTGGGAAGCCCATGACTTAATCCAATTAAGTCTTGGATCGTAACTGAAAATAAAGTATTATTTAAGTCCAAACAAACATTAGGTTGTAGCTAACAAAATTAAATAAAGCCCATAATATTAAATCCATTAACTGCCATGAGAAAAAAGAAGTAAAATATTATAGAGTTGATTTAAGGCTTATTTATAGTCTTTCATCCAGCACTTAATCCTAGAAACAAAAGGAAAAGGTAGTCACCAAATTGTAGTAGGATTCTTTTATTTAATTTATTGTCCTCACTTCATGACCCAAATAAGGTTGTATTGGACCCCTCCTACACATGGATAAGATGTACTAGAGTCTCCTCTTGATACTCCAATGGTCCTTGCAATTTTGGCTTGGTTAAAACCTTCAAAACCAATGTATTTAATGCCTCTTTCAATGTTTTTGTCTTTGCTACATGTGGACTGGATCATTGGACCATTTAGAACATGTAATGAGTCTTTGTTGATGTTTTTTAGCTGGTCCACATCACATATGTTCTAAATTGAATTTCAAGTTTAACCAAACGACATTAAATTATGATATGTTGTAGAAGCTAAAACTATAAAAGCAAATACACTCTTAAACAAAAAAAACTATAATGGTAAAAAAAAAAAAAAAACCTATATAATTGGTTATTACAAAGAAAAAAAATCACAAGATATAAAAGCACAAAGCCTAAATCTAGGATTATTGAAGAGAGAAAAAACAGTACCATAAAAAATAATGCTTATGGAAAAACTTAAGAGACTCTCAAAACTTAGAGAAAGAAAGGTGATGAACTGATTTAATGCATGTGTTGAGAGTGTGATTGAAATTGTTTTTTAAAGTGTTTTTTTATTAAAAAAATGCATCAAAATAATAAATTTTTTATTTTTAAAAAATATTTTTGAAACATAGTGATAAACATATATATATTTTGTCTCTTCATATTTTTGTAAAGAAAGTGTTATAATATGAATCATTAACCTATAATATGTTGTTACATGAAAAAAAAAACTTTATGAATCACATTTCGTTATGATTATTGTGCTCAATAAAATGTGTTTTGCATATTTTTTTTTGGTATATATGTGATGTGAATATTAAAATGTTTATGATGGATGCCAGTATTTCAAATTAATATAGGGGTGTTTCTGTTTCAAAAGCATTTTAAAAAAAAAATTATTTTTACATTAAATTATTTTTTTAATATTTTTAAATTATTTTGATACACTGATGTCAAAAATAATTTTTAAAAAATAAATAAAATATTATTTTAATATATTTCTAAACAAAAAAAATATTTTAAAAAATAATAATATATAATCCCCCACACAGTTATATAATCAGGTTAAGAAATGTGACAGGTGATGAATTTGAATAGTTCATATAAAAAACATTCGATCTCGACCCGACCATGTCAAACGTCATCGTAATTCAAATTTATTTTTCCCTCTTGTGGTCTACCAAACCCAGAGGACAAAAAACGAAGGAATAAAGTTTAAATACAAGCAATCCTTCCTCTTAGCAGATGAAAGCAGGAAGATCAATTAATCATCATCAAACCGAAATGGCAAATTTCAAATTTTCAATGAAAAGAAGTGGGCTCCACCTGATTATCTCGCCACGTGGCAGGTTTTAACAGTAGGACACCTAATTTCCCCTCTATCCTCAACCACTCCCATATGCTCTCTCTTCTTCCCTCTCCCGGAAAACGCTTTCCTGCCTTTAGCTTCGGACTCCAAACCTAGCCTAGGCTCGGACCCGAACCTCAGTTTTGTTCCTCTGTTCGTTGAAAAATTCGCTCACTATTTTGATGACTTTATCTCTCATTCCCAGACCCCCTCCTTTCTATCTCTCTTTCGATTCAAAACCCTAGATTGATAAACTTTGGAACCCTTGGATGATCGATTTGGAGCTCAAATTGAGGCGTCAACGTGAGAGTGCGATCCTAACTCTCTCTCTAGAAACCCTAATTTTGATCTTTCTTGAATTCTGACTCCGTATATGAGCTCAGGTTCTGGTACTTTACGGATGAGCAGCTTTATTGCTTCTTGTTTCTTAGTTTTGTTCTAAAAAGAGATTATCTAAGCTTTAAGTCTTGTTCTTTTGTTCTCGATCTTTTGTAATTTTGCTATAAATGTTAGATTGTTATTTAAATTTAGGGTTTCGGGCATTGTTTGGTTGTTGATAGGAAAAGAGGGAAATGTTTTTTGTGTTTCGTCTCTGCTGGTTTATGTTTTCATTTGCTCGTTTTGTCTCTGGGCATTGAATGTTTGGCAAGCATTTGTTTTTCAGTGAGTGAGATAGAGATAGAAAGATAGAGAGAGAGAGAGAGAGAGAGAGATTTTCAAATACCATTTGGTTTGTTATGATCTGAATTTGTGCATATTATGATACCATTTTTTATTTCTAACATTGATACAGAAAATTTCTTGTTTATAAATAAACGTTAAAGCCGTTCGAAAATATCAGCTAGAGGTAAATTTGGCTTCTTAAATTCGACATTTCTAATTGTTTTCTTCAAATAATTGGAAAAAATATCGGTCAACAGCTTCAGTGTTCTGGAAAGTGACTTAAAAGAGGTTCATTTATGAGAAGGTCAGAAATCATCATGGGAGGACTGCAAGCAACACCTTGCTCATCTGCCCCTTCAAGTTTTCCAGTTCAAGGTTGACAAACAAGAAAATCCTTTGATCCAACTTCAAATAACTCTCTGATTTAGCTCCCTCTTTTACAATCGAATGCTTGGCATCAAGCCATATGGCAGAAAGCTCTCTATTCCATCAAGTCAATGAAGTTTACTGGGATTTGGGAGGTTTCTGCTTACTAGGACCATTGGTTGAAGAGGTCCTTTTCCCAACAGCTGATTCATCTCTCATGAATCAATGAAAAGAAGAGGTTCAACAATTAATTTTATCTTTAATTTGAATTTAAGCATCTCCTAGTGTGAACCAACAGAAAGAAGAGGTGCATCTTTTAAGTTCTTGCAATTGAGTTTAAGCTTCTTGCTGCTGAAGGATATCTTCTGTGGGTTGGTTGAATGCACTTTTCTGTAGCAGGAATGCCTATTGCCTCAGAAATTTATAGAGCTTTCCTTTAAGCTAGTTGTGACCTTTTGAAGTTAGATTAGTTGACAATATCTGAGATGCTCAATTTTTTTTAATATATATATATATATATATATGTATCAAGGGAATATTAAATTCATATAAGTTATGAGAAAGATTGAAGTGCCTGAAAACTTTCCTTGTGCTGAGACTTAAGATTGGATGTGGGTGTCTGTGAGGATTTGTTCTGAACTGCCATAACTTTGTCAGATGATTAATTTTTCATGTTTAGTGACTCTATACAGGTGGAAAGGGGTGCAGTTGTGCTCAATATTAATTTTACATGGTATTCTTGAATTACTAGGTTCTTGATTGAGATCTATTTATGTTTGCTAAAAAATGCTGTTTGACATATGGCATGTGATTGGTATTGTGGTAGCTTTTTCAGCTGCTGCTTGTAAACTTAAGCTTAAGAAAAACTACAAATTGTAGCTTTTTCTTAACCAAAGTTTGAAGAGGGGGACTGTGATTAACCAAACACTTTCAAGTTTGTGGTTGGGGGAAAACATAGACTGCACAACAAAAACAAATAGAGCCATAGAAAGCAATCCCTTTCTTTTCATCTCAAGCTTAGTGATATTGCATGAGCATCCAATGTAGGTCATTTAGACTCTAATAAGTGGAAATATTGCATCCAATGCAGGTCTTTAGTGATATTGCTTGAGCATACAATGTAGGTCATTTAGACTCTACTAAGTGGAGATATTTAGTGTTATGCGTCAATGGCTGCTCATTACCTGCTAAATCTTTACACCTGTTTTTTTCTAGATGGTTTAGATTCTTGTTTCATTTTGCTTTCTCAACTACTGTCTTAATATTTACTTACAGAGGAAAAATGCAGGCTTCATAACTAATTATCTAGAAAAAAGACATAAATTTGTATTTGCATGAAACCACTATAAATGTCCTAATGTTCCTTTTCAGCATATAAGCTTGAGGTTGTTGTGTTCATTCATACCTTCCATCTCTCATTTTGTTTACAAGTCATGTTAATTCCCAAAAATTTAATTACTATTAGTAATAATCTTTGTAAATAATGGTATATTTTAGTTCTAAGGGATCAATGTTGTGCACCTGCTTGTTTAACCGAGTGATGCACCTCCTATTGCTAAACAAAAGTAGGCTAAAAGTCGAGAGTTAAAATTCCTGTAAAGATGGTGTTGGCAATATAGTTGAACTTAAAAGAAAATTTTATTTACTGTTCCCTTGATTACTCATGGGTAGATAAGCAAAGATTAACTACAAGAGATTACTAAATTTAATATTTTATATGTATATTTGTAACTGTGAGATATCATTGTTAATGCACTTTAATAGGTAGAACTATAATTTTTAGAGGGCTGACTTTATTTGTATGGTACAGCTATTCACCTTCAATGTTACTCACTCATCAAGTCCTTATCCTAGATCTTGATTTTATGCAGAATGAGATTTGAGTGACTGGAACGTGGCTATTAGGGTGACAGTTGATGAACAGAGAAGAGGTATGAAAATACTAAAGTTTTTCATGCAGTGGAGTTCTTTTTAATTGAATTGTAGTAATATAGAGATTTAAACTTGATTTCCTTCTAGGTAGTAAGTTTCTCTTGATAAAATTTAAGCTGCGGAATATCTGGTGGGTTGGTTTATCTATGCCTGGCAACGAAGCTGGAGATAGGATCCACAATTTCTTTGGGCAGGATAACTGGTCCCAGGGCCAGCACCAAGCACAGGCTGTTGATGGGACATGGAATGGCTTAAATAATAATAATCCCTGGGCTGGAAGTCACTGGCAGATTGGCACATCTCTCATTTCTAACTTAAAAAATGGCAATGTACATCGACCAGGTATTAATTATGCATTTCTTAGTTTGTTGCTTTTCAGTGACCTGTATTGTTTCCTGTAGAGTTATATCATGTTAAAGCAGGTGTGGTCTTTCCCATTTATAAAACTAGATTATGGATATTATGGTTTGAAGTTATTGAGTGATAAGGTTTGTTGGATTTATGTCATTTATCATTCATTTTCTTTTGAAATTAGCTGATACTGAGAGAGGAGGTGAATCATCAAGTGTGCAGCTTGATATGTACCTTTCCCATTCAAATCCTGGGCCTGAGTTTGCCAGAAGTCAGCCTGAAAGCCAACAGCCACCTTTGAATGGCTATATGCATGGTCATCAAGTTCTCCAGTCAAGGCAGGATGAAGCAAACTTTGTGGGAGTGGATATAGAATCTGATCGGCGTAATATGTCATCAAAAGGATTTTCAATGCTTGATTCACAGATAGGAAATGGTCCTGATTTTCTCAAGAAGAATCCAGCCCGGATGGATTTTAATGAATCTCCAGTTAATTATGATTTTTTCAGAGGTCAGCAGCAAATCAGTGGCCAGCATTCTGGCATGCTGCAACCTTTTCCTAGACAACAGTCAGGGATTAGTGACATGCAGCTGCTACAGCAGCAATTCTTGCTCAAGCAAATGCAAGAAATGCAGAGGCAGCAGCAACTTCAGAAGCAACAAGATGCTAGGAAGCTGAATTCAATGAATCAAATTTCTGCTTTTGCAAAACAAGCAGCTGGCTACTCACAGGCTCTGATCAATGGAATTCCTATTCATGAAACATCAAATTTTTCATGGCAGCCTGAGCTTATGGCAGCTAGCTCACACTGGCCACAGCAAGGTGTGCCTCCAGTTATGCAAGGATCCCTTAGAGGACACATGCTTTCTCCTGAACAGGGCCAGGCAACCACATGCTTAATTGGTACGGTTCCGCACCATGCAGATCAATCTCTTTATGGTGTCCCTATCTCTGGAACAAGAGTCAGTTCAGGTCAGTATTCTCCTGTCCAAATGGATAAGCCCTCGATGCAGCAGATATCAGGCAGCAGTAGCTCCATACCAAGCAATCAGTATACTGGATTTCCAGAGCAGGTTAATGTGCAAGATGGAACTTTGGTTTCTAGACAGGGATATCAGGGAAAAAATACAATCACTTCTTCTGATGGTCATGGTATAGATAGTGGATTTAAATTGGAAAAACTGCAGCAGCAGGTGAATCCCCAGCAAAGCAATGGGCTAGTGCAAGAAATTTGCTCGAGGCAAGACTTGGCTGGTCCATCAGAAACATCACAAGAGGAAACAGCTGTACAGGTTGCTCCTTCCCAGAACAAGGCTACCCTAGATCCAACTGAAGCAATGATTTTGTTTGGGTCGGATGATAATTCATGGGATACCTATGGAAGGGGTGCCAACATGGGTCCCAGAGGTCACAATATGCTGGATGGCACAGACTTTTTCAGTACATTGCCCTCTGTTCAAAGTGGGAGTTGGAGTGCTCTTATGCAATCTGCTGTAGCAGAAACTTCTGGTGGTGATACCGGGCTAAAGGAAGAGTGGAGTGGTCTAACTTGTCAAAATAATGATCCTCCAGCTGGAAATCAGCAGACTCCAACTGTAAATGATAGTAGCAAACAGCAGTCAAACTGGGATGATAATAGCTTGCAATCGGCCTCTAGCTTAAACTCTCGGCCATTCCCCGTGTCGCATAAAACCAATACAGGTATGAGTTATAATAATATCCCTGGGGTTCATCAATCTGGAGTCAATACTTCACATGAACACAGTGAGAGGTTGCAGACTGGTTCTCCTCATAGACATATTCAACACTTTCAGGGGGATGGAACCAAGCGTTCAGATAGGAGCTTCCTACAAAAACCAACTGCTGAAGGCAGTCATTTTTATGGAAAAGCTACCCATTCTTCAGACGCAGAATTAAATGCAAGGAGCATTCAAGGCCCTTGGGCAAATCAACAAAGCATGCCATCTTATAATTCCTGTGGCCAACCATTACATAGTCCAAGTGGCAGGAACTTTATGGATTCTGCATCTTCCATCACAACTCCTGCTTTGAAAAGTCAGGGAAACGAAAAACCATGCCAAGATTCTCAGAATGCTGATAAAAAAAGCCCCATGTTTGAGGTGACAAGTCATGGTACTGATAAATGGAAGGCAACTGTTTCTAATTCTATTGCTGAATTGGAGTGTGCAAAATCTTCTATGAGAAGCCCACTGGTCAACCAAGAAGATACTAACCGGAATAATGTTGCCGCATTGCTAGATTCAAGCACTGAGAGGGCTGATACAGAAAGCAGCCAACAGCTTCCAAAAAATAACAGTATTGATATCTGGAAACATGCTGGTTTGTCAGTGAACCATAACAGAACTGAAATTCCTGGAAAGTACCAACCACGTATGGTTCAGAATGATCAACCTTACGAGTCACCAGGAAATAGTAGTTTAGCAAATGGGGCAGTTGAAACCCACATAATGCAGAACTCAAATACAGATGAAAACACAACTGCTAGTGTCCCCAATACAACCCACCAGGCTTCTACTTTTGGTGCGAGGGAAAATGCATGGTTAGGTGCAAATGATTCTTTTTCTTTGTCTAGAGGAAAACAAAAGTCACCCAGTAATAAAGGTCAAAAGCCATCTGGAATTCGTAAATTTCAGTATCATCCTATGGGGGATCTGGATATTGACATGGAACCTTCTTATGGAACAAAACATGTTGCAAATTCAAAGTTCACGCCTCAGCAGTTTTCTCAAAGGTCAAATTGTCTTGACCAAGGGTATATTGAGCGGCCAAACATTCCTAGTCATGTAGCTAGAGATTCTGTTGAAATTGAGAAGGTAATTTGGAGATTGCTACTTGAGTTCTATTCCAGATTTTTCCTGCTGTACTCTTAAGAAAGTTTTCTTGGTCATGCTAAGCTAACTATGACTTCATGGAATGAAAACAAGCCAAATACTATTTAATAATCTCTCTTTAAATTTTCTCGGTCATGCTAAGCTGTGACTTCATGGAATGAAAACAAGCCAAATACTATTTAATGATATCTCTTTCAATACTTATTTACAGGGTCATTTATCTGGCTTTCAAGGAGAAACAAAAGGCTTAGATGAGATTCCCTCAGATTCTGCACCTGGCTTGTCTACTCCTGTCGACAGATCTGTTTTCTCACCAAATACAACTATTTCAAGGTAGTTGAATGTTTTGGATTGTGTTATTGTCCTTTATTGTTATTTTGAAATTTGTTGATCAATATATTTTGTCACTGTTAGCTGTTGTTTATCTTGATGGTGAAACTCATTGAGCATGTGGTACAATCACTTCACTATCCAATTTTATGGTCCTTTTCATGCTAGCTGTCAAATGTGTTGTTGATTCATTTTTTGATCATTAACATGACTGGTATATGGTTTGTGTTCATAGTCATAGAAGTCAAAATATGCTGGAGCTTCTTCACAAGGTGGACCAATCAAGGGAACAGGGAAATGAAAAAATGCACTTTAGCTCTCTAGACTGCACCCAGTCTACTGAGATGCCTGAAGCTGAAACTCTTGATGCATCTTTTCACGTTCAGAAGAATCAATCTTCTGCTTCTCAAGCTTTTGGTTTACAACTTGCGCCTCCATCCCAACAGTTGCTCATTCCAGAGCATGTCCGTCCTTCTCAGAACCCCTCAAATGCAATGAATTCTACATGGTTGGTTCCTACACCCTCTATTCAGTCTTTAACTCCACATGAAACTTCTTATGGACATTTGAGGAATGCTATTTGCAGCACCTCGATGTATGCTGGCAGTGGTGCTCAAAGAAAATTTTCTGCTGTCGTTCCTCCTGGTTTCCCTTATTCAAGAAGTCATCCTTCCACTCAGCACAGGACTGATACAGGTGGACAAGCAACAACCAGTGAATCTGTTAATGAATCTTTTGATCGATTTTGCTCTCAACCAAAACAGACAAGGGAGTCTTCTGAGAGAGGCCAAACCAATCGATCTGCAATACCATTGGTGCTTGACACATCTAGGCATACTTCACACAATGATAATGCCTCTTCTTCTGAGATGACCCAGCCGAGTTGCAACAACCAAAACCATGCAAGAGATTCTGCTCAACAATTCCTGGTGCTGGAAGCTGCACCAGCTCCAGCTCCACAGCTCAATGCTTTATCACAAGACACCGATTCTTCAAAAACATCACCTACTATGTGGACCACTGTTCCAACTCAGCTACGTCCATTTGGCTCTCAGCAGTTTCAGGCTCTGTCCAGTATGTTTAAACCCAATCTTCAATCACATAACAGTTCAGGCACAACTTTCTCTCAACCACGGAAGCCAGAAGATCAAATTATGCAAGCTGGAGGGAGCAGTCAAGCTGAATCTGGTGTCTGTTCAAGGAATTCACATGGCTTTGTTGAGAAAGAGCAACTACCAAAAGGAGATCACTCGCAACAAGCTTCACCTGAGAATGATCAGGCCCAGAAGACAGTGAATGCTTCACATGATAAAGACTCTATTGTGAATCATCTTACTGAAACATCTCTTTCAAACCTGGCCAGTACTCAGAAACAAATTGAAGCTTTTGGCCGATCTTTAAAACCGAACAATACTTTGCATCAAAATTACTCCCTGCTGCATCAAATGCAGGGCATGGAAAATGCAGGGCAATATCATGGTAATGGAAGATTGAATAGGTTTAAAAGTCCTGATGGTTCTGTGGATCCTCAGCTGGTAGCTACTCAGGGAGATCAGCAGTTTTATGGACTCAATGATATGGTCAGAGATGCATCAACAAATCACACTTCAATACCTCCTGGAGATTCCAAAATGCTAAGATTTTCAGGAAAAACAGCCGATACTTGTGACACAAATGCACCCTCAAAGGAAATGCTTGCATTTAGTCGGAATGATTCTCAGAGTTCTGCTAATAGTAATGGTGAAGTTTCTGTTAGAGGTGAACATTCCCAGGTTAGTCCCCAGCTAGCTCCATCCTGGTTTGATCAGTATGGTACCTTTAAAAATGGACAGATATCACGAATGCATGATGCTCAAAGAATTGTCACCGTGAAGACTTCAGAACTGCCTTTCACCACTGGAAGACCTGATGATCCATTGCATGATCATAGTTCAATTGAGCAAGGAAATGCTGCTGCTGCTGCTGCTGCTAGCCAGTTTGGTATAGTCCAAAAGAGTACAACCCATGCATCAATAGCTTGTGAGAATTTTTCGTCCTCTCAGTCATTGCAGCCTGATTCTGCTTATTTGAGTCCGGTGGTTATGAGACCAAAGAAACGTAAAAATGCCATATCTGAGCTTCTAACATGGCATGAGGAAGTGATGCATTGTCCTCAAAGGCTTCAGAATATCAGGTGGCTGGCATAAAATATGCATTTACTTAGTGCCATATCTTTCTTTTTGTTGAAACTGATGCATCGTTTTAGTTATCTTTTTTTTCCTCTCTGCAGAGGTTCATTGATATGTTTCCTTTGACTTTATCTTCTCGATTTGTTTGTTTCATTTTATATTTGTTTGTCCTGGTGATTATAACATATGTGGACTTTGTTATTTGCAGTGGAGCTGAAGTGGACTGGGCACAAACAACAAATAGATTGACAGAGAAGGTTTGCTCATGGCTAAAGCAGCTTTACAAGCTATATCCATCCTTTATTTATTTATTTGTAGTTGTCTTTCAGTTACCTAATGTTCAAATGGATTAATATACAATAACAGGTCGAAGATGAAGTTGAAATGGTAGATGATGGCCTGTCAGCTCTTAGATCAAAGAGGAGGCTTATATTGACTACACAGCTTATGCAGATACTCCTTCACCCTCCCATGGCATCAATTCTCTCTGCAGATGCTGTTTTGCATTATGAGAATGCTGCTTACTTTGTTGCCAGATCAACACTTGGAGATGCATGCAGCTCACTCTCTTATACTGGAAGGGATACTCCTGCACCTTCCAACAGTGGAGACCAGTAAGAATTTCTTCAATATTATCCATGGTTTTCTAGCATGCTTTTAGGGGGTGGGGGTGTTATTGGTACAAAGGTAAACTTCTTGGGCTTGCAACCAAAGGGTAAAGCATAAGTCTTAAGAGCAGTCTTTTCATTAAAATAATGCTGAAGGATAGGGCTGTCTCTAACTTCACCATTAAGGACCTTGCTTTGTTGGTCAATAAGTATGCACTGGGCCTTTTGTTTTCTCATCATGCTTTTTACTGGTAGTAGAAATGATAGTTTTTGGGGGAAAGTTTCTTTGATCTGTATGATGACAAGAAATTTTTCTCTTCTAAGCCTGCCTGAGAAGATAAAATCATCTAAGAAGATTAGTGATCAATACTTCTCAAAATTCATGGAAGACCTTATCAGTAGAACAACGAAGCTGGAGAGTGATTTGTTGAGGTAAACTTTGGTGTTGTTAGCAGTGATCTCATTTTTGCTTGCCTTTGAATTCTTCTGTTTTTAATATTGGTGTCTGGTATATGTTATGGTACACTTCCTCTGTATGTCTACTCTGATTCAAACATTTTTGATGTTTCTCTAATTGTCAAGAGTTCTAGTATTTTCTCTTTCTTTAGAGGTAATATGCTATGAATAATGACTTAGGAATCTTATGTAAATCTGAATAAAATTGAAAGAAGTTTTGCTCAATCAGTCTAGAATGTCGCGTATTGAAAAAAGTTTCAGAGCACATTGGTCATTAGAATGTGAACAATTGAGTATACTTGAACTTGATTATGCAGATGTAGATTTAGCTTCCTTAATGTTGGGTTTTATGTGGGCATGACTGCAGTTTGTTTCACCTCTGTTTCTTTCTTTCTTCTTTGGCATCTCTCTTAGCAAGAGTTTCTAATGATAAAACATATTTGGTATAGAGATATGCTCATTCGTTTTATTATTTGCCCACCAATGATGCAGATTGGACAAAAGAGCATCAGTTTCTGACCTGAGAGTGGAATGCCAAGATCTAGAGAGGTTTTCTGTTATCAATCGTTTTGCGAAGTTCCATGGCCGGGGTCAAGGTGATGTGGCCGAGAGCTCATCATCCTCAGATGCATCTGTAAATGCCCAGAAATCCTGTCTTCAGAGATATGCCACTGCACAACCCATGCCTAGGAATCTTCCTGATAGGGTACCATGTCTTTCTCTATGATAATTGATTAATTGATTCTCTCTTCTTGGTCAATTTCTCCATGTCCTGTATACTTTGATCGATTTTCATCTAAGCTATATACTGGCCCTTACTCACCATAGACCACACACTGGGAATATAGGAGGTTGGATGCTGGATTGCCTCATTAAATAAAACGGAGGCTGCTAGATCTTTTGATGTAGGCCATTGATGTCACTCTTGAGAAAATAACATTGACTTGTAAATTGAATGTCTAGAGAGAAATTGGGTTTCCCCATCATTTTTTCCAGTAAATGGGGAGTACAGATGTGCAGCATGATTTACACATTTAAAAAATTTAGTCATGTTCTTGCTTAAATCTTTTGTTAATTGGTTTCTATTCATGAAATAAGGATTGTTTGGGAAAGAGGTGGTAAATGAATGCCGTGGTGAGAAAGCTTGAATTTCCCATATTTCTGGAATGATGATATCACTAGTTGTTTTTCCAGATTTTCTGTACAAATTGGTTTAGTTTCACCAGGATTGGTCATACGATTTTTTGCCCAGAAGGCCAGTAACATGCAATGGTGCTGTGGTCAGTTTCGTGAATTGTTGTGATTCTCCACAATTGTCTTTCCAACAAATGCCTCGTCATGATTTAATTTTTGGTCCTCTGGCTGATGTACTTCTAGAAATAATGCTCTTTTGGAGATCTTATCCCCTCTAATTATGTTAATTATGCTCGGACGTATTCAAATTCTCTCATGCTTTCTCATTTACTGCACACATTGGCACTTAATGGAGATTCATGATAATGGTACATGGATCATCTATAAGCATTATCTTGTTAGTGGTTCTGTTAATTTGAAATTTGATTAATTTGTCATGTTTCTGTTTATTTTTATCCACTTGTTAAATTCAGAAGGTCGAAAGAACATCTGAAATTTTTGAATACCCCACAGTAGTGAAAAATGCTTTACAAATTTTATTCTGAGATTTGGTTTCTTTAATGTGTGCCGGGCAAAACATATAGTGAACAGTAATAAAATCTTGCATGCCAAGGAATTTGGTTGTGCGTTCAAAATGCAATCACACCTGCTTCACTGCCATGCTAAATCAACAAAAGGGTGAGAGAAAAAAATGAGGGATGAGGAGTGCAACATTAATGAGGGCCTCGGTCCTGAAAGAATTGCCAAGGAATTGTTCTCTATAGAAGGGCCATGCCTGCTTTAATGGGCATTCTCATTGCTGTTCTTCCAAAGTGCCAATTATATGAGTAGTGATTTTTTGAATTTACTAATTTCTCGAGTAAAAAGAACGGATCTGGTGTGGTGGCAGGCTTTTCTTCTCTTTTTTCCTTTCAAAACTTAATTTCCAATTGTATGAATCTCTTATAAGCCTGGTCATTCTCTAACTGCAAGGACCAAACCTGGTTTGGTTTTCAGACCTATTATTGTTCTTCTATTCTCTTTTAAAGAAATTCTAACAAGGTTTCTGCTTCAATTTACGTAAAAATAACTCTTGCTGGATATATGTCATTTGGGTTTAGTCTTACCTTCATTTTCAGTAGCTCTGATATTATAGTAGGCTCACTGCTTGTAAAAAAGAAAACGAGTTATCATAGTAAGTTTATTTTATTTTCAGTGAAACAAGTTAATTTATATTGTTTGGATACTGATATTGTGCTGTAGTTTGAGTGGTTGGCGTGTTTAATAGGCAGTGTTTTTCGCATTATGTAGTTAACAGGTCATCTTTCATGTGTGTGTGTGTGTATTTTAAAATGACCATTAAAAAGAAAAATTATAGTTTCAAGTGGGCGGTTTGCCTCAAACCCACTTGCTTGAGTTCTTTGAATAGGCATGACTATTGTTTTTGTTGGCGCTTTGGGTTGTTTGGGCATATGGCTATGTTAATTTTTTATATATAGCACGAGTTTTTATTTATTTATCTTTTAATATTGAATTGATGATAAATTAACTTGTATTTATATTAAATAATAATGAGGAAAAAATTAATTTTAATTAATAGAGTCTAATTCAGAGTCATAGATTTGATAGGTTAACTTGACGTGTTTAATTTATTTATTTATTTATTTATTTATTTATTCTTGTTAAGCTTACCTAGTTGATAAGTTTATATTGAAATATTTTTTACATTTGAAGTTCGGACGAGGTAAATAGTCAGATTGTTTAGTGGCCTTATAAACTAGTTTGGATGTAGCAATTTGTCGGTGTAAATCGTTATCCCAATTGAGAAGAAACTGGAGTCTAGCAAATTGTAATTTTGATATGATTCTCTCGACACATTACAAGCTAAATTAATAATCCGAGGATTAGTACTTGGGATTGTCATTTTTGCGAGCTAAATTAGGATTCAATCTAAAGCCTATAAAGGGAGTCCTTTGTGGTTAATGTCCTGTCCTTTTTTTATGCTGATGCTGCTCCTATTAAATTTTGTTAGGATTCAGGGTGTGTTTGCTATTACGGTTTGTTTTTGTGGTTTAGGTTTAAAAAAAATAGTTTTATGAAAATTATTTTTAGCTACGGTTCATAACTGAAATTGAAGTGTTTGGTTAAAACTGTGGTTGAGTTTGAGGTTAATGAAAAGCAGTTTTGTGTGTTTGGGTACCATATTTTTTATATTGTTGTGAACTTATGAAATTACTTTAAAGGACATGTACACGCACACACGCGTGCACACACGCGTGCACACACACACACACACACATATATATATATATATATATATATATATATATATATTGTTTTTTAAATATTATAGATTAATAATTCAAGTATATTAGATATTTGTTTTTATTCTCTCATCAAACTATTTGCAATTTAATCACGAACTAAATCGATACGTGAATGTCTCTGTGATCCCTTACTATTTGATCAAGGAGCAACATCTGGTAACAATATCATTAGTAACAACTTTTGTGACCCAGTAGTAGAGATAAAATTTCAAGGCTAAATCCAGTTTGACGCAGCGAAAAACACAAAAGAATGTGACCAACATCAATATTTCATATAATATTCTGATATTTACAGAAACGAGAGAAACTCTCAAGAAAGTTTGCAATTTTATTCAATAATTTAGTGCCTCAACTAGAAGGCTTACAATCAAATTTAAAGCAAAAAACCTAGCCCTAATCCTTGTTGAATAAGAAAACGGGACTAATTATTAAAATTACCAAAAATAGCAAAATTGAGATAATTATAGAAATTAAAACTACTAGAAATCCTTAGCAAGCTAGAATTGATGGAAGTTGATTCGAACCTGGAAATCAAGAGTTGTGGCAAAAATGAAACTTTCTTAAAATGGCAAAAACGATGATTTTGAGGCCTAAATGACGGAATTGGACTAAAAAAGGGTATGCATCAACAACGAAGCTATTGACTCATGCTGGACTCGCTGAAACGCATTAACTAGTTGAGTTTCGTGTCATTTCGACTTCAATGCCCGGACTACTAGACTAATCTCTATCTACATATTTTTTTTATTTTTTAAAAATATATATTTTTTAAAAAAAAGACTAGACCTGACTCAACTAAATGGGCTGGCCCAGCCAAGTTAGGTCAAAAGGCCCAACTCTATTGGACTTGGGTAGGGCTGAGAGCAGGTCCAGTCCCAATCCAATACCTAAATTTGTTGAGTGAAACAGTGCGCTGCACTATTCACATCTTTTTAAAACATGAACAGTGCAATGGCGTGAACAAAAGCGATCGGTTGACGATGATGAGAGGTTCAATGGTTGATGCCGACGGGTAGAGAAGGCTGAGATGGTTCTTCCTATGGTAGTGACGTCAAAAATGGTGGCCTATGGTGGCCGAGAGAAGAGTTGGAAGGGTGTTGCCGCTGCCACCGCCTCTTATGCTGGGGCTTGCTGCTGCTGCTGTTGAGGAGGTCACGACGGAGCTTATGGCATGGAGGGGAAGCATCCTCATGGTGATTCTCTTGCATGGTGTTTTTGTTGTTGTCGGTGTCCGTGAGGATGCTTACATACCTTGGTCTCTCTCTCTACTCCCCTGTTTTTTGTGTTAGGAGCACAATTTATAAGCTAATTGATTCAATTTTACCCTGGAATGGTTTCATGCCAGTGAGAGAGAGATTGTGGTGCGTGCCAAGCTACTTGACCTCGTTTTTTAGTGGGTCTCATAGTTTAAAAAACTGTAACACACCCTTTACTAAACACTGAACTACTTGTGTTTGGAGGAAACACGGGTAGAACCTCAATGCCAAACGGGTACTTAGTCTAATGTACCGATAAGAAAATAGCATGATAATATAGCGTCTAAGTTTCAGTGATGAGACAATTATTCAAACCATGCAAGCTTTCGCAAAAAAAAAAAAAAAATAGAGACTAAATCTGTGAAATTTGTATCGAGCTATTTATGAATGTGTTTTGTGTACTTAATTTTAAGAAAAGAAATGTCGATCTTCTATTTAGTAAATAGATCTATTAAAAATCATTTATACATGATAACAAATCAAGATACCATCGGCATAAATATTGAGTTTTTCAAACTAAAATCTTACTTACACAAGGTAAAATCATAAACACAACTAGTCTAGAAGACACAACATTAAAAATGTTATTATAGACCCCATCAAAATATATTACTTAAGCATGCATTAGGAAAATCTTTACTTTAATTTTTTTTCTTTCATATTAAAATTATAGTAATTAAATACAACATAATGATAGGTATTTATGCCCTAGACCCCTTGATGTAAATCATATTTTAATTTGAATTAGAAAAATATTGACTCGATCAAATTTAATTGATATGACTAGTTAACATGTTATTGATCATACCAAACTTAATTTAAATTCAATTAGACTATATTTTTTAAAATTATAAATATGTTTTTTATTAAAAAAAATAATTAATTCAAATTAATTGGTGACGCAAACTCTTTTTCAAGTCAGCCCCGAATCATTTTTTTTGTTCATACAACTATGATCACAATATAAAAAAATGTATTTTTTTTTATCTTTTCAAAAAAAAAAAAATTCTTTGAAAATCATTTAAAAAATCACAATTTCTGACCGGGTATTTTTTAGCCAAAGGCCGGATCATGTGGTGGATGAGTCCATCCAGATTAACCTAAACTGTGAAAAAACAATTCTTCTCTTTAAAACTATGTCGTTTTGCCAAAAAATGGGCTTTTCACTAGCCTAACCTGTGCTTGGCATCAGTAGATGAATTACGACGAAATAGGAAACACTCTCAAGAAACACGTTAAATCTGAAGAGACCATCCGATGATGTGGCTGTAATTCAATTACTTCATCAATCTACCTCGACACAAATCTAAACACAGTAATCAACTTGTTTCTCTAGATCGAGAAAGAGACAGATGTCATCACACAACAACACGGCGACGGCGAACGATCCACGGCAGCCATCGGCCGCGAAACCGTTTGTTGCACCGATGGTTTCACCGCAGGATCTACCCGTTGATTACTCAGGTTTCATTGCGGTTATCCTCGGCGTGGCAGGCGTCATGTTTAGGGTAATTAATTCAATTCAATTATTTATTCAGCACATTTTTAATCTAATCTAATCATCGAGTACTAACTGGGTGGTACTAACAAGTTGATTGATGTTTGGTACTGACTGGGTGGCAGTACAAGCTGTGCTCGTGGCTTGCTCTCATATTCTGTGCCCAATCGCTTTCAAACATGAAGAATATGGAAAATGATCTTAAGCAGATTTCCATGGCATCCATGTGAGTTCACCCTTGATTTTATCCTCTTGTTCAGATTATGTGATTTTCCTAGATTTTTTTTACTTCTACTGTTTATAGATAGATAGATTTAAAGATCGAGCAAGACTAATATATAGCATATGAAGGTCATTCAATGCTGGTCACAGTGTCATTATCATATACTTTCCAAAATTTAGGTGGCAAGGAAGTAAGCCTACTTAAAGGTCATGGGTTTGTCTACAAGTCAGGCAATGATATTTATCAGAAAAAGGAACACATTCCTCCTATTTTTATCATGAAGTGATCAAGACAAGCTGGTGTGTTTCTGTAAAAGCAATGCAAGTCATCTGATTTGATTCTCTTAATTTCTAGATATGCTTTGTAGCTTTAAGTTCTGCCTTGGTTGTCTCAATTTGTCAAGTCAAAAGTTCAAAAACAGTGTTAAAGTCCTTGGATCACAGAATCTGGAGTAAGAGAACCTTTCTCTTTGTCATCAATTAATGTATCTCACTAGAGAAACTCCAAAAATATTTGTTGGGTCTGAAAGAGCTCTCTTACCAAAAGGAGATCTCAATTTATGTTAGAACCAAATTTGGATCCATGGTTGGTTATCAAAGCTTAACTAGTGATAGATACTGGGTTTTACATGGAGTTCTTGCACAAGGCTAATTGGTAAGAATAGGCCCTTGTTGATTCTCATATTGTCAACCTATGGAACTACCCAAGGTGAAAAGGGATAAGGGGATTATTCTGGCAAGATTTTTGCAAGGTTACCAATCATAGATTGGTGTCACTGTATGGCTGTAAGCACTGTTCTGTCAAGACTTGGCAGTTTTAACCTTTAGTGTTGCTTGAATTCAAGGACATCAAAGGGAAATGGGATATCTTAGATGCTGTTGCTCCTGAGCTTAGTCAGCTAGTACTCATAGAAGTTTGAACTGGACATGTTGGATCGGGAAACCAGAACTTTGTTGTTTTGAATGCAATTGTTTTTTGTGTAAGAAAACTCGTGTTTTTTATACTAGACTTCGAGAAGGCTCATGAACTGATTAAATAATTATTTTGCTTTTGGAGAGAAAGGGCTTTGGTGTAAGTAGATTAATGGCTGTGGCCATGTGGCATTAATGTGATTCTAAGTGGAGTGTCCAAGGTTCGGTTTGCTTGTGAAAAGTTTTTAGTTTTCTAGAAAAAAATTGTAGGGAACAGAAACTAAAGAATATGTATGAACTAATTGAAAATGAAAATTATTTTCTCTATAAAATTGAAAAACTTTAAAAGTTGTTTTTAAAATTCTCCACTATAAAAATAATGGTCTTGGTACATGTAATAATTTATGGACATTTTTTTTTTTCAATTTAAGTCAAACAAAGCCCTTGTTTGTTTGTTTTGTTTTGTTTTTCTGTGAATTTGTATTTTACTAAACATGTTTTCTTAATTTAACATGGAGAGATCTTTTCAGATAAATATGAAAACTAGAGATGGAAACAAAACTAAACTATTTTCTGAAAGTAAACACCATCCAAGTTTTTTTTAAGTATGTTCTTAGTAGATGGATAGTAGTGGGAGATGTTTTATAACGGGGATGCAGGTGCATTCAGAATATTTCTATTATCCTTAATGACTTACGATGATATATTTCTTTTTCTGGAAGATGATAAGTAGAATTTTGCAAGGTTGTTATGTCACTGTTCTTTTGTCTCATCGTGTGCCTTTACTTTTATTGTTTCATTTATAATCTGAGGTAAAATAGGAGAAGTTTTAATACGGTGATCTATAACTTGGTTTGTGTAAAGTGGGTTAAATTTTCTCCAAATTGGTTTTCAATTCAATACTTGTACTTTGACTACATTTTTTCTTAAGTTTTGGAGTACAACAACTATTGCTCAACTGCAATTGAGCTATTTTAAATAAAATCATGATCTTTTATGTTTGAGCATAAATTATTAACTACCTGGATGCATATAAGTGGATGTTCTGACCTAAAATTTTCAATTTTAAAATGAAATAACCTTATGGTTCTCTTAGATTAGATGCTCCGAGCATCCCCATCTTAGCCCATAAATGCAAGAAAATAACAAGCATACCATGTTTATCCTCTGGAAGAGGGTCTTCAAGTTTCATTAGGATGAAGTAGTTGTCGTCGATTATAATCAGAGTTGATCAGAATGTATTTCTGGGATCCTGTTTAACACTACTTTGCTTCATCATGTACTCTATTTTGATTGTTTCTTATCATGCTTGCACTTTTCCATAATTGAACACTTTGAAAGAGCATAATGTGGTTCAAGGGAGGTAAACCTGAATTTGAGCTTCCTGGTGATTTTCTTTAGTAAGTTAAGAAAACAAGGGTTCTCATGTGTGAATGTTGAAGAATTGGATACCTGCAATGGTACAGCTGTTTAAGAGACTGGTGATTTATTACAAAGTACTATTATTGGATTTTCACTCTATCAACAGCTATTTAGAAGCTATGTTGTCAGAAAATAGAATTAAACTAGATGTGATGGGGTTCAATGAGTTTTCAAGTCCTCTCCTTTTCTATACATGTGTGTTTGTGTATATACGATAACCTCGTTCTGTTAGCATAGATCCAGCAGTACTAGACACTGAATATGATTCTGAATGGATTTGATTTTCCTTTTTGATTTTACTTACTGGTTTCTAACATGTTTGAAAACCA